>OZ010571.1:12938940-13068940 GCA_963932145.1 Acanthosepion lycidas
TAGAAAAGATAGATTCGTACATTTCCCAAGGGTATTTGCGCGTAAGTGAATGTAACAAGTGCGTCTAGAATTCGAACCCGCTTACAGTCCATTACATCGCACGCACATTCAAACGCACATTACAATAAGAAGGTAGTTAACATTTTTGTTGAAATTTTGCGTATCAAAGTGTGTTTATTTGTAAGTAAATTCCTTCTAAAGAAGTGTGTATAAAATGTTCCTCGGGCGACGACTCGCGGCAGAAAATTTATCTAGAATTGAAAATAAAAGGGAGATAATAAAAAAAAACAAATTCCACTGTCATTAGATAGATTCTTATAGATATACAACTTAGAGCTTATTATATAAAACTTAAGTTGCCGAAAGCCTTTCGAACTTATCGCCTCGTACTTTACTAAAACAAAATATCTTTAAATTCGATTTAGCGTGTCATTGATTGATTGATTTTTTTTTAAACACTACTTGTTTATTAGCTGTAAGGCATATAAAGGCAAAAAAGAAGTGCGGAAATGTTAGAAAATAAAGGAGACCTAAAAGAAAAATAAAGAGAAAAACAGTTACCTCGATAATATATATATATATATATATATATATATATATATATATATATATATATATATATATATATATATATATATATATTATGTTTAGGCAGCATATCTTTATTCCAGCATGCTTGGTTGAATAATGTGGACATATTATGTCTATATTATTTTAATCCTCTCGAATTCTCGGATCAACTTGTTTATGTTCATAAGTAAATATTAATTTATTAAAGAAGGCGCCGTAGGTTTTGTAATTTATTTTTATTTTACCAAGTACTTTCAATAAGAGCCAAGATCATCTTTAGCGATGAATTGCTAGTACAAAAAATTAATGTGACCGATAGAAAAAATTCACAACTATCAATTACATTCATGTTTTATCTTAGCAATTCACCTTTGAAGATGATCTCGGATGAGATTGAAACTACTTGAGAAAATAAAAGAAATGGAGGAAAATACGACGCTTTCCTTAATCAATTTAATACAAACATTAGTTGTTCTGACAGTCTGTTTCATGCTAGATGCAATCTTCAGACCACGCTTGCGTCTAGCATGAAACAGCCTGTCGCCTCTAAGTGTTGACTTCGACGTACACTTATATATATATATATATATATATATATATATATATATATATACTGGGTGTCCATAAATTTCGTGTGCACTTTAAAAATTTGTAACTTTATTTGTCTTTGCGATAGAAATAATCTGTAAAAGAATTTTATAAAGTTTAATGTCCCTAGTTTTAAGTATAGTTATTGAATAATTCTTTACCACAAAATTTGTAACAATTTTTAGATAAGTAAAAAAAATATTTTCTTTTTTCCAGAATCAATTTGTTCCATGGCTTCAACTGACGAAAAGTAAACTGTGTCCTTTGGTTGGCTGAACTGTAATCTACTATTGCTGTAATAAAGAAAGTTTAGAATTGAATACAATAAAGAACCACCTCATAAGAACCCTATTGCTAAATCGATGAAAAAATTTAAAGAGACAGGCTCCGTCTATGATAAGCCACGGTCTGGAAGGCCATGTATCAGCGACGAAAGTGTTGCATCCATAGAAAAATCTTTTACAGCAAGTCCAAGAAAGTCTGTAAGAACTGCATCATTAGAGCTCATGCTGCCAAAGTCCAGTGTGCATAAGATTCTGTCGGCAAAACTTCACATGAAAGCTTACAAAATTCAATTACATCAACAGTTGTTAGAAGAGGATTATTATGCACGGCTAACATCCGTCATCAGTTCAATGAAAAATTTGGCAATGATGATGCATTTGTGAGTAGTTTACTGTTCTCTGATGAAGCAACATTTCACATTAGTTGCAAGGTCAACAGGCATAATTGCCGAATTTGGGGAACTTAAAAACCCAAATGAAACTGTTGAACATGAAAGGGACTCTCTTAAAGTTAATGTGTGGTGTGCTTTGGGAAAAATCGGTTCATAGGGCCATATTTTTTTTCAATATCGTGTTTTTAACAGTGACAGCTATTTAGATATGCTGCAGAATTACTTTATTCCGCAGCTTGAACAATTAAACTTGAAATATAATACAGTGTTTCAACAAGATGGAACTCCTTGTCACTTTTCTCTGCGTGTTAGAGAGTTTCTAAATCAGGAATTTCCTAACAGATTGATTTTAAGTCAAGTGATAGCGATTGCTGTATGAGTCGTACGATTTTTGAATCAAGCACGGTCAACGCTGGGCCATGTTGCTAGTATATGTAATATGTGAACGACATTATTTTTACACCAACCTAATATATATATATATATATATATATATATATACATATATATATATATATATATATATATATATATATATATATATATATATATCACACGCATATAGCTGGTATTAATAAGACGATGCTTGATGTAAGACAACGGAGCTATTAATTATGTATCGATAAATATACATACTACCCCTCATCGATAGCACAACTCGGAGTTTCATGCAGAATGCAATGTTAAGGTACTGAGTATAGTGTGACCGTTACGTAATTTAAATTATATGGTTATTGCAATGTTGGAGAAGTCACATAATATACTGGGATTACAGATTTTAATTTAAGAATTATATTTGGCTTTAAAAATAAACAGGGTTAGAGTTCTGAATATTAAATTTTATTTTTTATTAAGCATAAAGGGAAATTGCTTGTTCTTTTTTCTTAAATCCAGCCCTTAATTTACATTACAAATTATTCTGGTTCAACGCATTTAAGCAGATGTTAACTTTTATACTTAGATGTAAACATCAATTAATTTCTCTTGTTTAAAAGGCTATGGTTATTTAAGTGTTTTAAGATATTTCAACAAGCCATAAGTTACATCTATTTCTTTTCCCATTGTAAGATATAGCTCTTGCTATAATATCCCAGGTCATAAAAGCTGTATTACTAACATTATTTAAATACCTTCACCAACATTGCAATAACCAGAGAATAATGTAACAGTTATTTCATTTTTCGATTACTGTAAAACGGTTCGTTGAAAAGCTGACTGGTAGTGCCAAGTTATTGTGAATAACGATAAATATATAATTGCATAAAATGTAATTGTATATTTTTTTTAATCTAACCAATTATTTTTGACTTAACATAATAGAACTTAATGATTTATGACTCAACCTAATAGCACCTAATGTTTTATGACTCAACCTAATAGCACCTAAGGATTTATGACTCAACCTAATAGCACCTAATGATTTATGACTCAACCTAATAGCACCTAATGATTTATGATTCAACCTAATAGCACCTAATGATTTATGTCTCAACCTAATAGCACCTAATGATTTATGACTCAACCTAATAGCACCTAATGATTTATGACTCAACCTAATAGCACCTAATGATTTATGACTCAACTTAATTGCACCTAATGATTTATGACTCAACCTAATAGCATATAATGATTTATGTCTCAACCTAATAGCACCTAATGATTTATGACTCAACCTAATAGCACTTAATGATTTATGACTCAACCTAATCGCACCTAATGATTTATGACTGAACCTAATCGCACCTAATGATTTATGACTCAACCTAAGAGCATATAATGATTTATGTCTAAACCTAATAGCATCTAATGATTTATGATTCAACCTAATAGCACATAATAATTTATGACTCTACTTAATAGCACCTAATGATTTATGTCTCAACCTAATAGCACCTAATGATTTATGATTCAACCTAATAGCACTTAATGATTTATGACTCAACCTAATAACATATAATGATTTATGATTCAACCTAATAGCACCTAATGATTTATGATTCGACCTAATAGCACCTAATGATTTATGATTCAACCTAATAGCACTTAATGATTTATGACTCAACCTAATAGCACCTAATGATTTATGACTCAACCTAATAGCACCTAATGATTTATGTCTCAACCTAATAGCACCTAATGATTTATGACTCAGCCTAATAGCATTTAATGATTTATGTCTCAACCTAATAGCACCTAATGATTTATGACAACCTAATAGCATATAATGATTTATGTCTCAGCCTAATAGCACCTAACGATTTATGACTCAACCTAATAGCACTTAATGATTTATGACTCAACCTATAGCACCTATTGATTTATGACTCAAACTAGTAGCACCTAATGATTTATGTCTCAACCTAATAGCATATAATGATTTATGATTCGACATAATAGCATATAATGATTTATAACTCAACCTAATAGCACCTAATGATTTATGTCTCAACCTAATAGCACCTAATGATTTATGACTCAACCTAACGCACCTAATGATTTATGACTCAACCTAAGAGCATATAATGATTTATGTCTCAACCTAATAGCACCTAATGATTTATGATTCAACCTAATAGCACATAATGATTTATGACTCTACTTAATAGCACCTAATGTTTTATGTCTCAACCTAATCGCACCTAATGATTTATGATTCAACCTAATAGCATATAATGATTTATGACTTAGCTTAATAGCACCTAATGATTTATGTCTCAACCTAATAGCACCTAATGATTTATGACTTAGCCTAATAGCACCAATGATTTATGTCTCAACCTAATAGCACCTAATGATTTATGACTCAACCTAATAGCACCTAATGATTTATGACTCAACCTAATAGCACCTAATGATTTATGACTCAACCTAATAGCACCTAATGATTTATGTTTCAACCTAATAGCATATAATGATTTATGACTCAACCTAATAGCACATAATGATTTATGACTCAACATAATAGCACATAATGATTTATGACTCAAACTAGTAGCACCTAATGATTTATGTCTCAATCTAATAGCATATAATGATTTATGATTCGACATAATAGCACCTAATGATTTATGACTTAGCCTAATAGCACATAATGATTTATGACTCAACATAATAGCACATAATGATTTATGACTCAAACTAATAGCACCTAATGATTAATGACTCTACATAATAGCACCTAATGATTTATGACCCAACCTAATAGCATATAATGAATTATAACTCAACCTCATAGCATCTCGTGAATGTCTTGTGAATGTATACATTTCATATATTTCATATATATTTTTTTTTCCGCTGAATAATATTTCCTCGCATGTATGTATATACGTGTGGTGGGGTTTGTGTGAAATTATGATAGGTAAAAATTATTATTATTTATATTTATTTTTAAATTTTGAAAAAAATGGCGGTTCTTTTGTTATATTTAAAGCTGGTTATTTGTTTGTTTTTGACTGTGTATATGTCACAGGTAGAAATTTGTAATCCTTATTGGTTATTTATATGGTGATGTTTAATATTTAATATGCTGGTTGAGAGGTAGTTTGATTTAATAACGGGTCTATATAATATGATGTGATAGTAATGTTTCAAGGGATTGGAGGCAATGATAATATAATTAGCTAATAGTTATTGTAAATTGGTAGAAATTGTAAATTGGTAGAAATGATTAGTAACGGTGGTGGGAAAATGATGAAACCATGAATGTAGTTATAGTGGTGGTAGCTAAAGAGTGGTTGTTGGTGTTTTATTCTATTTTATTTTATTTTGTTATATGTATCAATTTATTTTTGTTTTAAATCCTGATAATAGGTATTCTGTGTAAAATTATGGTAGTTGAAGATTGCTATAATATTTTAATTTTTAATTTACAAAAATATTATTGTTTATTATATTAAAGCTCGTTATTTCCTTGTTTATTTGTGACTGTGTATATGTGGCTGGTAGAAATTTCAGTTTGTAATCCTTATTGGTTATTTTCATGGTGGTATTAAATATGCTGGGAGAGTGGGTAGTGTACGTTAATAATTATGGCAGGATTATATGGTAATGTTAGATATGGTGTGATAGTAATATGTAAGGTGGATGGTGGCAATAATAATATAAGTGGTTAATATTTATTGTAAATTGTTAGTAGTGATTAGTAATGTTGGTGGTAGAATAATAAAACCTATAAATGTAATTATTGTGGTGCTAGCTTGAACTAAAGGGTGGTTGTTGGTGTTTTATTTTATTTTATATTTATTTGTCTATTTTTATTTTATCTATTATGAATCCTGGTAATGGGTGTTTATTCTCATGGTTATATATGGAAATTATATCTGATCTTATTGTTTTAAGGTGTTAAATATGCTGGGGGAGTAATATGCGTTAAAGATTGTAGAGGATTTATAATAGTAGATGTGATGTGTAAGTGATGGTGCTGGGTGTTGGTGGTAATGATAATATTATTAGTTAATAGTTATTGTAAAGTTGTAAAAGTGCTTACTAATGGTGGTGCAATGATAATAATGATAGATGCAATTATTTTGATGGTATCTTGAAATTAAATTGTGATTGTTGCTGGTTTGTCTATTTTATCCGTTTGGTATGAATTCGGATAATTGTTCTCATGCCTACATTTGGAGATTATCTCTGATTTTTTGTTTAGTAGCTTCTTTTGCGGTTTGTGTGATATTATTGCTACTTTTTCGTGTAGGCAAAGTAGGCATTATTTTGTAATGTTGCTGTAGGCAGGGGCTTTTTTCAATATTTCCCAACTTATTGTTGGTGTAATATTATATATATATATAATGATAATGGTAGTTTGGTAATACGCTTTATAATCAACAGACATAATGACGTATAAACTCATATAACCCAACATATATGTAGGCACACAAATTTAATCTAATCCCAGTAGTGATAGCAAATAACACAATGCAAACGGCAAGGCTTAAACAAAGTTACGCTGTCGATCTGATATCACACGGTTTAGAAATGACAGTAAGAGATACAGATAATAAAAGGCGGGGAAGAACAAAGTGTATCAGACGCTCGGGTACCGGACAAATTTAGGAAACCAACAGGGAAGATAATTAAACGACACGCAGACAATCAAAGAAAGATATGAACTTGAGTCGAACAAAAACAGTCGAAACGAAGACATGGACGGTTGCTTATTATATATCAAACAACCGCGAGTATGTCGTAGTTAAGCGAAGACAATTTTATAGACAAGCGAATAAGAAAGAATTCCAGAAACAGCAAAAATATCAAATAATTTTGTCATCAATTTTGCTTTTTTTTTTGTAAAGAAAACGAAAATTCTGCGTCTATTATCGAATTTTAAATAAAATTACCTGACGGCACAAAACTCACTCCAGTATATTAGACGTATATATTGATGTTATAGTCAGGTAAAAATGATTTTAGTGTATTAAGTATGCAATAAGTAAAATAAGCATTCAGGATATAAGAAAACATTACAAAAGCACTTGTCAGTTCCGTCTCTGAGGTGAGGTATTATGATTAATTGCATTATTTGGACTGTTATCCTCATATTCAAAACGTTTTGGCCGTTGTACTCTTCGGGTGATTGAAATTTCTAACTGAACCGTCTCAGTTGCTAAACTTGATAAGTTTAATTCACCACTGCTGTGCCCCGGTATTGAACTCAAAAGTCTAATCACGGGATTTAACCAACGTCTTTATCCACCGGGCCATGATCCTCGAGGATACCAGCTTTTGAAATTTTGGGACTTATAAACCTAATGTCTCAGCAAACATTTTTTAACAGTGTTCATATTGCAATTTTTGTTATTATTATTGCATTTTTACCAGAGATTATATTGTAATTTTTTGTTATTCATTGCTTTTCTATAGCACTCCTTATTACTGGTTCCCATATTGTATTCATTTCTATGCTTGGTCGGCTCAAGAAATAAATAACAAACTCCCTGCGAGACACAAACTCAAATCGTTTTCCTCAGAAAGTTTGTTTTGTGAACCAAAACTTGGAGAGTTGTATGAACCAAAACATAGAGAGTTGAGTTAAAGGGAAATAACTGAGACATCCGGATGAGACATGGCACGTAGAACTAGAACAATCTACTCTGGTGGACGAAATAAAGCGCTCGGTTCGAAAATTCCAATAACTTGAAGAAGGCCGGAGTGTACAACGACGAAACGTGAAAATGGCAACGAAGATGAGGACAACAGTCCGAATAATGTAAATAATGCAAGTAATTTTGTCAGTTATCTGCCATACGTGATACACGTATGGGCGATTATGACTCTCTAGCCAGAATAGTTCCCCGCAGTAGGTTGCCGTTCCTTTCTGCGGTAGACTTGTTGATAACCAAGGCTATAGGACCCATAGCCTGATTCATACTTTAGCTAAGGGTATATACGCGTAAAGGAATGTAAAGAACCCGGTTGGAATTCGAACTCGGCTCTCCGATGTCTTATTCCCACCCTATATCCATAACACTATGCTGCACATAACTTGTGTATAATTTAATCTTTTCTTTTTTCTTTTATTATTTTAACCCAAGCATGGCAATAAAGCCACTAAGAAGCAAGGGGATTACTGAGTGTTAGAGAATATGAAGAAAAAACACTATTTAGGAGAGAGAACAATAAAGGAACAGTAATTAAGAAGACAGGCGATAACGATTGACATTGAATTTATAATTTTGATGATCAAAGTTGACTGGAAAGCATCAAAGTCGGAAGCGAGAAGTGCGATAGAAGAAATTATTAGCATAGAACTTGCGGTTACACTAATCCATTTCAACTGTAAAATAATGAGCTCTTAACACCATTCTAGTAATGCGCTTAAATTTAGGTACCATAGAAAAAAGTTCATCAGTATGAAAGTATTTATGGAAAAGGCACAGGGAACCTACGCTACGGTGGTGGGAAAGTGACTGAAGTAGAGATGCCAGGTCATGACCAGTAACATTGCAAATTCTTCTTTGGATTTTTTCAAGAATTTCTAAATATATAGCTGGAGCACCAGTCCAGATGTGGCGGCAATATTCAAAGTAAGAACGAATGGTAAACTATGTAATTACCATCCTTGAATATAATACAACCCTGTCGTACAGCCGTCCCTCCAGATTAAAGAAAAACTTATCCATTAAAATCGCAATCTTGTATCCACATAAATTATTGTAAAATTTATCGATTTGAAATTACAAATCTTAGTGTACACTATTTACATGGCGATATAATTATGTCGGGTCGTTTACGCATCTATTTTGCATTATTTTATTTTTCTCAAATTGTTTGATGTTTTGAAACTGGATACTTTGTGTCAACAAAGGGAGGAATAGGAAACAACAACTCCTCAGCATAGGAATAATCGCCCCATTTTTCAAGCGGAAAAATCTCACAAACGTACATGAGTTACACTATAGCTACTTCCTTGTTGTAACATTAATGTTATTAAAACATGACAGTTATCGTGTATTAACTTTATTAATTTTTCTAATCAACTTTGGTAAATTTGCTGTCTTTGAGATAAAAGACACTCAATTACGCTGATTCCGAAAGAACAAATATGGCCGACATATCAAATACCTTTTGTAAACAAATGTTAGCAACACCTGTCTACTTGTTTTATTATCTTTTGTGCTTAGTGTATTTGCAACCTTGCTGCTTCAAATAAGAGATTTTTTTTTGTTTAAGCTGAGAAAATATTTCTGAAAATGTGTGCTTGCATATTATACAACCTCGCTTTTTTGTCTTTAATTTTCATTAAAGAAATTCTCGTATGTTACACAAAATACGCTATATAATAAGCAAGTTAGCAGTAGAGTTGAACTTTGTATGAAAATGAAAATAAAACCAATAAATACACAAAAAAACATATTAATGAATAAAATAAAAACAAAAACATGATTCAAGTTAATAAAGAAACCGGAAAAGGTTCTGTGGTTACATGCGCGACTTCCGGAAAGAACAGAACCTTTCTCTTTTCCACTTTCCAACAACATCATTCGGACGTGTTTTGTCATCCAAACTCATTAAGTAAGTGAATAGGTCGTTCCAACTCAGCGCAAAGCCATTTTAACCATTGTTATCCTAACTTAATTCTGAACCAAAAAGAAAACGGACATACCCAAGAAACAGTGTTTCATTACAGTCACCATAAAAGGAATAAACATCTGGTAGCAGAAACTCTTGTTTTTGTCTGCTTTTATCTTTGATTACATATTGAACACTCATCTTCACCTAAAATAACACCATACCTTTAAGGAAGAAATCATTATTATAAAAGATATCTTACATGAATAGTGTAATACTGCCGCTATTTTATTTCAGTAAATTATTTTACGTCAACGATAGTGTCTGGTTGCCAAATTTTCCCATCGAAGATATAATGAGGAAAATCTGTTTTTAATTTCAAATAAACGCTCCTTTCCAAAGATCAATTTTCGTTTATTACCTCCCTTGCATCTGATTATTTCTTTTTTACTTTTGCTGTTTTTGGTGGCACCTCCAAAAGAGACACCACTTTGTGCGCCCCTGGTTAGTTTTTAGAAATCATAAAGTCAAATAAAATTAATTTTGTGAATAGCCAAGTTTCTATTCAAGTATCCCATTTGCAAACCGTATTGCAATTTCTAAATTAATTCTAAATTCTAAATAAAACAACAGAAATTCGACTCATTTATTTCAAATTTCCACTAAATAAAATGAAAATTGACTTTCCTGAATTATTATTTCTAAAATAACTCATTTGATGATATTCCTTGCCCTTTAGGAAATTGGCGAGCATTTTTCTACATAATTTCCTGCTCTTTGAGGCTTTTAGTAAATTCTGTTTTTTGCTATCTGTTTTACAACCTGTTCTGTCGTCCATTTACGCAAGCTCCTTAGGTATTTTCCTCGGTATCTCTTGCCATCAATATGTCCTGTGAGTATCTCTAGATACTCTAGAAATTTTAACGGTCGCCTTCTGATGTCCATTTTGTTTCGATTTTCTCTAATACTTCGTTATTGCTCAATTGTTCTGTCTATGATATTCTCATTATTCTTCTGTAGAACCACATTTATGTTGCCTCAATTCTCTTCTTCATCTCTGCGAAACTGTCCAACAGTCATTGTCATGTAGGAGTATTGATATTACGTAACAGTTCAGTACTCCTTTGCTTAGTTTTGGGGAAGCATCTTTTGTTTTCCCAATGAACCTTCGGATTTCGGTGGATAACTTTTCATCTTTTGTTAAAACACTTCCCAGATATTTAAATTGTTGTATTGACTTGATTTTGGTTTCTCTATTTTATTTATAAGCAATTCTTCAAAATAATATTCCGATTGTTTATTGTCTACCATTTCATCTTCCGAATCATCAATGTCCTCATCGTCTTTGTAGCTCGCTTCCATGAAATTGGAAACAAAGGAACCTTATCACAATGAGCGACTAGCCGGATAGCTGATTTCATATTCGGATATTCAACGTTGTCATTGAAAATATGAGTGTTAGCTAAATGGAAGTAGTAATATTGACATGAGCTTTAGGTTCTTTTCAAATAATTTTCACAAATTATTTGATGATCCCGATTCTTATGCTGGTCACCTAAACTCTAGTTCATTTAATCATTTCTTAGGTTATGTCCCGCGCATTTTTAAATATAGATTTTATGAAATGGACACAGACCATTTAAGCATTCCATACCACCGCTCAAACGAACCAACCAATAGAAGAGAACGATTCAGCTTTTCCTACGGAGGCCAATGTATAGATGATGAGGGGTATGCTGATGACGTAGGTATTCATAGTTTGGATAAGACTAATCTTAAACATAAAATCTGCATCCTTCACCACAGTACTCCGAGATGTAGCCCTCAAGATAATCTTTTCTAAATAAGAAACTATGATATCGAATTGGAATGAAAGCAGTGATGGCACATACCCTGAATCACTCATATCTATTCAGGAGGTGGAATTAGTAAAACACTAAACACGTCAAATGTATAGATAAAAAAAAGAAGAAATTAAACATAGAATAGGTTGCACCTGATATAGGTTTGCCCAACACTGTAAATTATTGCAAAACGAAAAAAGCAACTTGAAAACTCGAGTCCTGTTCGTAAATAAACTCGACAAATCGAGAATTCCATATGGATGTCATGCATAGCGCCAGACTCGATAAGAAATATTTAAACTGTCAGCTTTGTACAACCGCTTTGTAAGAACAAAGGTTAAAAAAGGATTTGAGCGAGAGAAATCTGAGGATTTTGGCGAAGATCATCCTTCTTCATCGTGGATTAGTGATGCAAAAATACATACAGATAACCGTACCAAATAACAGAAACCGCATCAGTTAAAGATTACCAACAGTAGTAACAACTAAAATGGATATCACCTGTAATTCGAAAAGAAAATAATGACAATATCAAGATGCTGATATTTCACACTACTTTAAATAAAAGCTTAGGAAGGAAACCCACTTCACTATTGGAAAGAGCGATAACAGCTACTGGACTTGAGAAACCTATTTTCCTGAAAAATTGTTTTAAGAGAAAGATTTTATAAACTTCAATCGAAAGCAGGACTGGCTTCTTGATCAATAATTTTTCCTTGTAAGGAAACTGCTATTACTAATATAACCATTAAATTCAACTTAAAACTTTCATCAGGAATGTTTCGTTGTTGGCTTCACAAATTATACGACGCACCGATCAAATAAAAGTGATCAAGATCGTTCAAACATCTTCGAGAAACAATATCTGTTATCGATCTATGTTATTTTGATTTGAATTAGCGAAAATAATTAAAGCAAACATTCAGCCATTAAAATATTGTCTAAAAGCCAGTCATGATATCCCAGAGATTTGATCAGAACATACGTTTGTGGCACAAAAGCTTTTCTGTATGGAGATTTGAAAACTTACTTAATGCTTACGAAAAAAGAAACATTAATGAAGGTTTTATGATTTTACCAGGCAGGCCCAGACAGGATTAATTCAATGAAGTCTATTCTAAAAGTCTTTTGTGCATTTAATTATACAAAAGTTTTCAAACATAATTCGATCAAAATACTAATTTTACGTAGTATATGAAATTACAGTAACAAAAAATGATATTGCATGATGAAAAATGTATTTTATTAGTACCAGAGAATTACTTAAAAGAAACAAACACATTCATGAATAAATGTTGTTGTTGGTCTGTGTAATGAAGAGTGAATCGACATTTAGAATTATTAATAAAAGTAAAAATAAATGTAGTAATTTTAGCAATATTATCATCATAATAATAAAGATGTATTAACTCTTACTGCCATGATAGAAGCAATAGGATGTATTAAAACTAGTAATAAAATATTGTAAAATATAGTAATAATGCAGATTATTGGTATTGCGAATGTTGTGATAATTGAAACAATAATTGCTTAAAATTCGTTAGTAATAACGAAAAGTCTCTTGGCACAGAGTGTTGGGATAAAAAAAGCAACAATAATAATCCAAATCCAAATCCACAGCCTTCTTCGCACTCCTTTTGGAAGAACCTTTCCCTGATTGATCATCTCTTCAGGTGTTGGACAATTGCCAGTTTATGAGGTTATTTTACCCATAGTTGGAGGTTTTGAATTCAAAGTTGTCGTCCTAGACCGGTTGCCACCCAAGACTATAGGAGCCAGTATGTCCTGTTATTTACCCATAGCTGGGTTGGGGGAGAATAGATTTCTTCAGGAGTGTCGCCGTACTCACCACGTATGACTAATTGCGGGTTGGTGAGGCTAATTAACCCATAGTTGGGGGTGGATGATGGACGTTGAGTGTGAGGAGTTCGTTCTTTAACAGCTCTTGCTTTTCTGCTTCTGGTGTTCCATTTATCCTATTTGCTCCAGGGTTTTGAAATCAGAGTTTTCCATCTCCTAGACCTTTTGTCACCCAAGGTTATCGGACACAGGCTGTCTTGTTATTAATCCATTGTTGTCAGGTGGGAGAAGGGTATTTGCACGTAAGTGAATGCCACAATCTCAACTGGAATACGAACCCGGCTCTCCTATTCCTCAATCAGGGCAATAATAAAATGGAATAGAGTAATTAAATAAGAGGAAAAATGTTTCGTGTTTTTATGATCAGTTATTTTTACGCAAAAATAAGGGACCGCCCTATTCACAGGTACTTTTTAGAAGGTTAAAAATCATGTATTTTCGGTGACTAGTTGCACTATTCACAGGTATTTTTTTCTGGAAGGGGTTAAGATTCATGTTCCAAATTCAGGGGTCGAACTACACATAAAGTCGGCTTATACATGAGTATTGTTGGTAAACACAGTTATTTGTTCACAAAACCAAAATGGTTTAAAAAGTCGGAATTGTATAGCACAATGGCTACATTCTTGTCAGATTAACCATGGAAGCTTTTGTTGTCGAGATCGTTCCATATAAACAGAGCATTTACTTAAACATTTGCATCTATAAAAAGAATGTATAAACATAAAAAAGTCTTAAAATAATTGTCGGACTTTGTCCATTTCATAATGTGTAACGTCATTTGTTTACATTTGATACGCCATGAGCAGATATGAATGTACGTGGGAGATTCATGAAAGATTGAAGTTTACAGTAAATTCGACGTTCTGTGGCCAAATCAGTAAATCTAAATGACAGTTCCGTATAGGATACAGGTTCGAATCCTGTCTGAGGACGAATATTTTCTGTGAAAATTTCTCAGACATTCAGGTCGGTAAATGTTGTTTAATACTGTTTATTATAAACAGAGCATTTACTTAAATATTTGTATCTATTAAAAGAATGTATAAACACAAAAATGTCTTAAAATATATATATAATTATTTATTCGAAAATTTTAACATAAATATGCCATAAAATCACTATAAAAATAGCCATTTTGTTTCAACACTTCTGGTGTCTTATCAAGTGATGGTGTTCAACACTATAACTTGACAAGATACCAGAAGTGTTGAAATAAAATGGCTATTTTGGTAGTGATTTTATAACATTTATGTTATAATTTTCGAATAAATAATTATATTTGCTCAACTCTGTATTGAGCACTTTTTTCAGAATAGTATTTGTTAGTTATTAGAATTTATTCCTTATATACCAATCCTATACTTGTATATATATATATATATATATATATATATAGGGAACAATGGATAAATTGTCGTCGGAATTACACAAAAATTAAATTAAAATAACACTGACATCTCATTTAACAGTTTTATTTACCAAAATTACGCAAAGATATATTGAAGTACTAAAGTGTATGCAATATATATATATATATATATATATATATATATATATATATATATATATATATATATATATGTATATATTATTTGTAAAATATATATATATATATATTTTTTTTTGTGAAATATATATATATATATATATATATATATATATATATATATATATATATACATATATAATTTATTTTACGATATTAGATCAAAACATGTTAAAATTCGCTACACAATTGCGATCGTGTTTGGACGCGCATCAATGCTATTGTAAATTACTAGCTAGTGAACGATTTCTTTGATTTCAAAAGGAAAATACCCCCTCTTTTTTGAGAACCTTGATCAACCAATGACCTATGTTAAATTCAAACTAAGCGAAGAAGGAATTTTTTTTTTAGAAATGGGTCATCACAGAATGTTGCCTGCAAACTGATTGCAGTCATTAGATATTTCCTCTGCTCTGTATTGAGTACTCTTTTCAGCTAAATGTTACGAACGTCGGAATTGTACTCTGTCAGTTCTAATCTTACCTTGGTATATATATATATATATATATATATATATATATGTATATATATATATATATATATATGTGTGTGTGTGTGTGTGTGTGTTATAGCATTGGGTATTATCAACTCTTAGCGTTTATGTTTGGCAAAGGAGCGTAGTTAAAGGCATTTAATATAATATTGTTTCGTGATGAAAGAGGTTTCGCTGCATAAAATCATTGGAGAGGAAATTTATAGATACGCTGTCTATCTATCTATCTATCTATCTATCTATCTATCTATCTATCTATCTATCTATCTTGATCCCTCGTTATTTCTATCTATCTATCTATCTATCTATCTATCTATCTATCTATCTATCTATCTATCTTGATCCCTCGTTATTTCTATCTATCTATCTATCTTGATCCCTCGTTATTTCTATCTATCTATCTATCTATCTATCTATCTATCTTGATCCCTCGTTATTTCTATCTATCTATCTATCTATCTATCTATCTATCTATCTATCTATCTATCTATCTATCTATCTATGACAGGTTGTTTTTCATACAAAATAGTGACATCAGGTGTATTGATCCACCATAATTGCCATACAGTGTTACATACTTTGGCGAGCCAGGTTTTTGTCACGCGCAAACTTTTCACGTCTACTTTTGTTTGGCTGCAGCTTGTCAACTTGTGAACAGATTTGACACACAGAGCAACTTTTAACACTACGTCGTCTCTCGCTGTCTTCCTCACACGCATGTACACATACATGTAGAAAACTATCACCCGATAGAAAATTAAATGGCAGTTTTGTACTTGCATGTGTGTATGCACTAGAGAGAGAAATTGAGAGTGACTGCATCCGAGTTTATATGTTTTTACTCATTTTTTTTTATTTGTCTCTCTCAACTGTGAAGTTCATGAATGACAACGCATTATTTGTAAGGCAACTTTACACGAGATATTTGGTTTGGTTTATTTTGTTTTACGGCATATCAACCTCAATTGGTTATTTAATGCCGATAAGATTTTTATTGCTGGTAATATTTTTTTCAAAATGTATTGTTGGTAATATCTTTTTCCAAAAATGATCACTGGTAATATTTATTTAAAAATATATTGCTGATAATATTTTTTTCCAAAAATATATTGCTGATATTTTTTTCCAAATATATATTGCTGATAATATTTTTTCCAAAAATATATTGCTGATAATATTTTTTTCCAAAAATATATTGCCGGTAATATGTTTTTTCAAAAATATATTGCTGGTAATAATCTTTTCTTCAAAAATTTAATTGCTTGTATTAAAATCTATTTTTGCACTTTTGTAGTGTCTTGAACGCAGTTCGGGGGGTCAGTTAGTTTCTCATAGTGTATTCAACTCACACTCTTTGGGTTCTGTCACTTGATCTAACCAACGCCTTTATCCACTGTGCCATGTGTACCGGTTGAGACAGTGGAGTACTTGGAGAGGGGAATTAACAGGAGATAACTGATAACTGACATCCATTAAACTTGGCACGTGGAACTAGAACAGTCTACTCCAATGAGCGAAATAAAGGGTTCAGGTCGACATTCCAACCACCTGAAGAAGGTCGGAGCGTACAACGGTCGAAACGTTGTAATAAATATGGCGACAAAGATGAGGACAATTGTCCGAATAATGTAAATAGTCTATTTTACATATCTATGTCAACCATTCATCCAGGCTTAGAATATTACTGTCACACAAGGTCCCTTTACACCTGTTATCTATCTAGAGATCCTTCATAAAACCCAAAGAATCAGCAATATTATTGGCGTTTTCGCTCCGGTCACTTTCTTACCGCCGTAAGGTTGCTTTCCTTTGTCATTTCTATAAATACTTTCATGGTAATTGTTCGGATGATATCTTTGTTGTTTTAAGGTAAGTAAGAATGCGTTGTTTTGGTGTTAGGAATATTGTGGTATGTTTGTGGCTAGCTAAATTTAATGTTAAGACAGAAGAAGACCATCCTTTTCCCTATTCCCCATTTTTGGCCTTGAGTCACATTTTCTGTAAATAAGCGGAAATAAATTTGTTGTTTTAATCCCCTGTCCCCACAACCAATGAATTGTACAAATGGGGACTAGTTAGGACTTTCATAGAGACAATGTGGTATTATGGTAGATGTAGTAAGAAAAGTAAATAAGAATGCGTTGTTTTGTTGTAAGGAATATTGTTTGTACGTTTGGGTCAGTGTTTGTAGCTAGATAAGTTTAAGGTTAAAGCAGAAGAAGACCGTCCTTTTACCCATTCCCCATTTTGGCCTTGTGCCACATTTCTGTACATAGCAGAATAATCATCGCTCTTCGCTATGTTGCCTAAACTCTTCGAAGTTAAACGTAGTTCTAAACGTGCAGCGAGATCTCACCAATTTACGATTGAGCTGGCTATATGTAACCGTAAGTTCTATGGTAACAGTTTATTTTCTCACACTTTTCCCTTGTGGACTTCGCTTCCTGCTCCATGCTATATAGCCAAGTTTAATTTGCAAAAATTGAAATGTAATATCAATCGCTATCTGCTGACCTCCTGTTTACTCTTCCTGTTATCACTCCTTAGCAATGTTCCTGTTTCTAACTCTTCCGCACTCAGTAACCCCTTGCTTCTCGGTGGCTTTAATGGCTTGCTTGTGGTGAACTCGATTGAAAAAAAAAAAGCAATGAAACTTTTTTACTATCAGGTGTCGTGTTAGTTTGTATCTGGATAGAATCGTTAACAGAACGAACGAGAGGAAGATTGAACGAAAAAATAATCTCTTTCTCTCTTTTCTGATCGACTGATTATATCTGTATCCGTCATTGTATATACAGGCAAATAACTTCTGAGTTCGCCCTTTCTTCAACTTGGCGAAAATGACGTCAGTCGTCCTGTAACCGTTTTGGGCCATAGCACACAAATGAATAAGCTACAATATACTGGAATATTCAGCTTTTTCTATCCAGAAATATCTGCTTCCTATTGTTTTGTATATTTGTAGGACTAAACTAAGTCTGCCATAAGGCCTCATTCAAAGAGCAACCATTGACGAATAAACTCTTTTACTATTGTTTGAAATGCTTATAAATTGAGCTAGATACGATTCGTGTATACAAATTTGAATTAAGTGTATAAGACAACACTATTCATTCAGGTTTATCAATCTACGCGTGAATGGTTTTATTCATTTATCGTACTCGAAGAGGTATCAAGAGAGCAGCGAATAATTTCACTTGTCTCACAGGCAAGGTTCCTCATTAACTCAATAAGCCTTGAAATATTCAAGAAACTAATTATCCTTGAGCGCTTCCCACAGAGTCAACGCTGATTAAATCATACACAGAATTATTGATAGCGAATACTACGAACTAAGGAACAGCGGGCATCCTGACCAAATCGATGGAACTCCAATAAAATGCATAAAAGCTTACAAGGTATTCATAAAAGCAAACCTTAACGTTTGAGAATTCAATATTGGCTTCAAAGTTACAATTTAATATTTATGATTCCGCAGTTGTCAAAGCTTGTTTAATAACCCAATTTTTTTTACTATATTGTAGTTAATATTCAGTATATAAACTGAAAATAGCAAGCGTGGTGAGGCCGATAGTCCACAGGTTGGGAATACCATCTTCTGTAAGCTCGGATGTGCGGGTGGTGTCATGTATAATGGCACAGAATTGTTGAGTTTTAATTCCAGTTGTATTCGTTATATTCAATTATGCACAAATACTCTTGAGAAAGACATGAAACCATCACTTCTCCCCATTTATGGCTTAATTAGTAAGACTTGCATTACTAAATCCATTATTATTTTCCCCATACCCAAATAAAATAACATCGCGTAAAAATATTTAGATTTCAGCATTAAGATAATTCATAGAGGTTGATATGCCTCTTAAGTAAACGACCAACCAACGGTAGTTCACAGTGGGATTTGCAGGTTAGAATCATTCATCTTCCTTAGTCGTTGTATCCACCTTCAGTAAATTACGAACAACCATATTTCACGCCATTTATTAGCTTGTTTAGTGTCAACCACTCAAGAATTATGTTATCCATCGACCTCTGTTTTGATTCTCCTTCACTTCTTTATCGAGACACCATAATCCCCAGACACAATTTAGTGAACCCTGAAATGGATCTTTTAATGTATCCAAATAGTTTCAAGGATTTGCTAAGTATATTATCGAAGATTTCAGTAAATTGGTTACGTTTCTACATTCTTCCAGTTATTTTAATGGTTTAGGTTGTATGAAATGGATTCAAACACTTTCAATTCACTTTCAGTTAAACAATTCCAAAACCTTTTGATTCGCATAATCCCGGAACAAAGACTGATAGACTTTGTGAAAATAACCATCATTTGGGTAAAAATGCAAAAGAAACTAAAATGTCGTGATAGCTTGGTTGATGAGTTAAGTGTGTATTTCCTTCCAATCTGGATCAGCGTTCGAATCTCCCAAAAGCTGGGATTTCTCGTGATTAATGGAAAGATAATATATATGCTGTTAGATTTCTTTTAAAAGTTCCCATATTTCACAGATGCGGTTAGATTACTAAAAGTTCCCATATTTTATAGATGCTGTTAGATTTCATTGCAAGTTCCCATATTTTACAGATGCAGTTAAATTCCTACTACAATTTCCCATATTTCATGGATGCAGTTACATTTCTACTACAAGTTCTCATATTTCATAGATGCGGCTAGATTATTATTACAAGTTTCCATATTTCACAGATACAGTTAAATTCCTACTACAATTTCTTATACTTCATGGATGAGGTTAGATTTCCACTATATGTTCGCATATTTCATAGATGCGGTTAAATTTCTACTAAAAGTTCCTATATTTCATAGATGCGGTTAAATTTCTATTACAATTTCCCATATTTCATAGATGCATGGGGATAATCGTCCATCTCACAAAATGTTTAATATCTAAAAAAAGACGAAATTAATTGAGTTTCTCTTTTTCAGGTTTTCCGATAAGACGTTTAGCCACTTTGACACCATTTGTCGTAAGAATCATAGTAAAACCTTTTGAGTTATTCAGCTAGAAAGAGAACGGGTTAAAATCATTTTCATTAGTTTCACTATGTCTTCGAAATTGAGCAATGGTGGGAGGTAAAAGATCATTCAGGCCTTCAGTAATAGTACCAACATTCACATTCAAGAAAACGGTGAATAAGTTTAAATAGTAGAGAGGAAAACTGGATCAGGAATAGATCTGAATACATTCTTATTGTTCAAAGTAGAATCCAATAGCGTTATAAAAACATCGGAAAATCCCAGTAAGATATCTTTAATCATTTCTAAGATACAACTGTTGAAAGCTTAATATATTAGGTTGGTGCAAAAATAATGACGTAATAATGTCGTTTTTTGACGTAGTTTTTAACGTCAAAAAACGACATTATTACGTCATTATTTTTGCACCAACCTAATAACAATTGGACAATTTTGGTGTTACACCCGGTATATGAGCTTAGAAATGAACAAAAAAACGATAACAAATCCTATAAATCGTTTACATCAAACGACGCTAACCTTTGAACTGTAAGTAACGGGAGGATAATATATATATATATATATATATATATATATATATATATATATATATATATATATATATATATATATATAGGTGTGTGTGTGTGTGTATGTGTGTGTATATATATATATATATATATATAACAAATTTTGTTAAATTCAACATACAGGGTCCGTCGGTTTAATATTGTATTTGTCCAGTTATCAAGTACCTAATGTTATCAGGATGGTAGACAAGATTTTGTTGACTACGTCCTGGCAATTTTTGGGGAATGCTAAAATTCAAATTTAATTCATATATAAATGAATATTAATTGATATACATACATACATACATACATACATATATATATATATATATATATATATATATATATATATATATATATATGCACATAATATAAGTGACATTATATAAGACATGGTCTTACGGTGATCGATTACACTGGCCAAAATTTATCAAGTATTTTTCCGCCTTGTTATTTTTTAATACGCATACTAAATATTCCATACAAAATACCGTCTCTTCTGTTGAAATGTAGTTTATTTAGGGTGGATGTTTTCGTTTTTTATTATAATAGGCTCGAGTATTTAGTGTCTTTCCTTGCACTGAATATTACCCATATGAGAATGTAAACACACACATGACATTGGTAAGGACAGACAATTGAAATTACTTGAACAAAAACGGGAATAAGACAATAGGAAATTTGGGCAGTTTATCAGTAATTTTGATCAAGAATATACAGAATTTATATTAAATTACAAATGTATAACAAAAAGTTTATTTCAACGAAACATTCGAATAGATATTTACATACACGCACACACACACATGTATATTTGTAAAGAATTAATGAATTATTTGTACTTTTTATTACTTCAAACATTATTATAGCGGATATTGGTATTTGAAATAGACATCCCAGTTTTAATCGTAATTACGATTCCAATGTAATAAATTATAACCATGGAATATTAGTGTTTGAACCATTTTTATTTTATTCTTATTCTGTCCCGGACATTGAGTTCTACCTGGATTCTATCCTCTTGGGAATATATATATATATATATATATATATATATATATGTATGTGTGTGTGTATGTGTGTGTATTGACCATAAATATTATCTATCTATCTATATATATGTGTATATATATATATATATATATATATATATATATATATATATATATATGTGTGTGTGTACGCGTGCGCGCGTGTGTATGTGTGTAAGCTTTGAAGTTAAGCACTATAAAGACTACGAGCTATCCTACCATTTTTGTAAATTATAAAGTTGAATGGGAAATTGGAAGCGTTCAGTGTTTTAGGTCTGGGAGTAACATACGCAAAATAATAATAATAAAAAAAGATTGGGACCGTGATGAAGTCGAAATCAAAAAAAAAAAAAAAAGTAAAAAAGAGAGCCCTTCGCGGGAGAATAAGGAAACCTTTTTTTTTTTTTTAAATAGATTCACGACAACTTGTCAGAGACGACCGATATGAAGCGAATTTATTTCCAGCTCACAAACAGAGAAGTCAGAGTTCAGGAAAGAAAGAAGAAAAAAAATTCTTATCTCGACAGGAAATGTAATGATACAGTATTTCTAGTAATGGAACGACACTTCTAATCACGAATGTCTCCTATTTGTATGAGAAAAAGACATGGTAATTCCCCAGGGAAACTCACGGTTGTTATTATATATATATATGAGATGTATTTGTATGAAATATATACGTATATATATATATATATATATATATATATATATATATATATATATATATATATATATATATATATATATATATATATATATATATATATATATATATATATATATATATATATATATATATATATATATATATATATATATATGAGATATATTTGCATTAAATATATATATATATATTGTGCATTGTTAAAGTTTTCCCTAACTCCAACAGTGTTTTTTCTTCGCTTTAAGTAATTTGCATTTTGAGGTTTATTTTTTTACCACATTTAATTATTTAATTCGATTTTTTTTTAATTTTATTCATTTGCTCATCATTCTTTGAAATTGTTTTTGGTTTCTATGTTCATACGGATCTTTCCACATTCCATTAATAGCAATTTTTTTTCCGACAGTCACGTTAAAAATGGCTACCTTTAAAGTTTCAATATGCTTAAATTCAATCAGTGTTTACACAGATCTGTGCGAAAAGTGTCCGGCCATTTAATATGAACGAAAAAAGCCTACCTACGTGTTATGGCCCAGGCTAGGACCAAGGAAGAACAACACGAAGACAAGAGTAGAAATAACAAAGTTATATTACACGAAATAATAATAGAAGATGTGGAAGGTATGACTGTCAGTCTGGGTTGGAGTGAACTACAATCGGCTCGACTCGATTCGGTATCTAGCCACCCCCCACGAGGGTTGCATGTGGCACAAGGCCGAGTTTAACGTGGGTTTCCCGAGCCCGTAGGCTCGGCCAAAAAATGCCCGTAGAACCCGTATAAACGGGATCGGGTTGGTCAACCTCCCCGGACGAGGCTCCGCCGAAGGGCAGAGTCTCGTTCGGGTTCCTCTCTGCTCAGAGGCAGAGAGTTCGACCGTCAAGCCGAGCTTCTCGGCTTGATTCGCTATCTAGCCACCCTCCCACGAGGGTTGCATATGGCACAAGGCCGAGTTTAACGTAGGTTTCCCGAGCCCGTAGGCTCGGCCAAAAAATGCCCGTAGAACCGGTATAAACGGGATCGGGTTGGTCAACCTCCCCGAACGAAACTCTGCCCTTCGGAGGAGCCTCGTCCGGGTTCCTCTCTGCTCAGAGGCAGAAAGTTCGACCATCAAGCCGAGAAGCTCGGCTCGATTCGACCCTATCTCTTGAGAAGCGTAGTATACATAGTGTTAGGAAGAATTCATTCTGTATTTATAGGTAAGGACCCATGACACTACGGCAAGGGTGCATTAGTCTAGACACTTATTCCATTCTTCATTTCATTTTTCAAAACAGTTTGAAAAATAATTCGGATCATCTGCAGTTTTTTTCTTAGCATGTTAATCTCACCCACTGTTTTTCAACGGCCTTTTTAGTTTTTAGAAGGTTACGGGTACCGCGTCCCATCATGATGTGGGCTACCCTAGAGCTTTACAAGTTCTAGTCCTCTGTAGTCCCTTGTAATGCTTGAATTTTATCCGGGACCCCGCTCTCTCACCTAATCACATAACCTCTTTAGTCAGACTGTTCGACATTTCTCTCCTTCCCTCATTACGTCCTAAGAGTATTACATTTTCATTCTTAAATTTCAATTGTGTTTTTAATGTGAATACCGGGCAAATATGAACTGAGGTGATCTTGAGGCGGTACTGAAATTTAAGAATTAACCATATTTTGGGAGATATGGATGGCTGGCTACTCGTATTCTAGGATGCCCGTCTACTAGGGCGGCAAGATGAACCCCATTCCAGAAGCCTGCTCAGGCACATTTGTGTTCAACATCCACAGAGCCCGCCTGTGGTTTATACTGCATCTACAGAGCGGAGTTATTTACAATTTCTGGGAGAGAGCGCGTTATGTAGCGTGATCAACAGTATGAACAAGGCCAGCACGCTTAAAATCTCGGTCACGATGACTTGTGACTTCGTGCTAGCGCAACCATCGACGACTCCCAAAGGGTTCCGTTTACCAAATTCCACTCACAAGGCTTGGTTCAATCTTGAAAATATGACTGTGGTGAGATTCGAACTTGCGTCTCATGGCCAGAATGCGAACGTTCTAACGACGTGCCCATTGTGAAAGAAGAAAGTTGTGGGGATATGTTTCTTTTTTATTCGAAGGAATTACAGCGAAATGTTATCAAAACATTATTTGTATTGATTATTTTATACTTTGAAGTTATCGATTATTTATTTTTCTTTGTTTCAACAGATTTTTCTTCTTTCAATCATTCTTGATTTTCTTTCTTTTTGACCTCTTCATTTTTCATTCTTTATTTTTTATTCTATATCTTTTTTTTATTCCTTTCCTTCTATCTCCGTCTTTTCTGTTTATCTTTCACTCAGTTTAATATCTTTTTGTTTTCTTCCAGTACTCTTGAGTCATAAATAATTTCCGTTTCTGTTCAGCAGCTATTTTCTTAAAAAATAAACTACACATATTTTATTCAATCCTATATTCACGATTTTCAATGAGTTGCTGCTATTTATCAGGCTGCTCTTAAAGAGATTTTGAGTCAAATTCTGATTTTCATTAGATAATATTTTCCCCATCAAAACAGATCGAAAAAGATAATTCTTTCTGTGAAAGATCTGGTAAATATAGTTAGTGGAGTATAACAGACAAGCCAAGTTGCAAAATGTTTATTTTTTACTTTATTACTTTGTCAGCGAGGAAACTTGCTTCCATATTGAAGAGAGAAAGTCGATTTTCTATCAAAATTTTATGTGCAGGTTACAGTTGCTGGATGTATGAATGTGCATTTTATAAATTTTAAATGAATAACACTCCGACGATTCTATGACACATACAACATTGTCTTTCTTCTATGGTGCTCAGCTTTTGGTGTCCTTTAAGGAGATTTATTCTTGTGAATCCACTGCATTTTGCGTTTAAAATTGTTTAAATTAAATATTCACCTAATGCAAGTCCCAAGAGCCACTAAAGTTAGAGGGTGACTGAATGAGCTTGTTGTATGGACGTAAGAAGAGAAAATATTTGAAGATTATGATATGTCGGATAGAGAAAATTTAACACCTGACATGATGAGGTCAAGATTGTAGTCATTGCGAAGCATCGAAGTAGGAGCAACTACCGTTTGTCGATAAGAATCTGTCTGACGGGAACATTTTTTTTAATAATCGAATAGGAAGGGTATGAGGATGACTCTGGCTACGTGATATGGCATGTCTGGCAGAACTAAAGAATGCAACTTGTCGGAACATTTGCCATGGAAATAGCGATAGAGTTGTATGTGGCGTCCGTAGGAAAGGGCTGCAGGATTGAAAATAATAAATCACCCACAAGATCATGCGAACAATTTTGAAATCTCTCAAGGCTTGCAAAATATGGATTAGGTAACTCCAGCACATATCACATTCTGTGGTTTCATATGAATCATGTAACGATAGTGCATATTAGTATGTGTCAAATACTTTCGGAAGTGGTATGACTAACTCTTCATTTTTCCTGCATCTCATATATATGAGTTCTACTTGAGGTCTGGAGTGAACTTGAGTTCCAACTGACGTTTGTGGCAATGAATCTCACTATATAATGGATCGTCATGATTTGAGAAATTTTTGCGTCTGTTTAACGATGGTGGAACCTAGCTCACACTAAATATTCTCTAATCACCACAACCGACAACAGGATGTACTGTCAATATATCATATAGGAAGAAAATGAGTCACTACCGATACCGAGGTTCGAACGTGACACTCTGGACATGTAAATATATGTTTTCCACCAAGCGTATAAATAGCGTTGTTAGTCTATTGACTGCAGCGACTATTGAGTGGAACTATTCAGTCGAATTAGTGTGGAATATTGTGCGTCGATGATTTGGGTTTTTATTTAGGATTTACCGGTCGGTAAGCCGAGCCGCGCTACTACCATGGTATTCACGAAAATGGTTAATTATCTTTGGTTGACTTTTATTTCTTTTTCTTGTTAAGTATTTATTTGGGCTTGTAACTAAATTCTGTTTTATTTTAACATTGATATTTTGAGTTATACTTAATCATTAACTGTCACCATACGTCACGTGTTATTGCAATTGCTTGTCCAAACCTGAAATTGCTTATAACTGCACCTTTCCTTCTATTCTATTTTTTTATTTTCTACTTTTTTCCGACAAAAATCAATTAACTATTCACTTTGAAATTGTGCATATTGGGCAAGTCAATCTCAAAATTTCGACCGCAAGAAGTTGGGCAACACTGCAGCTAGACTGTAATTATATGAGTAATAACTTAAGGACACCAGTTGCGAGTAAGCGACTTGTAGTTTTGGACTAGGCTTTGCAAATCTTTGTCGTGTCTCTCAGGACGTTGGCGATCATTGCTCTCCACAATTTACTGTCCTTTGTCGCATATAGTAAATTTTGTCTTTTCGCTATCTCTCTCAATCTCGGTTCTGTCAACCATTTATACAAACTCGTTAGGTAGGTTAGAAGATACACTGAAAGTTTAACGGTTATCGTCCGGAAAGTGAAATCACTGGTTGGCAGTTCAATACAAGCCTTTATTACTGTAGTCAAATCAACTGTCGGTTCAGTTCAATTGAAATGTATAGACTTTATGTATCGAAGTCAATACAAAAGTCCACTGTATATGTGAAAACTGCCACTTCCTTCAGTATCTGTTCATATTTCTGAGATGTGGTATTATGTACATTATTTACATTATTCGGACTATTGTCCTCATCTTTGTTGCTATATTTATTACAACATTTCGGCCGTTTTACGCTTCGGCCTTCTTCAGGTGGTTTGAATGTCGACCTAAACCCTCAAGGACACATGACACAGTGGATAAAGGCGTTGGTTAGATCCAGTGACAGGACCCAAAGAGTGTGAGTTCAATACCTGGTTAAGGCAGTGGAGAACTTGGGAAGGGGAATTAACAGGAGATAACTGATAACTGACATTCATTAAACATGGCACGTGAAACTAGAACCGTCTACACCAGTGAGCGGAATAAAGGATTCACTTCGACATTCCAGCCGTCAAATATGGCGACAAAGATGAGGACAATAGTCCGAATAATGTAAAAAGTGCTACTTCCTTATAGAAGAAGGGCATCTCTTTACCGTTGAACTGATCGGCCATGGGCTCGTATATGACTTTGCAAGCTAGGTTCACATATGTCTTGAAAGTGGCTTTTTCTTCATGCATTCTTATGGGCCGCTTCTGCTTGATAGCAGACCGAAAGATTTTGTCACAAAACTGACCGAGAAAACCTGTCAGGAAAGACACTTCACCCAGTCTATATTAGACTGCCGATTTCAATGCAATCTTAGATAACTGTCAAGTCTCGCACGAGATGGAACATCCTTCCTGAAAATGTTGCATAAAAGCTAAGCCTAAATATCCTCTGTGATCAAATCTTACATAACATTTCCTAAGAGTTCATTTCAACTGTGAATTCTCAAACCTTTTGATCTTAAAGTGCTTGCAAGCATCAAAAACTATCTTTCTCCAACCATAACTATTCTCTGCCTCTTTTCCCCTGTCTTTGATACTAATTTAAAGAATTTTCAGGATTTTTCAGTCTGTCTGTAACAACAAACTTGAAATGTTTTTGGATGTATGTCTGGGACGCTTACCAAGAGCAAGCTCTCCGGGTAACAGGTACTTAGCCGGAATTGTTCGTCGATGTTTGTTCTAGGACGAAGTCACAAGTCATCGTGACCGAGGCTGTGATCGTACTGGCCTTGTTCAAACTGTTGATCATGCCAGATGATGTGCTCTAACTGTAACTAATCTCCGCTCAGCATAGTTGCAGTAAAAACTACAGGTGTCTCTGTGGGCGTTGAACAAAGACAAATGGGCCTGAGAAGCCGCCTGCAACAGGAATTGGCTAGCCGAATTAGCAGACAGGCATTCTTGGCAATTTTCCCCCTAAATTTTAATAGCCATCACCCCACCTACTTACTATATTTTATGTTCTGCCACATATGATTCCCTCATGACGGACTAGTCAGCAATAGAAGGAGTGTCCTGTACCACAAGGGCTACATTGCAGTAACAATCTTCATACCATCATTTAATCTATCACTATGGCTCCTTTACATATAAGGTTATGTAAGGAAGTTTAGTGAAGAGACTTATTACTTTTGTACATGTATTTATATCTATAAGTGTATGGAGATTCATGTACTTGTGTGGTGGCTTGTGTATATTTACACACTGTTATGTACGCATGCGCATCTATATATGTATACGCCTTTTCCCTCTCAGTTCTTTAAAAATTTTATGAAACCCATTTTTGTTAAAAATACATTTCCAGATTGTTATGTATATTTTTGTTCCTTCATTATTTGCTTTTCATTTTATTTTATTTATTTATGACGGACAAGGAAAATTTTATTAATTTTTAATTTATTTTTTCCAGCGTTCTTACATTTTTCCGTTCGGTGGGAGTAAGAGTTTAAACAATTCTTAAATAGAGCATACCTAAATTCCTTTTCCCAAAGAATATTCCCGAGCGAACTAAAATACATAAAACAAACATTAGTCAACAATACTTTCCCCAACTACATCATGGCTAAACAAATAAAATCATTCTTACAAAAAGTACACATCGATAATGAAAATACCACACAACAAAACATCAACATATTTTACGGTAACCAGATACACAATAATTATAGGCAGGACTAATACGCCATACGGAAAATCATTAAACACTATCTTTCTACTGTAATCTTCGAAAAATGTAAAATGATTAATATACTAAAGAATATGAAAAAATTGCAAACCTTGTTGTCACTAATTAAAATAACCCCATCAAATCTAAACTAGCGATGACCAATATAGTGTATCAATTTCATTGCCCAGTACAAGACTGTTTTATGTCATAAATGAATTACTTATATCGGACATACGATAACCTGCTTGAGTTGACACCTCGAGTATCACTTATCAGAGAAAAGTGCCATAAAAAAAATCTATCAACCCACAATTTACAAGAACCTTTAAGAAAAATACCAAAAGAAAATACTAGAGTTGTAATAAAAGACGCCCTGTACACCAAACAGCTCTCCTCTGCCATCAACCTCCTCTTGTTTTACAGTGAAAATGACCCCCTAAAAGTCTTTTAAAAAGTAGAAAGTCGCCCACTCGAATTCCTGTCATGCTCAACAAACCCCGGCTCGAAATTAACGTTCCTAGTAGAATTCACAAATAATACCTCTCACACAGTCAACACATAACCCCCCCCTCAAAATACAAAACAAAACACCCCCCCCAAAAAAAACAAACAAACAGCAAAACAATGGCTAAAGAAGTGTCGGAAAGCGTTTTGGACAAAAGGACGATATGGATTTTATTTTCCAACATATATTTATAAACAGATGTAAAAAAATAGTTTTCAAGATTTTTAAATTTATGAATACTCGGAAATATTTTTATAGGTAATTGTCAAAGTCAAGGTAAACTATGGAAGATATCAAGTGATATAATTTAATGTCTAGTAAACGAAAGTGAATAAATTTTGTTTATTGTTGTTGTTGGATTTTTTATTTCATTATATTTGAGAGCGAGAGAGAAAGAGAGAGAGAAGAAGAGAGAGAAGTACAAAAGAGAGAAAGTGAGAAATAGATAATTGAATACGCAGAGAGAAGGTTGAGGAATGCTGCTCTCTCTCTCTCTCTCTCTCTCTCTCTCTATATATATATATATATATATATATATATATATATATATATATATATATATATATACCATTGCATTGTAAAGTGTATAAAGACAGGAAGAAAGAACAGAAAGGCTAAGCGTTGTGTGTTCTTCCGGAGATTTCAATTACTCAATACAGGAGTCGCGTATCGCGGCCGAAAAGCGCAAGCACCTGCTGTCCGTTAGTTTGTAATTGGCAAATATCACAGCTGATCGGTCGCTGCATCGTATCAATCGATCAGGCTTTATACTTCCCAGCCTGCAGGTGCCGAAATCCTGGCTTACATTGCTATAATTAAACCTGTCACATGACACACTGCACACCAATTAGAGTAAAGTCTTTGGAAAAGAATCCCATTCAGAAGCCGTTATTAGAAGATAAACGATGGCTCGAATTTAGATTGTGTCTGCATCTTCCCATCAAACATCTTTTGCTTTGTGCATTCTTGATAGGCAGAAATTCCAGTCACGGCCATATTTATTTTCTTCAAACACCTCCTCGGAAGCTATCGTTTTATCCAGCTTGTATTCATGATAAACGCTTTAGCGTCGATGATCTACACTTCTGTGACAGCCACAATGCTTTCTTCCATGCAAATAGTTTGAAGATTGCTTTCAATATCTAAAGTGTCACCAGTTGTAGTGTTTGTCATGAATCACTACTTCTCGAGGGAACCTGGCTCCTTTCCAGCAAATCACAAGCCGAACTGTGAGCGATTTCAATTGTTGATCTCTTACCCTATCTCTTACCCTATTTCCATGTTTCTTTTTCAAATTTTATATCATTCACTGGAAATATATTTGATTTTATTGCAGTGATGTGTCATATTTATATCTATGTACTTCCATTAAGACGATATCACGGGTTATTAACTGATTACCTTGAGTGTGCTTTGTGCTGTGATGGATAATCGGTTTCAAATGGCAAATTTGAGAGTTCGAATTCCATTCGGGTTCTTTACATTTACTAACACGCAATGAGCTTTGAGAAAGGCATGAATCCATCTCCCCGCCCCACAACGATGGGTTTAATAACAGGGCAGACTGAGTCTTATAGCTTCGGTTGGTGCAGAAAGAAACGGGAGCCTAATGCGGAACGGGTTCAGGACAACTCAACACCGCCGACTGAGGATTGAGACAACTCAACACCAGACAACCAACTTTTTTTAATAACCGAATGAAAGTAATTTATTAAGGATTAAAACCTTTATTAGTGAATATTTTTCTACAAATAAGGCATTTGAAAAGGCATTATGTAAAATATGAATCAGTTTTTGTTTTTAATTATTTTTAATAAAGTAAATCGTAAAGAAATTGACATATAAAAATAATTCAATAAAATACATTTGTTTTTAATTATTTTTTTAATAAAGTAAATCGAAAAATGCAAAGCAAAATGAAGCAGTTTTTTTGTTTTTAATTATTTTTAATAACGTAAATCGTGATATAATTTATTTTTTAGTAAAGTAAATCGACGTTCTAAAATATTTTTTATAAAAAATAATTTGATAATTCACGATTTACTTTATCAAAAATTAAGGTTTTAATCCTTAAAAAATTACTTTTATTCGGTTATAAAAAAAAGTTATCTTTTCCTGGTGCAGAGTTGTCTCGATCCTGAGTTGACCCCGCGATCAGTCGGCGGTGTTCAGTTGCCCCTTTCCGGTCGGTAGATGTTGCAGCCTCTATACATTTTTGTTCAACTCTGTTAAAAACCATCATTGTTTGAATCAAAATCTTTTCGACAATAGACAAAACATCTTTTCTACTTACATGCGCAAATCCAACAAAGAATAGTTGGTCGCTGGTATAAATAAAAAAAAAATGGAAAGCAAAATGAAGCATTTTTTTTTGTTTTTAATTATTTTTAATAGAGTAAATCGTAATATAATTTATTTTTTATTAAAGTAAATCGGCGTTCTAAAATATTTTTATAAAAAAATAATTTAAAAATTTACAATTATTTTTATAACAGGATTATAACATGATTGTAAATTCAGCTAGGTTTTCCAGTTCTCTCAGAATCTCTTCGTGATTCACGTTAAATAAATCCGGTGAGAAGACACTTACGCATGTTTCTATTTTTGTATATCGCCTGAACTTATTTTTATATTTATACAAGCAGTTTGTTGTCAATAGAGGGCTTTCATTAATGTTTTTATCGAATATGTCAAGGTTGTTGTATAGCTTCAACAGATCTTCATCTGTATCGTTCTTTCTGATAAGATTTTGAGTATGAATATCGCGTTCCTTGTTCCGGTGTATTTAAAAAAACTGTATTGTTCTTGTCCTATCTCTGGTCTGATTCTGTTGCGCGCTTTATTCACCAGGATTAGTTTTGTTATATGGCTAATTAGACTGACTGTTCGGTATATTTCACATTCGTTTGCCCCTGATTTCTTAGGCAGTGATATGAAAATAGATCTGCTTAGATCTTCCGGTATATCCCCACTTTTGTAGATTTCTTTTATTATTTCCGTAATCTTGTCTATGACCAAAATCATCTAAGGCTATCGGCATCTCTGTTACTATTCCGTCTGGCCCTACCGCTTTGTTTCTGTTCAATTTGGCCATTGCCATTTCTACTTCGGTTTTTAGAATTTCAAGAACGTCGGCAATTCCCACTATTGCCGGTTCTCTTTCGTCATAGAATCGTTCTCCAATATATTCGCTCCGGTACTAAAGAATTTCTTTCCTTCTCTAATTTCCATCGTAGGATTTTATGCATCCTGTTTACGAGCAAGTCTTCTGTCCCGTTAGTTCGCTTATTTGCTTATTCATATCTTCTTTGTTTATAGTACTCAATCTCTCTATCTATGCTCATTTTTTGCTTAGCCACTCTTTTCTCGTCTGACTGCATTTGGTCCTTATTTCGTTGTGTATTTTTCTGTATTCAGTTCCGTATCTTGGCAGAGTTTTCTGTTTCCTTTGTATCACGTCGAGAATCTCATCAGTCATCCATTCGTTTTTGCTTCGTCCATGATATCGTTTGCTGATGTCACTAAAGCTTCTCTTAGTGTATCCCATTTCGAGTTCCTATTTCCATTTTGTCCCGAGCATCCACTCTTCACACTGCCCAGATATTTTTCCTTTAGGTTCGGTTCACTCAGGGGTTTCTTGCATAACAATTAGGGTGCTGCGTTAGGCTCCTTCAGTTTCCGTAGTTTCCGTAGATGGCTTCCGCAGTCGGCATTTGGGTAGGTTTTGCAGTGAACCATTCCATTCTTGAATCTTTTGTAGATGATACGCAGACGACACAGTACTGATAGCAGACACGGAAAAGAAACTACAAAACCTTCTACAGAAGGTAGCGAGGGAGAGCGAGAAGAAGGGACTAAGCATAAACTACAAGAAGACAGAATGCATGGTCATCAGTATAAGGATGAGACTGAAATGTGATTTACTGGTCGGGGGCACTAAAACCAAGCAGGTACGGAAATTAAAATATCTGGGAAGTGTTCTGACAGAGGACGGTAAGTGTGACGCTGAGATCCGGAGGCGTATTTCGATAGGAAAAGAGGCATTCGAAATGCTAGACAGAATATTACGAGACAGGGGGTTTCATTGGTAACAAAGAAAAGAGTGCTGAACTACTACGTGATATCTGTCAAACTTTACGGCAGCGAATGTTGGACGGTCTTTTCAAAGATGAAGAAGAAATTCGAGGCGGCAGAGGTGCGGTTCTACTGAAGGATGCTGAGGATACCATGGTCCGAACATGAGAGCAACGATGAGGTTTTGTAGAGAATGCAAACAAAAAGGAAACTCATACTTAACATCAGGAAGATCCAGTTGAAAATTCTGCAACACGTAATGAGAAAGATGGGCTTGGAAATTCTGATACACACAGGATAGAATGGAAGAGGAACAAGGGAAAGCAGCGCGTGACATAATTAATTTGACCGCAGAACAGCGTCTGGGAGAAATTACAAAAAGTCAAAGCTCATTGAGAGCTACAATTGACAGGAAGAAATAGAGAGTCATGATCGCCTACGTCCTGAAGAGACACGGCACATAAGAAGATGATAGGATTATAATTGAATCAATTGCTATTTCTACTGCTAAGAAAGTTGATTCACTGTATCAGGCCAGACAATTCTTCTCATCAGAATCTATCTTATAAATCTACCATTCATCTGTGTATTGAATATTGTTGCCATATCTGGTCTGGTGCTCCTACTATATAGCTCGAGATTCTTGATAAAATCCAAAGAATGGTCTGTAATGTTATCAGTCTTGATCTGGCACCTCGACTTCAGTCGATTTTGCCCCGAAGTGACGTGGCTTCCTTGTGTATTTTCTAAAACAATTAAATGCAGCGCCAAATACCATCTTCTGTCTTCCTGAATCCTCATATTTTATTGCACTTTATCTTCACTTCTCCTAACTAGAGTCTTCCCACCCTTTGTTACTCCTATTAAGGCCATGCGTCTTAGTGGCAATACCGCCTTGCTTAGGCTAAAATGATAATGAAAAAGAAAACAAAAACAAACAAAACAACAAAAAACAAAACACGCAACAACAATAAAAAAAAAGGAAAAATAACATACAAACTTCTTTCCTGGGTTCGTGTTGGATTTGACCAGGGACATATTCACATAAGTTGTAAGTATTTATCCGAACAGATATAGATCTTTTTCACGCCGCACGTTACTAAAAGACCCAGCAGTTTATTCTTCTTCAACTGTCACGATGGGGTTGTTTTTAAGTTGAGTCAAGCTTCCTCTAAAGTCTTGCGATGTACATATAAAAAAGGATTTGTTGAATTCCCAATTTATTCCATGATTGATCAAAGGCTTTCTTACAGAACTATTTAGGACCTGAATCTTGACACTTTTCATATCTATGTCTTCCTTTTTCTACACAATTACTTGACTTCTACAAAACGGGTTCATTATCATCCGAATATTACAAATTAATCAGAGTTATATGTTCCTTGTAGATGCACGGAAAAATAATCGTGCTAAAGGAATGGCTCGGCAGACGGCTGTGGGTTCTCGGGAGAACAAAGATAACCTTTCTTCAATGGACGACAGACGGACTATTGGGTAATCGATACACCACCCCCACAGAGACACACATTCTTTATCTCTCTCTCTCTATCTTTGTGGGGATAGGTTCCTTGCAAGTATCAAGTTACAAGTTGATTTGCATACGTGCCTAGTAACATAGGAGGATTTTGATGATCTCATCCTCTTGTCATATATAGCCGGTATCAGCCGAATCGATCGAAGCTAATATACATTCAAAGCAAAAAAAGTGAATGGGATTATAAAATAACAAACTCTAAGTTTAAATTTCGGTCACATCCGACCTCGATTGGGTGCAGCTGGTTTATTTCTGTTGTCATTTTTCCAGTGGTGAGTCCGGGTGAGGGGGTGCTCCTTCTTTCACTCGATTATACAAGTTAAAACTCTGTTAATTCGCAAGTTAAAACCCAGGCATTTTTAAGTACGAAATCCTTCCGTTGTAATTAAATACCTTTCGCAATTAATTCTTTTAACCTTTTCATCTCTCCTCCTTATCCTCATAATCTTCACTTCCTCCCACCTCTTCTATCATTCATATCACATACCTCATTCATCATAATCATATATATATATATATATATATATATATATATATATATATATATATATATATATATATATATATATATTAATTAGATTTTAAGAGTAACTCTCTACCTTGATGGGCTTTTGAGGTTAGTTTTGGGTGAATTTTAGTGCAAAATAGTGAACAGGACATATTGTAAATGGATATAATTCAATGGCAGATAAGCTTCTTGACCACTGCATCAAAATAAGGCTTCATTAGGTATATGGATTAAGCTTAGTATGATATAAGTTGACAACCAATGTTACGCTAAAACCGACTCTTTTTCTTTCTGAGACATGTCCATTCATGATAAGGGCGATCAAATCTCGTCACAATTTCCTATAAGTCTCACCCCTTTTCCACTCTGTTTTTGTGGTACTTGTTCGTTCATCCATTTCCTCAAATATCACCAGTCCCCTTCCTTGCCTCATATTGTCTTTAAGGCATTCTCTGCGTATTAATTTTGAGTCTTCCTTTATTAGTATATATTATCCAAACATTACGGCTCTCTCTTTCTGGACGTTAGCAAAAATTTCACGTAGTTGTTATTCTTAAACTTCCTCTGTCACTAGCTCTAGCCATGATTTTACTCAATAATTCATTGTTAAAACCAAATTTCAGTCACTTCAAGACCTTTTCTGACAAAACCTTTAAATATCTACCGTTACAAAGTATATCAGCCATTACATATCAGGCCGGCAACCATTTGCATCTTGCTTTAAAATGAGTTCTTTAAATCAGCACCGATGCATCTTGAGAAGCGCTATTCAATCTCTGTTTATAGATCGCCAGATGCATCCATTTTCAGATTTTACATGATTAAAAATCTATAAGATAACATATTTTGTATTCACTGAGTGAATAGGAAACCTATTCGTCGAAGAGATAAATTCATGATCACTGTCTTATGAAGGATGCACTGTATTCTTTCGTGTGGGAAATTTTCGAGTTCATTATATTTGAACAGTTTTACTTCGATAGTGTGCTTTTCATAATAAAAGAACGTCTTTTTGTTAATTCCATCTGCTTAATTAAATTGGAAGCTATTTTAAATTCCTCTTCCTTAAGCGTAATTTTCTCCATTTATTTATTTTTTTAAAGAATATTTTCAGAAAATTCTAACCCACTAAGAAAGAAGACATGATAACCAAAATAAAAAAAAAATATCGATGTCCCTTAATATTTTCTAAATTCTCAGTTGTTGTGAACAGCAAATACAGCAAATACAGATTCAGGAAATACAGACATTATCGACAGTACTTGTTCGAAATTCAACAACATTGAGATTTAATGGCAAAAATCATTGTTTGAGCTCTGGATCATTTATAAATGGTAAAACCGTGATATAAAAAAAAAAAGAGAAGAATGCTTTTCAGTTCCTCAAATAAGGAATTACCTCAATTTTCCAATTCGGAACACGGATAATAATAAAAAAAATATTCCAAATTTTCATCCGCCATAACAAGCCTTTCTATCTCTCGGTTATATTTTGAAGGAATCCATTCACTTTAACATCTGCACTCTAAAGAATGAATGAATGAATCTAATATAAAAAATCTAGCCGAAAGGAAATTTTATAAAATGATTTGTTATTTTTTCTAGATTTCAGTTCTGAATTTAACATTTTTATGTAAAAAAAACCCACTTGTCGGTAATAACATCTGGTTACGTCTGTGCTAAACTGTATTCACTTGAGTTTAAAATTAGGAGTAATGCAAATATAACAAGACTCTCAAATATATTGGAGGCCCATTAATGTTTCGATGCTATGTGGGTAAATCTTTGTCCTATACGTATATATGTTAACATCAAAATTTATCCTGTCTTTTAAAGGAAAGGATTTAATGTGCATGATCATGAAGAAGAGTTGGCATTTTTATTTCCTTATTAAAAGTATAAATATTGCAAAATCACAAAAAGGCAAAACAAATCAGTTCTTCAAAAAACACGATATGATTGCTGAACATTAAATTAATAACTAAATATATACATACGTTTGTATGGAGGTCTAGTTGTATGTGACATTGCAATGTTGAAAGCTGAGTTCTTGCGATGATTGCTTGCATCAGTTTGATGAATTCGTTTTGTTATATCTAATTTAAATACTGACAGTAATATTAGAATATAAATGTAGAAAGGTCAAATGTAAGACAGCAAATATACTTAATGATTTTAAAGTGCCACAAAAAATCATTAATGTTTGAATTCCCATTAATATTTAAAAAAAAATTCTTATACATGCTTATAATTATATACATTTCGACATTATTTCCTACTAGCTTAAAAGCCGCCCTATCGGTCGGCACTTAAGCTAGCTCATACAGAGGGCTATTGATTTAGCCTTCGGCTTGTTCAGGAGTTTGAGAGTCCCTAAGTCTTTGCATATTCTCAGCATTACAAGCTCTCCTGGATGCCGTTTGACCTGGCTCTTCATTTGCTTGGGACTTTCTTTTCCTCGCTGCAGCCTTGGCCCTTTTCATTGCAATCTGGTCCTCTGTTGGCGAAGATTTCTTTTTGCGAGGCATACTGTTGCAATATGCGATAGCCAACAATAAACTACAGGAAAACTCAAAATAGATCGGCGCATTTAAATATTGCATTAATATTTAAGCTTACCTTTTAAAAGTTCAACAATAATTCTTCTGTCGCCATTTTTATTTAAAGACAATTTGATGTACGTAGGTTGTTACTTTCCGTACAAACAATTATTTTTATTTCATGGGTGACTTTCGCGGGTTTTCGCAATTTGTTTTGATTATTTCTAAATTTATTTCCAATGTGCAAAAATTATTATCCTACAAAAAATTGTCGCAAAAAATTACGCAAAATATCACCGAAAATAATCGCAGTAATGAAAACTTGGGAATCTAAAATTTCTGTAACATGAGCTATTGAAAGTTAGAGAGTTGTGTCCCTTTAATTGAAAAATTGTGACACAGTTACATAGTGACATTCGCATTTATTATATAAATTACTTTAAATTTTATATTTTAATGGATACACGTGTCTGAGTAGACGGCTTTTTTTTTTTAAAGAAAGGTGAAATACGTCTACCGACCTAGGAATTGAGAAAGTTACAGCCCATTTTTTTATTATGATTATCGAATACACAGACGTGTAAATGTATTTGACAATGATTAGAAAAAAAACAGAGCGTTTACTTAAACATGTTTATCCAATAAAATATAAAGTTTATTCTAATATATATATATATATATATATATATATATATATATATATATATATATATATATATATAGGAGAAATATAGTTTTAAGGTGTTCTATATTTATGGGATAAATTGCTCAATATCAGAGATAGAGTATAAGTGAATATAAATGTGAACATTAAAATCAACGCTTAGAGGCCACAGGCTGTTTCATGCTAGATGCAATCGTCATGTGGCCTGACGATTGCGTCTAGCTTGAAACAACCAGTTGCCTCTGAGTGTTGACTTTACTGTCCACTTGAATTCAAAAAAGAGAAGAAATGAATTGTGGACATAGAAAACATTGCACATTACCTGGCATTTCCACCTATTATGTGATCATCAAGTTATGATAATCTCTTAAAACGTGAAACTGTCGATGTCTATTTTGGTTTAACCCACTTTATAACTTTGAAATAAAAATATGATTAGAAAAATATTCTTAAAATTAATTAATCAACAATTTTCTAAAATTAGTAAGTTATCGATAATTATTTATTGATTATTGCATGCCAACGACAAGAGCGGTGGGTTCTCCAGAATCATCAAAATGTTCGTGACCGAGGTAACCCATCAAATTGAAAGACATTAGGTGTGGTCTGACCTGGAGATGGATGGACTCCGGTAAGCGTTGTTGACCAAGATATGCTACGCATGGATGAATACCACTCCAGCTTTCAACCGTGAGAATCAGAAGTAACTAGTAATGTGCTCACCTGCGCAGCGTCCCTACGACCACACCTAGTCATCTGACTGATAATAATGATGATGATGATGATGATATCAAGTATACCACCATCGACGTTTTCTGAACATCATTGACAGCTATAAGTTGAAGAATATAGAAATTTTAGGTCCATTTAACAATAATAATAAATTTAATAATTTGGTGTCTGCATTCGCGCTAACCTGTAATGACCTTATTTCCAAAGAAAGATAACTCCAGATATATTAATTGCTATTGAGAGACTAGTTTCCTTTATGTGCAAATACTTATAATATAAAGTGTATAACTGCGAAGTGACGTGTCATAGAATTTAAGGCCAGCAGATGGTGGCCTTTAAGCGAGTAATTATAAAACTAAGTGGAAGCCAACTTAATTCAGAATAAAATTAAATAAAAAGCGAGCAATGGATAGCTCAGAATAATAGGGATAATATTGAAACTAAATCCATCATAAACTTGACGATATACATAAATGCCTAGTAAGTTCCAATTAGAGACGTACAGACTGCGTAACTGTTATCAGCACAGAAAAGGGAATTGATGATCCGAGTTCAAATTACAGCATCGTTCACCGCGTCCACTTTGTTTTCTTTCCATGGGGATTTCCTTTATTTATATTTGAATTAATGTGAAGGGGAACATCCTGATTATGGCATTATTTTCTCTACGAGTTACATATGATATCCAATTAAGTAGTTGCTGTTGTTGAAAGTCCTCAAGTGATGTGGCTTCTCTTAGTGGGTACGGTTCTTTGTAATTCTGTAGCGCCAGTACAAAAGCTTCTAAATAAAACAAACAAAAATAAAACTCCTTCATTACAACCATAGGCTTCATTCGCTCGAAGACATTTGTATTCAATTATCTGTGTAAGCGATTTTATAAATCTGGCATTTTAGATATTTCTGGGCGAGTTTGGCGCCATGCTTGATATCTATATGAAAATATATCGATCCGATGAGTTTGATATTTTAGTTTTGTAGTAACATGCGGTGTTGAGCGAAACTACTCCTGTCGCTGACTATTGTATGCTCAATTTCCTCATCGCTTATATTAAAATGGTTATAAAATGATCCGTACACTGAGGTATTTGAAGAGTTTATTAATTTCACATCCCGAATTTTTATAATCCAGTACACTGCAATCAGTCACCCAGACAGTTCAACTGTCAAACTCTTTGCCTCGGCAGAGAGGAACTCGGACGAGGCTTTGCCGAAGGGCAAAGTTTCGTCCGGGGAGGTAGACAGGCCCTGAACCCATTATGCGGTTTCTAAGGGAACCCAGGATAAACTCGGCCTTGTGCCACATACAACCCTCGTGGGGGTGGACTGTTAAATATAACAGTACATATAACAGTACATTGCAATCACGTATTCTATATAATCGTGTGACAAATATATTCCAAATTAAATCAAATATGTGATATGAAATGCAGAAACAATTTTAGAATTTATATATTGAAGCAAAGTACATGCCATACAGTACAAATGCAACTGCAACCTACGGATATTGGAAATACCACTTTCATAACCTGCAGAAACGCCAAAAACTAAAATTTGTTGACGTCACCATAAATTATTAAAGTTTAATTTTGAAAGCTTGCAAAATTAAACACTAGTCTAATTTTGCTGTTGACAATTTTCTGCTTAAGATGTTGAGCTGTTAAGAAGACGCAGGCATCTTTCCCATTAACAGAATCTTGGCATAGATTTTCAGCTCTGCGTAATTCTTGTCAGTAAAATACACATATGCAGGAAACATGTTTGCGGTGAAATATTTTTCATATCCTCAAACATAATACTTTATTTTTAGATAGGTTTTCCTTGGTTAAAAACTGAGCCTCTAAATGCTTGACTAATAACCGAACGGGATTGTTTATGTAATTGCGATAAAACTAACTAAAATTAAGACATTTTAGCAAAAAAAAAAAAAAAAAAAAAATGTTATATATATATAAAGAAACGTCAAGTAACACGAAGTGATTTCAATTTTAATTTTATGTGGTAACTTAAAATCATTTACGATGTATGTAAGTCATTAATGAATACAATCTGAAAAGCTGTTCATGCAAATCTTCGTGTCCCGAGCATCTTAAAATTATTAATAACACCGTCAAAATAACCCTAATTTTTATTACTTACATATGCAGAAAGAAATAGTAATGGATGCTCCATATTGTGACCTAGTGCCTTAGTATATTGACATAGCAAATTTGGGTGGGGGAAATGCAAATACAATGAAACAATAATCACGGGTATATTCTAGTGCTGACTTTGAATTTGATGGGCGTGGCATATGAGAAGCGGTTGCTAAGAAGCCAAAAGAGATAGCTGAAATGATGTTTGTGGGTGTATAATGAAGAAAGTAGGTTTGGGGAATTTAACACTGACGCGGCACATTGATAGCAAGAGAAGCAGTGGAAAACATCGAGTAAATTACTTGACGAGATTGAGGAAATAGATTGCAGAACAAGGATCTCAAACAAAGGGGTGATAAAGTAAAGAGAGAGAGAGAGAGAGAGAGAGAGAGAGAGAGAGAGAGAGAGAGAGAAACACGTGGGCAAGATATTTTAACTTTACCCACAGACTTTAGTGCTATACCCAATCTGTGGGAATACAAACTTTTTTTTTTTTAATGTTATTAGATACCAAAATTTATGACTAATCAAGTTTCTGAAATCAATAAGCAGGATATTCACAAAATCATTAGAGAATTTCAAAAAGGTATTAAGAAAAACTTAGAAGAGGTGGCAACTAAATTTTTGCTGAAAATTAATATCATTAATGATATCATTCATTTTTATCATTAAAGTTCCTTTAATGATATCAATATAGGCAAACTTGGACTTTCGTGTCCGCAAAAAACAGAACAAAATAGCCGTTTTTCTCAAGAAATTGCTTTTATCTTAACTATCTTCACTCTTTGGCAATGCTTCTTGTTTTAAAAAGCCTTGATGAGAATATAATAAATGTTAAACATATGATGAAAGTGAATTTATACATTTTCTATTTATTTATGAGATTGTTTATTTACACTAATGTTTATTGAAATGGTTGGCTAAACATCGGTTGGGTACTTTACTGAAGAGACATACGAAAACTTGAAAGATTTCATCAAATGAAATTTCGTCAAATCCAGCGGAACACGTGGCAGGACAGGATCACAGACAATGAATTTCTCTTCCGCGAAAAGATGCAGAGCCGAGAAACAATCATGACTCGCCACTGACTTCAATGGGCCGGACACCTTGCCCAAATGCCAGACATCCGCCGACCTAAACAAATCCTCTTCTCGGAACTCGTAACTGACAAGAGATCGTGTGGAGCTCAAAAAACTAGCCCAAAAACACTTTGCTGAGGGTAGAAATCGATCCGGTCAGCTGGGAGACGGAAGCTACAGAAAGAACCAATTGGAGAAGAACAGTCCATTGCCAATGATTCGAACTTCATAAAATGCTAAGGATTTCCTTGTAGTTGGTTAACATATTTTAATAAGTTAGTAAATGTTCATAAATTTAGAACATATTGAAGGGCAAAGAAAAGCAGCGATTATCTTACTTAAGGAGAATGTGTAAATGAATGGCAAAATAGGGATTAAGAAAGGTCAGCAAAACCCAAAGAGCTACAAAATACATGACATTGTGGAGAGGTATGTCACATGAGAAGAATGCACTTGTTACATGAGGAGAAAGAAAGTAAATTAATTAGGATGGACTGGTAATTTAATGAGTAGCGTTTTGGACCGCGAAATAATTTAAAATTCTAGGGCACAGAATGAGAAAAAAAGATTTAGAAACTGTTATGGGACCTTACCCATAATAACATAATGGACTATTGCATACGTAATAAATAAAGCGCCTCAAGTGGAAGCATAGAGTTCAGTCCGAAGTCGGGCGAGCGGCTGACCGGCTGATCGGTTGAACTCTCTGCCTACGGGCGGGGAGGAACCCGAAGGAGGTTACGGCGAAGGGCGGAGTCTCTTTCGGGGTTGTACACCGACTCTGAAACCGTTTATACGGGTTCAAAGGGCATATTTTAGGCCGAGCCCTCGGGCTCGGAAACCTCACGTTAAACCGGCCTGATGCCACATGATGCCCTCGTGGGGGGGGGGGTGACTAAATACCGTTCAGTCCGAAGTCGGGCGAGCGGCTGACCGGCTGATCGGTTGAACTCTCTGCCTTCGGGCGGGGAGGAACCGGAACGAGGCTATGCCGAAGGGCGGAGTCTCTTTCGGGGAGGTAAACCGACCCTGAACCCGTTTATACGGGTTCAAAGGGCATATTTTTGGCCGAGCCCACGGGCTCGTAGAACCCTCGGGCTCGGAGAACCCACGGGCTTGGAAAACCCACGTTAAACAGTCATTGTGCCACATGATGCCCTTGTGGGGGGTGACTAAATACTGTTGAGTCTGAAGTTGGGCGACCGGATGACCGGCTGATCGGTTGAACTCTCTGCCTTCGGGCGGGGAGGAACCCGAACGAGGCTACGCCGAAGGGCGGAGTCTCTTTTGGGGAGGTATACCGACCCTGAACCCGCTTATACCGGTTCAAAGGGCATAATTTTGGCCGAGCCCACGGGCTCGGAGATCCCACGTTAAACCGGCCTTGTGCCACATGATGCCCTCGTGGTGCGGTGACTAAATACTGTTCAGTCTGAAGTCTGGAGTGAGGTCCGTCAGAAGTCTGTCAGCCAGTCAGAGCGAGCGAGTCAGTCAGTCGAGTAACAGGCAGTCCGAGAAAATTACTACTAAACCTGATTGTTCGTACTAAAACTTTCTACTTCTCTCTATATATTCCTGTTTGTAATATATCTGTGTTATTCCATATCCCTGTTCGAGTTCTTCTTTATTGGTTCTACCTTGGACTATCACCGTGGTACAAGGAACCGGGCCATAACAGAAAGTAAAACATATATTGAAGCCAAGAGGAAATCAGCGCATTTCCTATATAATGAGCTTGGGTAAATGGTTGGCAAAATAACGATTAAGAAAGGTAGCAAAAGACAAACTATATTAGGAGCTACAAAAAACATGAAATTGTGGAGAGGCATGATCATTTACGTACTGGAGGCACACGTCATATAAGAAGAAAGAAAGTAAATTAATTAGGATGGACTGGTAATTTAATGGGTAGCGGCTTGGACCGCGACATAATTTAAAATTCTAGGGCACAAAATGAGGAAAGAAGACTTAGTGACTAAAACAAAAAAAACATTGACATCAAGAAGGCCAGAGGAAAGCAGCGAATAACGAGCTTGTGTAAATAGTTGGCAGAACAGGGATAAAGATAGATAGCAAAAAGACAAGCATTGCTAAGAGCTACAAGACAAGACATTATGGAGACCCATAATCACCTGCGTCCTGGATGAAGACGGTAAACAGAAGAAGAAAAAAAAAGGATGTGTATTGTCTATTCTGTCCTTGATTGACTTGACTGAAGTTATTGGTTTTATTTGCAAGGATAATTGAGACGAACAGAAAATCACCGGGGGAAATTGGTTTTATGCCTTTTGAAAACGACATTTCATTGCTAGTTTTCTTTTTTTATTTGTCAAATACTTCATAAGAATAATAAGATTATCATCATGGCAGAGAGGAAAACTCACATTAATTTAAGAGAGCCAGGTAAGGAACAAGGACTACACATAGATAATGATTACAATGTGTGTATATATATATATATATATATATATATATATATATATATATATATATATGATTAATACAAAATTTATTACTTACCTGATTGACGTTATATTCACCACACCGACTCCAGAGTTTTGTAGACGAGAAATTGTTTGTAATTAATCGTTCGGTTCACTCGCCAGGAAGACTATATATATGGCATTTTAAAAAGCTAAAAAAAGAACAGCCTTATCAAGATTACTTCTGGGATATAAAAAAGATATAAAAAAATTGTTATTGGACTCTAGCTTTCTTGAAATTCATTTTTTCCCTCTATTCGTTATCATTAATATTAATTCAATTTTGCACGCTTATTTTTTATATCCCGGAAATAAACTTGATAAGGCTGGGACGAACCGGTTGTTCTTTTTTTAGCTTTTTAAAATGCCATATAAATTTTGCTTATACCTAGCTATCGCTAAATTTTCTACCATAAAGGACTTATTTAAATATATATATATATATATATATATATATATATATATATATATATATATAGGGACTGCTGCTCCTGTTATATGTTTAGAGATGCTTAATAAAATCCACAAAAGAATCTGCAATGTTATTAGCCCTGATTTGGCCTCTCGGCTTCAGTCATTTTCTCACCGGCGCAATTTAGTTTCCTTGTGCCTTTTCTATAAATATTTTTTATGGTAATTATTCTAATGAACTTTTTTTCTATGGTACCTAGACTTTATGAATTTATGTGCAGATTAGATTGTCTGCAACATCTCATTATTTTATAGTTAATAATGGCTAACATTTTTTTTTCTCGCAACCGTAAGTTTTATGCTAACAGTTTCTGCTGTCGCACTTATCGCTCGTGGAACATTTTTTCCGGTATCTTGCATTTTAGTAAAAATTGATCTTCAAAAATTTAAATGCAATGTCAATCGTTAAACTTCTGTCTAAATTCCTGTTCTTTTATTGTTCTCGCTCCTTGGAGTCAAAATCCCCCTCAACGAAGTGGACCTGGAGAATGTTGAACAATTTTTATACCTTGGTAGCGTACTAACATCAAATATATCAACCGAAAAAGACGTCAACAACGGAATCAAGGCCGCCAACGCAGCATAAAGGAAGCTGTCCAATAGAATTTTAGGCAATGCTGAGCTAACGCAACCAACCGAGCTCATGGTCTACCGAGCTGTTGTAATTTCAACTCTTCTGTACACCTGTAAGACATGGATACTTTACTGAAGAGATATCCGAAAACTTGAAAGATTTCATCAAATAAAACTTTGTCAAATCCAGCGGAACACGTGGCAGGACAGGATCACAGACAATGAATTTCTCTTCCGCACAAAGATGCAGAGCCGAGAAGCAATCATGACTCGCCACTGACTTCAATGGGCCGGACACCTTGCCCAAATGCCAGACATCCGCCGACCTAGACAAATCCTCTTCTCGGAACTCGTAACTGACAAGAGATCGTGTGGAGCTCAAAAACCTAGTGCAAAAAACACTTTGCTGAGGGTAGAAATCGATCCGGTCAGCTGGGAGACGGAAGCTACAGAAAGAACCAATTGGAGAAGAACAGTCCATGAAACCCCACCCCCCAAAAAAACCCTGTTTCAATAAAACCAGGGGACAAATAGATGAGAGGAAAAAGTCCAAATAAAAGCCAAAGGTCGCCATCCCCTGAACCGTTCTGCCCTACCATACCGTGGCTGATCGACTTCTCTTCAGATCTAACATAGGACTCATTTCACACGGAAAGAAATGAGAATGGTCACACCAATGCCCGACAACGAGTTCCGTCAACGACGACTACGACGATATATATATATATATATATATATATATATATATATATATAGTGTAACTCGGAAATAAGAGAGTTGTCGGGACCGGAGAAGAAGTCTCTTATATCAGGGTTTATCTTATATCCGGGTCTCTTATATCCGGGTCACACTGTATATATATATATATATATATATATATATATATATATATGACATATATATATATATGTGAAAAGTGTGTGTATATAAATATAAATAAATATATATATATATATGTGTATAATTATTTATATATTATATGCGCGGTACTTATTAGAAAGCGCTCAATATCAGAGATAGAGTTAACATATATGGTTGAATAGATGTGAGCTTGTGACCCTGGGCTTCGCGCTTTAGCGATCGTCGATCGTCGATCGCTAAAGCGTGAAACCCAGGGTCACAAGCTCACATCTATCCAACCATGTATATATATATATATATATATATATATATATATATATATATGACAGAAGTACAAAAAGAGATATATAGAAGGAAAAAGAGAGATAAAGAGAGAAAAAAGGAAGAGAAAAGATAGCAAAAATGGGTAAGAAAAGAGTAACAGAGAAGCCATTGAGAGAGGAAAAAGAATAGAAAGTAGATAGAAAAAAATGGAAAGAATAAAATTTAGTGAAGAAAAGAAGAACGCTAAAAATAGCAGGACAGAAAAATGAGAGTGAGAGAGAAGGAAAGAAACTGAGAGAAAGAGAGAGAGAGAGAGAGAGTGTGAAAGAAAGAAAGAAAGCGAGAACTAGAGGGAAAAGTAAAACTATTAATAATGCCTTTGTTTCGTTACAGGGAAAGCCAATGAAAGATCTTCCCGAGACAACTATAGTGAAATTGGAAGAATGAGTAAGAATATTGTTTTTGTATAGTCGTAAGGCATTGATAGATGAATGCGTGATAGATAGATAGATAGATAGAGTGAGAGAGAGAGAGAGAGAGAGAGGAAGAGTGAACGATAGAAAGAATAAATATATAGATGGAGAAAAGGAATACACTTTACAAGAATCGATCAATAAGTTTATAAATTGACACTCTTATTAGCTAAATTTACATCATATATTTTCAATGAATAATCTTGACTGTGATGAATAAGCGTTGATTAAGTGCATTGACAAGGAAGGAGATTATATTGAAAAATATATATTTGTGATATACATAAATTTTCATCCATTTTGTGTAAATGAAGGTAGAACAGCGATTTGAAGGTATAATAAAGGTGTAAACATCATTAAGAAGCACAAAGGAAGTTGGGGAAAGCCATGACTATCTATGTCCTGTAGGGACGCGGCACATGAAAATTTTGGACAGCAATCATAAAAAGAAGACTGCGAGTTACCAGTTATTTAATTTTATGTCATGTCAACATATCTCGAATTTGGTATTGGACACCTAGTGAGAATCAAACTCACTATTTAGTAGTAACAGTCAAGCCATCAAAATGTCCAACAAGTAAAGCGGGAAAGACATTGAGTGACAGCAAGAGTGAGTGACAAAAATAAGTCGGTGAGATAAAGAAAGTAAAAGAAATAGAAAATGAGTAAGAATAGCATTTAGAGATAGACAGCAAGCACGAGTGTTAGAGAGAGAGAGAGAGAGAGAGAGAGAGAGAGTGTGAAAGAGAGTGAGAGAGACAAAAAAGAGAGGGAGGGAGAGAAAGATAAAGAGGATAAAGTAAAAGGAATAGAAAATGAGTAAGAATAGCATTTAGAGACAGGCATTAAGCATAAATGTTAGAGAAAGAGAGAGAGAGAAAGAGAGAGTGAGAGAGAGAGAGTCATAAATTGTTGAATGGGGTAGATACATAGAGAGTGATAAAGAAAAAATAGATAGGTAGAAGGACAGTGAGAGAATTGAGAGAGAGAGAGAGAGAGAGAGAGAAAACAAAAAAGACAGAGAAAGTGGGTGTGATAAAGAGATAAAAGAATAATAAGAATTGCTTTTAGTTACAGTTACCTGTCAAATAAGTTGAATATATATATATATATATATATATATATATATATATATATATATATATATATATATATTTGAGACAATAGATCATTAATCAAACATTTGGATATTTTTTTATGATCTTTTATTCCTCGATCTAAGGTTTAAGCTCACATCAGCCATCATCAGAGTGGTTATTTGAAAGTCACTCCGTCCACAAATTTACACTAGAACTCAACATATATAGCTATAATCTCCAACTATTCAAATATAATGTCAATCGAGATGCTCTGATCTATTCCCTGTCCTTCTTTTCATCCTTTCCTCCATCACGCTTCTTTATGTTCGCTCACACTCTCTGTAGCCCCTTACGTGCTGGTGGCATCTCGCCTTGCTTGGGGTGAAATGCTTAAAAAAACCCCAAAACCTTAATGATTCCAGCAAACATAAATTTACTCTTTCTCTATATAGGAAACCCACTAGCATTAACTCGTGTCTTTTTAATTATAATAATGAATGACAACAACGATATAAGTAAGTTGTTATGAAAAACTTAATCCAATCCACACATAAGATGTCTTCTTCCCAAACCATATTCTATAAAGAATTATATAACATTAAACAAACACTTGTTAATAATGGATTCCCTAATTCCGTCATTAATCAACAAATTAAAATGTATCTCAATAAACTTAATAATACCACTAACAAAATTGATAATAAGAAAAATAATTGTAACCATAATAGTGTACATCAAAATAAACATAACACTATTAACTTATACTATTGTAACCAAATGCATAATAATTACGAACATGATGAAACAACACTCAAAAACAATACGTAAAAATGTTAAACTCATTAATAATGATAAACATATATTATTAAAAAAAATAAAACAACCTCACAGACTCCAATAACCCTACAACAAAAGAAATAAATTTGTCAACCAAAAAAAAAAAAAAAAAAAAATATGTGCATTCGGAGATTGTATCTCTGATGCTAACAATAAAACCACTACCCATATTGGTTTTTTACATGTGCATTCGGAGATTGTATCTCTGATGCTAATAATAAAACCACTACCCATATTGGTTTTACTACAACTACGCTCTCCCGTAGACTTACCTGTCACCTTTCTGATCATAATTCCATTAAACAACATTTCTTAGGAAAACATAGCCATGTACATAATATTAGACAGATATTAGTTAATAACACAGCAATACTCATACATGCACACAGTAAAAATAATCTTAAAATATTGGAGGCCATCTACATTGAAACAAAGCAACCCACACTCAACAAAATTACATTTCAAACCAGTCACAACATATTACATTGCATCTAAAGACATGGTTCTGTTCATAACATTTCTTTCTCTCACGTGGTCATATACGACGTCTTAGAACATCAATACGTATTTATGACCTGTGTCCTGCGTCTGCTATTCCGCGACCGTTCCTTGCATAGCAAACTCCTATGTAAACATAACAGGATCTCATCTTTGATAGTGAACATCTCTGTTTTAATGTTCATATAACCAATCTGATGATGGCTCAGGTGAGCCGAAAGCTTAGATCGAGGAACAGCATAATAAAAACTATCCAAATGTTGGACAATTTTTTCTTTATTAAGCCACAATACGAAACTTAGAACGGCTCATGATCAAACATAACAGACATTCGTTGTTTGTTACCTTTAATATATATATATATATATACATATATATATAGTAAGACAGAGAGAGAGAGAGAGAGAGAGAGAGAGAGAGAGAGAGAGAGAGAGAGAGATAGAAAGAGAGAGAAAGATAGATAGATATCTAAAATGAGAGTGAATGAAAGAAGTAAAAATATCTATTAAGTACATATATTTGTTTTATCGTCTTTCCCCTTAATATATTTTGATAGACATTGCAGTTACGTTTGATAAGAAAAGACCACACGACTTCATAAACATTATTAATCGAAATTTTATGTATTTTTATTCCGGTTATAAAATTTTACATTGCATACCGACTGACAACGTATTATTTTCTTGTCTCGTCTATTTTATTGCAAGTATAATGACGAAGTATGTTCTCCTTTGATTGCCTATAAAAAACTTAAAATTATTTAATAGGATTTTTTCCACAAATTTTTTTTTACTTGTTTAGTCTCTGATATTCTGTTTTGCCAGTCTAGAGTTTTGCTGATGAGAATGTTCTGCTGGAAATGTGTCAGCTACAACATATTCCTTATAGGGATTTTTGGTCATCCACTCTTTTCGATTTCAAAACGATAAGAATTTACAAGAAGCTCCGGACGAACATTATCTGAAGAAGATAGGAAAATAAACCTGTCAGCATACTGCGAATGTAACAACAAACATGAAAAACATTTTAATGCATGTGGTCCTTTTTAAATTTTTTTTAAGCAATTCACTCCAATCAAGGCGGGTGTGTCAACAGTACGCAAGGGGCTAAAGAGAATAAGGAAAAAGACTGGCTATAGCGGGTAATGAGGAAAGGAGGAGGATAAAAAGAAGAAAGGGGGATCAAGGCAACAAAAGATGTCGATTGACATTACATTTAAATTTTTGAAGATTATAAGGGAAGTGCGAGAGAAGAATCTGTTGGGGTAGAAGAGGAGGTTACATTTAACTGTTTCGACAGTAAAAGGGTGGGACCGAGATGCCAACCTAGTAGTACGCTTAAATTTATGCAGTCTAGGCACCAGTGAAACAAAAAATTTCAGTGATCGTTTTTTAATAATTTTACCTCAATCAAGGCTATAAAATCACTAAGACGCAATTTTAAAGGAAAATAACATAAAAAGAAAGGACATTACAGAGATCAGGATTGTAGGAGGGAAAAGACGACGCTTGTCATTGCACTTAATTCTTGTAAATTGTAATTTACTAGAAATAAAGAAGCTGATAGAGAGTTCCATAGGCGAGAAGTTTTTAGAAAATAAATTAATAGAAAAAAACTAGAGTAGACGTTACGGTTATATTTAACAATTTGAAAAGTAAAATGATGAGACCGAACTGCCAATCAAGTACAATACTTAAATTCATGAAGTCAAGCTATCAAAGAAAAAAGCTCATCAGAACAATTGACATGAAAATATCTGTAGAAAAGGCAGAGAATCAACGCTAGGGTAGTGTGAAAGTGATTGATGCTGAGATGGCAGGTCATATTGAAGATTCTTCTTTGAATTTTCTTCAAAATCTTTTTGGAGAACGAGCGACTTAATATATCTAAAAATTTTGTCATTACACACATTACGCAAATGACAAATAAAAATTATTTTGAATTCTGAAAGAAAATATTTTCAGTATCATTTTTTAACTGGTGATCTAAAAATAAACCCTTTGTTTCCCGGGCGCTGTGTGAAAGTGCATATACATACACAGTTGGTATACTGCCCAGAAACATAGCAGAGATGGACAACAGGTTTCTGGGTGGGAAAGATCCGTACTCTTCAGAGTGTTCAGGGTTAAAAGGTTTAAAAAATCTTCAGAGTAAAACAATATAACGCGAAGACGCCATATTGCTGTAAATTGCGAGGACTCCGTAGTCAAATTTCCTTAGACAAAGTGTTATGGTTTGAGTTCAAGTCGTCTAATAGGCTGCTGTCTTATTTCTACTTCTCGTTAGTTACTTTAACGACTAAGACAAGACATTGGAGAGGAAACAGAAGATGAAGACACAAAGAGTGGGAAATGATGAAGATGAACAAAGAGTAAAAATATTCACAGTAGTTCATCTTAGCGCTTTTTCCACACTCACATATCTATAAAATTCCGATGCCTTTAGAACAAACTATATCGATTCAGAGAAAATTAAATTTCGTCTTTTCAAAATGTTGATTCGTATATATTGCCTGACGCTAATTGCTGCCAAATGACGTAAAAGCTAATAAAGAAGGTGACAGTTAAGATGAAATTGGCTGGAGACAATAAGTTGCAAGTAATAAAAAAAGGTAGTATATGTGTTTATTAGATGGGGACTTAAAGCCTGCGTTTTTTTTTTCATTGACTTTTACCTGTTGCTCGCATCAAGCGTTACTCATGTAAGGAATAATTACTCTTATGTACATTAATTTCTCTATTTGGGCACAATGAAGAACTACTTTCATAAAAACGTATTTTAAACTTAACACTTTTCTGTTCTCTGTTAATGTCGGCATTAATTATAGTTAGATGTCTGTTACGTAAGTGTTATTGGCATAGAAATTGAAACTGAACTGTTGAGTTCAAATTGTAAGTATTTCACGTGTCGATTTCATTCACGTCCTACTTGGAAAAGGCATGAACATATCGCCTCCAGTTAGGGATTTAGATAGCAGTTTCGACTCACCTCTTATATGAAAGGGCAATCAGTCTAGGAGATAAATAAAAGTTTCTGGTTTTCGTCATAATATTTGTGCAAATTACAAGCACATAGCAAAAGACGGTAATAATTGTAATGCAAAGATCATTGGAATTTACTTGTTCATTATTTGGAATATAAAAAAAAAAACAATTGAATAGGGATCATATTGGTTATAAATTCTTTTAAATGGTCTTCTTAAAAATAAAATAAAACTTACCTTGGCATATTTGTATATTTTAAACTTATAAAATACATTTTTAATATTAGCCTTTTCATACAATAAATTTTTCCAGAATACGTTTAAATTTATTTTTTAGCTATTATATAAAAACCAGAAGAATGATCAATATATAACAATGACATTAAGGACTAAATGATATAGCTATTATATTTTAAACAGGGTGCTTAAAAACCTCACTTTACTAATGCTGTGTCAATGCGAATAGTACAAACGAAGGGGTTAAATACAGGTTTATACATATAACCCATTAATGGTATTTATTTACACGAATGGTGGCTTGTCACTTCTTGTAGGATTTGGTTAGAACGGCAAAAGCAATATAAATTAAAAACTATAGGATGACCACGACAACAAAACAGAAAAAAAAAAACTGAGTAACACGAACAATAACTGTAATCTCTGATAAAAAGTTTCAGGAAAAAGTAAAAAAGTAAAAGACCAAAACAAAACCAAAAGGATTTCAGAGATATGACTAAAAACAAAACTAAAATTCTATGGCCTTTTCTTAAACAAAGTAAATGAAGAACTAAAGACGGTGGATCCTAAAACAAGAAATTGATGATACATAAAACTGACAACCGGATTTAAACCTTAGACACTGAAATTACTATGGCTAAGAAGCTGCTTATTACAAACTACACTAGAATTTTAAATATGGGAACCAGTAATAAGGAGTGCGAGAGAAAATCAATAACATCAAAAAATTGCAATATAGGCTCTGGAAAAAAAATTCAATAATAATAACAAAAATGACCATGTTATAATTTTCATAATCAACGTCGTATTGAGCATGATGTCATTTGTCATCACAGTCGTCATAATCTTTGCTATAATATTGCCAATATCATTATCATAATCACCATCATTTCATGGCTATCATCATCATCATTATCATTTTTATCGTTATCGTCGTCCTAATCACGATAATATAATTCTCATGATGATGATGATCATAATCACTGCAATGTCATATCATCATCATCGTCGTCATCTTCCATATCCGCATTGATGATACACGAATTTAAATAATGAACTTCATTTACTAATCTTTCTAAAACATTGTGAGCATGAAACGATTCTATTATTCGTGAATTTATGATCACTGCAACAAAGATGAGGATATTCAGAATAATTAATGGTATTATGAAGTCACTTTAGTTCCGAACTCCTGCCAGCAATTATTATTTTGATGAAATTGGAAATTATTTCCTTCTTATTCATTCAATTTTGAAACGGGCCATGAAAATATTTCTCTCCATTGATCTAAAAATATTCGATGGATTCAGATGGAAATAAAACTGTTCGCTGTGACCCATGTCATTGTCGGTGTGTTGTGTTGAGGAATTCCACTTCATGGTATTTCTGGGGATGATGAAAGTTAGCAGTAACCATCTCTTCTCTAAGCAACATCCAACAGGTTGTACACAGTTTTATGATATGAATAAAATCCGGCCTTTTTGCTGAACACAGAGAGATAGAGTGCCTTTACAAAATTAAATGGTTTCAAATTTCCTTCTTTTTGCACAAAGTTGACCTGAAAAGCAGATACTTGCCTTTCGCAAGGACTGCAGTAAAAAGGGAAGGTAAGCTGCTCCAGCTGGAATTTGAACCCGGTTCATACCGAACACAGACAATGTTGGAAATCAGGAAAGAAAAAAAAATCGTTTTCGCCAATATAAATGGTCCAACTTATAATTTCCTTTTCCCTCTGTCACAGGTTTCTACAATCAGCGCTTTCTTACATCCACGTCTATCGCCATTTCCCTTTGAAAGCATCCATAATCAACAATTAAGAGAACAGAAACCTAATTATCGACGCAGCATGGAGCTTTTATCAAGACATTTTCGCAATTAGTTCAGACTATTTCTCTTTAGAAATGATAAAAGTAGATAATATTTTCTCTCTGAATTTCTGCGATGAGGTGTTATCATTATTTATATTATTTACAATTGGTCTAGTATCTTCATCTTTATTGTTACTATTGCCACATTTCAGCCGTACGACCTACCCGTCTTCTTCAGGTGTCCAGGTAGCAATCAGTGAATTTCGAACCGAACACTTTATTTCATTTGCAGGGATAGATTATTCTCGTTCCGCCGACCATGACTATTTTTTTAAAATCGCGATCACCCCCAAGCAATGCTGTAAAGCCACTAAGACAGAAGGGATTATTGGATGCAGAAAAAACAGATAACACAATTATTACTAAGGAGCAACAATAAAAGAAGAGAAATCAGGAAGATAGTAGACAACGATTGACATAGCATTTAATCTTTTGGAGATTAAAGTTAACTTGAAAGCATGGGGTTGGAAGGGATTTCCACAGCAAGATATGTGAGAAAAGAAACTTTTAGTATATAGCTTACGGTTACATCCAGCTAATTCGACTATAAATTGATCTTGCCAATTTAGTATTGCGGTTAAATTCATATAGTCTAGGTACCATAGCGACGTGTTTATCCAAACAATTACCATAACAGTTTTTATTGAGGCAACTTTTCGACGGTAGCAAAATGAGTGACGCAGAGATGCCAGGTTAGGCCCAATAATATTGCTGATTCTTCTTTCGATTTTATAAAGGACCACTAAATATATAGCAGAAGTATCGGACCATAATTGGTAGCAATATTCTAAGAAGGGACGAATGGTAGACTTATAGATATGTAAGACAGATTCTGGAGAGAAAAATTCTCTAGCATGAAACTGAACCAACTTAACAGCTGACCTAGTATTGTATTCAATATAATCTTTTCACTTCATGTCAGCCGAGAAGATTAGCAGAGAAGGCGCAACAAGTCCCTCTTTCGGATGTTAGAGTCATACATGATGATGGAAAACAGAAAGGGGTCTCTCAGATAATTAACTATATCTCGTCTTGTTCTTTTAAGTATTGCACAGTTACTACTAGTGCTGTTTCAACTATAAAATCTGTATTACTCGGCTTAGGTATTTCACTAAGAATTACTATATAATCGAATTCACAAAGTGACACTTTATTCCACTAAGCTATCAATATAGATCATATTTGTCTATAATTATCAACAACGAAAAATAAAACAACATAACGCGAGCCTACTACGAAAAAGTACCAATGTGAAATAAAATTAGATTGCTTAATTAAATTGTTATAAAATGTTTTACTAACTGAAAATAACGGTTAAAGTTACAGGAAGAACAGAAAATTTATTAACGTCGAAATGTTGCTGGTACGAGAGACATAATGATGGCGGCTATTTAAATAATAGGTATGACGTCACATCCTGTTCATTTTCGAGTAAATATTTTTTCACATCTTCACTCGAGTTCGATTCAAGGCAAGGTGGAGCTTAAAATTTAAAGTATATTGGTGGCCAGGCGTACGTGGACTGGTAAGAAAAATTATCTATGACCCTCTTCACCTTCTGGGGATGCCACAGGTACCACTCTCGAACTCTAGTTTCTTTTTAACAAAATAATGATTGTTATATATCTATATATATGTATGTGTGTGTGTGTGTGTGCATATGTATATATATATATATGTATATATATATATGTGTGTGTGTGTGTGTGTGTGTGTGTGTGTGTGTGTGCGTGCTTGTGTGTAAAAGGCAATAGGAAAACTATATATATATATATATATATATATATATATATATATATATATATATATATATATATATATATATAAGCTGGAACTCTTATAACTGAGTAGTGAGTTCAATCCTTTGTGCCGCTTCTAAGTTGTGCTTAGAAAACAGCTTGTGGTACCTACAGTAGATATAATGGTCGCTAGAACAATTGCAACTGAGTAGTGAGCTCGAGCCTCACTGAGTGCTCTATACTTTCAGCCTTGTGCCACATCTAAGCTACGCTTGTTAAATCACTATATAGAAAACGTTCGTAGCAACCTTAAGATTATTGTATGTTTTACTTATTATAAGGTTTATTTATAACGTTTTTATGTAAGTTTCAGGATTCTACAAGACGAGAATTTCATCTTTTAACACGGCACGGTGACTGTTAAATTGGTTTTTTGCAGTTCGGCGACAAAGATATTTTGATACTAATTTTAAAAATGCTGTTCACTTGTGACTGTTAACCCATTCAAGAAAACAATCAGTTCCTAATAAATTGTTTTTATTGCGATCTAATGTTTTAGACATTGAACACTGAGAATATTTTAGGCCCAGATTACATTTTTTATAGTCACAATCAGTTTTGATGTGCTTTTAATACTATTTGTATGAATTTATATACATTTGAAATTTCTAGATAATCTATTTAGTAATAAAATAGGCATAAAAAGGCAATGAAGGAAAGACTAAAGACTGATTAGAATCAAACTTCATCTCCGCAAATTATCAGAGACTACAATTCTGGAACAGGCCTATCACACCACAAAGGGCACTTCGCAGGAAACATCATCTAGCGCATAACTTTATAGTTTACCAATATTGGAAGTTGCCTAATAGAAAAGCTTGTAAAAGCATTTACTGAAAGCGCCTATAATTACTTCATGTTTGGTAACTAAAACGTCTCTACCTCCCTTCTCCGGAGGATGCAAGGATGGTGATTAGCAACTTTGTAGGATGAAAAATAAGACCTGTGAAATAACCCTTGAGTCAACGGCCAGCTTATTCCAGACCGTCTGAAGTTATTAGGCAAATCGTATAAACTTCAACAACTCGAGTTTGCTTTGAACAATTTTTGTCAAGTTTTAAGCGATTAATTTAAACGTCAAAACAAATCTGTAGTTATATTTGTAGGTAGTTTCAAAGCAACTTCGAGTTATTGAGGTTTTTGTGATTGGCATAATAAGTTCAAACGGACTGAGATAGAGACTCGGTAACATCACCATGATAGAAACGAGAAACCACTCCACTATGAATTCTAAGACAATTTACGGCATTACACAAACACAGTATAATAAAATATCGATGTGAAGATTTTTAATTACCTTGGGGCTGACCCCTTGCCCGGTAAACGAATCATATGGCACAAGTCTCACCTGACTCAACAGTAAAAACATCGCAATCTACACGTCGTCGGTAAAGACATTACGTCAATATTAATTAAGAAATAAAAACGTTAAACATATTCTGGGAGGAGTGTTAAATTAGGATGGCAAATAATAGGGAATTCATAATGGCGGACGCAGGGTCATATACACAAGCGGAGAGGAAAAGAAAAGTGCTCTGGGATATCGTCAACTGACCGAATTCTTCAGGTTAAGCAGTTGTCATGCACAAAAAAAGCATTTGGGAACTTTGATAATTGATAAGGCTTAAGGTACATTAGGTAACACCAAGAGAGAATACAAATTACAGGAAATTATTAGGTTGGTGCAAAAATAATGACGTAATAATGTCGTTTTTTGACGTTAAAAAATACGTCAAGAACCGACATTATTACGTCATTATTTTTGCACCAACCTAATAGTATAACTATGGGAAACCTAAATACTAAAGTAAGAAAGGTAGAATAACGGTGAAATACTCGGCATGTATGGATTAAGATCCCATAACGAATGCGGACAAAAATTAGTTCAATGGTGCACAACAAACTATTAAAGAATAATCAACGACTAATTTCAAGAGCACCTAATACAAGCTAGTAAAGGGTGTGAAAGAAAGTGCAACCCATCAATTGTACGATAACTGAATGTATAAAAACGCAGACTGGGAATTGGAGATTTCAAAAAATACAAATTATATATTATTATTATTATTGTTTATTATTATTATTATTACTTATCATTATTATTTATCATTATTTATTATTATAATTATTTATTATTATAATTATTTATTATTATAATTATTTATTATTATAATTATCTATTATTATTGTTATTATTATTTTTATTATTTATTATTATTATTTATTATTATCTTTATTATTTATTATTATTAATTATTATTTATTATTATTATTTTTATTATTCATTATTATTTATTATTATTATTACAAATATCGTCTAATAATCGTTAATAGACGAGGTACAATGCGACGCCGAAGGTGCATCGCGAAAATTCCTTCAAAAAATTAAGGAAAGTAATAAATAACAGGAAAAAGTGCGTGAGAAGCAAATGTGTTGCCAGCTGTTAATATAAGATCTGTATTGCTTTATATGGTAATGGATTCTGGACAATTTCCATTTTTGAAATCACAGAGATTTGCTTTTACAGAAGGATGCTGATAATCCTATGGATAGAACATGTGAGCCATGGGTAAATTCTAAGTCTGGTACTTAGAATCAGAAGAACATTCCCTGGAACATATAATGAGGAAAAGATTTGGAGAATTTAATACACACATGAGATATTGAAGACAGTAGGGGTTAGAGGGAAAAAGTGATTAACCTACGTAATGGACTTGTGTAAATGGATAGCAGAACAGGTAGTTGCATGGATAGCATAAAGAAAAATATTATTAAAGCTATGAAGGATAGGAAGTTGTGGAGAGTCATGATCACTCAACTCCATACGGGATAATAATAATAACTCTGCTATTTCTTTCTTACCACTTCCTTATATCTCTCCACTGAGACAGTAGGCTGATCAAACACAGGAATTAAACTCAAAATATCCAATGAACCCGACGAAAATAGACGGCACAATAATATTGACTCAACTAGACAAGGAAATAGACAAAATAAGATTGTGAAAATCAGAGAGAGTGAGGATATGTTATTAAAAAACATTTTCAGGTTGCACAGCAAAAATGTTTATGGTTTGTATGTATACACATAAGATGAAAAAAAAAAAAAAAAAGAACATTCATATCAGTTTCTATAGTTATCTGGTGTCCTTGACCGGGATTTACCAATCATACTTGGATCCATATTTTCCGATCCTTAAATATGAACTGAACCACCGTCTTCTGTTGCGACGTGTGATATATACGAGCTGCATGATGGAAATGAATCGATTATTAGCTTTTGGATTAGATTTCTTCTTTTGAATGTAGGTAAGTTTGGAAATCAATATTCGACCATCGGTGTATCCGTTTCCTTTCGACTTTCTCGAAATTTCTAATAATCTTTGCGAATTATCCATAGAACCACACACACACACACACACACACACACACACACACACACACACATATATATCTCTCTATATATAAAGTACATATAGAAGCAGGTAGTTACAAATAGATATTAGAAATCGTTCTTATTTGTTACTTCTTCTCTTACCCCCCTTTTTCATAAGTCATTTCTTCTATTATCAGATTAAAAAAAAGAATTGAACTGTCATTTCCTTTGCATTTCATCGAAAATGGCGAATGAATAGAGATAAATTATATTGATCTTTAGAAAGAATATCCTCATAAATTCGTCATTTTAAAGGTATTTTGACCTTTCTTTGAAAATCTTTAATTGCTTTATATGTGCGTAATAAACATTTGTATGTTAAACCATAAAAAAATCTTTGTCTCATAACAGAAATACATTGGATCAGTAAAACGAGTACATTTATATGAGGAAGAGAAGAGCGTTGTTTGTACAAATGTATTCTATATTCAAAATGTTTCTTAATATCATTATATTCAGAATTAATCTATGGAAGACTATATAGCGCTTGTCTGACATATACACAAATTGTTTCAGACATTAAATTCTTAGAATATTTTAGGAAGAGATTACCTGTTTTTTTTATTGTCATAGTCAGTATTGATTTGATTTTTATACTATTTAGATGAATTTCTATAAAATTAAAAATTTCAATACTTCGAAGATAATCCACATGGGTCATAGATACCGTAACGATCTCACCAAATTTGATCAGTATTCATATAAAGGTGTAGTATCAATATTCGAGAATATGTAATAGCTTTGACGGATTTCTATAAAATTAACATTTCAATACGTCGAACATAATCTACTCGGGTTACTGTTATCGAAATATTTTCACCAAATTCAGATAGAAATATAGGGTGAATTTTCGACAATGAGTCTTTCCATAGTTAATGATTTTGAAAATTCAGATTTCAATAAAGTTAATCTATTTATATCCTTGTTATGTTATTAGCATGACGTGTCAAATTTGACTAGAATTCAGGTACATGTGGGGGTTTACTTTTGAGTATGAAAGGAAGTAATTTGGGAAGGTTTGTACGAGTAAGATTTAAGCTAAGATTTCCAAACAACCATTGCATGAAATTATCAAAATCAATTGTAGAATATAGAGTATATATTCACCTGTCAATATAAAGCTGTTTTTATTGCATAAAACTGCCTTTATTAATCGTTTTATCCAAGCAAAGTGATAATGCCCTTGTAATGCATGGAGTTACAGAAACTGAAACAGAACGAGAAGACTTTCGTGGAGAGAATTGAGGAAAGGACAAAAAAGGAACAGTCTTCAAGAAGACAGAATATGGCGATTGACGTTGCATTTAAATTGTGAAGATTGTAGTTATCAGGGAAAAAAGCATAACATCGAAAGGCGTCCCACAGTTGAGAAGTGAGAGAAAAGAAACCGTTGGAGTAGAAGATGTGGTTGCATCTAACTAGTTCAACATTAAGGTGGTGCGACCTAGTTGCCAATATAGTAACCCAATTGAATTCATCTAGTCGGGACATCAGGAATAAGTAGTTACCATGAAAATATTTGTAGAACAGGCAGAGGGAAACCACATCACGTCGGTCAGAAAGGGTCTGGAGACAAGGTTCCTGGTCAGCATCGATTACATGACAGACCCTTCTTTAAATTTTGTCAAGAATCTCGAGATGTAAAGCAGGAATAACAGCCCAGATATGACAACAATGTTCAGTACACGGACGAATGGTAGATTAATAAATGTACAAGATGGAGATAGAATGGCTTAAAGAAAAGACTGTCAGGATGCTTACTGCGCCGATCCACTGTATAATAATTTCCAACATAATTCGTGTGTCCTGGTGCAGACCTCAGTCATGAGCGATGGCATCCAGAAGAAACCGTGTATCGAAGTCAATAAGAAGCAGAATCGAGACTTCATAAACACCTTCAGGACCAAAATTGCAAATCTCAACTATGTTCTTGTGTAAGATACTGAACTATGGGAATCCCTAGGCTCTTAGAACGCCAATGAATAATACTATAGGTCTTATATCATACTTCATGTTACTAAGGCATCTACCCAAGAAGTATATAGAGACTAGAAATTGCGAAACGACGTGGTGAAGGACATCTGTCCTCGCCTTTAGCTATCGTGACTTCCGATAAGTAAAAATTATTCCCTTATTTTTCTTCAAGCATGGAAAAGTGGTGATACCTACTACAAAACTTTCAGGTATGGTATTTTACTACCCAAAAGGTGTGGACTTAGGACGGTGTCATTATCGAAACCGACAAAAGAGTGCAGAGGTTCTGCGAAGCTAACTACCCATTTTTAGCCAGCAGACTTCCGTTCTCCTTCAGCTCGGACCGAAAACAGCTAGATTACATCTTATATGCCGTTTTAGAGCAGGCCACTAACATAGCCCCCATTACGAACTCAATATTCTTAAAGCTGCCATCAAGGAGGAATATACTAATATATCTATGTTTTTGAGGACGTCATACTAGAGAATTGCCTCACAGTCGAAGAAGAGATTGGAAACAACAGAAATGTAGTTCTACAGAAGGATGCTGAGAATACCATGGTCTGATTATGTGAGCAAGGAGGAAGATTTAGAGAAAATGGAAACAAAAAGGACACAAAAAGAGACAGATCAAATTAGTAGGGCACGTAAAGAAAGAGAGCTTGGAAAATTCGAATTCCACAAGACATAGCGAAGGCAAGATGGAAAGAGGAAAGCAGCAGAGACAGGCTCACATTTGGTTCTTGTTGAACAAGATGTATAAAGACCTGTTTCTCATAACTGAGAGACTTTCATGCAAAATTCTTTAATAACCTGATGCCAAAAGCCCGTTGCCCTGTCAAAATGGTCCCCCTTGGAGAGTCTTCGAATCGAACGATTCTACCGAGGATTCGTTTAACGAGGCCGGTGTCATATTTTGCGTGAATTAGACGAGTCAATATCATAATAAAACTTTAATATTCTTGAAATTACACTTTTAGAATGATTAAATTCTTTTGCAATCGCAGAAATTCTCATCTCTTGAGTTTTGAGTTTGACAACCTGACGCCTGCTTTATTCATCAATTTTTCAACGGCTTCATATCGGGATAACTTACGAAATAATTCTGCAGACAAATGTGGAATAATCGTTTAGATTTCAAGACTCATATTTCATTGCCAACTCCTGTGTGCCGTTTTAGAAATTGTTCATAAAACTAAAAGATTTTTGCAAATTTACGACGATATTTTTGTTCTTAATCAATAAAAAATTTCGTTCAATAATTTTCGTTATTTTTGGTACTTTCTATGAAAATTTACCAAAATGTAGAACAAGGCTTTAAGAATACTTATCCTAATTTTTATCATAATAAATATATGTAGAATTGAAAAAGTTTAATTTTAAAACATTATATAGTATTTCTATTAAATTCTTATATTGTACGCTGCACAAATGCACACACACACACACACGCATCTAGATATATTATCAATAAATAAAAGTTAGCAATATTTATTTTTGACTGAATAAATGTTTTTTGATGTTAATGCTACTCAGGGCCAGAGAAGAGTACTTTTTACAATAAGGTTCACCCTGTAAAACGCCTGAAAGACACTTGTGGTATATGGTTACGTTAAAGGGTTGTTTATATTGATAGAAGGGGAAGATAAGGGTTACCTCAAGACTTGGACAGATTAAGATTGTAGTAATCGGGGAAACATCCACTCTGGAGTCTGTTCGTAATGGTTCGGGGGAAGAAGCAGTTTGAGTGGAACCTACTTCTCGCCGATAGAATATGGGGAGAATGTGGGTGGCTTTCAACTATGTAAGTGGCTTGGTAGGTCCTATGTAAGTGACATCGTAGGTTCAATGCGCGTGGGAAGGTAGGTCCAATGTAAGTGGCATGGTAGGTTCAATGTAAGTGGCATGGTAGGTCCAATGCAAGTGGCATGGTAGGTAAAAAAGAAGGGGCATGGTAGGTCCAATGTAAATGGCATGGTCGGTCCTATGTAAGTGGCATGGTAGGTCCAATGTAAGTTGCATGGTATGTCCAATGTAAGTGGCAATGTAGGTCAAATGCAAGTGGCATGGTAGGTCCAAAGTAAATGGCATGGTAAGTCTAATGTTAGTGGCATGGTAGGTCCAAAATAAGTGGCATGGTAGGTCCAATGTAAGTGGCATGATAGGTCTAATGTAAGTGGCATGGTAGGTCCAATGCAAGTGGCATGGTAGGTCCAATGCAAGTGGCATGGAAGGTCCTAAGTAAGTGGCATGGTAGGTCCTATGTAAGTGGCATGGTAGGTACTATGTATGTGGCATGGTAGGTCCAATGTAAGTGGCATAGTATGTCCAATGTAATTGGCAAGGTAGGTCCAATGTAAGTGGCATGGTAGGTTCAATGTAAGTGGCATGGTCGGTCCTTTGTAAGTGACATGGTAGGTCCTATGTAAGTGGCGTGGTAGGTTCCATGTAAGTGGCATGGTAGGTCCTATTTAATGGCATGGTAGGTCCAATGCAAGTTGCATGGTAGGTCCAATGTAAGTGACATGGTAGGTCCAATGCAAGTGGCATGGTAGGTCATATGTAAGGTCTAATGTAAGTAGCGTGGTAGGTCCAAAGGAAGTGGCATGGTGGGTCCAATGTAAGTGGCAGGGTAGGTCCAATGCAAGTGGCATGGTAGGTCCTATGTAAGTGGCATGGTAGATCCAATGTAAGTGGCATGGTAGGTCCTATGTAAGTGGCATGGTAGATCCTTTGTAAGTGGCATGGTAGGTCCTTTGTAAGTGGCATGGTAGGTCCAATGTAAGTGGGATGGTATGTCCAATGTAAGTGGCATGGTAGGTTCAATGTAAATGGCATGGTCGGCCCTATGTAAGTGACATGGTAGGTCCTACGTAAGTGGCATGGTAGGTCCTATGTAAGTGGCGTGGTAGGTTCCGTGGAAGTGGCATGGTAGGTCCTATGTAATGGCATGGTAGGTCCAATGTAAGTGGCATGGTAGGTCTTATGTAACTGGCATGGTAGGTCCAATGAAAGTGGCATGATAGGTCCAATGCAAGTAGCATGGTACGTCCAATGTAAGTGGCATGGTAGGTCCTATGTAAGTGGCATGATAGGTCCTATGTAAGTGGCATGGTAGGTCCTATGTACGTGGCATGGTAGGTACAAATTAAGTGTCATGGTAGGTCCAATGCAAGTGGCATGGTAGGTCGTATGTAATTGGCATGGTTGGTCCAATGTAATAGGCATGGTCGGTCCTAAGTAAGTGGCATGGTAGGTCCTATGTAAGTGGCATGGTAGGACCAATGTAAGTGACATGGTAGGTTCTATGTAAGTGGCATGGTAGGTCCATTGCGAGTGGCATGGTAGGTCCTATGTAAGTGGCATGGTAGGTGTAATGTAAGTGGCATGGTAGGTCCAAAGTAAGTGGCATGTTAGGTCCAATGTAAGTGGCATGATAGGTTCAATGTAAGTGGCATAGTAGGTCCTATGGTATGTCCAATGTAAGTGGCAATGTAGGTCAGATGCAAGTGGCATGGTAGGTCCAAAGTAAATGGCATGGTAGTTCAAATGTATGTGGCATGGTAGGTTCAAAGTAAGTGGCATTGTATGTCCAATGTAAGTGGTATGATAGGTCCAATGTAAGTGTTATGGTAGGTCCAATGTAATTGGCATGGTAGTTCCAATGCAAGTGGCATGGAAGGTCCTATGTAAGTGGCATGGTAGGTACTATGTACGTGGCATGGTTGGTCCAATCTAAGTGGCATAGTATGTCCAATGTAAGTGGCAAGGTAGGTCCAATGTAAGTTGCATGGTAGGTTCAATGTAAGTAGCAATGTCGATCCTATATAAGTGACAGGGTAGGTCCTATGTAAGTGGCATGGTAGGTCCTATGTAAGTAGCATGGTAGGTCTAATGCAAGTGGCATGATAGGTCCAATGCAAGTGGCATGGTAGGTCCTATGTAAGTGGTATGGTAGGTCCAATGTTAGTGGCATGGTAGGTCCTATGTAAGTGGCATGGTAGATCCTTTGTAAGTGGCATGGTAGGTACTATGTATGTGGCATGGTAGGTCCAATGTACGTGGCATGGTATGTCCAATGCAAGTGGCATGGTAGGTTCAATACAAGTGGCATGTTCGGTCCTATATAAGTGACATGGTAGATCCTATGTAAGTGGAATGGTATGTCCTATGTAATTGGGGTGGTAGGTTCCATGTAAGTGGCATGGTAGGTCCTATGTAATGGCATGGTAGGTCCAATGTAAGTGGCATGGTAGGTTCAATGCAAGTGGCATGGTAGGTCCTATGTAAGTATTATGCTAGGTCCAATGTCAATGGCATGATAGGTCTAATGTAAGTGGCATGGTAGGTCCTATCTAAGTGGCATGATAGGTCCTATGTAAGTGGCATGGTAGATCCGATGTTTGTGTCATGGTAGGTCCAATGTAAGTGTCATGGTAGGTCCAATGTGAGTGACATGGTAGGTCCAATGTAAGTGGCATGGTAGGTCTAATGCTTGTGGCATGGTAGGTCCAATGCAAGTGAAATGGTAGGTCCTATGTAACTGGCATGGTAGGTCCAATATAAGTTGCATGGTAGGTCCAATGTAAGTGTCATGGTAGGTCCAATGCAAGTGGCATGGTAGATCGTATGTAATTGGCATGGTTGGTCCAATGTAATAGGCCTGGTCGGCCCTAAGTAAGTGGCATGGTAGGTCGTATGTAAGTGACATGGTAGGTCCTATGTAAGTGGCATGGTAGGTCCTATGTTAGTGGCATTGTAGGTTCTATGTTAGTGGCATTGTAGGTCCAATGTAAGTGGCATGGCAAGTCCAATGTAAGTGGCGTGATAGGTTCAATGTAAGTTGCATGGTAGATCCAATGCAAGCGGCATGGTAGGTCCAATGCAAGTGGCATGGTAGGTTTTATGTAAGTGGCATGGTAGATCCAATGGTATGTCCAATGTAAGTGGCAATGTAGGTCAGATGCATGTGGCATGGTGGTCCAAAGTAAATGGCATGGTAGTTCTAATGTATGTGGCATGGTAGGTCCAAAGTAAGTGGCATGGTATGTCCAATGTAAATGGTATGGAAGGTCCTAAGTAAGTGGCATATTAGGTCCTATGTAAGTGGCATGGTAGGTACTATGTACGTGGCATTGTAGGTTCTATGTTAGTGGCATTGTAGGTCCAATGTAAGTGGCATGGCAAGTCCAATGTAAGTGGCGTGATAGGTTCAATGTAAGTTGCATGGTAGATCCAATGCAAGCGGCATGGTAGGTCCAATGCAAGTGGCATGGTAGGTTTTATGTAAGTGGCATGGTAGATCCAATGGTATGTCCAATGTAAGTGGCAATGTAGGTCAGATGCATGTGGCATGGTGGTCCAAAGTAAATGGCATGGTAGTTCTAATGTATGTGGCATGGTAGGTCCAAAGTAAGTGGCATGGTATGTCCAATGTAAATGGTATGATAGGTTCAATGTAAGTGGTATGGTAGGTCCAATGTAAGTGGCATGGTAGGTCCAATGCACGTGGCATGGAAGGTCCTAAGTAAGTGGCATATTAGGTCCTATGTAAGTGGCATGGTAGGTACTATGTACGTGGCATGGTTGGTCCAATCTAAGTGGCATAGTATGTCCAATGTAAGTGGCAAGGTAGGTCCAATGTAAGTAGCATGGTCAATCCTATGTAAGTGACAGGGGAGGTCCTATGTAAGTGGCATGGTAGGTCCTATGTAAGTAGCGTGGTAGGTTTCATGTAAGTGGCATGGTAGGTCCTATGTAATGGCATGGTATGTCCAATGTAAGTTGCATGGTATGTCCTATGCAAGTGGCATGGTAGGTCCTATGTAAGGTCTAATGTAATTGGCATGCTAGGTGCAATGTAAGTGGGATGGTAGGTCCAATTTAAGTGGCATGATGTGTCCAATGTAAGTGGCATGGTAGGTCCATTGCAAGTGGCATGGTAGGTCCAATGTAAGTGGCATGGTAGGTCCTATGTAAGTGGCATGGTAGATCCAATGTAAGTGGCATGGTAGATCCTATGTAAGTGGCATGGTAGGTCCTTTGTAAGTGGCATGGTAGGTACTATGTATGTGGCATGGTAGGTCCAATGTACGTGGCATGGTATGTCCAATGCAAGTGGCATGGTAGGTTCAATGCAAGTGGCCTGTTCGGTCCTATATAAGTGACATGGTAGGTCCTATGTAAGTGGAATGGTATGTCCTTTGTAATTGGGGTGGTAGGTTCCATGTAAGTGGCATGGTAGGTCCTATGTAATGGCATGGTAGGTCCAATGTAAGCGGCATGGTAGGTTCAATGCAAGTGGCATGGTAGGTACTATGTAAGTATTATGGTAGGTCCAATGTCAGTGGCATGATAGGTCTAATGTAAGTGTCATGGTAGGTCCAATGTAAGTGTCATGGTACGTCCAATATGAGTGACATGGTAGGTCCAATGTAAGTGGCATGGTAGGTCTAATGCTTGTGGCATGGTAGGTCCAATGCAAGTGACATGGTAGGTCCTATGTAACTGGCATTGTAGGACCAATATAAGTTGCATGGTAGGTCCAATGTAAGTGTCATGGTAGGTCCAATGCAAGTGGCATGGTAGGTCGTATGTAATTGGCATGGTTGGTCCAATGCAATAGGCATGGTCGTCCGTAAGTAAGTGGCATGGTAGGTCTTATGTAAGTGACATGGTAGGACCAATGTAAGTGACATGGTAGGTCCTATGTTAGTGGCATTGTAGGTCCAATGTAAGTGGCATGGCAAGTCCAATGTAAGTGGCATGTTAGGTCCAATGTAAGTGGCATGATAGGTTCAATGTAAGTTGCATGGTAGATCCAATGCAAGCGGCACGGTAGGTCCAATGCAAGTGGCATGGTAGGTTTTATGTAAGTGGCATGGTAGATCCAATGGTATGTCCAATGTAAGTGGCAATGTAGGTCAGATGCAAGTGGCATGGTAGGTCCAAAGTAAATGGCATGGTAGTTCTAATGTATGTGGCATGGTAGGCCAAAGTAAGTGGCATGGTATGTCCAATGTAAGTGGTATGGTAGGTCCAATATAAGTGGCATGCTAGGTCCAATGCAAGTGGCATGGAAGGTCCTATGTAAGTGGCATGATAGGTGCTATGTAAGTGGCATGGTAGGTACTATGTACGTGGCATGGTTGTTCCAATCTAAGTGGCATAGTATGTCCAATGTAAGTGGCAAGGTAGGTCCAATGTAAGTGGCATGGTAGGTTCAATGTAAGTAGCATGGTCAATCCTATGTAAGTGACAGGGTACGTCCTATGGAAGTGGCATGGTAGGTCCTATGTAAGTAGCGTGGTAGGTTTCATGTAAGTGGCATGGTAGGTCCTATGTAATGGCATGGTATGTCTAATGTAAGTTGCATGGTAGGTCCTATGTAAGTAACATGGTAGGTCCAATGCAAGTGGCATGGTAGGTCCTATGTAAGGTCTAATGTAATTGGCGTGGTAGGTGCAATGTAAGTGGCATGGTAGGTCCAATTTGAGTGGCATGATGGGTCCAATGTAAGTGACATGGTAGGTCCAATGCAAGTGGCATGGTAGGTCCAATGCAAGTGGCATGGTAGGTCCTATGTAAGTGGCATGGTAGATCCAATGTAAGTGGCATGGTATGTCCTATGTAAGTGGCATGGTAGGTCCTTTGTAAGTGGCATGGTAGGTACTATGTATGTGGCATGGTAGGTTCAATGTACGTGGCATGGTATGTCCAATGCAAGTGGCATGGTAGGTTCAATGCAAGTGGCATGTTCGGTCCTATATAAGTGACATGGTAAGTCCTATGTAATTGTGGTGGTATGTTCCATGTAAGTGGCATGGTAGGTCCTATGTAATGGCATGTTAGATCCAATGTAAGTGGCATGGTAGGTTCAATGCAAGTGGCATGGTAGGTCCTATTTCAGTATTATGGTAGGTCCAATGTCAGTGGCATGATAGGTCTAATGTAAGTGGCATGGTAGGTCCTATGTAAGTGGCATGATAGGTCCTATGTAAGTGGCATGGTAGGTCCTACGTTTGTGTCATGGTAGGTCCAATGTAAGTGTCATGGTAGGTCCAATGTGAGTGACATGGTAGGTCCAATGTAAGTGGCATGGTAGGTCTAATGCTTGTGGCATAGTAGGTCCAATGCAATTGAGAAGGTAGGTCCTATGTAACTGGCATGGTAGATGCAATATATGTTGCATGGTAGGTCCAATGTAATGTCATGGTAGGTCCAATGCAAGTGGCATGGTAGGTCGTATGTAATTGGCATGGTTGGTCCAATGTAATAGGCATGGTCGGCCGTAAGTAAGTGGCATGGTAGGTCCAATGCAAGTGACATGGTAGGTCCTATGTAACTGGCATGGAAGGTCCAATATAAGTTGCATGCTAGGTCCAATGTAAGTGTCAAGGTAGGTCCAATGCAAGTGGCATGGTAGGTCGTATGTAATTGGCATGGTTGGTCCAATGTAATAGGCATGGTCGTCCGTAAGTAAGTGGCATGGTAGGTCTTATGTAAGTGACATGGTAGGACCAATGTAAGTGACATGGTAGGTCCTATGTTAGTGGCATTGTAGGTCCAATGTAAGTGGCATGGCATGTCCAATGTAAGTGGCATGGCAAGTCCAATGTAAGTGGCTTGGCAAGTCCAATGTAAGTGGCATGATAGGTTCAATGTAAGTTGCATGGTAGATCCAATGCAAGCGGCATGGTAGGTCCAATGCAATGGCATGGTAGGTTTTATGTAAGTGGCATGGTATGTCAAATGTAAGTGGCAATGTAGGTCAGATGCAAGTGGCATGGTAGGTCCAAAGTAAATGGCATGGTAGTTCTAATGTATGTGGCATGGCAAGTCCAATGTTAGTGGCCTGGTAGGTCTAATGCGAGTGGAATGGTAGGTCCTATGTAAGTGGAATGGTAGATCCAATATAAGTGTCTTGGTAGGTCCAATTTAAGTGGCATGGTAGGTCCAATGTAAGTGACATGGTAGGTCCAATGCAAGTGGCATTGTAGGTCCTATGAACGTGGCATGATAGGTCCAATGTAAGTGGCATGGTAGGTCCAATGTTAGTGGGATGGTAGGTCCAATGTAAGTGGCATGGCAGGTTCAATGTAAGATGCATGGTAGGTCCAATGTAAGTGGCATGGAATGTCAAATGCAAGTGTCATGGTAGGTCCAATGCAATGGCATGGTAGGTCCAATGTAAGTGGCATGGTAGGGCCAATGTAAATGGTATGGTAGGTTCATTGCAAATGGCATGTTAAGTCAAATGCAAGTGGCATGATAGGTCCTATGTAAGTGGCATGGTAGGTCCAATGTAAGTGGCATGGTAGGGCCAATGTAAGTGGCATGGTAGGTCCTATGTAATGGCATGGTATGTCTAATGTAAGTTGCATGGTAGGTCCTATGTAAGTAACATGGTAGGTCCAATGCAAGGGGCTTGGTAGGTCCTATGTAAGGTCTAATGTAATTGGCGTGGTAGGTGCAATGTAAGTGGCATGGTAGGTCCAATTTGAGTGGCATGATGGGTCCAATGTAAGTGACATGGTAGGTCCAATGCAAGTGGCATGGTAGGTCCTATGTAAGTGGCATGGTAGATCCAATGTAAGTGGCATGGTATGTCCTATGTAAGTGGCATGGTAGGTCCTTTGTAAATGGCATGGTAGGTACTATGTATGTGGCATGGTAGGTTCAATGTACGTGGCATGGTATGTCCAATGCAAGTGGCATGGTAGGTTCAATGCAAGTGGCATGTTCGGTCCTATATAAGTGACATGGTAAGTCCTATGTAATTGGGGTGGTATGTTCCATCTAAGTGGCATGGTAGGTCCTATGTAATGGCATGTTAGATCCAATGTAAGTGGCATGGTAGGTTCAATGCAAGTGGCATGGTAGGTCCTATTTCAGTATTATGGTAGGTCCAATGTAAGTGGCATGGTAGGTCTAATGCTTGTGGCATAGTAGGTCCAATGCAAGTGAGAAGGTAGGTCCTATATAACTGGCATGGTAGATGCAATATAAGTTGCATGGTAGGTCCAATGTAATGTCATGGTAGGTCCAATGCAAGTGGCATGGTAGGTCGTATGTAATTGGCATGGTTGGTCCAATGTAATAGGCATGGTCGGCCGTAAGTAAGTGGCATGGTAGGTCCAATGCAAGTGACATGGTAGGTCCTATGTAACATGCATGGAAGGTCCAATATAAGTTGCATGCTAGGTCCAATGTAAGTGTCAAGGTAGGTCCAATGCAAGTGGCATGGTAGGTCGTATGTAATTGGCATCGTTGGTCCAATGTAATAGGCATGGTCGTCCGTAAGTAAGTGGCATGGTAGGTCTTATGTAAGTGACATGGTAGGGCCAATGTAAGTGACATGGTAGGTCCTATGTTAGTGGCATTGTAGGTCCAATGTAAGTGGCATGGCATGTCCAATGTAAGTGGCATGGCAAGTCCAATGTAAGTGGCTTGGCAAGTCCAATGTAAGTGGCATGATAGGTTCAATGTAAGTTGCATGGTAGATCCAATGCAAGCGGCATGGTAGGTCCAATGCAATGGCATGGTAGGTTTTATGTAAGTGGCATGGTATGTCAAATGTAAGTGGCAATGTAGGTCAGATGCAAGTGGCATGGTAGGTCCAAAGTAAATGGCATGGTAGTTCTAATGTATGTGGCATGGCAAGTCCAATGTTAGTGGCCTGGTAGGTCTAATGCGAGTGGAATGGTAGGTCCTATGTAAGTGGAATGGTAGATCCAATATAAGTGTCTTGGTAGGTCCAATTTAAGTGGCATGGTAGGTCCAATGTAAGTGACATGGTAGGTCCAATGCAAGTGGCATTGTAGGTCCTATGAACGTGGCATGATAGGTCCAATGTAAGTGGCATGGTAGGTCCAATGTTAGTGGGATGGTAGGTCCAATGTAAGTGGCATGGCAGGTTCAATGTAAGTGGCATGGTAGGTCCAATGTAAGTGGCATGGAATGTCAAATGCAAGTGTCATGGTAGGTCCAATGCAATGGCATGGTAGGTCCAATGTAAGTGGCATGGTAGGGCCAATGTAAATGGTATGGTAGGTTCATTGCAAATGGCATGTTAAGTCAAATGCAAGTGGCATGATAGGTCCTATGTAAGTGGCATGGTAGGTCCAATGTAAGTGGCATGGTAGGGCCAATGTAAGTGGCATGGTATGTCCTATGTAATTGGCATGGCAGGTCCAATAAATGGCATGGTAGGTCCTATGTAAGTGGCATGGTAGGTCCAATTTAAGTGGCATGGCTGGTCCAATGTAAGTGGCATAGTAGGTCCTAGCCATGAAGGCTGGATCTGATGGAGCTAAGGTATGTATTTCGTCCGAAAACTTTCCACACTAGAGCAGGAAGTGTCTTGCCACATCCCGCTTTGGGAGAGAGAGAGGTTGCAGAGTGGAAAATAATTCTTCTCCAACAAGGATTAGGTAAATCTTTGAACACTATCAAAACTGCAAACTGAGGCCTGGCCAGCTTTTCTCCAAATGTGTCAATTGTATTCCATTTTTGGCCTGATCTGGCTCTTATGAATATAGAAGATAGGATGAGGCGTTTCGATAGTCTTATTCTAATCCTACATTCTTATCTGACACTGAGGGGCGGTAACACTACGAAACCGTTAGTCTGTTCATCGATAAATACTGTGAACATTTTATTTATTGATAATAATTATTGCACTAGATGTCTATTAAGCACTCTTACTGACAAAATTCTGCCCACCTTATCATACGTCAAATTACATAATTTTACATATATCAATAGGTGTTATCATATACAGTGTGCGATGGATAAATTGTCGTCTAATTTACGCAAAAATGAAAATAACACTGGCATCTCATTTTAACAGATATATTTTCCAAATTTACACAAAACTATCTTGAAATAGTAAAGAGTAAATTTATTCAATAAAATCGACATTAAATTCAACCACGGTCTCCAGACTACTTTGGAATCTCCTGCAATTCTACACGGTCTCCTTGTTTAAATTGGGGAATGCTGCCATAATACTTGCTTTATGTTCATATATATTTATTCCTTGAATGATTATTTTACAATATTAATTAATCTGCATTACTTATTAATTTCTTCGATCTGCAGTAAAAAAAATTTTCAAGACATTGCTCTAATTATTGGACCAATAGTCCATGTCATGTCAACGGAAAAACACTTATAATAATAGAAATTTTGAACTACTACATTACTATAATATTCAAATATCTAGCGTTGCATTACTTACATTCAAAAATATTCAAAAATTGCTATTAACAGCACACTGTTCTTTAATAAAACCCCTTTTGACAAATATCATATTCATAAAAAACCAACACCTGTGTCTGAAGATGGCAAATGTTTTCACCGAAAGTACTTGCGAACAGTATGAACCGAACATCTAATCTATTGTACAATTAATAGAAAAAGGATCGCGTCGTTCAGCGAGTGCTCAGTAAGTTAATGCATTCTTAATCTGTTAGCGAAGTGAATTCGCTATTAATTACATTAACTTTATTGATTTATTCTTTGAATGACTATAACGATATAATTGAATAACGAAAATCTTAGTAATCCGTATGGATAATCCAAAGGAGGATGGAATCCGGAGAGCTCAATGTTAAGTCAGAGCGGATAATTTAATTTAAAGAAAAAACAGACCACTTTAAGGTTCCATTAGTTAACATTAGAACCTTAAAGTGGTTTGTTTTTTCTTTAAATTAAACTAGCCAAACATGTGTGGAAAGTAAAGGAGAAAAACATAAAAGATCCGATTGTAAAATGGAAAATTTAAAAAAAAGCAAAACCTTACAACATTCATAGTAACATCTGCAACTTTTTTCAACAAAAAGAATTAGCTATATTAACATTTCCAGACAAAAATCTTTTGCATTACAGACGGAAATTATGACGCATTGTATACATACTAAAAGTTCCTTTTGAGTTCATATGAAGTGGGATGAAAAGAAAAAGCGTATATTTCATTTAATCCCCCACCGATACATTTCCAATACGCTCGCTTTTCCCCTCCTGCTCCTCACCTTCTACCACACCCAACATCATGCGCTTATTTTTTTGTTTATTAATTAAAAAAAATATAGCCTTCATTTTTTTTGTAAAAAATAAAGCGTTAGAAAATCAACTGACCGAAATCGCCTGAAGATTCCGAAAGGTTGAAACCATATATATATATATATATATATATATATATATATATATATATATATATATATATATATATATATATATAAAATTCATAAATTTTCATTTGAGGATGAAACAGGGCTTGATACTTTAACTCAATTTAATTTTAATAATTATATTGAGGTTTTTGGCTCTTGTCTTTGGAAAAATGAGAACTTATGTAACGAAGGAATCATATTTTTTTAAAAATAATTATAATTTAAGGTCTACTTCTGTATGGAGCACTGGTTTTTTAAAAATAAAAACAAAAATACTAAAGAACTCCGGATTATTTACCTGACGTGTTCTTTCGTATTTTTTTGCTCTCTCTCTCTCTCTCTCTCGCACACTCACACACACACACACACACCTCATTCAAGGACAAAACAGCCTCTTTTACTGATGTCAAGTCACAGATACAATTCAGCAAATATTTTAAAAAAATCATGCATGCGTACATCCTAACTCAAAGCATTTTATTCTCGAACTTGGACAAATAAATGTTGAGTGCATAATCTGTTCTAGAAAAGAAATTATCCGAATGACCCATAGGAGATGTACAGGATTTAATTCAGCCATGACCACGGAATGATTGCAGTTTCACTCTGTCTCACGATGTTCCATTTAGTGTATGTTTTATGCAGTCAACATCAACAAATTAATATTAATCAATAATATGCGAATTCCGGACAGTAGAAGTGAAATCTGTGGACGCTGACTAGTAATGCGCAAATGAGATCACAGTCAACTAACAAGGATAGAAATCACCCGACAACGAGGAACATTGTATCAAACACAAGCACGCCTCAACGTTGATTACATTTAACATATCAGCCAACGTACTTTATTTGTGTCTTTTTATTGGGGCTTCATAATTGCTGACCAAAAAGCGTACAGAGTTCACGATATTGCTGGTTGTTCTACACCTTGGTCAAACGAGTTATATCTCCAGCTCTTTCCGGCAGACTGTATGAGAATATGGAAGAAGTCAGTCAGCAAGTTCATTTGCAAGTTGATATTGACATGTAGAAATCATGTTGCATAATATTTACATTACTTTATAATAGTCGTATTTCTCCGGGTTGGTAGCTTGTTACAGCAAGATAAAGCAACTTCCCATAGAACACGGGTGATAAGAAATTGGTTTTAGGAACCTTTGGCCGACTTCCAATTCTTAAATTGGCCGCGGATGCATGGTGGTGTAGTGAATAGTAGCACAGAATTATAAATAGGAATTCGAATTCCAGTCGGGTTCGTTACGCGCAAACACCCTTGGAAAGGGTATGAATCTATCTCCTCATTATTTTTATTCACAAAAATTGTTAATGGAATGTTCACTAGCAAAAAAATCTTACAATCAACATATCTTTCGGCTTTAAATAAACCATAAAGGACTGATAAAACATGAAAAACAAATCAAAGTTGGCTCCTGCGGTTGCCAGAGTATATACGGGGAATGTTGTAGTTCTCACTACCATTCTTGCAGCCCAGTAATGACAGCCTAACGATGGACACCCATGAAAACTGCATGATAGAAGACGAAATGACTCCATGTTGAACACTCCATCTGATGTCGCGTAGCCGTCGTTATTCACGTAAACGGATGAAATTAATGACATATTAATTCGAGTTACGCTTACTTCTCAAAACGTAAAATTATTAACTGTACGAGTGGGTACTGAAAGGTTCTCGGCACAACAAAGAAGGGATTTTGAAATTGTGATGATTTCTTATGTAGAAAATGGATCATGTCAAGAGCTTTGCTGCACCCTCTTCATATATATTATAATCAGATATTAATCAAAGTGGATATGATGGGTTTAAATTATAATAATAATAAGTGAAAATATATTTAATATCTGACAAAAACAGTAGGAGGGTTAAAACAACAAAAGCTTATCAAGTCATTTACAATTGTTTTGGATATAATTGAAGGCAAATCAACTTATTATCAGAATGTCTCGAAAGCAAGAAATTTATTTAGTCTTTTCTGAAATGTATCCAAAAATGTAAACGATTTCTTTTTTATTCGACCTATGCCTTTTTCCGTGTTGACAATATATGGTTTTAAATTAGTATATATATATATATATATATATATATATATATATATATATATATATATAAAAAAGTGAACAGAGAAGTCAACACTTAGAGGCGACAGTCTGTTTCATGCTTTATGCAATCGTCAGGCCACGTGTGCTGTTATTTTTCTCGGCTATTTATATATACGGGACAGTGGTGCCGAGAACAATAACAGCACACGTGGCCTGACGATTGCATAAAGTATGAAACAGACTGTCGCCTCTAAGTGTTGACTTCTATGTTCACTTTTATATTTACACACGCTCTATCTCTGATATTGAGCACTTTATTCCATAAATATAGCACACCTTAAGACTATATTTCTTCATATATATATATATATATATATATATATATATATATATATATATATATATATATATATATATATCCAATTAATTCATCGAGTCTAGAAGAATCCCTAACAAAATGCAGAAAGCACTGGACAGCCGTTTCGTTCTATTTCGGGCTCATCATCAGTGCACACCCAAGCGACATACCAACTGTACCCTCGGGGTTTAGTGACGAGGAGGTGCCAATCTAGACTCGATATAGCACTGGCCTCAATTTCCGTTGTGTAACTCATCAAACAATACCTTTCCTATATGATTGTGGCCCCCACGAGCGACGTCTTCTTTTCCACAGCTGCCCCCTCTCAGAGCATTAGAAGCTGGTTTAAGCATTGGTATACAAACACTGAAATTTGGGCACCTCGGCGTGGTGTAATGGTTAGCAAGCTTGTCTTGCAAGATCAATTTCTACTGAAAAGTGAGTTCAATCCTCAATGGATACCCTATACTTTCGGCCTTGTGCCACATCTAAGCTACGCTTGGAAAATATCCACAAACACTGGAATTATTGGGAGGATTTGAATACAAACATATCTATCTGTGTGTGTATAAAAGAAAAAAGACAATAGGAAATCGTATGTAGTTTTAACCTGCGCGTTTCGTCTATTGTGGACTTTTTCAAGGAAAAAAAATCATTTGAACAATGTATCAATGTTGTGACCAAGTAAATGGTTAAAGAAATAACAAAAGAAGTGTTGCAGATATATCATATATTAAAGAGTAAATATAACAGAAGAGTATTACACTACTAGTGAGTGTGTGTCGGGTGAACCAGGGTTCAATCTATTTGACTGTTCTTCTAAGGCCTTCTCTCCTACTAATCTTATAGTAGGCGGATGTTCCAACATAGATTCTTTAGAGGAAGGACATCACAAGCCCACATTTTCAGCCTGACTCTGTATGGAGTCTTTTCTTTATAATTACCAGACAATACTTTTTTATTCAACCAAATAAACCCTTTTTCACAAAAAAAAAAAAAAAAAAATCAGAAACAGTCATTTTGAAAAAGCTATATACAGGAATTACGTTCACATTTTTTTTAGTTTTACATTTTTGTTAGTTTTACATTTTACGTCCTAACAACAGTCCCCCCTTATTTTATTAAGGTCTCTATTTATTATTCCTAAATACTTAAAAATTGTTTAATGGTTAATTATAATGTTAATAATTTCTAATAATCCAATGCGTATTGTGCTTTTCAGGAAATTCAAAGTTCATAAGTGAGTGGATGAGTTTTCTTACTCATTCTCTTCCTTTTTCTGTAGACATGGTAGAAATGAAAGATGTTCAATATCTTTTTCTTTTGGGGTTAATTTCTAAAGGTTCCATAAATTTCCTTTTTCTTTTGGGCCTTCTGAACTCTGGTACTGATAACGGTATTGGAACCTCAAACGTGTCAAAGACTACGTCCAGAGTGTCATCTTCTATGCGATCCCTGTCGACTACGCTTTCATACCGTTTTCTAATTTGGTTTACATGACGTTTGTGGTAAACTTCGGTCCCTGAACCATGTTACCAATTTGTTTGTCTATTGTTTCTATCTCCCAGTAAGCTTTATTATTCCCAAGTACACGAAAAAAAAACAAAAAACAAAAAAACAAAAACAAACCTTTTTCACCGATCTTAAAGCGCTTTTTAAGGACTTTATTCCTATTTCCCGCTTTCGTTTCACTCAGAAGGAATTTGTAAAATGCCGATTTTATTTTACTGGCAAACATGACTTCCTCTGGCGTCTTGGTAGATGGAGCACTTCTATTAGGGGTTACACGATAGACCTGCAAAAACTGCTATACAGCCGTAGCGGTGGGAGTACCTTTTGCCTTTCTTCAGTGCTCTCTTGAAAGTGTCCGCAAAACACACTGCTTGTCCATTACTTCCTGGTTGATATGGCGCTTTGGTAATATATTTGATCGGGAATAACTGACAAAAATCCTTAAATTCACAGGATGTGAATTGTGTGGCATTGTCTGTTACGATACAGTCAACAACTCCGAAACGGGAAAATAGCTCGTGCAAAAACTTTACTGTCACCTCCGCGGTCGGCTTCTTACATTTCAATATTTCTGGCCACTTGGAATAACTGCTAATTTCTACAAGATAGTAAAAACCATCAAGTGGGCCAGCAAAATCAATGTGTACCAGCGACCACGGACGGTCGGTTTTAGGCCAGGGATTGAATTTTATCGGGGGTGCTTTAGCAGCCAAAGCACACCCTTTACACGATCATACAGTGTTTTCAATATCCTTGTCCATGTTGGTCCAGTAGACGTAACTCCTAATCAGACTCTTCATTCTTGAAGTTCCCGGATGACCAACATGGAATTCCTTTAATGTTCTTTTCTGTAGTGTAGATGGGATTACTACTCTGTCTCCATACATTAGTATGTCGTTACAGAGTGGGTAAACTTCAGAGATATTCTGGTTTTTACTATTTATTTTGTCCTTGATTTCCTTTATGAACTCATCATCGGACGCTTTGTCTATTATCTCGTCAATTGTTATAGGAATCTCCCTGACAGTATTGCACAAGGTACTTTTTATCTCGACCTCTGTTCTTATGGCCGAAATGACTGTCTTTCCAGGGGTTCAGCATACTTAGTTATCAATTTAGACAACCCGTCTGCATGAACGATTTTAGTGGATGCGAGAAACTCCATTTTGTAGTTATAATTGAGGAGAATGGTTCCCCATCTTTGAAGTCTATTAGCAATATGTGTTAGCAGCCCCCTTTTTTGATCCAAAGATAGTAAGGAGTGGACGAAGTACCATCCATGAATAAATCTATGAAATTTAGTCAACGCAAAAATGATTTCCAAGGCTTCCTTTTCTATTTGCGTGTAACCCCTTTCAGCTGGTAATAGCCTCCTAGATGCATGGGCGATTGTCTTTACCGATCCATCCTTTAACCTGTGTAAAATGCACGCCCCAATGCCGTAGGAGCTAGCATCGCTGTTTACAATGATTTCAAGGTTTGGATCATAATGATTCAGGAAAAGATCAGATGTAAGGACCTCCTTTATTTCCTCAAATGGTTCCTGGTATTTGGTTGTCCATTCCCACTCTTTATCTTTTCTCAATAATTCATTAAGTGAAGCTCTCTAACTGTGCATTCTTGGGACAAAAATGTTGTAATAATTGGCAAGACCTAAAAAAACTTTGAAGAACCGACACATTTCCTGGTGCTGGCATATTCTTTATTGCCGTTCTCCTAAAGGGGTAGACACATCTTCCGTCTTTGTCAATTATTTGCCCCAAGTATTTAATCGCCCCTAAGAAAAACTCACACTTCCCGTTTTTTAATTTGAATCCGTAATCATGAACACGTGCCAGACGTGCGATTTATGTTCCTCGATGCTCTCGCTTTTCATTAGGACGTCATCGAGATAGGCCACTGCAAAATCCAGACCATTTAACATCGTGTCCGTGATCTGTTGAAAAATGGAAGTGGCGGCCTTAAGCATAAACGGAAGTCCTAAAAATTTGTATAAAGCCTTGTGGGTGTTTATGCAAAGGAGCTTCTAGCATTCTTCGTCCACGGGTATTTGTAGATATGCGTCCCTTAAGTCAATCCTAGAAAAATATTATATATAGAAATCCTATTGTTTTGAGGAGTTTCTTTTTTTTCACTTTCTGTGTTGTAATTAACAGTGGATATCCTTTTGTCGTAGAGTTTGATTAAAATTTCTTTCTTCACCACTGTTGTAGACACTACCATTTTTTTTATGATTGAATGTGAAGTCCATTTCTTCGAATCCTTCGTCGCCAAGATGTGACCAAGTAAATGGCTAAAAAATAGCAAAACAAGTGTTACAGATATATCATATATTAAATAGTAAGTACAACAGAAGAGTATTACACGACTAGTGAATGTGTGCCGGTTGACCCGGCGTTCAATCTATTCGACTGTTCCCCCAAGGACTTCTCTCCTACTAATCTTATAGTAGGCGGAAGAGTCCAACATAGACTTTTTAGAGGGAGGACACCACAACAATCTATAAAAAAAAAGCAAATTGTCGTTAGTTACTAGAGGAATTGCGAAACGTTCACGTATATTTATTGGGTCAAATGAAAAATTACGTCAATTACTTTTTATGTTTGAAGAGAATTTTTTAAAAATGTAGAAATATTGTTTGCATTGTTGTTAATGGATTCAATCGTTTTCTTTTGATTTCTTTATATATTTGTTGTGTAGGTTGGTTTGGGAGCGTAGTGATTCTGTTAGGAAAGGTGTGATTGAGTGAGTAAATTAATATTTGAATAATATTCAATGACGGCAGTCGCGAGGATTTTTTTATTCTGAATGAATAATTTTCTTTTTTTATGAGTGTAGCATTTTTAAAATCATAATTGTGTCTGAATTTATTTCTATGTATGACCACTGCATTTGTCAAATTGTTATTTCTGAGGTCCTTTTTATTGTTCATAGATGCGTTTTTTAAATTTCTGCATGATTCTCCAATGTACTGTGAGGAAAAGTTTCATCAATTTATTTTATATATACCTGCTTCTGAAATATTATTGTTATGGTTGTTTATAGATTTGATTATATCCATAATGGTTTTGGAAGTGTTTGTGATTATATGGATGTTGTTTAGATGGGATAGATAGTGGATATTACGTAGGTAGTGTTATGTATCTGTTCTTGTATAATTCATTATTATAGATTATGTTGTTATTTTTGTTTCGGTTGTATATTTTGTATGCCTTTCTTCTTGCGTTGTGGATGAAATGATACGGGTATTTTCGGTTTTTGAATGTGTTTTCTGTTTCTTCTTTAAGTAAATATTGAGGGCGGCAAATTCTTAAAGATTTTAAACAGAAACCTATAATTATACCATATTTAATTTTAGATGAGTGGTTTGAATAGAAGCTGGCCAGGTCGTTTTTGTTAATAGTTTTTCTATAGCGTCAAAATTAAGTTCCTTAATGTTTTCGTGTAACATGATATCTGGGAAGAGAAGAGTGTGGTTGGTTTCAGTTTGAAAGGAGAAGTCTATTATATGTTCGACGTTGTTAATTTGGTTGGCAAGAACTGTTAAATAATATTTTATATTAGTAGGGAGTCGCCTATGTATCTGAAATAAGAAGAGTTTGGAGGGAGAATATTTTTGAATGTCTTACTGTCTAGAAACTCTAAAAATAGACAAGTAAGAACGCTCCTGAGAGGAGATCTCATTGGTAAGTCAAATGTTTGTCTGTAGAGGTGGTTATCAAAAGTAAAGAAACATTGCTTGCGGATTAGCTGGCATATTTTTATGATTTTATGTCTAGGTAGAAGTAATTTCATTTCTGTTTTTGTTAGGTGTGTTTTTAGTAGATTTAATCTTTTCTCTGTAGAAACGTTTGTGCATAGAGATTTTATGTCTAAACTAGCCATATATTTGTTTTTGATGTCTATGTTTTTTGTTTAGGATGTCACCTGAATTTTTTTTATGTGTGATGGACTAATAGTGTCGAGCAGTGGAGATAAGATTTTGCTTAGTGTGCCGTCTATTTTATGTGGAGCTCTGCCTATCCCTGATATGATTGTCTCATTAGTCTGTTCGATTTATGTGTTTTTGGTAGTCCGTATAATGTAGGTGTTTTTGGATGATGTTCAATAAATTTTATCCAGGCCATGAATTCATTTTTTAGTAGCTTTTTGATGTCGCTTGTGATTTTTTTGTGTTTTTTTGTAGCTTTGTTTTCGTTTACTTTTTTTTTATATCGATGTTGTCATCGTTAATGAAGTCTTTCATTTTCTGTTGGTAAATATGTTTATACGCGACTATAATCCCCCTCCCTTATCAGAAGTAGATATATGGATGTTTTTGTTGGAAGCTAATTCTTTCAGAGCTTTTATATATCTTCAAGGAAGTGCCGTGCTGTTCGTTCTTTTTTTGTTCTGTATGTAGCTGTAATCAGGTCTTGGATGTAGCTGTGATCAGGCCTTGGATGTAGCTGTAATCAGGCCTTGGATGTAGCTGTGATAAGGCCTTGGATGTAGCTGTGATCAGGCCTTGGATGTAGCTGTGATAAGGCCTTGGATGTAGCCTTTGGTAAAATTGGAGTCATTATGATTGTAGATTCTAATTATGAAATCCGTGGTGTCGTATTTTGGCAATCCTGTGGTAAATATTTGACCAGAGCTGCAGCCAATAGTTTTAATTTGGATAACTTTGTTTTTAGGACTTTTCTGCCGACCTCAGACCATTTGATCTCGCGAATCCGTATACTGAGTTTGTTTTGAAATACACGGATATGCTTCTTGTCATAGTTGATCAAGCTTCTTATTCCGCTGGGGTTTATGCAAGTAACCTTCTGTCAAAATTATTCTAGTAAGTAACACCGTTTTTTTTTGTTCATATATACTTTGTTCAAATGAATTCATTTCGTTTTGTTTTCCTCGAAAAAGTTAGTAGTGACTGAAACACGTCGGCTAAAACTACGTACAGTTTTCTTATTGTCTTTTTTCCTTTATACATATTATACTTTTTACAGATTAATTCTGATTAATTCTTAATTTTTTTACTCGCACACCACCCATATATATATATATATATATATATATATATATATATATATATATATATATATATATATATATATATATATATCCTAATTCAAGGACAAAACATCAGCTTCTTTATTGACGTCCAACCACAGAGCGAAATCAGCAAATATTTTTTTAAATCATGCATGCGTATATATCAGCTTCCAGCAGTTTGATCAAAAGATGATATGATTTTTTTCTTACGTTTGAAATATCATTTGATGATATGACGTTATTCCTTGATGCGCGTTTCTTTGAATGAGAAAAAAAAAATCCCCCACCGACCACGCGTTCATCGAATGACTTTGACTAAGCAAAGCGCATTTGCGAGATTCAGAAATGAAGAGAAATTGTTCAATTTCCCAACGGATATTAATTTTGCATACATTTTAAAAGATAAAAACAGAAAAAAATATTAATAACGAGATAGATAGATAGATAGATAGAGAGATAGAGAGAGAAAGAGAGAGAGAGTGAGAGAGAGAAAGAGAGTGTGTGTGTAGTGAAATACACAGAGTGTGTTGAATTAAGGCAGTAACATATTTGGATATGTAGATCGATAGCTAATTCTATAGAAACGTTATTAGTTGGGTAAATTTTTTTAATCCAGAAAAATATCTCACGCATACGCGTGATATATATATATATATATATATATATATATATATATATATATATATATATATATATATATATATATATGTGTGTGTGTGTGTGTGTGAAGAAATATAGTTTTAAGGTGTGCTATATTTATGGGATAAATTGCTCAATATCAGAGATAGAGCGTATGTAAATATAAATACAAAAGTCAACACTCAGTAGCGAAAGCCTGTTTCATGCTAGACGCAAGCGTCAGCCCTGATGATTGCGTTTATCATGTTCCTTATATATATATATATATATATATATATATATATATATATATATATATATATACGACCTGGGATAACGACATATTAATTTTTATACATCAAGAATAATTTTAGGTGAAAGAAATATGACAAAGTGGAAAAAGTTTCATTTTTTAGGACTTCATTGGACGAAGACTATGTTTACGTTCTTTGCACATGTGCACACACGAGTGAAGCAGCGAATGTAAAATTAAAAAAATTATAATGTGTTTTGGATATAAAATGTAGCTGATTTTGTTTAGATTTCTTTTCTTTTTATTTAATATCCCACATTGAAGATCTGACAGAAGGGTGATTCGCTGTAAGAACCTGAACGCAAATTTACTGTGGAAGATCTAGCGAATAAAGCCCATTTTCGCCTAAGTAAATTGGTTTCTGTTTTAATTTTATATATATATATATATATATATATATATATATATATATATATATATATATATATATATGATTATTTCTACCAGTACTTTCCTCAAACTTCGCCATGGCTTGTGGAATGAGCGGGGCATTCGACTGTATATGAAAATCTGGGTTTACAGAGCTGTTGTACTTGCCATCCTTTTGTACGGTTCAGTGTCGTAGACTCCATAGAAGTACGATATGCGCCAGCTGGATGTTTTCCATAAAAGCTGTCTGTGTGCAATCTGTGGGGATAACCTTCAAGATAGGACATCTGACGTACTACGGACGGGAAAGAATCTATTATATATATATATATATATATATATATATATATATATATATATATATATATATATATATCTGGAGAGTAACCTCGGTTCGTGACTATAATTTTTTCTGAAAGTCTGTTCTAAACTGGATTTATCGAGAATCGAATTAAAGGCTAATTTTTTAAAAAGAAACCAATAAAATACCTACAATAAAACACCTATAGTAAAATGGAAATTAATAAGAAAAGCTAGAATATGTAGGTCATTAAATGATCCATGTCCTTTGTGCATACATGAGAAACTATATATTACTAAGTTTATAAGAAATAAAAATTTACCGAATCAAAGAAATGAATAGCTATTCTTTGCCGACATTACACAATTTTTCCTTAAATAATATTTTATAAAAAAGAGAGCTGTAATATACATAGTTATATTTGATATTTAATAATAATTTTTGAATAATTTAAGTAATTCTATTAAATTTATTTGTTTTAAAATGAAATATAGTCTACTAGTAATTTAGTGCAAAAATAATATTGTAAAATTGTAGTTCAATACAACGTATTCTAATCCAAACACCCCACCTTTTAGAAAGAATCTATGTATACAAGTATAAATTTAACGGATAAAAATGCCGAAAATCATTTTGTCGTTTAAAAACACAGAAGACATGCTTTGAACGGATGTCATAATTCGTTGAAAAATGCACCCTAACCTACCTAAACATAAAATTTTTTCGAAAGTAACTCAAATTTTATACAATAGCTGTTAATAAAAATGAACACGCTACGGTCCCTGTTAAATGATTGGATTTCTCTGTATGCTTGGAAATAAATATTATGAACGTATGTGCTTTTAAAACTCAGTAAATTTCAAAATAAATTATTCCAAAATTCGCTTGAAAATGAAACAGAATTAGTGCTTTTAATTTAATTAAATAACTGAATTTGGAGTTGTTAGTTTCTGTTTTTGAAACATGTAATTCCTGTGTAGCGAAGCAAACATATTTTTAAATCTGTTAATTCATAATATTTATCCTCTGTAGATTTACGTTGAGCCCTGTTTTGTAAAAATAAAAATAAAAATATCAATAAGAACACCAGATTATATAACTTACTGGCCTTTCTTTTTTTACTATATCTATCTATCTATCTATCTATCTATCTATCTATCTATCTATCTATATATATATATATATATATATATATATATATATATATGCACGGGTTCATGCACTAGCAGGTATGGAAGTCTTTTCAAAATAAAGTCCCTGTTTCGATGCAACTACAAATGTTGGTAGTGTAAATTCCGATGCAACTACAAATGTTGGTAGTGTAAAATTGTTATTCCATCTCTTCCAAATGTTGCCTCATTCATAAACAATATCTGAAAAGGCAAACAAGGGACCGGCAGTTTGTGCAATAAACCATCGGCAAAACTTCAACTGTAGGGAGTGATCAGATGCCGAAAGGCCTTGCGCACGTTGCAAATGATACGGATAAAAGAGCTGCTCTTGAATTACCATCCATGCGGTACGATGAGATGTACAGCATGCTAGAGCCACTTAACGTGTGCTGCTACCTGGATCACTCCGACTGTCTGTAGAATGTGTCTTCGTGGCCAAGCGTACGAGCAGACTCGGTCTTCCTCAATTCTTAGTTTATGGAGACACGGATCTATTATGTATATTTATTAACACACACATACACACACACACACACACACACACACACACACACACACACACACACATATATATATATATATATATATATATATATATATATATATATAGATGGAGATTATAGTTCTCCCAACGAGAGAAAAGAGTATATTTTAAAGAGAAAATGGAAGGCGCAAACGTGTCTGCGTGTGAATGTGTGTGTGGGTGTGTGTGGATAATTATGAATGTATAGCCTACAACGGATTGAATTAGAGAAATACTCTTAACGACAATCATTTGAATCTTTACATTTGATTTTTATTTATCTATTCTAAGAAATTAGACGTAGTTTTTCGATTAAATTAAAATTCATTAATTTCCAAGATATATTTTTATAAGGAAGTCACTATGTAGAGAAGGTTCAATAAGTTTTTGAACCGTAACCGTGTAGGTTTTTCTCCTTGTGAGCAAAAACATTTCATCATAAGCCCGCCATTTTCCACTGATGACAGTTTCCACGATTCAATCTTCAAAATAACCGTAATAATTCTCAGATTAATTTACAGTATTTTATTAGATTGATAATTTAATTTAAATCCATCTTTGCTTAAGAAGTTAGTTACATAATCCACAAAGAGATGCTTGCGTATTTCTAACCTTTTAGCCAATCCTTTCTAGTGTTAGAAGCGACATCATCATGGCCTCTCTTATTTGATCTCCTCATCTCTTACGTGGTGTAACACGTGATATTTTGCTAAGGAAGTCGACTCTGAAGGATTTATACACAACGCTTTGTTTTCCTCTTCTGATTGCTCGGTGAAACCCGTCTAAGGTACATTTTAATCAAGGTAATGTTGCCACCTCTGTAAAGAACAGTGAAAAGACAAGCAACGAATTGGCAGTTTGTGCAATAAACCTTTGGGAAAGGTTCTCCCGTGGTGAGTGATCAGAGGGCGATAGACATTGCACACGTTGCAAGTGATACAGATGCAGGAGGATGCAGGAGATTCTCTTGAAGTACCCTCCATACGGTACTATGAGAGGTACAACATGCTAAATTAAATTAAAAGCTTAATCGCAGTACTTTAATCAAACATGCATAGATGAAAATTGCTTCCTAAATACACAATATATATATATATATATATATATATATATATAATTCAGGCCTAACGAATGCGTTTAGCGTATTCACTTATATATATATATATATATATATATATATATATATATATATATATATATGCGATAGAAAAGTAACTCCCTATTTTATGTATGAGTGGCAAGCCATGAGTCCTGATTAACACCCTGTGACTTTTTTGGGGGTGTTGGTTAAAGCAGAAAGTCTACTATATCAAAACAAAGACTTTGGAAGAATTTGAAGGGCGAATGAAAGAAGCTATGTCGTCTGTACCACAAGAGTTCCTGGTGAAATCAATTGACGCCATTCCTCTGCAAAAACCTTGCCCCCATTCTTTTACAATGTAAAATATTTCCTTTAAGTAACGTGCAAAAAGATTGATACGCTGTAGAAAACGAAGCAATCAATAACAATTTTTAGAATTTTCTCAGTTGGCATATTACGGTAAAAGAAACCAGTTCCGTCAATATGAGAAATTTTATTAGCATTTAAAAGTTGCAATATTTTGTGTTATATTGTGGATCTCCAGTGTTCTGTAGTTTTAAACACTTGCACTTGTTTCTTATCTATAGAGAATTTAATTAGAAATGAAGAAAAGAGTGTTTAACTGTCATGAATATTAATCCTCTTATATAGCAGTGAATGCTGGCCACTCTTCCCACAAATGAAGAAAAAACTCGAAGCAACAGAGATGTGGTGCTAAAGAAGGACATTAAGAATGCCATGGATGTAAGCAAAGCAGAAAATTTAAGGAAAATATAAACAAAAGTCTGGCTCGATAACATCTGCCAAAACCTATTAGGGTTCATCATCCGAGGCGGCATTAAAATACCAAAAACGACTTTCAAAAGCTGAACAAAGTATTAAGAAAAAGGTTGATATCACCAAAACAAATGTATGCTGAATTCTTATGAAATACATATCTCCCTCGATGGTAATGCTGATCAATTTTATTTTTCCAGTTAGATGCTGAGGATAGCATGCACAGAGTGTCTGAGCAATAAGGAATTTTTACAAGGAATATGGAAACAAAAAGGATACTTTCTTTTTAAGCGTTTCACCCCAAGTAAGGCGGGAAGCCACTAGGACGCAAGAGGTTACAGAAGATTTGGAGCAAGATCAGATAGGAGTGATAGAGGAAAGGATGAGGAGAAGGATAGTGGATAGATCAAGGCAACTGGAGATGTCGATTGACATTACATTTGAATAGTTGGAGATTATAGCTCACAGGGAACTTATATTCAAATCAGAAAGAAACAATCAAAATATGGATGAGAGATAATGAGGAAGGAGGCCTTGGAGAAGTCAACACTCACAGGACATATAATATGCAAGAGTGACAGAAAAAAACAGCGATTAGCATATTTAAATAGTTTGTGTAAATGGTTTACAGAACAGGGAAGGGGAAAATAGTAAAAACAAACATTGCTAAGAGTGAGAAAAGATAAGAATTTGTGGAGAGCCATAATCACCCATGACCTGAAGAAACACGCCATATAAAAGTAGAGTAGTAGTACTATCGACCATGAAAGCCCCCACTTAACAGTCGATTTAAATCTATTCAAGTTTTCTTTCGCAGTAAATGATCAGGCTTTGTTATATATATATATTATTAGTGGCCACTATATATATATATATATATATATATATATATATATATATATATATATATATATATATATATACGTAAATTCCCAAGAGGATAGAATCCAGATAGATCTCAATGTCCAGGACAGAGTACGAAAATAATATAAAAGGCTCAAACACTAATATTCCATAGTTATAATTTATTACATTGGGATCGTAATCACGATCCAATTGATCAGACCTACAAATTCAAAATGAAATCGGAATAATTATAACCATGGAATATTAGTGTTTGAGCCTTTTATATTATATCATATTATATATATATATATATATATATATATATATATATATATATATATATATATATATATATATTAGCCATAGACTCAAACATATCGCCTTAGTGATAGAAGGACTATTTCCTTAAAACCTCTTCTACACCTAGATTCCAACAAAATTCTTCCTTTTCGTTGCAGCTGCATTTTGCAACGCATTCTATTCGAAAGACAGAATTGTATTTTCCCTTTTTTGAATTTCTAAAACTACTGTCAATTGATTCTGGACACTGCCAAGCTAACAGCTTTGAATTATATCCAGCAAATATTTTCGCTCTATGTCACATCGTTTTTTTTTTTGATAATATATGGATGCAAATCTGAAAATAGAACTAATTTCGAATTCTACAAAATTCCTTCCGAATGTATATCCTTGATATGGTGGGGAATTCTGCCCTTTTTATATTCTTTCTACCCAAGGGAGAACTACTTTGTCCAATACTTTGGGGATATACGGAAGATAACATAGTCAACAAAAACAATGCTCATATTTCTGTAAGTGCGGTTATACTGCATTTAACTTGTCACAAGCTTAATGTATTTGATTGGCAATTGTTTTCAGAAGTAGAAATATACGTTTAACAGATCTATAAATTTTCTAATTTTCTATATTAATTTGAAAACTGTTCATTTGAAAACTGTTCATTTGACAGGATTGCTGATTGGTCCGAATAAAGAGTGCACTGATCATAATGAAGCAAATACGTAATAATTGTTAAAACATTTGTGCAATTGTGTGGTTGGTGGTAATACGAGGTGAACCTATTAAGCGGATTCTACTGTAACACGTTATTTGTTTTGCTTTTAGTTTATACTTATCTACAGGTAAACCCAGACGTCAGTACATTGGAAAATGCATTATTGGTCCGGATATGGCTTTTTGGTTTCAATCGCATTCCCACCACAGTAACTTTGCTTTTGTGTGCTTTTTCCATAAATATTTTCATAGTAATTGTTATGATGTGCTTTCATCTTTGGTATATAAATTTTATGAACTTAAGTGCAGTACTAGAATGGCGGTTAGGTCCCATTATTTTAATGTTCTCGCTTGTTCCAGCTTCTTGCATTCTAGTCAACTTTGAAGTTCAAAATTTTAAATGTCAATCGCTATCTTTAATTTCTCTCTTTTATTTTTCTCTCTCCATAATAATAAATTCTTTTCTCATATTCTCTTACACTCTGTAACCCTTTGCGTCGTATTGCCTTACTTGGGGTGGGGTGGTGGTGTTGAAATGATTATATATATATATATATATATATATGTATATGTATGTATATATATATATATATATATATATATATATATATATATATTATTAGGATCCACATGGATTATATAGCAACGGATTTATTACATGTACTATATATATATATATATATATATATATATATATATATATATATATATATATATATATTGTAGTTGATCGATTTACAACACTTATTACAGATGTGACAATTTAAGTTGTTTTGTACAGAGCTTGTCTTGTTTGGTAAAGTCTGTACAGCTTGCTGGTGGATTTTCCTGTGACGGGTGAGACCGGGGCGATTTTTGAAAGTTTTCTGATAAACCCAGCATTTTGTGTTATTTCCAACATCGTACTGATCGTAATATTTAAAGGTTGTCCAAATGACTCTTCTTGTGGCTGACGAGGCCTGCATTTGAAAGACATACTCTACGACATTCAGATTATTGGATCAATGATTTCGCCTTTCCTAACTGCACGTTTAATATATTTACCCAACTCATTGCGCTTTCTTGGAAGATCTTTGTACCTTCATGATTTGCTTCCGTTTATTTCGATCATAAACTGAAGTTATCCATTCTGAATCTTCTTTATGGCAGAATTCAAATGACGCCTTTAAACAATACTTGAATCGCTTCAAAAATGAATTTTACCACATAATTTACATTCTTGTCAATGTACTTAATTCATCGGTGAAAAAAAGTCTCATGTATTAAACATTATACAATTAAATTTTCATATATAGTTAATAATCATGTGCCAGTCCACACACACACACACACCTACACACACCTACCTCTCTACCTCCTATATCCGTTCCGGACTTTTCTCGAACGTCGAGTCTGCTTCGTGGTCGAGTCGGCTGAGGAGCATCTGATCTAATAACGGTTTCCCTCTACCCAGAAGGATGCAGGTTCGAATCTTGCCGCAGAGTCCATGTTTTTCTTTGATAAGATTTCTCAAATATTCAGGGCGGCGGACGAAAATAAATAAATATACTGTTTAATAAATAAAAGGAGCGTTTACTCAAATATGAGTATCCACTAACAATAAAGTTTAAAGTGATAAATATCTCTATCTATCTACATATATATGTATGCTTGTTTTTGCATATGTACACACACACAGACACAGATATATATTTATATATATATATATATCTGTATATGTTGTGTGTGTATAAATAAGATTCTTGACCACTGCCTTCTACTCTCTGCCTTTTACTATTCTATTTCACTCTATTCTAATCTTTCTGTTCTCTCCTATTCTTTCTTTCTACTGTTTTCTTCACTCTATCTTTCTTTGTTTTCCCCTATCAAGGACATGGCTTTATATTATCCTACTCTGTCCTAATCTTCATTTCTCACCCTCTCTTTATCTCATTGTTCTACTCTATTCCTCTTTCTTTCTCAAGCATATTCAATTAAGCCCCATGACACACCAACCATTCTATTCAGATACATACACTCACGTATTGACTGGATCGCGTCTGTAAACACTCCGCAACTCCAGTAATATTCTCTCACTCGATACTGTGCGCATGCGCACATAAATTGTTTGCTGGATAACTCGAGGAGCGAATCAGTGGTAGCCAGTTGCCTCTGCTACCGTGATCCGAAACTTTCTATTAAGAGATAAAATCTCCAGGAAGAGCCTTTACCAAGGCGTCTTGTGCAAGCCATTTTATTTTAAGTAGCTGAAGGGCCATCTTGGTCAGCTGGCTGGTAGAATTTACAACAGATATAAAACCTTCTTAAATCTCTTACTTAACCTAGCTGCAGGGAGAACGCGCTGTTTTCATGATTTGACGCCAGACCCACTACTTGTCCCTCTCTTTCGTGATTTTACTTTCGATTTCTCTGACCATTTCAATGACAGTTGTATACGAATGAACGCAAATCAGAGTTGAATGCTACTTTAGCTGATGTAAAGTTGGTAATAATATTCTGACTGGTGTAATCCTCGAGACTGATGCGTAATAATCTCGATTTTCAGCACACGACTATTCTACTGAACAAGGCCCGTGTATTGGACATCAGAATTAATTCCCCACCTTCTGTATTATCACTTATAGTGACCCTGGATGTTCTATTAGTGTTGTGAAGGTCTGGAATCGATATTGATTCAATCAGGTGGTATAAAAACACACATATTACCGTTTCTATATATTGGACAAAAATAATTTATATGTGGAAATATTTTTCAATTCTTTTTCTTTCGAATGGTACAATGGAGATTATGATTAATATTCCTGCACAATTTAAAAGAGTGCTGAACTGCTATGTAGTATCAGCCCTCCTCTGTAGTAGTTAAAACTAGACAGTTTTCTGACGTGTGCCATCAGACAACAGAAAATGTATTTCTGCTGAAGAATTCTGACACATAATAAGGAAAGGTGGCATTGAAAATTTGACGCTTGAAGGTCATAATAAACGCAATAGTTATTTTCCAAGCGTAGCTTAGATGTGGCACAAGACCGAAAGTATGGGGCACCCAGTGAGGATCGAACTCACTACTCAGTCGTATTTGTTCTAGCGAGAAAAACTTGTTAACCATTACACCACCTGCAGGTGCCCACATAATAAACGTAATAGAGGGACAAACAGAAACAGCAAGTAACTTAATTAAAGAGTTTATATAAATGATTAGCAGAACAGGAACTGATAGTAAAATAAATATTGCTAAAAACTACAAAGGATAGGAAGTTGTGAAGAGCCATGATCGTCTACATCTTGAATGGAAAGGAAACGTTAAAGAAAAAATAGGAATAAATACATAAATGGCACAACAGGCTGTTGAAAGGTCCGTAAAAATATTGTGTAAGGTTGTGTCATGGGTAATGGCTGGGAATTGTTAATTGGAGAACCGTGTTCCAATTCTGGTTGGTTTCGTTATATTCACAACTACCTCAGAGAAGTTATTAATCCACCTCTTCTCCCTCTATCTATAGGTTAATTAGTAAAACTAAATCATTATGTAAAAAAGTATCTTACAACCTAAAAATATTCCATGTCTTTAGATAACCTGCAAAGGGTTGATAACTCGTCAAAAACGAATCAATCAACATTTATAGCATGGGTAAAGTAATTATTAATTAAAAATTGTCGTTTTTTTTTGTCTGGTTCGACCGTGGGTAATTTAAACCAAATTAAGCAATACTGCTGTTATGAAGTAACAAGTGCAATTCTATATTTTATATGATGTGCAGATAATACAGTTCTTTGATTTTATTATTTATTTCGTAAATTTTACTTTATAAGACACAAGGCTATAACTTAAAATAACCTGTGTACCAAAGCTTAAATTTGATCCGAATTTGCCAAACAAAATCCCAAACAAAAATCAGCAGTGCAAAAACAAAACATTCTGAAAGTATAAAGTACATTTTTATAGTGAAAATACTAGCAATATATTTTAATATAAAACAATTAACAACAATATACATTTTTAATATTAGGTTGGTGCAAAAATAATGACGTAATAATGTCGTTTTTTGACGTTAAAAATACGTCAAAAACCGACATTATTACGTCATTATTTTTGCACCAACCTAATAAAATGCCCAACAATATATTTTATCTGTAGCTGAAGGCGTATATTTACGTTCAAAATATATTTAGTTTTAAGCCATCAAATTATGTTCCAAATATTTATATTTCGGTATTAAATAACCCATAGAGATGTTGACATGCCGCTAAATAATCAACCAACTAATCAAATAAAACAGCATGAAATAATTCTTTTAGGATATTAATTTATATATCCTAAGATTTATTGAAGAAATCAAAAATATAACTTCAACAAAACAAAAACATAAAACACACATATCACCGCCTCTAGTAATTATATCTACACAAACCTGTATATGACAAAAGCTGAGTATCATTTACCATGTATTCTATTGTGAAAGCAGAATAACATATAGCATATTTTACTTACTTCAAACCTGCCAAGAAAATTAAATTTCTGTAGTAAATGATCCATGAAGGAGTTGATATGTCGTCAAAAAAACAAACAAACAAACAAGAGGCCTAAGGTCAAAAGCGGCATCATGGTATTTTACAGTCTTATAAAAAAATAAATAATAAAAGAAATCCTAAGAGCACACACATTTCATATAGGTAAAGCCCTTCGTAAGGTGCGAGCTGTACTTGTGAAGACAATATTTTGTATTTCTTAAAGGCCTGGACTACCAGGAATTTCTTGAATGTGTCTATCAGAACCTTTTCCAATCAAACCGAGTGCTCCAGGTACAAATGGAATTACTGATGTCTTCATGTGTCACATTTTTTAGATTTTCACTTCAAGATACTTGATTGATATTTTTTTAATATAACTAACAGTCTGCAAGAACTGTCATGTACATCCTTTGTGCAAATTAATTAAAACAACCGCTTTAGTTTCCTTTCTTTCATCATACGCTCAGTTTTAGACCCACTGGAGTGACAGGCTGTAATCGATTTCTATTTTTACCTCAGATTAGGTCATTTGCAGTTGTATGCAGTAATATGAATCTATTTCCGAGGTTTCGGGGATGAAATTTGTTTGGCCTAGAAAAATACTACGTCATCCGTGATTGCATCAGATTTTCATCCCGCCCAGACACTACTGACTCGACAGTCGATTAGTTGTCCTACGGACATTGTCTGTGAGGGACGTTACTCCAAGGAAGCGTGCGAGAATTGTAACGCCGCACAAACACAATAGCAAGCCTTCCCAATGATCAATTCAAAGTACTATCGACTGACTTGGAAACTTTCCTGATTTAAATCCAATCGAAAATCTGTGGTCAATCTGCAAGGAAATACTGAATGGAATGGACGTACGAAGTACTAACATTTACACTGGGTCAATGCGTAATTGGAAACATACGAAAAATAGTAAATAATAACGGAATTATTCGTTTTGTTTCGATTAATTTGCACAAGGGTGTAAATAAGAAAGCATATCCTGTTTTTCTGGTCTTTCATCATTATGTCTGGTGATTAACTTTGATTGTCCTATCTGTGCGTATTGTAAAGTCCCATAAAATTGATAAAGATCCTGTGTCTGTAACCGGGTCTGTTTTTAAAATCGGAAAGATCAGAGAATAACAGAAAGGAGCTTAAGAACAAATTAATCTGTCTCATGATTGGATTTGAACCAAGCTTTTCTGAAGCTTTGCCTATATTCCTCTGACACCAGTTCATAAACATTTAAAATAGCAGCCTTAACTGTATCATAATTTGATGTATCTTCATTACTAAGAGCTGAATACACTTCAGCTGCCCTACCTATCAAGACATTTTGTTGGCCAGAATTGGCGTGACCATATAAAATTTTCTGCTACTTTTTCAAATTGTGGAAAATATTTATCTGCCGATTTTGCTGAAAATTTAGTAACCGGTCTAATCTTTTTTGGTTTTATCAAAATCAGAAAAAAGAGGAATTGGAATTTTGAGAATTTTGTTATACTTTATTATTTTCATTTGTTACTCATTCCAATTCCAATATTTTTCGTACAGTTTTTAATTTTTCTAATTCTAAATCTTTTATTTCTAGTTTATATATTTTATGGAAATTCTCCACCGAAGTTATGAGAATGTCAATTTTTTCTTCAACTAATATTTTAGCGACAATATTTTTTCCGCTTTTTAAAAGCAGTATTTGTACATAAATTCAAATGTGTGGCAATTTTTACTAATTCAATTTTGATTACAGAATAAGAGATCTTCTTTGATTGCTTTATTGGATTAAGTCAAATTGTACATTAATGCGGCTATATCTATAATGATTAAAGTCCTTACTATGAGAAAGAAAAAATATAATACAATTATGAGATTTCTATGTCTGCTTAGGCGTTAAATTTTCAGGAAGGCGGCCAACTTTTAAACTTTCAGTCTAGGAGTATATTACGAAGGCTGTAGAAAATGTAAGATTCGTCTTCCTAGGATCCGTTGCCCCAGCTACATGTGATGATACAAAGCGGAAAAATAACACTTTCCTCAATTGTTTTTAGTAGACTGAGGGCAAAGATATGGAACAGAAAACACATTTTACATTATACCAAGATCAGGTTTGCTGTAATCATCCTCATAGCAATTTATGCTTGTGAAACCCGGACACTGCGCAAACAGAGCATACAGAGGTTTTCATTCTTCGTAAAGAATTGCCTCAGAGCTTTTGTTGGGAAAATATATATAATCAAAATGGCTGCCATAAAAAGCTAGATGTGAAAGCTGAGATAATCACCCTGATTAAAAAAAAGTACGTTAGACGGGTTTCTCCAAGCAATTAGATGAGGAAAACAAAGCTTTTTGTATAAATCCTTCAAAGTCAACTTCCTTAGCAAAATATCACGTGTTAGACAAATTAAGAGATGAGGAGATGAAATGATGATGTCGCTTCTGACACTTGAAAGGATTGGCTAAAAGGTTAGAAATACGCAAGCATCTCTTTGGGGATTATGAAACTAACTTGTTAAGCATAGATGGATTTAAATTAAATTATCAATCTAATAAAATACTGTAAATTAATCTGAGAATTATTACGGTTATTTTGAAGATTAATCGCGGAAACCACGTAATTATATCTGTCATCAGTGGAAAATGGCGGGCTTATGATCAAATATTTTTGCTCACAAGGAGAAAAACCTACACAGTTACTGCTCAAAAATTTATTGAACCTTCTCTACATAGTGACATTCTTATAAAAAATATATCTTGGAAATTAATGAATTTTAATTTAATCGAAAAACTCCATCTAATTTCTTAGAATAGATAAATAAAAAATCAAATGTAAAGATTGTCGTTAATAGTATTTACTAATTCATCTGTTGTAGGCTAAATACACACATACACAAATCTATCTATCTATCTATCTATCTATCTATCTATCTATCTATCTATCTATATATATATATAGTAAAGTGAAAAGAGAATCAGCAAACGTTTTTAGTCATATTTTTTAGTGTATTTTTATATATTATACTTTATTTTTCATAATTCTGAATATGAAAAACAAAGTATAATATATAAAAAAATCTCACATTATAAGTAAAAATGTTTGCAGGTTCCGTTTTCTTAAAGAATATACACGTTCCTCTCGTTGGAAGAACTATAATCTCTATCTTATATATATATATATATATATATATATATATATATATATATATATATATATAGATAGATAGATAGATAGATAGATCTGTGGAACCAGAAAACTATGAATTGAGGAAGAGCGTGATCCGCTCGTACACCTGGACGTGAAGACACATTCTACAAACAGTCGGAGTGATCCAGGCATCAGCACACGTCAAATGGCCCTAACATGTCGTATATCTCATAGTACCGCATGGAGGGTGATTCAAGAGAAGCTCCTGTACCTGTATTATTTGCAACTTGTGCAGGGTCTTTCGCTCTCTGATCACTCACCACAGAAGAACTTTTACCGATGGTTTATTGCATAAACTGGCGATCCATTGTTTGTCTTTCCAGCCTTTTTTACGGATGAGGGAACATTTGGAAGTGATGGAATAACAAATGTACACAACCAACATTTGTAGCCGGATCGGAATTTGCATCGTACAATACAGGCTAGACAGCAACATCAGTTTACCATTAATGTGGAGGCTGGAATTATAGATGACTGTGGTAGGTCCATATGTTCCTCCTGCACGTATTACAGGAGATTCCTACAGGGACTTTATTTTGAACAGATTTTTATACCTGCTAGTGGATGTACTCCTGCTAATACGAAGACGGATCTGGTTCAAGTATGATGGGGCTCCAGCATATTTTAGTCACATTGTTCGCAATGAATTGACTGACATCTACCATAATGATAGATAGGTACGGGAGGACTGGTTCCATGGCCTGCACTTCCGCCCCCGACCTCAAGTCTTTATATTTTTATCTGTGGAGCGACCGAAAACAAATGATTTATGCAGCAGACTTTAATGAACATGAAGCAGCCTGTCGCTGTTGGTGTTAACCTCAATGTCCACTTTTATATTTACATACACTCTATCACTGATATTGAATGCTTTATCCCATAAATATAGCACACCTTAAAACTATATTTTATCATATATATATATATATATATATATATATATATATATATATATGATAAAATATCTAATATTTATAATTATTTATTTAAAAATTATAACATAAATATGTTATAAAATCACTACAAAAATAGCCATTTTCTTTCAACACCTCTGGTGTCTTATCAAGTGATGATGTTAAATGTAGATTATAGGCTCTACAATCTACATTCAACATCATCACTTGCTAAGACACCAGAGGTGTTGAAACAAAATGGCTATTTTTGTAGTGATTTTATAACATATTTATGTTATAATTTTTAAATAAATAATTATATTCACTCTACTCTGTATTGAGCACTCTTTTAAGAATAGTAATTGTTAGTTATTGGAATTTATTCCGTATACACCAATCATATACTTGTATATATATATATATATATATATATATATATATATATATATGGGAACGCAATGGGAACGAAAATGGTACCTACATATGCCACCCTAACATTAGCTTCCCTAGAGAAAAACCGATATGAACAGATAGAGCAAATATATGGTGAAAATATAAAACCCGACTTTACTAAATCGTGGAAGCGACACTTAGATGATTGCTTCATTTTTGGAAATCCTCATGGGGTGATATTAGCCAATTCCACACTCAACTTCAGAACCTATACCCAAAAATCAAATTCACCCAAGAATATAATTTTAACGAATTACCATTTTTAGATATACTCATTCGAAATAGAAACAACCACATAATCACAGATATCTACCACAAACCTACAAACACCCAATAATATCTTCATTTCAAGAGCCATCACCCAAAAAGCTGTCTGAAATCCATCCCCTATTCCCTAGCACGTGGGATTTGCACTATAGTGACCGACAAACACCTTTGAAAAAACCCGCCTAGGAGAACTATGTAGAACTCTAAAAAAACGAGGCTACCCCAGAACACTAATAAACAAAGCTTTTGAACTAGCAGAAAAAAAACCTCTACGAAATTCAAAAACACGTAACAAATTACAATTTAAATTCAATATATATCGTTCGTTTTTAATTCTCTATTAAAATTATGTTCCCCATACAGATTATATCTTTTGATGTTCTATGTAACTTTTGCTCCTTTATCACCCGACAGTTGCCTTGATCTGATATCCTTTCACTGAAATCTTTGCTCTTTTCTCTTTGCTTTCCTTATGTAATAATAAAATATCTCTTTTTAAAACCCTAATAAAAGATAGAAAGTCGGGCAAAGTAAGGATCGTTCACTCAGTATTCCGTGATATAATATACTATACTCTCTAAATATCAAATCGCAGTTTCTTGAACGCTTGCTTAGTACTGCGTTTGGACGCCATTAATAACTTATTTACAAACATAACCAAGAAATAACGTAGTGATTTAATTCGTCCAACTCTTAAAACTTTTTGTGTGAAGAAAATAAAGGCAAACTAGTATTTCGATAGCACAAAGTCATTAGTCATTTGCATTATCGAAAAAAGAATAAAGAAAGAAGTAGAAATATTTTCTTTGTTGTGAGCTGAAAAATGTACATGTATCACCATGAAAGTATTGTGCAATCAGAACCTGAAGATAAAAAGTTTTCTAATTGTACAAGCAGCAGACGGTAACTGACAGTCTGGATAATCGCCAAGATGCAGAATTAAGATGGCTGCCAACATTTTGGCGGGAAAGGCCAAATGAAGTCGATTGTTTTATTCCCTGATGTCGTCATGTAATTACTGGGCTCGATATTGGTTAGGCCAAAAATGGTGGGAACTTTTGACGTCTTTGAGATTTTTTGAAACATAATTTACATTTTGTCCTTTTTTTCCTGCCAGAGGGTAATGATTTCTCACTAATAAAAAAAAACAGATTAAAAAATTGTGCTAAAGACGAAAAAAAAGCTGAAAGAAAACACATAAAAAAAAAGATTAAATGTTTTATTTATTTCAGAACAAGCTAATTATATAGTATTACTTTTAGTCTGGTTAAATATAACTATTAAATGTTTTATATGTATATATATATATATATATATATATATATATATATATATATATATATATATATATGGCCGTGGCGGTTAATCCATTCTTAAATATGGGCAGTGAAGATGTGGCTTTTTCGTCATCCTTGCTTCTTACATTGTCTTGTGACGATGTGTCAACTTTAGGTATTTTCTGCAGTCGTCGTTACATTAATATTTTAACGAATATTCGAATGTATTAGGTTGGTGCAAAAATAATGTCGTTTTTTGACGTATGTTTTAACGTAAAAACGGCATTATTTTTGCACCAACCTAATAGTTTTTAATCAATTAACTGAGTTATTATTTTACAATCACTGCAAGAAGAAATGCCGTATAACGTGTTGTGAATGACTTTTTTCTCACTGTTGCATAAGGAGAGGCTGAGAGGTCAAGAAGCCTTTCATCTCAAAACGAAGTCGTTTGTTCATTTGGTCTTAATTTGGCAAGTTGGTCAGGACGGACAATTATGGGAACATTTTTGTGTTTGCACTGGATAAACAAAAATGATCCAACATTTTTCATAACAAAAACATCAGAAAAAAAAACAGTCGATATATATATGAACATTACGTCATAATAAATTTGAGATTTGTAAGTCTTTTGTTCTTTAGCCATGCATGTCTGTAGAAAATGATTATCTAGAAATATCAATACGGTAGCACTTCTGCTAAAACACTCAAATAACATGCAATTAGAATTCCTAAGATTTTCGAGCTTTAAATACGACTTCTGATCATACTTCTAAGTTAAAAGAGAGCTTAAGCCGAATAATATTTTTTCTTATTTGTATAATCACAATCTTTCAAGCTCAGCCAACCTAAATCAGAAAGTTACCAATCATATACTTGGGTATATATATATATATATATATATATATATATATATATATATATATATATATATATATATATATATATATATATATATATATATATATATACGGTATTCTAAGGCAATTTTTATTTAATGACCTCTTAACTAATTACACTACATAGCTATTTTCAAAAATAAATAAACAAAGTCACGAGGTTGGATGTATTAGAAAGGTAGGAAGACGATGAGAAGAAGAAGAAGAAGAAGGAGGGGTAAGAGATGAAAAGCAAGGCTATTTCTGTTCATATCTATCTATCTATCTATCTATCTATTTTTGGTAATTGAGCAAAGGACTTACTAATGTAAGAGATGAATTTATCAACACATAAGATGCTAATATGGAAATCTAATTTGCTTAGCAAGCAATAGCGGTGTATGTTTTGTAGTATATTTTTATGGACAGAGGCATAACATATCATTATCATCGCAAAACGAAGATCACGAGTGAGTCTAAGGCATAATATATATATATATATATATATATATATATATATATATATATATATATATGTGTGTGTGTGTATAACGTAAATAGGCACCCGATGTAAATAGACACCCCATGTCCATCACTAAAGTGTGTATAAAAAATCAAAATGATCGTAAAAATTCTGTTTGATTGTTATAAATGATGTCATCTTGAGTGACTTGAAATAGGTTTCTGCAAACAAGGGAACGCCGGAATTTGCCAAAAACACAATACACACAAAGCGAAATTCGTGTTAAAACCCAAAATAAAAATAGACTTTGTTAAATTTACCGATTATGTAAAGCAACTAATTAGGAAAAAAATACACAAAATATTGGGTACAGATGTTGATATTTCCCAAAATCAAGTTTGAAAACATTCTTGCTGTCTAAATGCACCTTATAGGCGAAAACATACACTCACGCACGTACACACAAACACTCATACATACACACACACATATATATATGTAAAGATTACTTGAAAGAAACATAGTATATTGTTCTCTAAACAATGGAATTAACGAATTTTGGACGATTTAATCACAATTTCGGTCCTAATACACATCATATTTGAAAATATAATAAAACTGAAACGGACATTGTCCGTTGAATTTAATAAAACCCTTCGGAATATATATATATATATATATATATATATATATAGTTATCCACAGAAAATCTGTTCTGCTGTATCACAGTCCACGAGGTGGTTAGGTGCTTCTAGCTAGGATCAAAACCCGACTGAATTGGCGTCAGTCGCAGGTTCTATCACCAAGCCGTTGGTACTCGGTAGGGATATATGTGAATTTAAGCGTATTTATTTTTAGATAAACGCGCAGTGACTATATATATATATATATATATATATATATATATATATATATATATATATATATATATATATATATATATATATATATATATATATATATATAGTGAATGCAACAAATTCGTTGATATATAATCCAAGTGGATCCTAGTAATATAAAATATTAAAACTGATTCACAAAAAGAGCTCAACGTAGTTATTAGAACAGACCCAGTAAATAATATAATAGAACACAATCCAAAATTACCTCGTATGGGGGATAGATATATAAGTGTATTTTATTATTCTAATTTTTTTCCAATAATATTTTTTAGAATAATAAAATACAATATTCAAGCAAATTATTGAAAGAATTAATTTAAAAATGTCGACATAAAAATAAATTTAAATTTCCATAATATCGAAGTTACTTTATTACCTCATAATTCTCTAACTCTTCACATGGCGAATGTACAACTATTTCTAATTTCTATATTTCCATGTTTTCACCATATTAATTATATCTTACTGTCTCCTATTCTAAGAACTCTCTTTCCTCTTTATCTATATTTTTTAAGATTTTTAAATATAACTTTGTATGGTTGGTTTTTTTTTTTAATATGACTTGTTTTTGATTTATCTTATCTTTAAAGTTAAATTTTTTATAATGTATAATGTATTTTATCTTTTTATCTTTTTATTTTTGAATATATTTTTATTCTTTAATATAACAAATTTTTTTATTAAATATAAATTTTTAAAAATATATTTTTACTTTTAAAACATATTCTTATATTCTTATAAATTATCTAAATATGTCTTACCTTTTTAAATATATCGTATTTTTAAGTATAATTTTTCTTAGTAAGAGTATATTTAAGTAAGAACTTGTATTTTTAAACATAACCTTATCTATATAATTTCTTTTTATAAAACTCTTTTTTCGTTCTTCTTTTAGTTTTCAAATTAACACTTAATTCTTCATTTAACCCCAATCAAAGGTATAATTTCATAAAACCTCTTCCGTTTAAGGTTAATATCTTCCACCTTCCACTGACCACTGACTCATGCATTTCGTCTGACTGAAACATTGAAATGGATAAATTCTGTTATTAAATTTCGACGGCTGTCACAGGTAAATTTCTAAATATTGACACGAACTCAGTCTATACACTTTGGTTGAATAGGACTGACGATGTTTTCGTAATTTTTGATATTGTTGAGTAATATATATATATATATATATATATATATATATATATATATATGTAGAGAGAGAGAGAGAGAGAGAGAGAGAGAGAGAGTGGGAGACTATGCGATAGAGAGAGAAATAGAAACAGAGTGAGAGGGAGAGATAGAGCATGCAATAAAGAGTGAAAAAACAGTGTGTATGTGTGTGTGTATGTGTGTGTGTGTGAGAGAGAGACAGAGAGAACCAAGAAATCTACACTCTATGGCGGCTGTCCTTATCCCTCCTCCAACTGTCTTCAGAGCATTGCTTGAGGTCCCAGGTTGAAATTCATTCTGCAATCTTGAACTCCATGTCCACACTGACTATAACTACAAACGCTATCAGGAGGATAGCCCCTCGGATTGAGGAATCGGAGAGCTGATTTCGAATTTCATATCCATTACATTCACTTACGTGCTAATACCCTTGGGAACTGTATGAATCCTCTTCTTCTGTCCCCGCTATGGGTAAATAGCAGGACAGAACGGATTCTTCAGCCTTTTTTCTTTAGCCTTGGATGGCAGCTGGTCTACCGAAGGAAGAAATTGCAACCTACGACGGGGAAAAAACTGCCTCGTCAGTCATGTATCGAAAGATACATGATCTTCTAAGCGTGTATCACGCATGGAACAAAAATGACTTATAAATATAGCATATTATATGTGTGTGTGAGTAGTCAGCTTGTTAAATGTTTTAGATATTTTAATGAGATCAGTTTGAAAGACTCTGCGCGTAAGCAAATGAAATTTCATCAGTCTTCTTCGCAATAAGAATGAAAACGGAAGCAACACATTTCCGTTATATTTCCGTCTCTGCATGCCGTTTGAGATTTTTCTTACGCAAACAAAACTAAATGAATATTAATAACATTAAACTTATTACGACTATTTCTTCGAATTATAATAATCAATTAATGATAACATCTTATGTTTTTATAATTTGAAAATTTTCAGAGATTTTTTGTTTTTTTTATTTCTCTCTTGTGATTTTAATATTCGTAGCGGGAATCCATATCACCCGCAGGGAAGTAATTCAACGTGGCTTTTACTTCTACTCGCATTACTACTGGCACTACAAAGAACCGGGCTGCTGACAAGTACAACAGCAATAATGGAAAGCAACAACTAAAATGGAACAAAAGAATTTAATAATGACAAAGACAATTTAATATTCCGAAAATAATGAGTTTTTTGCTTTTTTTTTTTGGATAAAGATAGGATTAAACCAATCAATATTAAAGACCGTCGCTATTATCAACAAAACTATAATAATCAGGGAATTGTTTTTCTGCAGTTAATTATTCTCGATGTATTTGTGTGTATCAAAAATATTAACGTTTATTCACACTATTATTTCTGAACATATATTAGGTGTAGATAGAATTCAAAATTATTATTATTACTTTTATTTACTTTGATTTCTGGCGTTTACACATTTCTTTCCGGGTCCCGCCCAGGGACCTAAGGTTAGAAATGGCATCATGACACTTTCCACTGACAAAAAAAAAAAAAAAAAAAAAATTACATAGATAAAGCCCTTCGTAAAGTGTGGGCTGTACTTTTCAGAAGCATTTTTTGTATCTCCTTGAGGCATGGACTTCCAGGAATCCCTTCAATTAGTCTACTGCGATCTTTTTCAACCAGTCCTAGGGCTCCAACTACAACAGGGATTGTTGATGTTCCCATATGCCACATTTTCCAGATTTCTATTTCAAGGTCCTTGTATTTTAACAGCTTTTTGAATATCTTCAAAGATACATTGCAGTCAGCAGGGACTGCCATTATTATTATTATTATTATTATTATTATTATTATTATTATTATTATTTTATTTCCTTTGATTTCTGGTGTGAATTCATTTCTATCCGGGTCCCGCCCAGAGACCTAAGGTCAGAAATGACATCATGACATTTTCCACAGAGCAATTAAAAAAAAAAAAATCACACACATAGATAAAGCCCTTCGTAAGGTGTGGGCTGTACCCGTGAGAATGATTCTGTTGGAATCTTTTCCAACCAATCCGAGGCCTACAACTACAACTACAACGGGGATTGTTGATGTTTCCATGTGCCACATTTTTGAGATTTTGATTTCAAGGTCCTTGTATTTTGATACCGTTCTGAATATCTTCAGAGATACATTGCCATCTGCAGGTACTGTAATATCTGTAAATAGGCAATTTTTTGTTTGTGGTCTCTAATAACGATGTCTGGGCGAGTAGCTTGGCGATTAGCTTTTTTGTTCGTTATTATTATTATTATTATTATTATTGTTCGTGTTTGATCTGCAAAATATCAAATTTTTCTGGATATGAAACGAAAGTACCAAATGAATGCAGTCACTGAGCTAAAGTGCACCGTTTTCATGATGAATCTAGAACTTTTCGGGGTATACGAGTGTAGTATATTGCTGCTTGTCTCAAATAGGACGAAGAACACATATATATATAAACATATATATATATATATATATATATATATATATATATATATATATATATATATATATCTTTATTGTTCGAGTTGCGGAGAATCAAAGAGGTTAGGGTTGCGCACCCAGAAATTGACGGAAATAAATTTTTGGTGAATCTTTAGCCAGCCTCTCTATCCAGATCAAGAATCGCACAGGTTATATAACAATCGGACATTTACGCAAGTTCCTGTGGCTAAGCCTTCTTCCGGTATGTCGCCTATACAACTTCGTGTGTGCACGAGCCCCACGCAAGCATGCATTTCCTTCTTCTCAGGACACCTGTGCGCCTTGTTTATTTTATCCACTGGATGCATTTTCTGTTTATGCTATCACCAGTTCCGATTTCCGCTCACCCACTGATGCAGCGGAAGAAAGGCCAAAGGTCTTTTCTCAACCGATACCCATCATGAGAAGTTTCAAAGATTTCCGCCATCAGTAAGTGTCCAACCATGACATTGAACCCATCGTTACATGTCACAGAAGTTCAGAAGTTATGGTCCTCTTTCTTTTATTTGTCCACTTCCCATTTTAAAATATGGCCGTTTACCCATTTTCTTGTTATTATTTGCGTTTATTCACCGACTTGAAATTCCCTTTTCAATTTGTTGGCTTCTTTTATTACTGAATAAATGTTCTTTGACACATATCATCATCCAGTCTTCTGTATTTTTCAGGTATCTTTGAACTAATACACTGCCTCCGTCTGATCTCGACACATACAGTCGATCAACAGCAGCCTTTGGATGGTGCATGCGGTGGCAAGTGAGATGCTTTTTCTTTTTCATATTCATTTCATTTAATATCATCTATGGTCCAATTAAGGATGTGAAAACGGTATTGTACCACAGGGTCAGTCAAAGTATTTAAGGCTGATATTCTGTTTGTGAATTCAACTCAGTATTTAACACCAGACGCACACACCTTTTATTGCTTTCTCCTTCATTTGGTTATGCTGTATACCGTACCCTTCTTTAACGTTTAGGTATTTATAGGCTTCTTGTTCTAGTTCCTTAATCTTTGTGACAAAATCTAGATCTTTATTAAGTGTGTTTCTATTATTCTCTCTTTCTTGAATGTTACTTTTGCACATTTATCTAATCCATACCGATGTCATCACTGAAACATTTTACAGTATTGAGGATACTCTTCAAACTCATTATCATCTTTGACAAAGAATTTGATATAATTTGAATAGGTGATTATACACCTTCATTTTTCTATTTTCTATTGATAATTATTATTGTTTAGTTCATGCGAAAGGGAGATTAAGGACAGACAGAACAGAAGAACGCCAGGGAGTCTTCTTGAAAGATCCCTCGTCAGATATTCAGGCGTTTGTGTGTGGCAGTACCTTTGGTGCGATTTAGGGATAATGTAGTTTTTTACAGTCCAGTGCTATATTTAAAGAAATTGACTAACGCCGTGGGGGACATATTTCAAAAGCCTTAAGGATTATTATTATTATTATTATTATTATTATTATTAAACGAATTTGCAGCAAACCTAAAGAAGTGAATATGGGATAAAAATATACGAAACCTAATATTCCATGACACACAACCTTTTGCAGACACGCGCAACCAGCCAAATGTGTGCGATAAGATGATAGGTTTTGATAAAAGTAACGCATAAAATTACATGTGGAGCTAGATTGGAAATACTTTCAGGTCGGCTAATCCCAGCCCAATGGCCCCCAATGTAAGGCGTCCCCAAGTATCTTTCATTTCATAAAGAGAGATTGGCGGTATATCAGGATTATTCTCAACTGGTTAAAGTTCGCCAATTGACAAGCAGATCTGTGGTTCTGACAGAGATATTTATTAGGTTGGTGCAAAAATAATGACGTAATAATGTCGTTTTTTGACTTTAAAAATAGGTCAAAAAACGACATTATTACGTCATTATTTTTGCACCAACCTAATACTATAGACCCTGTTAATTCACCGTGACAAGTTATGTGTGTTAACATTGACAATGGATTAAAATAAGAAACTCTGCGAACCATGCCTAGTGTACTACTAAAGCATTTATTATTATTATTATTATTATTATTATTATTATTATTATTATTATATTTCAATTTCTGCTATGGTCACACTATGGTCACACTGCCTACCAAGTCTGTAGGAAGATCTAAGGCTGGTAGTGGTGTATTGTTATGGCTAAATTTCACGAATTGTTTTTCTAACTCTCGTAACATCACCAGAGTTACATTGACAAATTTCTTCTCAGTGGCCTTTACTTATCAAGACATTGGTTTGTATTTCACTTAAGCTGGGATTTTCAGTTTTTTTTTTCAATGTGTTCTTGTGTTCCTTTTTTATCATTCCAAGCGCACATACTATGACTGGTACTATTCTTGTTTTCAATTTTCACATTTTTTTTATTTCGATTTCCAGGTCTTTATATTTCGATAGATTTTCAAATTCCACGTTTGTTATGTTACAGTCCGCTGGGCAAGCCATATCAATTAGTAGAGGCAAGTGTTTTCTTTTCTGTTTGTCTGTCTGTCTGTCTTCTGCTTCTTCTTCTTCTTCTTCTTCTTCTTCTTCTTCTTCTTCTTCTTATTATTATTATTATTATTATTATTATCATTATTATTATTATTTCTTCTCTCCCTTTGGTTTTTCCTTTTCAACCGGAGAACTTGCATTTTGGGTGTTCACTATCAAGTAATACAATTTCAAACAGGTAAGCACCTTACGCTGAATATTTACACTGCGAAGCAATGTAGATATTTGAAGCGATGGCACACGAGGCCTTATTCCGATTTCCTCAATGTCGGACTTTGGTGATACAGAACTCATCATTGCAATGATATCTGGAGCAAGGGTGGCCTAATCGTTCTAGCTATTTTAACTCAGAGGTCGGTGTATTTTTTAAGCTGGTCAATCTCTTTGAGTTTGATATTATGGTCTCCAAGAATCGCCACGTCGCTGTTTCTCCTTAATTGCCTTGTCTTTCCAATGCTATATGGTCGGATCATCGACAACTAGACCAGACCTTCCTAGCTATGAATGTAGCAAGTATTTTGATGACACAGTATCGCTTTCTTTCTATGTCAGCTGTTAAGGCGAAATATTCTCCCGATGACTAAGGTGAACATTCTAGCTAGTAGACATCCGCTGTGGTTTAACCTCAAGATGGATGAGTTGCGCCATATCTCTTTGACCAAAGCATGGTAGGCATATATGTATACTTCTCCGGCTTTGTACCCAGATATGTGGATAGTGATTTCTTGACATCTTTTATAGTGTATTAGTCTTTGTTGCTTAAATAATTTTACGGTGTAATAATCAAGCGTGAATAGTGTGTGTTTAATGTTCCCTTGCTAGTGTTTATCCTGAGTCTAGATACGCACCATGAGCTTTGGAATTAATTTAAACTTGATATCAATCTTCAGAAGCAGAGTTTTTTTTTAAAACTGGGACAGGAAGTGGCTTGTAAACTTTAATGCCTCGAAAAGGAAACTGTTCTCATTTACCCACCATAGAGAACCCTTCCTGACTCCCATCAGAATGGCTGATGTCCAACTCCACCAGAGCGCTTCTCAGCGCCTGTTTGGTCTCACTCTTTCCACTGAACTGAGGTTGAACAACTACACTGAATCAATAGCTTCATCTACCGCAAGGAAATTTGGTTCTCTGTGTCATGCCAGAAGGTTTTTGCCGTCTGAGTCCATCCTTCAAATCTACCACTCATCGTTGCATTGATCTCTGTTGCTATATATGGTCTGGTTCCGCCTCTGTTCATCTCGAGGTCCTCCACAAAATCCAGAGACGGATATGCAGCGTGATAGATCCTGATCCGGCATCTCGTCTACAATCACTCTTTCACAGACGTGCTGAATCTTCCCTCTGTTTTTTCTGCAAATATTTTCATGACAACTTCTCTGAAGAGCTGTTTTCATGGTGCCCCGGCTGCATGAATTTAAGCGTGCTACTAGTTTGGCGTTTTGGTCCCATCCTTTTAATGTTAAAACAGTTGAATGCAACCGTCTTTTCTACTCCAACAGTTTCTTATATTGCATTTCCTGTCAGTGGAACTCTCTTTCTCCTAGTCGATTCCCTAGCTATAATCTTCAAATATTCAAATGTAATGTCAATCGACATCTTCTGTTGCCTTAATCCTGATCACCGTCCTTCTCTTTTCCCTTTTATAAAAACACCCATTTTTACACTTGCTCTCACTCTCTGGAACCCCTTGCTTGCTAGAGGCACTCCCGCCTTGCTTATGGTGATATGAATAAAAACAAACTGTCCGTGTCATCGGCCAACAACATCTAGTTGATAATAGTTAGTGATAAAGGAACAGAGTGATGTATAAAAAACACTGATACGGTGTGTATAGTGAGTTTAGGTTACGATAGCAGCAACATTGGTTCCGGAAGATAGACATAATTGCAGCAGAATTTGTCCAGCGCCTGTAAAAATCATGTTTTGAAAAAGAAACACTCACTTTTCTTCTTTGCCTCTCTGTAAGTTCTCCCTACATAACTGGAAGAGATTCCTTGCAGCCAGTCAGTAATCAGTACTTCTTTTTCTTCAGAAATGTAGCCTTTTGGACATTCGTTCTGTTTCTGTCTATCTTTCTGATAGGTATTGTTACTATTTATACTATTTACATTGTTCCACCAGCTATACTCATTTTTATTGTCATATTTACGACGTTTCTGTCGTTTTACGCTCCAGTCTTCTTCAGGATCTGTCTATATTTCTGAGATGAGGTACTCTAACTATTTACACTATTTACATTGTTCGAACAGTTGTACTCATTTTTATTGTCATATTCACGACGTTTCTGTCGTTTTACGCTCCATTCTTCTTCAGGATCTGTTTATATTTCTGAGATGAGGTACTCTAACTATTTACACTATTTACATTGTTCGAACAGCTGTACTCATTTTTATTGTCATATTCACTACGTTTCTGTCGTTTTACCCTCCAGTCTTCTTCAGGATCTGTTTATATTTCTGAGATGAGGTACTGTAACTATTTACACTATAGACATTGTTCGAACAGTTGTACTTATTTTTATTGTCATATTCACGACGTTTCTGTCCTTGTACGCTCCAGTCTTCTTCAGGATATGAATATATTTCTGAAATGAGGTACTGTAACTATTTACACTATTTACATTAGTCGGACTTTTGTACTAATTTTTATTGTCATATTCACAACGTTTCGGCCTTTTTCACGCTCCGGCCTTTTATTCGGGTAATATACGTTGGAATGTTGAACCGAAGCTTTTATTTAGTCCACTCGGTTAGATGGAATTTCGAACCGAAGTCTTTATTTAGTCCATTCGGGTAGACTGTACTTCCAACGTATGTCACCTGAAGAAGTCCGCAGAGTACAACGGCCAAAACGACGTGATATTAGGACGACAGTCCGAACAAAGTAAATAGTGTAAATATCTAGATTCTGTTGTTAACGAAAGGCGTACTTTTCCACTTCCAGAGATTTATCATTTTTAAACTAATTCATGACGTACAATCAGTTGTCAAATTGGAAAACAAATGGTTGTTAATAGTTTCCTTTTTCGCACTTTTTACTTGTGGAACGCCTTTCTGATTTCTTGCTTTCCTGCTAACTACAATTTTTAAAATTTTAAATCACCATCTTCTGCCTTGCTTGAGTTGAAATGATTTTTTTTTACTAAAGATCCCGCTCCCTTTTAATCATCTGAGAAAAACTCTTTTGCTTTCCATCAGCGTATGACTGATGCTAACCTCCAGCAGAGTGAGTAATTGTGCCTTCTGGGGTTAATGTTTTCAGCTAAAACGAAGTGAAAAGATTATATTGAATCGATTCCTAGGTCTGCTTCGAGGAAATTTACTTCAATGTGTCGTGCTAGACACATTTTCTTGACAGAATCTATTTTACACATTTATAGGTTTAACATTCGTCTATGCATTGAATATTGGTCTCACATCTGGTCTGGTACTTCTGCTATCTATTTAGAGATTCTTGATAAAATCTAAAAGAAGAATCTGTAATGTTATTGGTCCTAACCTGGCATCTCTGTTCCAGTCACTTTTCCAGCGCGGTAACGTAGAATCTCTGTGAATTCTCAATAAATATTTTCATAGTAATTTCATTGATGACTCTTTATTAGCTAGACTTTATGAATTTAAGCGTATTACTCGATTGGCGGCAAGGTCTCATCATTTTGCAGTTAAAATGGATAGATGTAACCGTAAGTTCTTTGCTCTCATACTTCTCGCCTGTGGAATTCTTTTTCGGCTTCTTGCTTTCCAACTAACTGTGATCTCCGAAAATTTAAATGCAATGTCAATCGCTATTTACTATCTTCTTAATTCGTGTTCTTTTATTTTTCTCTCTTCTTAATGATTATTTTTTCACTTATGCTCCCACACACAGTAACCTCCTTGCGTCTCAATGACTTTATTGCCTTGAAATGATTAAAAAAAAACCTCTTTAGTAAGTAGTCATTCGTTCATTCATTGTGAATTTTCCGCAATTTCTCTCAGACTGCTGCTTACACGAGTATTCTTTGCCGATAAAGTTATTTTATTTACTTGGACATCAACTTGATAACATTAGATTTTGATGAAGCAAAACGAATTGAATTAACTGAGAAATAAAGTTTTAGATGAACTGTTAAGGTATGTCAAAGGTTGCCACTCTGATCGTTCAATTTGGGTTGGGGTAAAATTTTTGTTTACAGAAACCTCAATAGATCGGCAGTTCTTAGACGACTGTGTCCGCTTTTCGCTGAGTAGAATCAAATCCATCTGAATACTCCAAGGATTTTCCCTCGATTTAGAATTACCTTCTCCCGAAATAAAATCTCATTCCTTTCTACAAACAGTTTTACTTTTATTTTCCATCACACCTCTCTCCAAAAAAAAAAATGTCTCGCAAAACACAGTCTATGTTTTTATATAACGCTATCATGAGACAAAGCTGGCCCAAACAAACTTCATCATTAACGCCCAAACACATACACGTGCTGGCGTGTAAACGCCTATATATAGAAACGTTGGGGAATAAAGCGTAGGCTACACCATTAACTGATATTCGTAAAGCATACAGATCTATCAAAAGCTAATGTCAGATCGATCATGATCAAGAGTTTATTTTGTTAAGATAAACAGTCATCTAAGGACATTTCTTTTATATATGTCTCTTCAACATGTGGGTGATTATGGCTCTCCAAAACGTCCTGTTTTTATTGTTGAAAAGTAAATCTTGACCCTTTACTAATTGTCATCTATTCACTTACACCTATTTCCCCCCAAACAAACCAATAAAGCCATTAAGATGCAAGTGGTTACCGAGTGTTACAGAATATGAGAAATACTACTATTAACGAGAGAGGGCACTAAAAGAATAAGAATTAAGAATACAGAAGATAACGATTGAGAGAAGATAACGATTGAGATTGCATTTAAATTTTTGAAGATCAAAGTTGATTGGGAAGCAAGAAGACTGAAGAGAGTTCGACAAACGAGAAAAGTGTGATAGAAAGAACCGTTCGCATAGAACTTACGGTTGCATTTGGCCATTTCAAGTGTAAAATGGCAAGTTCAAGTGTAACATTTCCTCCAATCTAGTACTACACTTAAATTCATGAAGTCTATGTACCATAGCGGAAAGTTCTTCAGAACAATTACCATGAAAACGTTTACAGAAAAGGCACAGGGTAGCTGTGTTGCGTCTGTGGGAAAGAGACTGAAACCGAGATGCCAGGTCAGTACCACTAACAATGCAGATACTTCTTTGAATCTGGATTTTATCAAGAATCTTTAAATATATAGTAGGAACACCAGACCGGATGTGGCAGAAATATCCAAAGAAGGGACAGAAGGACTAAAAATTCGTGACACTTTTCTCATTTCTAATAATTTTTGCTGTTTCTTAATACTTTATTTTGCTTCTAAAACGTACTTTTCAATATTCGAACGCGCTTTAAATAATTAAATATCTGTATTTGTTCCTCTGGCTGATAATCATATATTGTGACTCCCTGACATTGATGTTTAGTCCTTTCTTCTCACTACTTCTTCGTAATTATTATCTTGGGCTGTTTCTCTTGCTGGCAACCATAATTTCTCTCTTTTTGCCATTGATGGATAGTACTTTCTTCTCGCTGTCTTGTACTATCTCCAATTCATAGATTAGATATTGGGCTGATCCCTCCGCTGACTACAATACATTCTGTCTTCTTGCCAATATTAATTAGTCCGTTCTTCTCGTTTTATCGCCTCCAATTCGTAGTTTGCATCGTGTGCTGTGTCTCTTGCTTACAATGATATATTTTTCTTGTTACCATTGATGGTTAGTCTTTGCTTCTCGCCTTCTTTTATTACCTCCAACTCGTAGTTTGCATCTTGTTCTGTTCCTCTCGCCGACAGCACTACATTCTCTCTTCTTACCATTGATGGTTAGTCCTTTCTTCTCGCCTTCTTTTATTACCTCCAATTCGTAGTTTACATCTTGGGCTGTTCCACTAATTAATAAATAAACATTCTATTTTCTTGTGATTGGTGTTTAGTCCTTTTTTCTCGCTTTCTTTTATCACATCCAATTTGTAGTTTGCGTCTTGAGTTGTTCCTCTTGCCGACATTCTTGCCACTTTTGTTTAGTGTTTTTTCCTCGCTTTCGCTTAGTACCTAGTTTCCTTTTCGGGCTGTTTCTCTTGCTGACAACCATACATTCTGTGTTTGGCCATTGATGGTTAGTCCTTTCTTCTCACTTTCTTTTTACTTTCTCCAATTCGTATTTTGCATCTTGGGCCGTTCCTCTTGCCGACATCAAGGCACTGTGTCTTCTTGCTAGTTTTGTTTAGTCTTTTCTTCCGCTTTCGCTTACTACCTCGTAGCTTGCAACTTTGCCTCTTCCCATTGCGAACACCCATATATCTTATTCTTACAAATGATGATTGTCCTTTTCAAGCATTTCTTTTTTGTACCTGTCATTGGTGATTGGCGCCACGACTAACAAACCATGGTGCATGTTCTAGTTTTCTCAGAATACCTCACTGTTTAGGCTGAATAATTTTAGCGACAATAATCCCCCTCGCCTTATTAACTTTTCTATTTTTTTGCAATTACTCAACTCATTTCGATGACTAGAACTCCCTCTTAACCTCTTATGTGCAGTGTCGCATCGGAACGTGCATGACAATGTCTCTTAAAAATTTCCTATTGATTGTAGCATTTTGTAGGCCCTGTTGCTAACTCTCTCATCTCCGTTTCGCATTTCATTCGCATCAGCTCTTCCTGTAGGCTGCCTTCCTCTATCTCTCATCCTCGGTATGCCCGGTGGGGATGAAGCTGTCCAAACCCTGCTTTCCTTGTTATGGGTCCAACGATTTTAAGCTGTCTCTTTTTGATTCTAAGTATAAATGTTCTTTTTTTTTTATCATTTTATTTAAGATTACGTTGCTTAATCTCTTCGTCCATGGAATATTCAATATCATATAGATTCCCAAGTAGGCATCTACGTGGACGACACTACTATGTACTCCTTCCTCAAAAAGAAATCTAATGTCGCTGACAAAACTAACATGGCCGTTTGTCTCGAAAAGAACCTCCAATCGGTTGTGAAGTGGGACAGGAATTTGCTAGTTAAGTTTAACGCCTCAAACAAAACTGCTCTCTATTACTCACCAGAGAGAACTATCCCTGCCTCCCATTAGAATGTCTGACGCTCATCTCCACGAGAACACCTCTTTGCGACTGCTCGGTCTCACATTGACTGCTGACCTGAGATGGAACAAATACATTGAGTCAATAGCTTCGTTCACAGCAAAGAATGTTGACTCCCTGTGCCGCACCAGGAAATTTTACTCGTCGGAGTCGATCCTTCAAATCTACAAATCAATCATTCGCCCTTGCATGGAGTATTGCTGCCATATATGGTCTGGTGCCTCTTCTAATTGCCTCAAGGTCCTTGATAAAATCCAGAGACGGATATGCAATGTAATTGGCCCTGATCTAGCATGTCGTCTGGAGTCGCTCTCTCATAGACGTGCCGTCGCTTCTCTCTGTCTTTTTTACAAATACTTTCATGATAACTGCTCCGATGACCTGCTTTCGCTGGTTCCCAGACTTCATGAATTTAAGCGTTCAACTAGGCTGACATCTCGCTCTCACCCTTTCACTACCGAAACTGTTAAATCTAGCCGTCTCTTCTACTCGAATAGATTCATGTCTCGCACTTCTCTCCTGTGGAACTCCCTCCCCTTTTCCTCTTTCTCTGATCGCTCTAATCTCCTACTATTCAAATATAATGTCAATCGATGTCTCCAGATCCCTTGATCTATCGACTATCCTTCTCTTCATCCTTTCCTCTATCACTCCTATTTGCTCTCGCCCCAACTCTTTGTAACCCCTTGCGTGCTAGTGGCTTCCTGCCTTGATTGGGTTGAAACATTTTTTATTAAAAAAAAAAGAAACACATATCGCCAGTTTTCTCTTCATCTGTAGAGAGATTGTCCAGCATTCACTGCTATGCGAGTGGATTGATATCATAGAGAACAGCTCAACACGTTTTTCTTTGATATTAAATGAACCAGTAAATTAACGGGGAGAATAATTACGTATTCTACTCTATTTTGCAGCACAAGACTGAGAGATTTTCTCGCAATAAATGTGGAATCCCCTCATAAACCATGCATCACCAAACCAAATCATCAGTTTAATATGGATATCAGGTGAGAAATTTATATGCTCCAATTATAGTAGAAAATAGTTACTGTCACTTTTTTGCGTCGCCTCCCAGATCAAATATTTCTGGTTATCTTTATTGTCAAGGCACATCTTTAACTGACGTTAGACATCTTCAGCCGGTTCAAAGAAGGAAAATCCAACAGAAAATCTAAAACCAAGAAACCTCCATAACATCGTCTGACTTTGCTATTAAGTGAGCCTGTAAATTAAAAGGAAGAATGATAACACACTCAGATCTCTTCTACAGCACGAAATTTTCCATGCAATACATGTGAACCCCCTCCACTTTAAACTTCTGACCGGCAAACCATCAGCGTAATATGGATATAAGATCAAATGGTGATAATTTTATATGATCCAACTATAGTAGAAAATAGTTACTATCAACGATGTGAATTGAAAAGTCCTCATCTTTCAATATTGTAGTTTTTTTCTAATTGATGTCCCCGACACTTGTCTTCATCAATACTGATCCTTCTCGATAAAAAAAAAATACTTTTTGAATACCAAGATCCTGACTGACGAATCTGATTGCCCGTCCAAGTTGACTTTAAGACGTTTATTCATGGCTTTATTCGTCGATGAATGTTACATGAATTAATACAGCGACTCAATTTCTGAAGATACATCTCCATAGATACTGAAAGGCGAATGGCGGATCAATATTTGAGCTTAGTTTTTAGCGGAGTGTCTCTGTTTAAACAACTTATATCGACTTGGATAATTTATAAACGTTATTTTTTAGTCTTTAATCATAAATATTATAAGGGTAGCTTTTGTTACCCTTTTCTTTAAGAATTCCTCGTTCCTTATTCGTTCCATCCATGGAATACTGAAAATCCTTCTATAGAATCCCATTTGAGTAACCTCTGGTTTGCTCCTCCTCCCTGGTGGGGGGGAGTGTCCGGCATTTATTGAAAGGGAGATGTGAACATCAAAAACGCATTGAAGTTTAAATATCTGTAAAGTGTATTAACAACGATTGAAAATGCAGCAGAACGTGTATTGGATCAGCGCCGATAACCGCTACGGTACAAGCATATATACAACAATTGCTACCAAAACGTTTCAGGACCTTAATGCAAAATTTTTTTTTCCTCAAACAAACAAAAAACTTGATAAAAATGTTTTGTTTTTTATTTCATTCCTGTTTTGAAGAGAAATTGTAAATGCCGCGCAAGATTGACAACATTATACGTGAGTAGAATAATTAATTTACTCACAATTATTAAATTTTAGAATCACAATTTTTTGTGATATCTATCTATCTATCTATCTATCTATATATATATATATATATATATATATATATATATATATATATATATATATAACTCACCGGTAGCATGACTAGCAGTTTCAGGCACAATGCAATCTTGATGGGCACCTGATGATTGCGCTGTGCATCAAACCCCGAGTCGTGCTACCGCAAAAAGATAATATATATATTTATTAATATATAATTAGTAGCTCTGTTATATGAGATGGAGCACTGTTTTATTAACACCAGCACTCAATGCGCGAATCATATATATATATATATATAATGAAAAAGAACGAAAAAGAGAGAGAGAGAGAGAGAGAGAGAGAGAGAGAGAGAGAGAGAAAATATCACATCACGCAAATATGAATTAAAGGCCACATATAGATTGTAAAAGGAAACATTATAAATTTATGCTTGTACAGATGGAATATCAATATGAAGTGACTGAAACTCATCACCCGCCCAAGGTGAAGTAAATATAAAATGTAATTGCGACAGTCGACAAAAACTGTCACAAACAAATCCGAAGGCATTTAAGAATAGCAAAATATGCTTTCCAGAAACTAATCAATCCCATAGGAAAATCACTTTAGAGACAAAGATTAATTGATTTGTTTATTACGGCTCATCAACCTTTTGCAGGTAAAGCCAGAAAGTAATTTTAGATTCTAAGAATTTCTGGGGACGATAACAATCATTTATTGATACAAGTCCTACTAATTAACCCATAGATGGGGGAGGCAAAAGACGGATTCATACTTTTCCGTAAATTTGGATTTACACGTAAGCGAATATAATGAATTCCACTGGAATTGGAACCCGACTCTCTGATTTTGAATTCCGAGTAGTTAACCCTTACACCAGCCGCATATCTAACCTCACCGCACTTTGTATTCTCAATCGTTCACCTGTCTAGGTATAGACGAGGATTGGCGTTGCTTAACTTCGGTGATCGTACGAAAACCAGTGTTTCAACATGATATGGCAGTAAGCCTTTGTAAATAAAGAAAAAAACAATGAACTATCATGTGATATCTTATGTCCTATACAGCAGTGTTTGTTAGGGATGTCATGGGTAGAGCATCTCAGCAAGAAGTAAGTCTGAAGAGAAATAGGAGCAACATGAAAACTTCTACTTACAAGATTGTTGTGGTGTCCTCCCTCTAAAGAGTCTATGTTGGTCTCTTCCGCCTACTATATGATTAGTAGGAGAGAAGGTCTTGAGGGAACAGTCGCACAGATTGTTCAACTGTAAAACTCTCTGCTTCGAGCAGAGAGTAACCCGGACGAGGCTTTGCCGCAGGGCAAAGTTTCGTCCGGGGAGGTAGACAGTCTCTGAACCTGTTTAGGCGGGTTCAAAGGGAATATTTTTGGCCGAGCCTACGGGCTCGGGGGACCCACAGTAAACCGACCTTGTGCCACATACACCATCGTGGGGGTGGGGGCTGTTAAATATTAACAGACGCACAGACTGTTCATTTCTGTCGAACTCTCTGCCTAGGCAGAGAGGAACTCGGACGAAGCTTTGCCGCAGGGCAAAGTTTCGTCCGGGGAGGTACTGAACCCGTTTATGCGGGTTCCAAGGGAATTTTTATTTTTTTAGCCATTTACTTGGTCACAACAAAGATGAAAGGGGTAGTTGAAAAGTCTGAGGAAATAGTTAAAAACGTTGAAATAGTTAAAAACGTGTTTGTGAGAGAAGACTCAACAGTTATTTTGAATTTCAATGAACAGAAAGTAAGAAGAAAATCTCTCAAAAAACAGAGAAATAGTAATACTACTGTTTAATTATGTTGCTATTTTACTCTTAGACGAGGTTTTGCAACTATAATATATTGATTTATTTGAACCAATTTTCTTTGGTATGTGTTCTCATAATGTTTTGGATGTTTTAATTTCCAGACATTCTTGGATGTTTGTCACATTCTGTAATCTTCCGGGAATGTCGAATAAAACTATTTCTTTGAGGCACGCGAGGATATTATTTTTCCTTTCTCCTTATTTCTCAGTTTTTTCTTTGAATTTCAGAAGCGCCAATTCTTATTCACTAGCTAATCTGATAGCTCATCTGGATATCTGGAGGTTGTGAGTTCAATGCAAGAATCAAGTAGAGCAGAAACATGAATCGGATAAGAAAGATCCGTATCAGAAAAAAGAATTGACACTTCCAATTTCTCAAATTCTCAAGGAGGGACGTCGGATGTGACATGGGAACAGCATAGCTTCATGGATCGAATAAAACTTTAATTTCAACATTCCGGCAGATTATCGAATGACGGCCCGTGAAATAATGGGATAAAACAAAAAAGTGGAGGAGATTGACCTTATCGACTCAATACATAATAGTAACGAATATAAATAATTTTGTTCAATCATTTCGCCCAAATAAGGCGATAATATCACAAAGACGCAACAGCTTGCCCGGAGTAGAACAGAATGAGAAAAGACAGGACTTAGGAAGCCAGAAGATGCAAAAGAATTTTGTTATACAATCCAACATTAATACAGCGACCAGTTGCGTACGTATGCACACAACGACACATAGATGCGCATATACAACCAGTCCCCTACTGTTCATATATATTTATGTTTGTGTGAGCTGCAATAGGTGAATGTGCATACGTATGAGTGGCGTTCCGGTGACAATGTTCCGTCCCACTACCATAAAAACAACGATATACACAATCATAAATAAATTCAAAATTTAAAAATTAATCGGTTTGTCAAGCGATCGCAGAGAGCGTGAAACCCAGGAACATAAACTCACATCAATCCAACTAAATATGTTAGCTCTATCACTGATAATGAGCGCTTTCCAATAAGTTCCCAGTATATATAATATATAAATAATATATATCAAAATTTCATATATATATATATATATATATATATATATATATACATTTTACACGCACGCACGCACGCACGCACGCATACATATATATATATATAATAAATAGCCATTTATTTCACACCGGTAGTGCAAATCTTGTGTGTCATGCAGAACGCAATCGTTGGGTGCTGATTGGAAATTGACCTTTGCATATAAATTACAGATCTGGTGTCGACAGTGCAAGGGAGATGACTTTGTTATAGCAGAGTATGTTAGCATAGATGAAATCATACCAATACTCTTGACTTTTGTGAAGTTCCTATTTATTGACGGAGGGCGGTATAAACCGAGGCAGAGAGAACAGAGAGAGAGAGAGAGAGAGAGAGAGAGAGAGAGAGAGAGAGAGAGAGAGAGAGTGATGGGAAAAGAAAGAAGAAAACCGAGTATGAGGTAGAAAAAATATCAGAGAGCGGAACTAAAAAAGAAGGTGGAAAGTTAGAAAAATGAAGAGTGAGTAGAGACAAGTTGTGAGAGAAAGACAAACTAGGAGAAAGAATAAAAAGAAGGACTGAGAATAGAAAATCGAGTGTATGAAGGGGAGAATTGGAGAGAAAGGCAGAATGACAATGACAAATGAAAAAGAAGGCAAGGAAAAGAGTGAGAGAAAGAGAGCAATCGATAGAAAGAGAGAGAGAGAGAGAGGAAGAGAGAAGAGGGAGAGAGAGAGAGAGAGAGAGAGAGAGAGAGATAGCGAATAGAGAGCGCAATCCCCATCTGTCATCTATCTTATTTTCATACTCTCGTATTTACAGAGATTCTTTCAGTAATGCCAATTTACAGTCTGCGGAGATTTTCCAAGCGTCGTTTCTTCTCTTTTCAAGAACGCTACAGTTTTTGTTATTCTTCAAGGTGGATGCTCAACAGACATTGGCTTGCGAGCAACAGACTTGGTAATTATCTTTGACTTTCCTCGGGTTGCCAAGGTTTTCTCTTTGAGTCTATGGTTGTGTTAAAATTTGTGGTGGCTGTCAACGGTGGCCATGTTGGGAAAGAGGATGCTTGTTTCCAGTGTCGCATCGTAGACTCACAAATGTAATCATGAGAAGTCGGTTCATTGTCAATGGGTAATTCAAAGAAGACCTAGATCCTATGAGACACGCTGGAGATTGTTTGGAAACTTGTAGAATTTGTAACCAGTATGTAAACGAAAACATTGACTATAGAAACGGAATTAATTTAATAAGTTACCGCATAGACTTATTCAATAACTTATTCAATAAATCGCCTTTTCTACAGAAAAACACCTCGCCAAGAATGTTTTTTCAAATTTCTACCTTGCTATTTTGTTAGGATCTCCAAATTATATATATATATATATATTTATTATTCTAAATATAAAGAGAGGGGTCAGTTTTCCTTGAAAATGCATTGCAAATTGATCCCCATACGCAAAAAAAGAAAAGAATTGTGAGTAAGGAAAATAAATAGAAATAATAATAAAAAGGAAAGGTCAATAAGAATATGCTGTTAATTCCCATTTCGCAGCTGTTTTGAAATAGAGAAATAGAGTGACCAACCCCAGGTGCTATGTAAGCTGCGAAGAAGACAGACGCCAGAAGACCGTAGCGTTAGAAACACAGAAATACAGAGAAATCCGCATGGTAATAACTGGCTAATAAATAATACTACAGACCTGGCGTTTTCCTGCTGAGAAAATTTACAAGTAAGACCTTCTCACTTTTCGCCGCTTTCATACTGTTTGTTGCCTACATATGTTATAGTTTCTATGTATGTGAAAATTAGTAACAAGTATGTATACATAGGTATAAAAAATCTTTTAGAGAACCATATATGTTTGTCATTCCTTTCTTTCGGCTATTCTGTTCCGTCCGTGTATTAAGGTGTTACTATATTTCATATATATTAATGCCTATAACAGAGAAATGCAAACTGGGAATATTCTTTCTTGGACTGAAAGGAAATTGATAGGGATGATCGAATTAACAGAAAAAAAAAGAAGTACGGTTATGCTTTAAATAATATAGATATTAACTTCATTTATCTTACCTTAAAATTATTTAAAATTTTGCAAGTATGTATATGCTAATTATGCACATTCATTTGGCTTTCGTAAAGGTATCAATTTACCAGGAATGCAACTGAATCTATCGGTTAGAAAAAACGAAACCAACAGTCAGATAACCTTCAGAAGAACTTGGAAGAATCTCACCCGTAAAGAAGAAAGATCCGAGAGGAGGCAAATAGAGATGGGAAAATTCTACTCTAAGACGAGGCATGCTCTCACCGTTCACGGTATACGAATCAAAATTTGGACACCGGCTTGGATATAAGATTTTGGGGAATCCACCCGACATTTTTATAGCGAAGAAGTAGTCGAAGGAAGTGGACGCCTACACGCACATACATCTTTCACAAACTCATGTAAAAATGTAAGAATTCGAGAAAAAACGAAATAAAATATATATATATATAAATAAATTTACCTTGTCTGTCCTATTCAATAAAAAAAAGAAAATTTATTGACCAAATATATATATATATATATTAAGCATTTCACTCCAAGCAAGGCAGGAGTACCACTAGTACTCAAAGGGTTACAGAGAGTGAAAAAAGAGAGAAAAGACTGAGTATAGGGGGGTGGGGAAATAATAAAAAAAAAGAACGGGGATTAAGGCAATAGAAGATGACGATTAACAATACATTTAAATTTTTGAAGATTATAGCTGTCAGGGAAGCAACTAAGAAAAAGGGAATTCCACAGTCTGGAAGTGCGAGAGAAGAAGCTGCTGGAGTAGAAGAGTCGGTTAAATTATCTGTTTCAATAGTAAAAGAGTGGGACTGAGACGCCAACCTAATAGCTCGCTTAAATTTATGCAGTCGGAACATCAGGAAAGATAGCTTTTCAGAGCAGTTGCCATGAAAATATCTGTAGAAAAGACAGAAGGAAGCCACACTACATTGCTGAGAAAGTGACTGGAATCAAGATGCCAAGTCCAGACAGTTTTAAACAGTTTTGGTTAAACAATTTAGACATACGATGTTTATTTTTGTTTTTATCCTTTCGAGTACATAAATGAATTTCTTGGTAGCCGTTGAAAATTGATTAAGAAAAATACCAATATTTTCTTTCAAATATTTTTTTATTTTACCAAGTACTTTCGATCTCATCTGAGTCCATTTTAGGGGGTTAAATTGTCTCTGCGTGTATACATATTTCTGTAAATTCAAAACATTTTAACTGTTCGTTTTATTGCGTTTTTTATCTTTCGATATCAATTTTAAATTCCCGTGCAAGGGAGACATTTCTTAATTTATTAATATTTCTAACTGTCTATCATTCCAAACACACACACACACACACACACACACACACACACACACACACACACACACAATTACACACAAATATATATATATATATATAAACTTTGCTGCTACAAACATTTAACAACTTTATAACTATACTCATAGTTGACTTTATTTTTGGCTGCAATTCTTTTATATATATAGGATTTCAAGTTTTTGATTATTATTATTTTGCTATAATATACATATATTTTCGACTAATATCTAACTAAATTGTGAATGTGGACATGAGTGTTCTTTAAATGCCGTAAGATTGAACTATGCTCATCCAAGTGAAATGGAAGAATTCTTGTCAGCATCGTCGTTGTAAAACAAGCATTCATATTAACATTTTCATTTTTAGAAAACATTTTTTACATATTTTTTTTATTAAAATTCTACACTTTATATTTTGGAATGGAAACATTATTTCCCCTGTTAATACCTCAGGAATAGCACTAGTATCTACCAGATTAACTGCTGGAAGTATTTTTTATTTTGTGAAGGGGATAACTTTTCATAGTATTCCTCGGTTGCTATATCTCACTGCCTGCAATTGCAGTTCATCTGTTTTCTGTTAATGTAGATTCGAGCCTGTTTCAAACTTTTTTTTTTATTTCTGATATCTTCTACTCTTTAAATTTGTCATTCTTTTCTCGTCTCTCGAGTTTCTTGATTATTTTTTAAATTCTGCTGATTCTGTTTTTTAACCTTTAATATTTACGATCATGTGGTATTGTTGAATGAAAACAAATAACTTGCATGTAGAAAACGAATCGAACAAGTATACAAGAATAGAAATAAGCGTTAAACAGGAATGAGTCGTCCGCGCTGATTTACTTAATCTATACGGTGAGACCTTTGCTAAATGAACGAGATATCTACCAGGATTTATTTCTGTTGGAAAAATCATAACATTATAAGATATGGGGATGAAACTGTGTTGATTGTCAAAGTCTAGAAAGTGAAGAAACCCTAGTTAAGGTCATACGAGAAAGTGTGATCAAAACACTAACCAATTGCATAATACATTTTAGATGCATCAAGGGTGGTCTTCAGTGATGCACTGTGCTTATCGTCGATTTCGGGTTTTGCATCATATCGGCTGAAACAGCAAACCCCGACCTGACTCTGGAAAAGTCAGGCCGCTTCCTTGATAGCCTCATGATACAGACCTCAATATTGCAAAGAAAAATTCATGGCTAGGAGTCCGATCGTTTTTATTGACATACGTCAGTCAACGTTAGCCAATGAAATAAAGGCTTTTCATACTCTCCTCCTATATACTGTTGTCTTTTACTTCACCCTGTTTGGATTCGAGTTACTTTCCCTGGATTCCTAACTCGGTAAGCTGATATCTTTCTTGCATAATTTAATCCAAATGTTTTATACGTTTAAAATACTAATCCCTTAACAATACTAACTCTTTCACTAAACCCCAACGCGTACCAAACGTAAATCTATCGTATACTGGCACTTATGCTTCCCCCAAATTAGTCTTAACTTACAATTTATAGAAGCGTTTTTAACAAAAAAAATATTCATTATTCTTACTATCATATAAATCTTTAAGTCTACATTTACCTTATATTCTTAATCAAACGGAATTTCACAAATAATCCTATACAAGTATGCCCGTTCACGCATATACATATAAAATGTAGTAAATGTATTCACACGCACATGTACAGACACACATATATAAATTCTATCCCCCTATCATAATATTTACTTTTACGAAACCAGTCATGAATTCTAAGAAGAAAATGTATGGTCCTCAAGAAAAGGACAGCTTTTGATGTAAGTTATGAATTCGAGAGAGAATCCAGCCGGTAGCCGTAGCTAATGTGGTAATAATTGATGCAAAAAGCAACAGAGAAATTTAAAGGGGCGTTGGAATAGCGAAAGATGGTTTTAGAAGCTAAACAAAGAAGCCAAACAAAGTATTGAGATAGCAAAATTAAGTTAGAAAAGGAAAGAGTTCTGAACTGATATGTAATATCTACTTTAATATGATAATGAATGCTGGACAATTTGTGGATGACGATGAGACTTGAATCGTCAGAAACGTGATTCTACAGAGAATGTTGAGAATACCATGGACGAAGTATGTGAGCAACGAGGACGTTTTAAGGAGAATGGGAAGGCAAAGTATGTACGTAGAATGAGAAAGAGACAGCTGCATTTATGAGACACAAAATTAGGAAGTAAGGCCTGGTGAATTTAACACTGTGGGCTAAAGAAGCAAGAAGTCACCGCAAAAGTTTCAGTGACACATAACGAGAATAGATAATTGAGCACTCACTGAACATAATGGAGACAAAAGTGATTATTCTAAGGAGTTTTATGTAAATGGACTTAGGAGAAGGGCCATGACTGACGAGTAAGGAGACAGACAATGCCGAGACCTTCAAAAGACATGTACCGTATTTTCCGACTTACAAGACTCACTGTTTTTTCTAAAGAATAAACTGAAAATTACGTGTGTGTCTTCCCCGACGTATGTAAGGAAACGCCCAGGCTCAAGTAAGCGATGACGCTCACCTAATTGGCTTGACTGATAGGGACGTGGATTTGTATTTTGAGTCATTAAACTATAAGGTTAGCTATCTATCTAATTCAGCCTTTTATATGATGTAACTTCAGTAATTAGCTGTTACAAGTATTTCCAAGACTATAAACCTTCCTGGAGCCGAGCCACAATCTAAACATGCTCTGTTTACTAGCAGCGGCGGTAGCTTTTCTGTTCTTGACGTGTATCAATGCCATACAAACAAAATCGGATGAGTGATTAATGTAAACAATAACCGTTGCCAGTATGTGAGGAATGGGTGGTGAATATGTTGTTGTATGAGCATGAATTTTTTTTCTTAGAGATTTCTTTCAAATATTAGGGTACTTCTTCCAAGCCGCAGTGTCTTGTAAGCTGGTAAGTACAGAAATTCCTGATAGACCGCGTCCTGAAAAGATACGGCGCATAAGAAAACAAGAATTGTTGATTGGTATCTGTTTTTCCATCTCTGCACTACGATTTACGTTTGTTTTTTTTCTGTTATTTTGCTGTTTCTTTAATCATAACTGCCAATTTCTAATACTTATTTTGTATATTATTTTCGCTAATCCTCAAAAGATTCAAT
>OZ010571.1:13071440-13078940 GCA_963932145.1 Acanthosepion lycidas
TCGGTCATCTGTTTTATCAACCCCATATGTACTGAGTTCGTGTCAGAAATAGAAATTTCACAAACAAAAAACTATTAACGAATTTAACCATTTCAGTGTTTGAGTCAGACGAAAGGGACGAGACTGGAGTCAGGGGGGTGGAAGTTATTTGTCTTAAATGGAAGAAGTTTATAAAATTAAATCCGAATATTAACATTATGACATTAATTTGGGGTTATATGAAGAATGAAATATTAATTTAAAATTATATATATATATATATATATACATGTATATATATATATTGTGAAATGACGGTTTTTCGGTTGGTTAAATTTTCCATTTATTCTTAGCGATTTTCATTTCATACAGACACCTAAGCTAGTCTGTTATTATTTCACTGTCGAGGAGACGGAGAAAATAAAAGCTATGCCGATTATCATCCTCATTCGTAATACAAAAATAACTGGAAAAATGTTAAGGTTGCTTACTTGTTTGCGTTTTGATCGTCTCACACAAATCTCCTCAACTATTTTAATAATTTAAAGAAGAGTTTACGAAGTGAGCCCCAATTCTGGATGTAGCTTTTTAAGTTTGTTACTCGGTTCAGTTTTCATTGAATTTGTAACGGTTTTTTTGTTTTTTTTTAACGATATCCTCTCTTTTTTTTACACAATCTTTGACGGAACAATGACATAAAGCTTTGTGTAAATTACTTGAAACAAAACGAATAATTTCGTTAATATTTTTTCGTATTTTTCCAATGAAACATGACCCAGTGAGCATGGTAGTACGTCATATATCAATTTCATAAAGTCGTTCCTTACAGATTGACTACTGATTTTCGATTGGATTTAAATCAGGAGATTTTCCGCGTCAGACTATAGTACTTTGATTTGCTCTCTGATAAAGATTACCAGTGTGTTCGTGCAGCAATTCGTACGCTTTCTTGAAGTAACGTCCATCGCAGACAAAAGCCGTAGGACAACTAATCGACAATCGAGAAAATAGTGTCTGGGATGATAAAAATCTGATGCAATTTTATGACGCAATATTTTTCAAGACCAAACAGATCTCAGCATACAGCCTGAAAGTAGATTCATATTACTGCACCCTACTGCAAATGAGCTAATCTGTGGAAAAATAGAAATCCATTACACCCTGTCACTCCAGTGGGTCTAAAACTGACCGTATGGTGAAAGAAATGAAACTAGAGTGGTTGTTTCAATTAATTTGCACAAGGGTGTAGGTAAACTACTTCCCATAAATAATTTATATACAGAGGCGATAGTAAGATTTTGCTCCGATAATCAACATTGACAGAATTTAATGGTAACAGCAAAATTAACTATTTCGACACAAGAAATATTCCGTATTTATTGACCAAGAAGTTAGTGATAATGATATTTATTTTAGGGAATGAGTCATCTCATGCCCACTAAATGTTACAGTTTTTCTAATATAAATGTGAGTTTTATTCAAATGTCTTAGTTTTTAGTAATGTGGAAAGTTAATAATTTGATTCTACATTTATTTCCTCTTTTCATTGTTGTTTCGACTATCGAACATGTGTGAAATGATGCGGTTTTTATTATTTAATAAATGACTTCTTTTGTGATTTTGTAGTGGCAGTCTCTTAGGTCTGTTTTTTTGTTTGTTTGTTTTGTTTTACAGCATATCAACCTCAATGGGTTATTTAATGGCGCCAAAATTTTTATTGTTGGTAATGTTTTTTCTTCAAAAATCTATTTCTGGGAATATTTTTAGTTGAAGAAATCTATAGCTGGTCATATTTTTTTTCCAAAGAATGCATAGAATTGCTGGTATGTTTTAAAGTATTGCTGATAATACTTTTTCCTTCAAAAATTATTGCTGGTAATACTTTTTTTAATTACAAAGTATTTCTAGTATTAAAACCTATTTTTACACAAGTTTGGTTTGGTTTGTTTAACGGCATATTAACGACAATGGGTTATTTAATGCCGACAAAATTTGCTTTTTTTCAGAAATGTATAGCCGGCAATTTTTTCAGAAATCTATAACTACTAATATTTTTTTTAAAAATGTATAGTTTGGTTTGTTTTGTTTTGTGGAATATTAACCTCAATGGGTTATTTAATGCTGAAAAGATTTTTATTTCTGGTAATATTTTCTTTTTTCAAATATTTATTGCTGATACTAAATTTAAAAAAAGTATTTATGGTATTAGAATCTATTTTTACACTTTCACTGTGTTTTGAGTCAGGTTGTGGGGTCAACTATTTGTCCATATATGGGACCCTAACAAGTGCTACCACCCCGGATCAGGGTAGATCTGGGAACACCAGCAATTAAGAGGTGGTTCCACGCTCCTCAAAACCTCCTGATCAGAGGCCTTGCTGCTGGACGTAGTTTATCGTCTTACCAAGGACGCGGATGTAGTTTATCGTCATACACAGGACGGAGGTCAGAAGAAGGATGTTTTTGTAAATATTTATATGACTAATTGGTTGAAAATATTTTTAACATTTGATTTGAGGAAACGGTTTTGTAAAGACGATAATTTACACATTTCTGAATTATTTGAACGCCAAGCATGCCATCCAGATGTAAGTCTAGATCTGACGAGGCTATATTAGAACAAATCTTTCGTTTTTATGTCAATTTTGAGAATACCATGGATTGAAGATGTGGTCAACAACGCTTATACTTAGATTCAGAAAGGGGGAATTGAAATTTACAGGGCGCATAATGAGGAAAGGGAGTTTGTAAAATTTAATGTTTACAGAAAAATTGTAAAATTTAATGTTTACAAAACTGCGTGAATTGGGAATTGGAAAGATACTTAGATTCCACCCCCAACCCCCCCCAAAAAATGAAGTACAATAGAATACCAAGAAAACCTCTTGAAGTAATATGGGAATGAACATACATTTTAAAATTTCAGAAACGTGCTAAATTCTGCTAAGCAAATTAAATAATATAGGTATCGCAAAGCACAGACACAGATATTTAAAAATATGCAGACACAAATGTAGATATAAACAGCAGAGAGGGGCTTATGCATGATTAAAGCTTTTACTCAGTTAAAGTATCGTTAGGTGCATTAAAATCTTGTTAGATGTTTTAACTCAGTGTCATTAGACATTTTAACTCAGTTAAAGTCTCGTTAGGCGTTTTTACTCAGTTAAAGTCTCGTTAGGCGTTTTAACTCAGTTAAAGTCTCGTTAGATGCTCGCTGAAGAAAATAATGCATTAAATAATTAACAAAGATAGCATTTACAATTTTTTAAATTTAAATCTCTATATCTCCTAAGAAAAAAGATCACCATGATAAGGTCTGTTTAGTTGTTGCGTTAAATGTTTCAACGTTGCGATCATTTTCAACAAGTTGATAGTATTAGGCTTTGGCAACCATCTTTATTATTTCCAACTGTCGGGGTTGCCAGGTTCCTTTACTTCTATCTACCTTCCGTATCAAGACAAAAGATTTATAACTTTCTACAATTTATTTTCTTTTACACAGCGTTCGCAGGATAAAATAATTAATTAAAGAAGAAAAAAAATTATAAATATTTGAAAATTTTAATCTACATACCTCTCAAGAAAACTGATCAAGATGATTGGTCAAGTTGTTGAGTTAAATGTTCCAACTTAACAAATATTTTCAACGTCTGGTAGAGGTCTGGTCATTTCCAACAAGACGTTGTACGATGACACTACATACTATTACCTTTTCATTCTTTCATAACAACACATTTGGCACGTCAGGGTATATATATTTTCAGAAATCCAATTACTTCTTTCTTTTACTTTACACCGATTCTCTCGTTCGATTTATCTCGGTTCTTCACTGTCTCTCTCTTATTTGATTTGTACCTTAGTAATTTTCTTATGTATGTATGACCCAGCATATATATATATATATATATATATATATATATATATATATATATATATATATACGTACGTACACATATATATTAGCACTTTTATAAAATGTATTTTTATTTTTTCATATGTAATTGTGTCTTTGACGCCTGCACACACACACACACACACACACACATATACACATATATGTGTATATATGTACGTAGGTATGTATTCTCTTGAATATGTAGGCGAAGGTTTTTTTTATACCTATTATTCATGTCTTTCAGAAGACACTCTTGCCATTCACTTAATCTCAGAGAAATGTTTACATCGATCATTGTAAACATATGAAACAAAAGTTGTTTTCGACAGAGTTAGAAACTCAGCTTTTTCAAAAGGCTCTTTCCAAATCGCCATTTTGCTTCGAAAGCACAAAGAAAAAATAATTAGTAATATTATTGACTACCCAAGAAGCGATGTTATTTCACTTTGAATATGTTTTTTTCGTGAGGACAGTATTGAAATCGAAAAACAAAACAAAAAAAGAACACCAACAAAAATACATGTTGTTTTAAATGTAACTTCCTATCTAAAAATATTTTAGTATATTGTTGTAAAGTTACAGAGAAAAAAATATACAGTGCATAACAATCTATTTACCTATGTTTATTATATATCTATCCCAGTCTTCTCCTATCTGTCAATTTTAAAGCGTCGTTCAATTTAATCAGAGTTGATCATAAATTATGAAAATACCTTTATATCCATTAATTATATCCATTAATTATATTCATTATAAGCCTTATTAAGCTATTTGTATATTTATTTTGATTTCTGGTTTATTTTCATATTATGGATATTTAGGTGAACCTTAAAAATAAGGTTTACCTATAGCCAATTAATTATATTTTTCAATTAACCGTTAATAGCCTTATCATAACAGGTAGACGTCGAGTCTGGTTAGTACCTAAATAGTTGATCACTTGGGGATATCAGTTGTTCCAAGCTTGGAAATGCGGGGGTGTAATGCATGATGCTAGGGAATTGTTAATTGGAGAGTCGGGAAAAGTATGGAGTCACCTCTTCTCCTCTCGGTTATGGTTAAATAAGTAAGACTTGTATCACTTAAGGATTATTTTCTTTAAAAAAATCATACAATCTAAAAGTAGTTAAATAACCTGCAAAAAGTTGATAAGCCGTAGGTAATGAATAAATAAAGCAGCCTACAGAATTATTGAAAAAAAAAACCCCAAAAAACGGAACACACACACACACACACACACAATAAAAACAAAAACAAACCGCCCAAAAAACAAAAAAGCTCTTGGGACAGTGGCGGGACAAGCCTCAGGAAAATCATCCCCTTCATCCCACGGTGTGTAATAATTATAGTGTGCTAATTCTCACACATGACTTAAAAGTTGCGAAGTACCCACCTTAAAACACGTTGGTAATGCGCTGGAAAAGACTTATGACGAAAGGTGTAACAATTGTAGTAGTAGGCATCCGTTTATCTCGCAAGATATAGGTAGCGCCTTGTTTGCTCAATATCCCGTCCGTTTGTGGTGAAACGGCAGTGACCTCCCCAGAGCGCAGGCCTGGTTGATGATTTATGGAGGCCTTGTGCTACCCAGACTACATGACTCCAAACAATCCTGAATGCCGAAGGTAGGCACAATAAATAATTCAACATACGAACGGGTTTATATATATATATTTATATATATATATATAAATATATAAATATATATATATATATATATATATATATATATATATATATATATATATATATATATGTCTTAGAAAATAAGAGAAATATACAGGGTGTTTCAGAAAAAAAAGGATATAATTTCATAATCTAATAACTTGACCAATTCTCGTCCAAATGATCACAAATGTCAAGGGAATCTGTAGAAAAAACTTAAAATTCTATGTTTAATATTTTATGAGTCTTCTTTTTCCGGTATAGAAATGCCATTCATTAAAAAAGAAAAGTCGTTTTGTGCGTTAAATGCAGCTTGTATTTGTGAGAGAATTCACTAAAAATGAGCCAAGCAAAAGAGGAAGGCTGTCTGTGAAGGGCAAAAGGATCTGGACGACCACCATTATCGAATAACATGGACGAGCCGGTTCAGGAAACATTTTTTTCGGAACCCCATAAGAAAAGCAACTTTGGAAACCCAGATTCCGCCAACGTCATTTCGACGTGTCGCAGGGAAATGCTGACAAATAACACCTTACAAGCTGTAGCTTTTTCCGGTCACAAAGACAGCTGATAAGCAGAAGCGTAAGGATTTCTGTCTCGATATGCAAGAGAAACTTGAAGAAGATGAATTCGACGTCTTGTTTTCAGTGATGATGGGGCATTTCATACGAATGGTAAAGTCGCATTTAGGACGAAAATTGTCTCATCAAAAGTGACTGTTTTCCGCCCCATCTTCATGAATAAACTTCATGGCCCGTTTTTCTTTCAGGGAAATGTGATCGGCGATGTTTCTATCAAATGTTTCAGAAATGGCTAATAACAAGCTCACTGTAAAAGAACATGGACACTTCACTTTGATATCGGCTAAATTTCGTATCCAAAACGGAAACAAATCAATTTCTAAAGAGTTGATGGATTTCAATCTGACATTTTGATTACTTTAACCGTTATCATAGCGGATTTTCGTATTTGAAATAGACGCCTCATTTACTAAACAGTGGATATTACGGTTATCAGCCTGCACATTCGACAACACTTACAAATAAAAAAAAACGTTTATGTTTTGGATACGAAACTTTGGCTATGAAACTTACGAGAAAATAATCTGAGTACATGTTCTTTCCTTAAAAAAGGGAAAAAGAACATTAATTAGTGGGAAGTTCTCCGTGGCCAGGCCGTAAAGCACATTGGTTCAAAACGTGGTTTCCCCTATAAAGGGAAACGCAGGCTCGATCTCTGTCGGGAACACATTATCTTTACCAGGATATCTGGAATGTGTTATCCAATAAATGAAATACACACTATTTAATAAATTTTAAATTTTGTTAATAGCAAAAATGGGGCGTCTAATTCAATTTCGAAGTATTCACGCTAATAGCGTTGTAATAGTAATGTTCGATTAAAATAAATCCATTAACAATTTATATACATCCGTACATACACGCACACACACACGCAAATATATATATATATATATATATATATATATACATATATATATATATATGAATGACATGAGAACCAATCAAATAAAAATTTAGACGTTCACAACATTAATTTAAAAATAGGGTTCAATACAATAGTAGAGCGATAATTATTTACTATATGATATTACATTCGAACAATACTCTAGAAAACTGCATTATGAATGCATTTATGTAGCGGTTTTATATATGTTCGAATGAAATATCATATAATAAAGAATATATATATATATATATATATATATATATATATATATATATATATCTATTAGGTTGGTGCAAAAATAATGACGTAATAATGTCGTTTTTGACGTATTTTTTAACGTCAAAAAACGACATTGTTACGTCATTATTTTTGCACCAAACTAATATATATACAGTGCTGTTCGATAAAAGTGACTCACCTGATTTTTTTACTAAAAATATTATTTGTCTATTGTTTTGGGGGTTAAAATAATTTTCAATCTTACTAAT
>OZ010571.1:13083940-13108940 GCA_963932145.1 Acanthosepion lycidas
ATTTTTATGTTTTATTTTAATAAAATATAAAAAAAGCAATTTTTTAGCAAAAAAGATTTTCTTTTAATCTTTTAAAAGAATATTTTTGTCATTAAAGAACAAATATATGTATACATTTTTAAAGTAGTTCAAACTTTTTCATTAAAGAACAAAGACACAAATTAAAAAAAATATATAAAAAAATATGTAGATATCAATGACGTAATTTGTTGAATTCTTAAGCTGACATTCTCCAAGACACAATGCCTTACTAAGTGTAACTATAAATGAAGGTGATAAGAAGAGATGGGATTATTTCTCTTTAATGTGAAATAAACCATGGTGTTCTATACTGCATGCCTACTCATGGTGTAGTTGTAAGGGCTTATTTCAAAAGACCTTTATTCCACTGGGAGCGATACATATCAGATTCGGTTTGGTTTGCATTATATCGCTGCTGATGTCCACTTAAGAAAATGAAAGAAACCTTTACTTGTTTATGATCGTTTCACCCCGTGCAAGGCAATAAATCCACTAAGACGCAAATGGCTACTGAGCATTATAAAAATAAGAGAAAAAGAAAATGAATCTAAAAGAGAGAAAGAGCAATAAAAAATAGGAATGAAGAAAAAGATATCGATTGACATTGCATTTAAATTTTTGATGATCAAATTTGACTGGGAAGCAAGAAGCCGGAAGGGAATTCCACAAACGAGAAATGTGAGAAAAGAAACTGTTAGCGTAGAGCTTAGAGTTACATGTAGCTATTTTGACTATAAAATGACAAGAACTTGCCGCCATTCATGTTCTGCGCTTAAATACACGATGCCTAGGTACCATAACGGAACGTTTTCAGAACAATTACCATGAAAATATCTATAGAAAAGGGAGAGGGAAGCCGTGTTAGAATCAAATATAGTATCACAAATATTTTACAGTTGGAATGAAGCTAGTATAAGAATTATTTATTTATTACTATTTCCTTCGCAATTACTTTATTATTCTATGTTTATTTAAAAAATAAACATTTCCTGTGAAATTCTTCTAAAATATATACTTTAGGACTTGAATTATTTACGTTATTCGGACTGTTATCCTCATCTTCATTTCCATATTCACAACGCTTCGGCCGTTGTACACTCCGGCCTTCTTCAGGTGATTGGATCTCTGAGATGAGGTATTATGATTACTTGCATTATTTACATTATTCGGACTGTTGTTCTCATCTTCATTGCCATATTCACAACGTTTCGGCCGTTTTTACGTTCCAACGTTCTTCAAGAAATTGGAATTTCGAACCGAAGCCTTTATTTCGTCCACCGAGGCAGATCGTTCTAGTTCCACATGCTATGCCTGTTCAGGATGTCTCAGTTATTTCCTTTAACTCAACTCTCCAAGATCCAGTAACTAGATCCAAAGAGTTGTGAGTTCAATACCAGGCCACAGCAGTGGTGAACCAAAACTTGGAGCGTACAACGGCTGGAAAGTTGTGGATATGGCAATGAAGATGTGGATAACAGTCCGAACAATGTGAATAATGCAATTAATCATAATACCTCATCTCAGAGATATAGAGGCCGAAACGTTGTGAATATGGCAGTGAGGATGAGGATAACAGTCCGAATAATGTCAATAATGCAAGTAATCATAATGCCTCATCTCAGAGATATAGATAGATGTAATTTAGGAGACTTGGTTTTGTCAATTAAAAGTTAGTTTAATTTTTTCACTTAAAGATAATAAATATTCTTCTCTATAAAATTCTTTATTCATGAAAACAAATATATTGATGATATACTTGAATTTCTTTTCCTGTCATCTGTATATCTATTTTTAACAGGTACTAAAGTATGATGAATTTTTGACACAGTTATTATACCGTAATATCAATTTTTAAACGCGAAATAAAAGAAAAACAAATAAAAATCTAGACAAGTAGCCCTGAAAAAGGCTTAATTGTACTTGATTTAATGAAAAAAAATTCATACAATATTTCAATTCTTCCCTCTTACAGATGTTACAAAGACTCTCCAAAGAAAGTTTTAAGATTTTGTTATATTTAATTTTTAACGGAGACATTTCTTTCGAAGTTTGTTTCCTCGCATCTGTGTTTACATTGCGAAAAATTTCCAATATTTATCAGATAAAATTAATTTAATATTTTTCTTTTTCTCATTTTTATTCATAACAACTAATATATATTGTTGGTTTTTCGTTAGTAATTTATCTTTTTTTTTCTAAAAGATATTTTGAAAGAGTGTATTAAAGTTTAGATTAGTTCACCATTAAAATAAAATAGAGACAAATCTAATCGTTTAATACACCAAAATTAATGATTATTTAAACTCTTTAACACTTTATCATTTATTAAGAATGTTTTTTAAATTTTATTTTTTTGACAGAATTTCAGACTCAAATATTTTGAAATAGGTGTACAATTCTGACCCTTAGTTGCACTATGAGTAATAATGTAATATAGGACGCCATGAAGTGAACGCAACAGCTTCAAACCAGAATTTGAAGTCGGTTCGCTGATACCATTTCCTGCAGCGGTAACCGTCACGCCATCCAAATACGTGAATAAACATGAATTTTTATTATTTTTCATGTTAATGTGAGATTCTTGATTTTGTTAATTTGTCTACTGTTTCGAATTCAACGTAATTCGTAGCAGCTTTTATTTCTTCTGAGATAATTTCTTCCATTTGGTTAAAAAGTTCAGTAATGTCAACGAACACTCGTTGCCACTTTTTTGATGTCAACGAATTTTGTAATGCGCGTTGTAGTAGAGACTTTGTAATCGCAGATACAACTACAGTACACCATTGAACAATAATGGTGTCAAACTCCTTCGAATATCACTCGCACTAATAGTAGTTGCTTGAAAATACTCGGTCGAAAGTAATCCGTATGGTAATCCGAAATGAGAAATAGTATAGTGAATAGAGTAGAGAATAGCGGTCCGTATAGTAATAGAAGATAGACTAGAAATGAGGATCCGAATAGTAATAGAGAATAAAATAGAAATGCGATCGATTAGACACACGCTACCTCCTATACATGCGTTTCCTCTATGGTCACGTGGTCTACTTAATTCAATAATGAGATCGCCTGTGTTTGCTTACTGGCGATCTACGTTCAAACCCAGGCTGTGACATTTTATTCCTATATAACAATGTCCCCACAATTCAATTTTGAATTGCCTAGTGGGTAAAAGCGTTGGTTGAGTAATCCCCAAAAGTGACTTGATCCAAAGAATCAATACCTGACCGCAGCAGAAGAAACAAATACTTGAATAGTTGAAGCTGAGGTTGTTTCGTTTTACGGCATATCAACCGCAATGATTATTTAATGCCGACAAGATTTTTTATTGCTAGTAAATTTTTTTCCAAACATGTACTGCTGGTAATATTTTTTTACAAAAATGTATTGCTGGTAATATATTTTAAATCCCAAAATGTATTGCTTGTAATATATTTTAAATCCCAAAATGTATTGCTTGTAATATATTTTCCTCCAAAAATTCATTGCTGCTAATAATTTTTCTTCAAAAATTAATTGCTGGTAATGTTTTTACAAAAATGTATTGCTGGTATTAAAACCTATTTTTACACTCTCATAGTGTTTTGACCGCAGTTTGTGGGTCAATTATTTGTCCATAGCTGGGACCCTAACAGGTGCTACCAACCTCGGTTAGGGTGGGCCTGGGAATACCAGAAATTAAGAGGTGGTTCCGCACTCCTCAAAACCTCCTGATCAGAGGCCGTGCTGTTGGGTGTAGTTCATCGTTTTATCCAGGATGCGGATGTAGTTTATCGTCATACCCAGGCCGAGGATGCAGTTTATCGTCTTACCCCAGGATGCGAAGGGGGCTGAGTTACTAAAAGGGAATTAACTGAGACTGAGATATATAAAAAAAAGAAAAATGCAAGGCACGTGAAATTAGAACAATCTACCCCCGTGGACTAAATAAAGGTTTCGTGTCGAAATTTCAGCGTATATCACCTGAAGAAGGCAGGAGCGTACAGCGGTCGAAACGTCGTGAATATGGCAATAAAAATAATTGAGAACAAAAGTCTGTATGATGTAAATGGTGCAAATAATTTTTTCCTTTTATATACTTTTTTTATTCTCATAAAATTTTCTATAGGATTTTAATATCTGGAATTCACTTGATTTAGATTCTTTGTAAGCTTTTCTTCTGAAAGCTGAGAAATGGAACATTGTCGTGCATGAATCTTCTATTTAACTTTCTTAGTTACGACGTGTATCACTAAAAATACTTTATCTAAGAATTTATAATACTTCGCCAACTTTTATGACGGGACCTATAATTTTACACTCTAAAATATTAGCTGAAGACATTACTTTACCTCTATGTATTATATTGAAAGACGTGCTAATTGACTATTTTTAAGTTCAGCACCCAGTGTAGTGCTATATGAAAGATCAAAAGTTATTGTTGGCAAATCCCTTTTTATTATTTTATCATTCTGGTCTTTCATATTTAATGTTAGTTTCATTTCTCTCTCGTTTTAACTCCCTTTTTTAAATGTCTGTCTTATGCGCCATCATTAAATCAATTCTCATTTACTTTTTGCGCACTTAGACCATTTCCTTTATGAATATGACAAAAGGGAATCGTATCTTAACCGACGCGTTTCGTCCCCTGAAGGACTTTAAAAATTCAAATTAAATCCTTATCAAGGCAAATAAAATCTTTCCATTTGCCTTGAGAAAGTCCATGAAAAACGAAAGGCATCGGCTAAGATTGTCTTCATTCACACACACACGCATCTATATATATATATATATATATATATATATATATATATATATATGTGTGTGTGTGTGTGTGTGTGTGTATAAAATTCCATTAATAAAAACATTATTTAGACTGAAGAAATCTTTCTAGGTTTGTCATTCAATTACCCACCTTTAGTCTTATATATAGAATTCATATGGTATTCTCAGATAGATAGATAGATAGATATTAATCGAATGAGATAGAAAGAATGAGTTAGATATGAAGAAAATGAGATAGATAGATAGATAGATAGATAGATAGATAGATAGATAGATAGATAGATAGATAGATGAGAATTTATATATTTTGTACCGATAAAAGGCTGTGTTCCACAATTGGATGAAAGTTCTAAAATAAAATTAAAACGATATACACTCCTGGTGCATGTGAATAAATCTATCTATCTATCTATCTATCTATCTATCTATCTTCGTCCGCTTCCATATTTTCCAGCCAACTTTAATCTTCAAAATTTAAAAACGTTAACAGATAATCCTAAAATACCTAAGCGTTCACATATTACGTTCAGGGTAGAATCAGCTCGGATTTCAGTGTGTCACGATTTTCTTTTCTTCTAATTTTTTTTTTCTTTCTTTCTTTCTTTCTTTCTTTCTTTCTTTCTTTCTTTCTTTCTTTCTTTCTGTGAGTTTCTTCATATCCATCTTATCGCGATGTTAACCTTAGCGTTGCTTATAAATTATGCAAATATTTTCTTAATTATTCATATTTACTTCGTCTTTCTTGTTTGCCCGTTCGAGAAATATTTCTTTTTTTATCCATTAATCATTATGATTTTTTTAAAAGAAAATATCTGGTTCGATTTATGAATTTTACGATATTTATTTACAGAAACTTTAGAAAATATTCAGATCATAATGTGAATTATCATTGAAATACAAAGTGCGCACGGAAGATCTTTTTTTTTTATTATTGAAAACCGGTTAGGTAGTTTTTATGTAACATGGTAATTCATCAAAAGATACCAAATAACTTATGCTTTAACAGACACTCTCTTCTATAATATCTCATTTAGTAGCAAGACGTTACGGCGTGAGTATATGTATTGTGTGACCATCGCATTTATAAGGACGTCTCATGTAGAGTTGTTTGTTAAAATATTGCATCAACCAAGTGTTCAGCTACACACACAAATCCAAATTTAGTTCTCTTTACCTTGTAAATTTTTTTATAAAGTTTAAATCGTAGTTGAAAGGGAGGAAACTTCAATCTGTTGGCCAGATTAATTATCAGTTACATTCAGGTAGCAGATGCTGATCCCTAAATGAATTTTAAAGATTGTTTTGAAAAGTGGGAGTGACTCGAGAATAGTTGTATGGTCCCCACGAGAGTTTCATTGCTTTAGGTAGGTTATTTGATTTATTTTAAATAAGTAGCTGTATATTTTCCGGTCATACCTATAATATAACCACTTAAGTAAGTGAATGTTTTTTCGAACGAGTACAATTTAGTTAAGAGGAAATGAAATCGGATTTATGGATAAAATAATTGACTATACACTACATAATCAATAAATTCTCTAGATTAAAATATAAAAATTAAATATAATCAAAAGTACAACTAACAATTTAAGTACAGTAGAATCCTTCATATCCAGAATTCCTCATATTCAGAATCCCACAAATCCGGACATAATTTTGATGTGTATAGTGATTTTCCAAGCGTAGCTTAGATGTGGCACAAGGCCGAAAGTAGGGGGGCACCCAGTGAGGATCAAACTCACTATTCAGTCATAATTTTTCTAGAGAGACAAGCTTGCTAATCATTACACCACCTCGAGATGCCCTGCTTTTGATGTGTAAATTTGAACTATTTGGGTGATATGTAACTGATTTTCGTGAAATTTACTTTGGATAATTGCTTATGCTTATTTCACCCTAATGGCTTGTATTGCTGCAAAAGATGATGGGAATAAGAGGAAAAGAACAACTTTGCAGTTATCGCAAAAAAGTGGAAAATTAAACAGACTAGACGCTGGTGAAAATTCATTGTAACTAATGGCTGAGTTCCACATAGAAAAGTCAACATTGTATGATATAAAATCTTCGAAAGAAACTATTCTCCAGCGTTCACACTGTCACAATGAACAAGGAAAAAAAAAAAAAACATGATTGTGATGAAACCTGGTCTGAAATTGAAAAAGCTATTGAAAAGGTTGTCAGTTTTATGGAAAGAAAGCTAGCATTCAGCTATGACGATTGCAATAACGAACATGGAGTTAAAAAGTGTCTTTATTTTAAAAAAATTCAAGAGCAAGAGCAAAATGAAATGCGGAAATAGTTGAGAATGACATTAGAAGAGAAAGAATCATCATACAACAACGATTAAAAAATCCTCATTACATTATTTGTTTTGCATACGTGGCATAATTAATTTAATGAATTTTCATTAACATTACATAATTTATTTCTTTTTTCTTAAAATCAATTCCGTTATATCTCACTCACCATTAGTTTCTTTTGTTTGCTATTAAACAATGAAAATAAATGTTAAACCTGATTTCAGTTCTTTTATTTTAATCCAAATATAACCCCACATATCCAGAAGGCCTTCTTAGGCTGGTTGTCAGCTATTGTACTGTACTATAATTAAAATTATGATCGTTAATTATTACATAGTAACTGTAAAAAAAAAATCATGTTAGACACATATAATTCTTTCCTACTTTTACTACGTCTGTTTCACAGATAACGATAAATTTGATGAGCTGGATAATCTTAAATTCATTTTAGTTAATTTGAAGTTGGATTAACTAAAGAAGGGAATTAAGTGGTCATGACAATGATGTCCCAATGCTTGTTTAGCAATAGGATTATTGCTATTCCTAGTGATTTATAATACTACTAATCAAATGGGGGTTATCATCGCAAGCCGTAGAATGAGTGAGCCAGTTTTAAATTCTAGTCGAGTCTGTTGCGTTTGCTTTCGCATATCTGCATTTCGGAAATATATATATCCATAAATGTATGTATCCATAAAATGTTAAACTCCATGGAACTTAGTCCTTATCAAAGGAGTATGAAGTGAATGGAAATGATTTACTACGGTGAACAAGGTAGGTCGGGTCCTAGCTGTGAAGGTCTGAACTGGAGAAACTAAGGAATGTAACCTGTTCGAACATCTGCTATAGTAATTCTGATAGAATGGGGAGAAGCTAGCAACCTTTCGTCTGTGAGATAAGGGTCGATGGATGGAGAATAATTGATCCCCTATAAGGCAGTGTAAGTATTCTTGGGCTCTGTAGAGGTTGGACATTGTAAAGTGGGCATAATCTTCTTGGATACGGCAGAAATACTTTATTCTTGGTCTGCATGGAAGAGTTAGGTATTTCTTGGTATCTTGATTTTCTATATCTCCGTCTTTCCTGTGAATGAAGACCATAAGGCAAGAAGCCAAAGGAACATACACAAGAAGGCAACTGCAGGAAAACAGAGAAAGATGTCCCAATGCGTGAAAGAAAGGAATAACGATTCCTTAAATTCACTGGAACAAGAAATGTCATATTTATGATCAGAATGATATCAGCCAGTAATACAAGAATGATATATATCTTTGGTTTTTAGACTATGCAATTCATAAAAATTATTTGCACTATGAGGAAAACCTGATTTATTTGGGAAAGTTATTAGAGTAATTCAGTAATTTACTAGAAAAGAAAAAAAAACGGACAGAAAGCGAATAGAACAAGTAGACAAAAATGAATTGGCCCCAGAGACAAAGATATGTCTTCTCACTGAATTTAGTTAACCGTTACTAGGGAATTCTACGTGCTCTAGAAATTCTGCCAGGTGGATACAGCCTTAACAACATCAAGTAACCTGATGACCCCGTGTATATGATAAACACACAAAAAGACAAAAACAAAAAAAAACAAAAAACAAAAAACAACTACAAGAACTCCGGGACAAGGAAGTAAAGGAAAACAAAAACAAAAGATAGCCATTAACATCATCAATAGTCGTCAGCAAAAGGGACAAACCAAGGTGCAAACTACAAACTATAGACGTCAAAATGATGCCAGTCTATAAATTTAACTATCTGGGAAATGTTATAAGAAACGATTGGAAAATGTGACATCGAAATCCGGAGGTATATTGGAATAGCGAAAGTTGCCTCTTAAAAGCTAAAGAAAATATTCAGAAATAGGAACATTCCTTTATAAAAGGAAAAGTGTTCTAAACTGCTATATAATATCACTCCGATATACTAATGTATTCTAGACAATTTTCTGCAGATGAAAAGCAGATATAAGATAGCGGAGATATAGTTCTACAGAAGGATGCTGAGAATACCAAGGTATTAGCATGTGATCAACGAGGAAGTTGAAAATAGCAACAAAAAGTGATTTTTCCTTAGAATGAAACTTGAAATGTTTCATTATTATCACCCCAAAATCGTTACAGTCTAATAATATTTTCTGGTTTTAAATAACCTGCAAAATGTTGATAAGCTGAAACAAAGTACTGAATCAAATTCAAAGAGTTACTCAATGTAGAATGTTACTGGATAAGGTCTTGGATTATTTGATATTTATCTAACATACTTAAGGCCACAAGAGCAGTAGGAACCAATGAATAACCTACCTAACGAGCCCGTGAAAATGTATGACAGAAAAGCGAATAGGAGGGATAGTAAGGTGACAAAGATTGCTAACATCTACAAAGGTAGTTGTGGAGAGACATGATCACACACATTTTGGTAGGAGAAGGCATATAGAAGAAAATATCTAGTTGACGTATAATATTATCGAAATGAACATTTGTACATTTACAAACCTTACTTAGTTTCACCTAAAGCAAGGACTTTTCTAATAGTGACTATGAACTTCTCAGAGTTATACATCAATAAAAGAACGACGGCATTTTTTAAAACAGCCAGTATGTCTGAGAACTTGACAGTTGCTTTTATTGAACTTTATGGCCAAGAAGCTTTCGTTTGAATAACAATACGAAATAAAGTCGTAACGAGTCCAGCAGATGTCTCAAAACTACTGAGTTATTTTGAACAGCCTTTAATCCCAAGTAACAGCCGATGGGCAGGCTTCAATCTGGACGGACAGACGATTGGATGGAACGGACAGCCAATCAGAAAAATGTATTTGTCACTGATTGGAAGGCTGGACTCTGACCACAGGGTTTTGGCAGACGTTGAACAGGCCGCACATTGGAAAGACTCCAGTAATCTGAAATGCGTGGTTTTCACTTCAAATATAACTGGAAAGCTTTGAAGAGTTCCATGATTAGCGGCACATTGCCTTTGGTGTTGGGAAAATGAACTGTTTTCGTTCAGCTTTGGTTTGCTTTTGTCTTTAAATCTATTGATTGAAAGAGTTATGGGGCGTGGGTACCTCATCTATCTATCTATCTATCTATCTATCTATCTATCTATCTATCTATCTATCTATCTATCTTGATAAATAAATAGTTGATGGACAGGTATAGAAATAGATAAAAGTTGGAAGACAATGGTAGGTTTGTCCTTAATTTGAAATGTAGGTATGCTGTATTATATATGTGTGTATGCGGGTTAGATAAGAATGTAGTGGAATGGGGAATACAGTAGATAATTTGAAAATATTTTACCTTGATATGTTTCGCCTGTGGTGAGTTAGAAGCAGAGGTTAGATAGCTAGGATAATTTATTACTTTTTGTAGTGACATAAAACAAAAGACGTAAGGAATTAAGCCGACCTGATGACACTAGTATATTATTTTCTTTAAATTCTTAAGAAACGTACAGTTACAATAACATGGTTTCATAGTTTTCAATACTTGTCTTTGTTTTAAAACAGCTGGTGTTTTTTGTTTCTTGTACTCTGCAATACATTTTTCTAACAGAACTAAAACTAGAATACATTTACATTACTGTTCTTATTAATTTTGTTTTCTTTAATAATGTTCATCCAATACAAGGGTCAAGTGTTCAATACCAGTGATGTTTGTTGTAGTCACTTAGCGCGAAATGCCTTTGGGAATAGTGTGAATCTACTACTTCTCCCTATCTATGGATTAATTAGTAGAGCTTGTATAAATAAAAATGTTTATTATTATATAAAAAATCCTTATGTTCTTAAAAGTATTTACTGACTTTAAATAGCAAAAATTGTTAATCTGTAAAAATCAAATTGCTCAATCAAGATTTACTCAAAGTAGAAGGAAACCGAATAAGCTGGGTGATGAGGAGGAAGGGAAGGATATAGCAGATAGATAAAGATTTGCACCTACATGATTGTAGTGTGCATGAAAATATACACTTTTCATATATACGCGCGTGCGCGCACACACACACACAGACACAGACACACACAGACACACACACACGCACACATCTATATTTAGCGATTCTTTTAGAGTGGAACGCCCTTCTTACTAAATGGAATAAACAGGAAATGAGAGTGACTTAACTCTGTGTTTGCAGCAAGGCGAGTTTGGGATGTAAATGTAGGGGTTGATAGCAGTAAAGAATGGAGCGCGTCTGATCACTTTCCATGGAAGTATTGAGTAAATAGTGATAGGCTTGAAACATTAGAATCTGTGGGGAAAGAAGCTGTAGGGTGGGAACAAAGACATCCCTCATAAGTTCGCCTGAAAGATTTGAAACTTAGTCGAAGCTAAAAAGTAAAGTTTGGGCAGTTTCAGATATACTAGCAATACTCCATTAATGGCAATGAGCATTACAAAGACAGGCAGGGAAATCGTAAATAATAAAACCGCAGAACAGAGAATATAAGATGAGTTTTATGCGTGTAGTAATTTCAATCGTTATTCGTCAGAGAATATGTAATGAACACATAGAGTAATCCAATCGAAACATTTCGACATTGGTAAATAAAAACGTATGTCTATATCTCTGAGATGAGGTATTATGATTACTTTCATTAGTTCCATTATTAAGACTGTTACTCTCATGTTAATTGCCATATCTACACCTTTTCTACCGTTGTACGCTCCGGCCTTCTTCAGGTGATTGGATCTCTGAGATAAGGTATTATGATTAATTGCATTATTTCCATTATTCGGACTGTTATCCTCATCTTCATTGCCATATTCACAACGTTTCGGCCTCTATATCTCTGAGATGAGGTATTATAATTACTTGCACTATTTCCATTATTCTTTATTTTGCTGCAAGCAAACTGTTCCTTTCTTCTTACAGTGTTTAGCCTTTGGAATGCATCTTTCGCTAATCCAATGCCCATACGGATTTCCGTGTCGCTTTTTCCATCGTCTCTTAAAACACTTAGCGGATATTTAAACTTCTGCAGCTGCTTTATATTGCCAGCTCCAATTCATAGTTTGAATCTGGTGATCACCCTTTCTGACTTCTTACAGTCGCTGCCAGTCTTTTTTGTTCGTTTTCCTTTACCATTTTGTTTGGAATATCCAGCATTTTTCTTTCTGTGTCTGACATCAGCATAGTGTGATCTTATATTGTTAAGAACTCGCCCACCGATAATACAACCCGTACATCCTGGCAGGTTCTCTGGTCCCCTTAGGCTAGCGTCGCTATGGAGGTTGAACAAATCTGGAGAGAAGGCACACTCTTGACTCACGCTTCTATTTTTTGTATCGCTACTCTGTTCATTTTCTATCCATATGCAAGCGTTTTTCTCCCAGTAAAATGTCTGGATTATTCTAAAATCCTTTCAAAACATCGAGCTTTCCTAACAGTTCAAATAGATCCATGTGGCGAACCTTTTCAAATCCTTTGCGTAATCTTTAAAACATAAGTGCACATCCTTGTACATTTGTATTGTTCCCTCGAATATCATTCTAATCACAAATAACTCATTTCTTGTTCCGGTGTCCTTGACAAAGGTATGATGTTCTATTTCCGATCAAGATTCGGATTTACTGTTACAGTACAGAGTGTGGCAAAATGCCACATTTTAAACTCTCACCTGTCTAATACTAATGAATTTAAGCAAGTGGTAATGGTTTTACAACAAGCTAATGGCGTACCATTTTTATGATATCGTCAGTTCCCATCATACATTGAACAGGTGAATACCGTGCGTTTGATTAATCTGTAATCGCAACAAGGAGAGATTTTCCTTCTTGTTCCATGTTACGTCGGAATGATGCTGAAAAAATCAATACTATTATGGGTTGACAATTTCAAGGCTAAAGTATTTTTTAATAGAATTTACCTTGATCTTTTTGTCAACGTTTAAGATAAAGTATTTCTACCGCAGCTTGGATTAGGTTGGTGCAAAAAGAATGACGTAATAATGTCGTTTTTTGACGTTAAAAAATACGTCAAAAAACGACATTATTACGTCATTATTTTTGCACCAACCTAATATTATGTTGTTAGCTAAGGAACATATAATCACAGCCTATAATGTCTGGTCAAACATTAGCTTCACAGTAACTTCGTTTTACATATCTTGGGCTATGTCTTTTCAATTAATTGTCTTCATAAGACCTAAGATACAACAGATTCACACTATTTTAACCATGAATTTTTAAAAATCATTTCTTCCCAAAGTCCCGAAGACGCGAGGGGCTACTGAAAATAAAAGATTCTGGGAAAACGGCAATAAAAGGACAGAATTCAAGACAGACAGAAAATGACCATTTAAACCATTGAAGGTCACAGTTGACAGAAAAGCAAAAATCTGGTAGAGAATTTCACAAGCAAAGTTGTGCGAGGGAATAAACTGTTAGCATAAAACGTACGGTTAAATTTAGCAATTTTGTTAATAAAATGATGAAACCTGGCTGCCACTCTAATCGAGGTATCGTTACGGCAGTGAGAATGGGACTGAAACCGAGATGTCAGGTTAGCAGCGATAATATATCAGTACGTAGGTGCTGAAAAGTTTTCGCCTCAATAAACAAAAGATAAAAGTAATTGTCTGGTCATTTAATCATATTTTATGAAGTGTATCTGACTGAGAACTTTTCTGCAGCCTTTGGAATTTAATTAAAATAAGATTTCATATAATTTAATAAAAAGATATGCGACCGAGAAAGTTGTGATGAAAAATAATAATTAGATAAAGAAAAAACTGGAGAGAAAAATTATTAACGAAAGTGCTTCTTATTGGAATTCATATAAATTACGACTACAGTGGTTTCCATTATCTGCTTATTCAGTTATCAAGGATTCAGTTAACCGCGGCCTATCCCAGAAATAAATCATTTCAAGTATTTCTTGAATAATATTTGCCTGAGGGCGCGTATTTCCTCGGACATATCCCGCAATGATGCTTCGAAATCCCGCCCTCTGTGTCTATACAAAGGGTCGATGAAAAGTTCTCGGCCTGACTCGTTTCCCAATATCTAACCAAAAGATAAATTATCAGAAGCGTTTGAAGGACTGCTTACTGGACAAAGAACTTTTCAGCACTCTATCGTAAATATTAATATTAAATTCTGGAATATGAATTAATAGGCGTCTTTCAGGTAACATGGTGTAAACTTGTGCGTCTGTTGAAGGCAGGTTTTTTCAAAGACGTCTTTTTATTTTTAATTTTTAGATATGCCAACTCTAAATTGTCTAAGAGTTCAAGATTGGTCATATACTAAATGATAATGTAAATATTAGCTGTTTCCTTATAAGGAAACGTTCGACATTCATTGATATTCCTTGTCGGAGAAACCAGTTCTACTTTCATTTGAAATTTTTCTCTTAAGACGACTTTTCAGGAAAATAGGCCTCTCAGAAAATAACAAGAAAATATAATTTTTTTCCCGAAAATAGTTTTCCAGCATTGATGGGGACTTCCTTATCTTTTGTTTGGGATAGTGTGGAACGTCAGTAACTTGATTATGTCATCCTTCACTCTTCGAGTTATATGTGCTGTCCATTTTAGTTGTTGCTGCTGTTGAAAGTCTTCAAGTGATGTTGTTTCTGACATCTTGTAAAGTTCTTTGTTTGAGATAGTGTAACGCCAGTACACGAGGTTCGAGAAAGAATGGTCCTCGTTCACTATTTTTAATCATCGATCTGAGAAATCGGCTGTGCGCCATCGATACTTAAGATATTTCTGAACGTTTCGGCGCCATTTCTGGAATCCATATGGAAGTCTCGATCATAGGAGATGATTTAAGAACATGACTTGCGTTTTTAGCTTAGAGTTTTGGTTCTGTAGCTGTTTGTGGTGTGGAGTGAAAATATCATTAGCACAGTCTATTCTAAATCCAATTTCCTTATCTCTCGTGCTAAATTTGTTTTCACTGATCCATAGAGCCAGATATTTGAAGAGAATTCGTAAACTTCTCCCTTCAATTGAAAAGATGAAATGTAATAATAAAGAAATAAAAAGATCGTATATTGACTTTCCTAAGATCTACGGTAAGAACGTATATTTTTTTATCTGTTACATAACTTTTATTACAGCATACGATCTATCACTAAAGATATTTGGAAAATAGTCGGTTCCTTGTTTTGCTCCAAAAAGTATGTGACACCTCAATGCTGTGTTCGATCAGATAAAAATTGGAGTATTGCTGACATATCTTTTCAGCTCAGAGTTCAAAGTTTACTTCGACATGTGGGTGAGTAATTATTTTCAAACTTACAGTCCCTTTTCCACAGAGCAAATATCGCAAGCCTATTAAATGGTAAATGTTCTGACGAGCTATATTCTTTACTTCAGTCTTTTGCAGCTAAGAGAGACCATATTGTGTACAAGGGGGGGGAGTGAACCATTCCCATTCCCTTCGTATTCCATTGGTAAGAAAGTGGTTCTACTTATTTTCTTCACAAGAACCGCTAATTTGTGGAAAAGACTTCCGAGAGGATGCTTCTCTGGTTAAAACAATTTTAACCTCTTCATAGACTAAAAGAGGTTAAAATTGTTCTAACCAGAGAAGCATCAACCGTTATCCATCCTAAATATCTTTATAAACTGTACTTACGTCGATACAATGACCTCACACATCTATATTGAGCGGCTCTTGCGCCTCATATTCATTTGACATTTAGTAAAAAAATATTATTACTGTTCTAATTTATTATTAGTTACAGTTGTTACTCTTTTGTCTAATTTATAAATTAAAATATATTATATATACATGTATACATTTATATATATGTGTGTTTTTGTGTGTACGCATGTGTGTATAAGTGTATGTGTAGGGCTGGCGAAGAGGAGAGGCTACTTTTTCGCGGTCGAAGAGTATTTGGCCTAGAAAATTCATATGAATATTAACAATAAAACGAAGAAAAGAGTGGACAAGAATTAGAAATAATTGTTTCAACTCGGAATTTAAAGAACTTGAGAACTGAGGAATTTGTTTTATAGGATTTTGAAGGTGTTGATTACTGTTTAAATTTGTTCCAGTGCGTTTGTTCTTTAGAGAGAAGAAAAATCCAATAATAATAATAATTTGAAATGACAGACCTCCTCTCCGAAATCGTACAACTCGTCATTTGAAAGAAATAAAATGGAAATGGCGGAGATTTTCCGCAGGTCATTAATATTAGGTTGGTGCAAAAATAATGTCGTTTTCTCACATAGTAACATATGTGAGAAAACGACATTATTTTTGTACCAACCTAATATCAACAATTGACAGCTCTTTTAAAATTTAAAGACCTTAAAATGCCAATATCCGAAAGTTATTCAATGGCGTCGAAGATTTTGAAAGTGATGCCAGAATAATTCCTAAAATTAAGGCATATGCAGTAACAAATTTTCATATGCGAATTTTAATTTCAACGAAGCCCGTTAACGTGTCCTCGGTTGAAACTTAATGAAAACGAGGAATATTGGAATATTGTGAGCAACGAGTCTAGAAGTTTACTGCTATTCTGAAAGTTAAGCAAAGGGAAACGCGAAAGGAGGATTATGGCGATGAGGACCAGTAGACGAGAAACGGAATATCGATAATAAATTATGTCTGAAGCGTTTTCTATTTAGTTAACACTACTTTCGCCGGATAAGGCATGAACTCACTTCTTTTCCCAAATCAGGTACAGTGAAAAATGTTTCGTTACAGAAATATATCTTGGAGTCTTTTAATAGAAGACAGAAAATGTGAGCCGAAATCAGAAAACGTGAAAGATACCTTTCAAAACCTAAACAAAGTATGAAGAAACAGGAACATTTCATTAGAAACAAAGAAAAGTGTGCCAAATTGATATGAAATATTAATCCTCATATATGGAAGTGAATGCTGGCCAATTCCTTCACGTATGAAGAGAAAAGTGACGCAACAGATAAATAATTCTATATCCAAAGACGGATATGGAATATTAAATGTCTTCACCTGGCATCTCGACTCAAGTCACTTTCTCACAAACGTTGTGTGGCTTCCCTCTGTCTTTGCTACAAATATTTTCATGGCAACTGTTCTGATGAGCTATTTTCCCTGATAACCCCATCTACATGAATTTCAGTGTGCTACTAGGTTGGCATCTCGGTCCCACCCTTTCACTGTTGAAACTGTTAAATGCAACTGTCTTTTCTATTCCAACGGCTTCTTCTCTCGCACTACCTGCCAGTGGAACTCCCTTCATCTTACTTGCTTACTTGATAACTATAATCTTCAAAAACTTAAATGTAATGTCAATCGACATCTTCTGATGTCTTCATCTTGATTTCCGTCCTTCTCTTTATCATTTCCTCAAACACCCCTCTTTATTATTACTTTCACTCTCTGTTGTCCCTTGCGTGCTAGTGGCACTCTCGCCTTGTTTGGGTGAAATGCTTAAAAAAATGAAAAAGAAAAGGATTCTGAGAATACCATAGACGGAGCATGTTAGCAATGAGGAAATTTTGATAAAAATGGAAGGAGAAAAGACACTTATACTTATAAACAGAAAAATGAAAGTTTGTGGAACATATAATGAAAAAAGATGCTTTGGAGAATTTCACACTCACAAATAGGCAAACGAGACAAAACCTATATTATACTAAAGAAGTAAACCTTAGTTAGAGATACATAAGAGAGAATGTTGTGGAGATATGACGTATAAAAGTAGACTAGTATGCCGTAAGTTTTGAAAAAAGAACCATAACGAGCTTTATTTACATTATTCGGACTATTGTCCTCATCTTTGTCCTCATATTTATTACAAAGTTTCGGCCGTTGTACGCTCCGCCCTTCTTCAGGTGGTTGGAATGTCGAACTGAACCCTTTATTTTGCTCACTGGGGTAGACTGTTCTAGTTCCACGTGCCATGTTTAATGGATGTCAGTTATCATCTTGATTTCCCTCTGAAAGTTCTCCACTGCCTTAACCGGGTATTGAACTCACACTCTTTGGGTCCTGTCACTGGATCTAACTAACGCCTTTATCCATTGTGCCCTGTGCCCTGAAGAACACATGACATAGTGGATAAAGGCGTCAGAACAGTCTACTCCAGTGAGCGAAATAAAGGGTTCAGTTTGACATTCCAACCAACTGAAGAAGGCCGGAGCGTACAACGGCCGAAACTTTGTAATAAATATGACAAAGACTGATGATTGTGCAAATGGTTGGTAAAACAGGGGTTAGGAGAGATAACGTAATTAAAACTACAAAGAACTTGTAGAGAACCATGATCCTCCACGTTCTGAAGGGACACGGCCGATAGAAGACGAAAAAGAAGGCTCGTCTTCGTCTCTTAACTCGCCAGCACATTTTCTCCCATTTTGTAAGGTCAGTTTTTGAGGTCAGGTTGCGACACAAGGTCGGTTTAATGTGGGGAGCCCGTGTGCATACACCCGGGCTAGGAACAAAAATTGCACTGGCCTCGGTCCGAGTACCGATCCCTATATCTGGTGCAATGCGAAGGCGTGGCCTCGGGCAGCAGTTCTCCAGGGCTGGGCACCTCTCAGTATAATTTTCCTTAGTTGAGACTCTGTCCTTTGACGGATCCGCCCCTGTGCGTACTCTGCCCAAAGACAGAGACGCAACTGAGAGATGATAAATAATGTGTTACAAGTTACTCGAGAGAGCAGTTTAAAGCTGTTTAGGACAATAATCCGAATAATGTAAATAATGTACATAATACCTCATCTCAGAAATATAGACAGATACTTAACGAGCTTATTGTCTAGAGATTATTGGCTAATTATTACAATCATTGTTAGCGGTGACAACGCCCAGAAATCTTGTCAAATGTCGTATATTTTATGCTTTCTCTTTCTTTATTACGTCTTTTTCATTCTTTGTTTTTTTTTTCTCTTTTTTCTAATGATTTTTCTTCTTTAATTATTTTTTCTTTCCTCTACTATTTTTCTCTCTTTTTTTTGCTCTTCTCTTTCTTTTTACTCTTTCCAATTCTTTCAATTGATCGATTAATCTTTCTTATTCCTCTTATTCATTTTTTCTTTCTTTCTGATATTTTCCAAAATATTTTTCTTTCTTTTGTTCTTTTCTCTGCGCTCATTTTTAAGGCGTCAAATTTCAACATTGCTTTTAAAAAAATATTTGTGTCCGTGACAAAACAATCGATTAATATTTGAAAGAATTTTAAATGTGTAATTTAATCCCATGCTTTTAGTTGATTTGTTTTATGTTGAAATGTCAAAAATATTATCTATGTTATAAAGTTTCGATGGCGAGGCGCATTTGTTAGTATAACGCAGTAAAAACCGTATATCGATGGCGGGGAAATCCGAGAGCCCGTAGAAAACAAAAGTCCCTAGAAACAAAAGAAAAGATTACTTAACCACATGATATTTAATCTTCTATCTATGTAGAAGTCTCCTCACAAATGGAAACGAGATTTGAGGCGACAGATATACGGTTTTAGCGACGAGTGTCTTGGATACCAGATAGAAATATATGGTTAAGATGGAATTTTAGGAAAAAATAGTAATTACAAGGAAACTAAAATACTAATTACAAGGAAACTAATACATTGTAGCTACCAGAAAGAGGTAGCTACAATGTGGCTCACTTAATCAGGAAAGAGGGTTTGGAGAATGTAATACTCAAAAGACATATAGCAAGAGAAACAGGATGAAACAGCGAGTAAACTCTTTGACGAATTTTCGTGAGTAAGTGGTAAAGCAAATACAATGGTAAATAGACAGAAGTTATTTAAAACAAAAGTACTGGAAGTTGTAGAGGGCCATGATCCATCAAGCCCTAAAAAGAATGAACATGTATATATAAAATCCTTTAACATTAGACTCCTACTTATTAGGGATAAGTAGAAACACAAGTAAAACTAACTTGAACTATTAGTGGATATTTGCCTAATAACAGTAGAGATCGCTTATATATTTATTACTTTATTTATTTGTATAGTCTTATAATTCGTCACCATTATATCGGATATATCTTGAATGTTTGGATAAAATATTTTGGAAAGAAGCAGTTTCAAATATTTTAAATAAATGCATGCTAAAAGCCCATTTAGAGGTGACAGTATTAGTAATTCAAATTTTTGTGTATAAAAAATATTTTTAATGCTTAAATAGCATTGATTGGTGATGATTCAGTAGATTTTTTTTATTTTAGCTATTAGCAGAGAGGGTTTTTATTAATAATTGGATTACATATAATGTGACACATAAAAAAATACCTCCTCAGCAAAGGATGTGGAAGTATTATGATGCATCGAGACACATACAGTGATAAAATCAATTTATAAAATATATTTACTGAAAAACAAAAATTTAAAAGATTTGAAAAAAAGTCATGCTATTTCACCAATAACAATAATTTTTATATAAAAATATTTAGATTTTCAATGGCGTAACATCTACGCAGTGTTTTGGAATGCATTTTCATAGAATTTCTTGAATCGGGTCCCGTCGAAAATGTTTTAATTACCTAAACATTATGATTATAGCATAAAATCTATTTGATATAATATATTATATTTAAATGCTATGTTCTTAACGGAGATTGTACAAATTCCATATTTGTTTTTTAGTCTATGATTAACATTTAATATGTAGAGTTTAAATATCTGGTAGTAAGTCAGCAGATTTATTGGACACTCTGAAACTGTTAAGCGCTGTTCTGTGAAACATTTATCCTGGTAGATTGAATATTAATTAATCTGTCAAATATTATCATTCCATTTCTTGACCAAATTCTGCGAGTCTTGAAATTCTAGTAATGTTTACGTATTTTTAAAAGTGTTATTGATTTTATTTTAATACTAAAATAAATTCTGTAAAATAAGTGCATTGAAATTGAACTTAAGGGCTATCTACTCTACATATAATGGTTGGTCGCTTCCAAGTGAACCTATCTCCTAGGCTGGCTATTTTGTCTTTCTTCATCGTCTACAGGACCGACATGTGTTTTATATATGATAAGAAGAGCTTCCTTACAGCTTATAATTATCCGCGATGAGTATTTGAACATGATGACTTGACGTCTTCTGGACGGTTACGCCAACCCAAAGTTACTCACAGAGCTTGTCTCAATATGTGGTATGGTTTTTAAATATTTCATCGTAATGGTGCGTCACGCTGGGATCTCTTTTCTCCAAGCCAATATTAAAAAGAATCACCTGTTTGACAAATCGCCATTGTAAGATTCGAACTCGGCTTTACTAATCACACGCCCTTCCAGGTTCTGAATAATGATCTTTTAGTTGGTATTTCGATACTAATTCACTGACATCCAGTGTAAGATTCTCAGTTGAAAAAGGAATCGGTAAACAGTTTGAATATTGGATGAGGTACTTTTTGTTCACATATATGTCCTAAGGAAAGGTATGTATCGACTTCTCTGTGTACGTTGTCATATTGTAGATATGTTAAAAAAAATCGTATCACGTGAATGTGTGCGCGTGTGAGAGAGAAATAGATAGATAGATAGATTGATAGATAAATAAATAAAGATAGATAAAGATAGAGAGAGAGAGGGAGAGATTGGGGTGTCTGCTTTCAGTGGACTTTGTAAATAGGTAGGTGATTCTGGCAGATCTGTGTCACGTGTCAACGATCATTTAGATTGGCATTTTCAAGTGATAGCTTAAGAAACAGATTTTGTCCTTGAGAGAATTAGTCCAGCTTAAGGTACGGTAGAATAATGTTGTTTTTCTTTTGTTAAAAGTAGTTTAACTTAGCTTAGGAGTGTATATGTCTTGATCAGTTTTAATTACTATTCAGTTCTTCATATTTCAATTTGTCACTTGACCCAGATCTATGTTAAATGACAGAATGTAAAATTCTCCGGCAACGTGGAAATGTTTTTTTCGAATATTTCGGTATATTTCTTTTTATTTCTCTGTCATATTTTTTTCCTTCTAATTTTTGAATTTTATTTTTATTTTTCTCTTATTTTCCTTTTCTTTTTCATTGTCTTCCTTTTCACTTGTAGTTATTTCATTCTTTTCTTCTTTTTCCACTTTCTTTTACAGTTTTTTTACATTAGTTATTGTCAAATTTAATTAATATTTGGCAATATTGGATTATTGTGACGAGGACACATATTAACGAATTATTTTAAATAGATTTCGTTTTATTTAAATCATCGTGAAAATTGTAATATGTTATATACGAAACAGTTGAAATATGTGCCCCACCTCAAGAAATTGTAAATATCGATTGTGTTCGATTTTCATCGAAGAAATTCGATCTTTTGGGGGTGAAAAACAAGTATTAATTATATTTATCTCAGAAAATTTGACGAGCAAAGATAATGTTAGGATAGACTACCAGACTAATCCTATTTTTCGTTTTTTTTTACCATATATTTAATGTATTATCAAAATAAATATTAAATTCCATTATATTTGTGATCAAATTTAGTTAAATACGCCCTTCGAAATGGTGAAATCAGAGTTATTTTTTTTTGTCTCAAATACTATTTCAAGACGAACAATTCTAACAGTTTAATTCAATTTTATGTCTCCGGATATTTTCTACCAAGAAATAAAGAAAAAAATATATGCCTAAATGCAAATAAACTGTCAAGAGAAGAGAGAAGTAAGAAAATACATAATTTCATTTTGTTAAATTTGCACAAAAATTCCAGTGGGCGGTAACTTTTCCGTAAAATTATTAGGTTGGTGCAAAAATAATGTCAGTTTTCGACGTGTAAAAATACGCCAAAAACCGACATTATTTTTGCACCAGCCTAATAAACCCGGATCGACTAAAATCAACTAGAAAATTCGAAAATATAGCGATTGTTTAAACTGCTCTCTCGAGTAACGTGTAACACATTATTTATCATCTCTCAGTTGCGTCTCTGTCTTTGGGCAGAGTGCGCTCAGTGGCGGATCCGTCAAAGGACAGAGAACTGCTGCCCGAGGCTACACCTTCGCATTGCACCAGATATAGGGGTCGGTACTCGGACCGAGGCCAGCGCAATTTTTGTTCCTAGCCTGGGTGTATGCACTCGGGCTCCCCACATTAAACCGACCTTGTCTAAAGTATGTCACGCTATCTGCATTGTATATGCTGCCTTATTTGCTAAGTATTGATTTTGTCTAAAGTATGTCACGCTATCTGCATTGTATATGCTGCCTTATTTGCTAAGTATTGATTTTGTCTAAAGTATGTCACACTATCTGCATTGTATATTCTGCCTTATTTGCTAAGTATTGATTTTGTCTAAAGTATGTCACACTATCTGCATTGTATATGCTGCCTTATTTGCTAAGTATTGATTTTGTCTAAAGTATGTCACACTATCTGCATTGTATATGCTGCCTTATTTGCTAAGTATTGTTTTTGTCTAAAGTATGTCACACTATCTGCATTGTATATGCTGCCTTATTTGCTAAGTATTGTTTTTGTCTAAAGTATGTCACACTATCTGCATTGTATATGCTGCACAGATTTGTATTTTTCCACGTGGTATTTTACAAGGGATTCATTTTTAGTTTTCCATTATTATGCAGTAAATATTTATTTTTCATATTTGCATTTTGAGATCTGATCATTTATTTAGTAATTTGTGTTCGTTTCGGAAATTTATTATAAATATTTTCTCTTTCAAATAAAGTTTACAGCTTTTTGATTTATTGTTGTAGGCTGATGCTGTTTTCCTTTTTTTGCATTATATTTTTGGTGTAATTTGGATTTTGTTTTTGTTTTTCCATATATTTTTAGAAAGGATTTTCTTTGTGCGTAATTTTAGAACCTTTGCCCATAAACATAGCTTCAGTTAAAAAAAATATTTTTATCATTATATATATATATGTGCGTGTGTGTGTGTATTGATGTAATAGGAAAGAACAGTTCGATCAGTAATACAAAGTTCTTTAATATTTATGTTTTATTAAAAAAAAAACAGTGCTCGATACAGAAATAGAGCTTAAAATTATAATTATTTTTTTGGAAAAATATGATTCCATCGCAATACAGAAATTACTATGTTTCGAAACTGAAACTCAAGTTCTAAAGTTTAATTTCGAAATTAAACTTAAAATTTAGAGGACAGTCTCAAGCGATGTTTAGAATAAACTAATGAAGAAACCGTTTAGTTATTCTAAATTCTTCCAAAATTTCAATTTCGAAATTAAACTTTAGGACCCAAGTTTCCGTTTCGAAATATAGTAATTTCTGTGTCGCGATGAAATTGTATTTAAAAAATAAGTAATCATACTTATAAAACCCAGGTTGTGTGTTTGTGTGTGTGTGTGTGTGTGCACGTGTATGTGTCTGTTCGTTTATATATTGGATCGTATTTCCTACATTATTCAACCGATTTCAACAAAACTTCACAGGACTACGTAAAATTACCTTGCGGTGGTTCTGACAGTACCCAAAATTGGAAAAACACAATTGTTTTTGCACGAAATCAATTTGAAAACATGATTAAGAGGCATTGCTTTTTCGAGAATGAGAGGGGAAGAACTCATATCGAGTTATACTTATTAATATCGAGTTATACTTATTATAAAACCCAGTTCATTTGTGTGTGTGTGTGTGTGTGTGTGTGTGTTCGTTTATATATGGGATCGGATTTCCTACATTATTCAACCGATTTCAACAAAACTTCACTTTTTTTTGGCAGGTAGTGTTTCTTATTGTCTTGCACACTTTTTTTTCCATATTTTTACATTCAGAATGCTTTAAAAATTCCATTTACAAGCCAATTGTTTATAATAAAATTAAAAAATTCTATTCAATCGGTAGACACATAACGATTGAAAACAATGTTTTTGTTTGAGTTTGGGTTTGACCAATTCGTAAAAAAAAAAAAAAAAAAAAAAATAATAATTAAGACATGCGTTTCCGTCAACCTTAAACCTTAAACTCTTTGTCATTTTTATTTTTCAGTCTTTATGATGGTCAATACTTGATCTATCTCTTACTGTTACATCCCCTGGCAACGC
>OZ010571.1:13113940-13203940 GCA_963932145.1 Acanthosepion lycidas
TTGACTAACTAATACGTCGATGCCTGTACAGAGAATAAGCAACATCGATCAATACTAAAGTCATAGCAAGCTGATGAAATTTAACAGTAATATTTACTGCTGGAGGCATTGGTAATTGAATGCATAGTTACCAATTGTTGGTCATCTATTAAGATCATTATGTTCTTCGTATATATGTAAAAAGTTGGTTATAATACAAATTTCATCATTAAGGGCAATATGAATCTATCTATCTATCTATCTATCTATCTATCTATCTATCTATCTATCTATCTATCTATCTATCTCAGTCTGTTAATATCTATCTATCTATCTATCTATCTATTTTGTCTGTTAATATCTGTCTATCTATATATCTATCTTAGTCGGTTAATATCTATCTATCTAGCTTAGTCTGTTAATATCTATCTATCTATCTATCTATCTATCTATCTATCAGTGTGTCCGTAGTCGATCTACTTATCTATTACTATCGGTTAATCTCACTCTCTATTTTTCAGCGCGTGTGTGTACGTGTGCGTACGTGTGCGTGTATCTATCTACTTATATTTCATGGTCGGTTAACCTCTCTCTCTATATATATCTCTCTCTCTCTCTCACACACATCTCTCTCTCTATGTATCTATCTGTACATCTACTTATTTATCAGACTCAGTTAATCTCTCTCTTTCTCAGCGTCTGTATATGTCTGTATTGACATTGTATATCACGGTCGGTTAATCTCTGTCTCTATCTCTGACACAAAAACATATTTTCTCTCTCTCTCTCTCTCTATATATATATATATATATATATATATATATATATATACATATATCAGTGTCTCTGTATCTGTCTGTCTACTTACTGTCACAGTTGGATAATCTATCTATCTATCTATCTATCTATCTATCTATCTATCTATCTATCTATCTATCTAAGTCTTTCTCTCTCTATATATATATCTATCTATCTGTCTGTGTGTCTATCTACATACTCTTATATGAAGTGCTATATAAAAACTGGAGCAATTTTTCTACTTTATTCTTCCGAACAGTTGACATTATTCTTTTGGGGTACAAAATATTATTATTAACACTAACACACACACACACACACACACACACACACACACACACACACACACACACACACACACACACACACACACATATATATATATATATATATATATATATATATATATACACACACACTACCTTCTAAAAGTTTAAGATTACCTAACATTTTTTCAAAAAAACCTCTATAGAAAGGAAATAAATTTTTTCTGTAAATTTTTATTAAATGTTTGATGACATTCATTACGTATCAAAATTTTACTCTGTAACAAAAAATTATGAAAAATGTTAAATATGAGATTCATCAAAATATCCGCTCATCGCCTTGATAACTGTTACCTGCTACCCCTTGGCCTTCTTTCGACAAACTAAAGCAAATATTTACTGGTAATGTTTTGCCATTTCTCTTTTAACCATATCCACAAGGTTTCTACACTACTTGGTTGTCGCATTTTGACTCTGCAGTCCAATTCATCTCAAACAAATTTTCCAGTTGGGTGTTTGGGGTGGCCATTCTATGACAGTCAACTAATTTTCTCCAGTTTTCTTATGCAAATAGTTTTTTTACATAGCTCAGAGACATGTTTTAGGTCATTATCTTGAATAATCACAAATCTATTACCGATCAGTCGTGTCTCAGATGAAATGGCGTGATGATGTAAGCTAGAATCATATCCATGTTGATTCAATATTCTTGGCACCTGATAAATATCGCCAACTGTATTGTCTGCAAAACAGTCCCAGATCATCATATTTCCTCTACCATGCTTTACAGTTGTTACAACAACCAAAGCATTAATCATTCGTTCACTAGTTCTTCGCCTCACATACTCATCTCCAAGATCCGAAGATCTCAAATTTGGATTCGTCAGTCCAGAGATCATGTTTCCATTGATCAACAGTCCAGTTTTGATGTTTTATTTCCGCCATTATGAGTCGCTTACGTTTATGATGTCATGGAATAACATGCCACCTCCATGAGAGGCGGCACTATAGGTGGTAGCCACCTATAAATATCCGTGAGAACAGCGGACGAGAGAGTCGAGTCGAGCTGGGATCTTTCCCAGCTGCGCTAGTCGAACTCTCTGCCTTCGGGCAGAGAGAAAGCCGGACGATGCTATGCCGAAGGGCAGAGTCTCGTCTGGGGAGGTAGACAAACCCGATCCCGTCTATGCGGGGGTCTAACGGGGATTTTTTGGCCGAGCCTCCGGGTTCGGGAACCCCAATTTAAATTCGGCCTTGTGCCACATGTAACTGCGTGGAGCAGTTACTAAATACCGTCGAGTCGAGCGCTAGTCGAATTCTCTGCCTTCGGGCAGAGAGGAACCCGGACGAGGCTATGCCATCCACATTTTTCACAATAGCGTTAATTTTTTGGCTATATCTCGAAAATTATAGAATTCACAATATAATGTGATGATGTTTTCCTTTTTCTCAGGTGATAAATTACACTTCTTTCCCATATTAAGATTGAATTTGCAAAATTGAAATTATTATTTATATTTTTGATAATTGAAACTGAAACACATAATACCCATTATGAAACATTGATTTAATGTTTTTTTCTACTCTGACAACACATAAAGAGTACCAATAGTGACTGTAGTCTTCGTTGTTTCAAAATAGCTGGCTCTAAAGCAATTTACAGTCAGCTTCCTCACACTCAGAGAGATACTGAAATAATAAATATTATTTCATATCGAATGATCCCAAACTTGTGCAATGTATTATTTCAAGTAATTGTAGGCCAAAACTATTTATATTTATAAAAGTGAACATAAAAGTCGTCTTTGAAACATAATTTTGTAAGTGATCTTAAACCTTTTTTGAATATATATATTCATATTCGACTCTGCCGTCGAATTCGACGTATGAGGGTCAAGCATATCAGTTCCTAGGAAACTGACAGCCTGAAAACAGCACATGAGATTTGATTATAGTGGTGAAGGATTCGTGCAGGACCATCCACACTTTTTGAAGGGCTGAATACAGAGATCTGGTGCACTACATGCCACAAGGTCACAAACGACCCTTCGCAGGTTTTGAATTCAAAGTTGTCCTTCTCCTAGACCAGTTGCCATCCAAAGCTATAGAACCCAGTCTGTCCTGCTATTCATACCTTTCCCAAGGGTATTAGCAAGTAAGTGAATGTAACTGGATTCGACTGGAATTCGAATTCTGCTCTCCGATTCCTTAATCCGAGCCGCAATCCATTACTCCACCGTGCCTCATTATATATATATATATATATATATATATATATATATATATATATATATATATATATATATATATATATATATAGTTGAATAGTCTATGCATATTATATCTAATTTTATTTTAATCCTTTCATGTTTACGGATCAATTTCTTAATGTTGGTACAAAACTGATTAAGAAACACGTCGTAATTATTCATATAGTGTTTTTATTTTGCAGGTACTTTCAATCTCATCCAAGAACATCTTCAAGGGTGAATTGCCAAGACAAAGAATTCATGTATTTGACAGTTATGAATGTTTCGCGTAAGTATGAACGCGTACTGTTAATTAAAAGTTATTTAACGCTATCGAAGAGAAGTAACTTAATTTATATTGTAATAAACTTTATTAAAAATTATAAGTACGTGTTTTAAAATATTTTGTTACAATTGAGGTTTGTAAACAATTACAATTTAAAATTTTTTAAAAATATAAGCATTTTAGAAGTGTGTTACTATACTCATAATTAATTTTATTTATTGTTGGCCATAATCTTTTTACATGAAGGGCCTCAAAAATTTGAAGCTTTTGTTTTTTTTTTCGTGGTGGAGTATACGTGTATTGTCGATTAATATTTCTGTAAAACGTGAATGTGGGCAGGAATGTTCATTTAAATGTGCGATCGAGCTAGAATCCGACATCTGAAGAATGAAGTTACGCTTGAATTAAGATATGCTCCCTATATATATATATATATATATATATATATATATATATATATATATATATATATATATGACGCTATTACGGCCAGGACGTATGTTGCAGGCCTGTCTACACGTTGTAAGATAAACACTTGTATCTCCTGTAATACTCACAACAAACATAGCGGACAGGGAGTATGAGTCTAACAAAAGAAATGTATGAAACAAGAAGAACCGATATATATGTACAAACAAATTAATATGTATTAGACAACAAATGGTTACAAATGACAAAGACAATAACAGTAATAAATTAATGTAGACATTTTTGGGTCCAATGTATGTGTCAGTGAATGTGTGTCCGTAAGTGTGTGTGTGTGTGTGTGTGTGTCTGTACGTGTGTGTGCGTCCGTACGTGTGTGTGTGTGTGTATGTAATGTTCATGACGTTTCTCACAAAGGGAAAACGCAATCTCCACGAGTGAGATTTACATGTTGTCGTATCAGCTGAAAAGTAAGTAGAAAGAAGGCGAGAAAAGATGTCACCGAATACATATAGTATTGGAGAGCGTCCCCAGGTAGCAGCTTCAAAAATTAGGAGGAGGTAACCCGACACCTATTGCTTCTGTTTAAGGAATATGCGCTTTAGTCAGGAATGAGAATATATTTTGCTGCAGTCAAACGAACACTGATGTTTATTTCATAAATGCTCAGTTATAGCAAAACCAACTATGTCAACGAATATATGTGAATTATTTAATCATTTTAGTCATTTTCGAATATTGGCCGCTACACGTTAACTTATTCTCTTGGCAATCCTCTCACATTTTAATCGGTAAATTACTGAACTAATATGGCGAGGCTTATGAAATGATAGTAACCTTGATTGGGTGATAAAATTAACTGACATATCTGTCTATATTTCTGAGATGAGGTATTATGTACATTATTTACATTATTCGGATTATTGTCCTCACCTTTGTCGCCATATTTATCACAATATTTCGGCCGTTGTACGCTCCGGACTTCTTCAGGTGGTTGGAATGTCGAACTGAACTCTTCATTTCGCTCACTAGGGTAGACTGTTCTAGTTCCACGTGCCATGTTTAATGGATGTCAGTTATCAGTTATCTCCTGTTAATTTCCCTCTTCAAGTTCTCCACTGTCTTACCCGGGTATTGAGGACACATGGTACAGTGTCGCTTTCAAGTATTTAACTGACATAATTTCCTTCAAAATTGTCTTTTTGAGATTTGATAACATGTGCAATAAATAAAGCCTATAAAAATCCATAGTGCAGTTGATATGTAGCATTAAAATTTATCACACTTATGTGTAGGATCTCGTAATCTTTTTTAATTATTTTACTCCAAGCATGATGATAAAGCCACTAAGACGAAAGGGACTACTAGGAATATAAGAGAATAAGAAGACTTTAGTGAAGAAAAAGGACAATAAAAACAACAGGATTCAGGAAGACAGAAGATAGCCACTGCCGTATAGACTTAAACTGTCGTTACACACTTACATATAAATATTCATTTATTACAATGTTTCTTCAGGAATGTAGGCGATCATAATTCTTAAATGATTGCTTTTAATTATCTCTGAAAGTGTTGACTTAGCAGGAATGATTGTGGCGTTGTTTCCTGTTACTTTATCCAAGGTTTTGAATTCAGAGTTTTCCAATCGAAGACTGACTGCCATCCAAAACTCTAGGGTTCAGTCTACTCTACGATGTAGCCAAAAGGTGTGTTTGGAGGCAGAATATACAGGGTGACGCCTTTTCCAAGGAAACTTGTGCAAAAATAAACGCAACAGACTCGCTCGGTCTTCGACCGTTACAATGCTTGAACATCAAACCCATCTCTCTTTCACACACACACACACACACACACACACACACACACACACACACACACACACACACACACACACACACACACACTTTCTCTCTCTCCTTCTATCTCTCTCTCTCTCTCTCTCTCTATATATATATATATATATATATATATAAACAAAAAACAAAAAAACAAAAAACAACTTTAAACGCTATTTTTAGTGGATACTAGTATCTGAGTAGGCTCTCCGTTCATTTATTAACGAGTATATTTATTTATTTATTTTCACCTACCGGCCTCAATAAGAGAAATCATATTAAAGAGAGTTTACGCCCTTCGGCTGGAATAGAACTTGTCTTCAAAACAAAGATAATTTTTTAATGAATTTTTACTAATCCAACAGATTTGTATCACTTTAAACGTTATTTTTAGTGGATACTCGTGTTTGAGTAGACGCCCCATTTATTTATTAAACTGTACAGAAATCCGTCGATTAATGAGCGTTCGATTAATGCGCTATCAATTAGTGCACTAAAATTTTTGTATACTAAAATTCGATTAGTTCGATAAAAAAATTCTTCAGTTTAACTATAGTAATTGAAAATTGATTTTTTATAGTTAGCGATTAATTAAAATGTTTTGAAAATTTAAAAATGGAAAATGGACAAATATTTTGTCTGTAAAGTATTGCATTATCTAAGCAATTACAAAATGGACGGTTAAATAATACAAAATACAAAATTTAAAAAAATGACTGATTAAATATATATAAATATAGATAAATTTTATAATAATAAGCCGGTAATAAAAATGTGTATTTGAATATTTGTCACTTAAAATGATTTGAATATTTTCATTTTGTTTTATGTTTATTTGGAATGACCCAAAAGAAAATTTCTGATTTTTTTGTTAAAAAAATTGACGATTTAATTAGATACAAAAATTTACATTTATTTAAAAAAATTTTTCGAAATATAAAAGATGTATGCATTTACTAAGTAAAGATTATAAATAAAATAGTCAGGTTAAAATACTAATGATTATAACATATTTGGGAAATTTGAAGGGGCGATTCTCAGTATCCCGCATTATATGAAGAACAGAAAAATACCATGCGCCAAGTAACTCTAAACAAGTTTTTTTTTTCATAAAAATAAGATTAATAAACATTAATTGATAGCATTATGATTGTATTTTCTTATATGTACCAATATTTCGGCCTTGTGCCACATCTAAGCTACGCTTGGAAAATCACTATATGTACCAATGTTTTTTTTTTAATTAAAAAGTACGTAAACTAGAAATTAATTGCGAATGAGACTAAAATTTGAGTTACAAATTACATCTTTTCCTATAACTATTTATTTTCGATTAATGCATTTTCGATTAATGCATTTTCGATTAGTGCGTATATTTTAATTAACACATTAGCTGCAATAATCGAGGGATTCTCGTATATTTCCTTACTCAAGAAATCTCATAAAAGAAAAAATGTGCGCACTTCGGCTGATGATCGATCTACGTAAATAATGAAGTATATTGATAGAGACAGAGATTACGATTAGAAATGAATTACGTAAAATACTAAAACAGTAGGATATGGACTTATTGATTTGTATTTATAAACATGAAGATTTTTGTATTCAGATATAGTTTCATTTGGAATGAGGCATAGATATTGGCATAACTCTAATCAAAATGGGCATGAGGCCACTTCTTGAGAGTTCTCTGCAAGAATAATATCTTAGCGCGATCTGTTTAATTCTATTTACCTACATTTCGATGAACACACACAGAGAAACGTATCGGTTTTATGCGTTCCGTATATTCCTGGAAAGATGTTGCGTTCGATTTTTATAATTTTATGTTTCAGGCAATAAGGTTTTTGCAGTTAAAGTTCCGTTGCTATTTTCTAGCGTTGTTGTCCTCAGGAAAAGAATCGCGCTTTCAAGTTATTTCAGCGAATGAAATATCAAGTAAATGACGTCAATAGACAAATAAAATATACTACAATTGACTGATAAAGAAAAGAAAAAGACAAGAAACGCTAGACAAAAGCATTGTTTATAAGAATGCTTTGCGGCAAATCGACATGACACTGTGAATAAACAAAGAAAGACAGATGGAAAAAGAAAAAGAAAAAAGAGGAAAAAAAAAGAGAAGAAAATAACAAAAGACGTAAATAAAAAAAAAATGTGATATTTCATTATTTCTCTTTCCGCAGAAACAGTTTAACTTTCTTCGATGTCTGCAAGGATTTCTTTATTTGCTGATGGTAATGTTAATGATAACATTAGCCGTTTCCTTATAAGGAAACAATCGGCATTCATTGACTGATCAGTATGTGCTACTGTTGGTTGAAATTTATAAAAATCTTTCTATTAAAAGAATGTTTTAAGAAAATAGGTTTCTCCAGTCCAATATTATTGTTCTTTTCAGTATTGATAGGCGTTTCCTTTCCAACCTTTTATTTCAAGTAGTGTGGAATATATGGAAAGCACATGTAATTCGAAAAGATAATGGTCTAATCAAGATGATTATATTATTATTATTATTAACTTTTCGAATTAAATGTGCTATTCATTTTAGCTGTTGCTGCTGTTGAATGTCTTGAGCTGATGTGGTTTCTGCTCTTTGTTAGAATTCTTTGTTGTGATTGTGTAGCGCCAGTCCACGGGGTTCGAAGAAGGACGGTCTTCACTCAATCAAAGGTATTTTAATCAGTTACCGTAGAAAGCATCTATATTAACAAAATTTGTCTTACAGAGATGTATTTTCTCGTTAAAAATCAAGTACTATCAGAGAGTAACAGATACTGTTGAGTAGGGAGAATACCAAGAATATGTTTTTGTTTTAACTCCCTCCAACCAAGGGATTTCTTTTCTTTTTATGCGCTATGTCTTTTCAGGACATAGGCGACCATGGAAGACGATTTCAAATGGCTAAAACTAACATGGGGATATTAGTGATAGAAATGTATTTCAGTGAGTTAAGTTTTGCACGTCATACAATGAAAACGGGGTACTTTCGTCTCTAGGAACTTGCTCCCCAGTGGGGGTGATAGAGCCAACGCACTGGCTAGTTAGAAAATGTACACGTCGACGTTTGTAATAAAGTAGTAAGTTAAAATTCTCTTTATTGATGTCTCTTTCATCTCCGGACTCAAAAATCATTTCAACATCCGACACGAAGATGGCACAATGACCGAGAGATCACCCCCAGGACGAGGGGAGATACAACATTGCTTAATTTGATGCCGTGACCACGATTTTCCAGCATGGGTGGACGCAGAATGAGAATTGCAACACAACGTGGAAAAGTTCGGGGAGGATTTCAACTGAGTACTCAAATATATATATATATGAAGAAAAGGGGAATATGAAGAAAAAAGTAGTGTAGACATATTGGACAGTCTAAGTGCGATCATATTATTAGTTCTACTGCTACACACACAAACACATCTTTAACACATCAAAATAGGAAGTAATGATAAAAAAATCAAAGAGCAAGGTTTGATGGACAGGAAGAAAAAGAAGGGACGAATAGGGTAGAAAAAATAAGCAAGAAAGGGGAATGAACTCTACACCAAATCATACACACTGATGCGACAATGTCACTTTTGATGAAACATTTTTGTAAGAGACTGATTTGTTTTGTTTTGTCTTTTTTTTTTTTTACAAAAGTCTACAACATGTACGGAGATCTATTGTTAATTTTGAATGGCGCATTTAATGTTCTGGGGTGCATCCAAATTTGTATGTCTGGCAGCGTTTTGGTTACGTAAAGGCCTGAATTTGCGTACGTAGCACAATGGAAAGTGGTTTTGAAAAATAAAGACTAACGGCATTTTGTGATGGGGCGCATTCCCACTGAGATTTCTGTGGGCTGTTAATGAGTTGAAAATTTTTGTGACTATAGATTTGCGTCCATTCATATGTTTTAAGTTTAGAATTATTTTGCTAACTGTAATTAACTGACAAATGATTGTTTTTTCATTTTTGTAAGAGATTGTGAAATTAAAAAAAAAAAATATGCGTCCTTTTGGCTTCATTGGTTGAAGAATTAAGTTGTTAATTGGTGAATTTTCTGAGTTAATCTTTGTGAAAAAATTAAGTGAATTAATTGTTGCGGGAATAAGTAGATTCGGTCTGCATAGTATCGGGTTTCCGAATGTGTCTGGATCTGTATCCTGGGGGGAATTGTCACACCTGGCTATGTAAATAAGGTAACAATGGGGGAAAGAGATAAAGATTTACGCTATGAAGTATCCAGTATCGAGTGGATATAACCCCAAGATACCTCCGGGGTCAAGGAAGGGCTTTGATGACCAAAAGGAATTGGTCAAGTGGCTTGTGGAATGTCAAGTTGCGGTAGCGGCTAAGGGATTTAGGAACCATTGTAACTACGGTAGAGCCAGTAATGGATTAGTTAGGAGATGCTGAGCAGGTGTGGTTGTTCTCCCCCTGGGGGCAGTCAGGGACAGGAGGAATTGAACATGGTGCTAGTTGAGTTTTGGCACACAGATGCAGATGGTTAATAAGAGTGATTATAGAAAATTAATGTTGATAAATTTGTGAAGATTTGTTAAAGTAAATCTGGTAATACACAAATAGAAAAGTAATTGGTTGTTGTTGAATAAAATGGAAAGTTGTGTGCTGTTTCACTGTGCGTAAGAAATAGGCAAGGAAAGTGTAAAATTTAGGCGGCAAAGACGTTATGGAATTGGTTGATGTTGTGGTGTGGGGATTTTTAGCAAGTATTGTGTCATTTTTGGACCAGTATTTTTTTCTGTGAATTGTATGTAAATTTATCTCCAGGAATATTAGATTGCAGATGTGGTAACTCTTGACCTGGGTAGGAGAGACATTGTAGAGATCAAACGTCACTGTTGGAGTGACGTGAATCCAGACTGATGTCTGAGGCGTTGACCTTGGGTTACGTAAGCTAGTGACCAAGAATGGACAAAGGATTGTCCGGTATTCTGTTTTTGTTTAGAAACATGTTTGCGAAACTGAAAAAATGGGCCAGAATGTTAATTCTTCATCAGAAATCGTATATGTGCATGTTGGAGGGGGTCATGTGACTGAAGTCCAATGAAGAACAAATTTATGGTGCACGCTGTGCAGACACCAAAGTTCAGAGGAGATTGTAGAGAAATATAGTTGAAATAAAATTCATAAATAAATTCTTTATTGATTAGGAAAGTAATGTTAAATAATAGTCTAGCAGACTATTATTTTTTAGAGAAATGTATTTCTCCTCTGACTTTCTCATTTTGACCTCTTAGGTCAGACATTAGAAAACAAAGGAAGTCGTTTTTGATCGGCTAAAACTAGCGTGGGAATGTCAGAGATAGAAAGAGATTTCAGCGAGTTAATTTTACACTTCATACAATGTAAACATGGCACTTTCCTCTCTAGAAACTTGACGCCCGCCCCAAGTGCGCGTGATAGAGCAACACAACTGGCGAGTTAGAAAATGTACACTTCAACGTGTTTAATTAAATAGTTTGTTAAAAAACCCTTTATTGATGTGTCTTTCATCTTCGGACTCTAAAAACATCCGTGCGGAAGAATACATTGTAGTAATTGGTACAGTAACCAAGAAACCATCCCAGAATGAGGGGGGTACAATACATAGAAAAAATGTCATCAGAACAATTACGATGATAATATTTATGGCACAGGGAAAGTACGCTACGGCGGTGGGAAAGTGACTGAAGCCGATATGCCATGTCAAGACCAATAACATTGCATATTCTTATTTGGATTTTATGAAGAATCTTTAAATGTATAATAGAAACACCAGACCAGATGTAACAGCAATGTTCAGTATATTGAAGCATGTATATGATAGTTTTTGACGAGAAAAAATAGTCTTACACGACACAGTAAACTAGCTTTACTTGCAGCAGATCTAGAAAATGCTTCCTTATAGACTTGACGCTTCATGTCAGCAGAAAACGTTAGTTCGAAAAGGTGCAATGAGTCACTCAGGAAGTTAGCATTAGCCGTATCGATGTAAAATTAAAAAAAAAACAGTTTAGTGCCACAAGTTCAGACGTTTACTGGTAGGATCGGCAATGCCACGTAATCATAGTCTATCATCATCTTCCTATTTTACTGGTAAAGGCGGGAGTTAAAATCAGTCAGTTTCTTTTACAGTGCCGTGAGAGTGCTTCCCCGATTATTACGATCTTTAGCCGTTGTCTATCCTACATATCATCATAATCTGCACCTCAACCTATTACGCCCATGAGTCAACCTCATTCAGAAACACTCTACTCTGAGTGTTTCTGGGGCTTTGTATTGAGTGAACACTAGCATAAAAAAACAGTAGTCTTCCTTTTTTAAACTGACAACAGAATTGTCGCCATTTTTAAATGCAGTGAAGTGTAACGGTTATTAGCCCGAAAAACAAACTTGAAACCCGAGTGGAAGCTTAGTAAACCATCCTGGGAAGTTTATGAGGGTATATACATTCCTATCGCCAGATATCTTGATTTTATAACTCGTCACTGGCATGCCACGAGAGTTGATGTTGAAGACTGTGTGTGTATGTGAACACTGGTAAACTACTATCTATTTATTATGGCTCAAATAATAGTGACAGTAAAATTCTGTTACACCTATTGTAATCCTTGACAACCACTAATAAAAGTAAGATCAAGATGCACTGACAGTTGTATGATCTGTAGCTGTCCACAATATCTGGATCAGAATTTGGCGCATCCGTATAACGATATTTACATATTTAATATCTTGAATAAGTTTTTCTTCGTTGCCATTTTTATTGATAATGGTATAAAGAAGCTAGCTCAATCCTAACCATGTATCTGCAGGTGTAAATCCTTGCTGTCATTTATTTGAGGTTTGCAACAAAGGAGTAGAAAAACATTTAATTCCTGTTCTTTCAGTGTTCTCGTTCCTTAACCTTTTCCTTTTCTTATATTCTGACACATTCAGTACCCCCTCCTGTGTCTTAGTGACTTCATTGCCCTGCTTTCGGTGGATGGGGTGAGATAATTAAAAAAAAAATAGGGGAAATTAGTTACAACTATGTTATATAGGAATAAAGTGCCTCTGCCTACACTGGAGTCTGAACACAGATCACCAGAGAGGAAACACAAGTGATCTCCTTTTGAATAAGTAGATCGCATGATGGTAAAGGAAATGTATATATGGGAATTAGCGTGGCGTCTAAGGGATCACTATGCGAATTACTTCGGAAGTGTGCTTGTAAAAATCTATGACTCCTGGCAGAAAGGGACCCAGACGAGGCTGTGCCGAAGGGCAGAGTCTCGTCTGAGAACGTAGACAGCTACCCAACTCCGTTTTTACAGGGTCTGCAGGGAATTTTTGCCAGGGCCTACGGACTCAGATAGCCCACAATAAACTTGGTCTTGTGGCGCATCCGACCGCGTGGGGCGGTAGGTGAATATCTCACTATACGGATTACTATTCGGATCATTATTCGGTGGTTACTGCTCGAGCGAGTATTATGAAGCAAGTAATATCAGTGCGAGTGTTATTCAAAGGTGTCTGACACCAGTATTGTTCAAGGGCATTAGTATAGTTGTATCTGCAATTACAAAGTCTCTACTACAACGAGTATTACGAAAGTGACAACGAATATTCGTTGACATTAAAAAAGTGGCAACGAGTGTTCGTTGACATCACAAAAATCTACTAACAGCAGTAGGTACTTCTACCTTGGTCAAGAATGTAGATCTATCTATCTATCTATCTATCTATCTATCTATCTATCTATCTATCTATCTGATTCTTTTCCAAGCTGTGTATTTATCTATACAAATACATGTGTGCGTATATGTTCTCAGGTAAAATAATGACAAGAATGAAAAGAATAAAAAACAAGACTGAATTAGAGAAACTGTGGAAGATTGTAAAAATGGCGAAATGTCAGCGTGTGACGAAAGAGGGACAAAATCTTCAGTGGAACCGAGGATGAAACATAGAAGAAATGAATAATGAAAAGATCGGAAAAAAAAAGAATTTCTTAAAAGTCATTTTTCTTTATTCGACTTCAAGTCGAGGTCATCGAGTCCACAAGCGCGCGACTCAGTAAATTGTGAACTCCATAATCATTTCACTAGTGCTACATAAGGTTCTGACTTCAGAGTTATCTGTCTCCTAGACTGGTTGCCAAACATAGCTGGAGAGCTCAATCTACCCTGCCTTTTAACACATACTTAGGGGAGGGTAATAATTGAATTCAAACCTTTCCCAAGGGCAAATGCACGAAAATGAATTTAACAAATTCAACCAGGATTCGAACTAAGTTATTTCTGTTTCTGAGACTCTAAACATCACACCACCCGCACATACTGGCCTTTACTTTCCGACCTCGCTCACATTTTCTGTTAGGTTATCGCTTGGTCTATAGCTTCTCTCTTTAAAACATTATAGTTTATGAAAGATTTTATGGTCATGTCTGGAACGTGCTTTGGATCATTGTCTTGAAAGGTTTTTCCATATACCAGGCCAAGTCGTTCAACCAGACTATCAATCTCACAAAATTCCATAAATTCATTGTAATATGGTTCATTCAGCGAAATAGTTTTCATGGATTCCTATAAGTAAATCCCAAATATGAAAACTCACTTAAAATCATATTACATTTTTGGTTAATTATCCTAGCAATTTCTCCATATCTAGAAATCCCTGAATTGACTAAAAGAATTCCATGGTACGAAACGACATGTAATCTAAAAATAACAAATTTGGAAAATAAGATGCATTTAGAATAGTTTCCCATTATCTCAATTTTATTATCGTTTGTTGCATTACTTTTGTGAAAAAGAGAACTTTTGGTAGAATGCAGTAAAAATGATCTCTCGATTTCTTTCGCCAGTAAAAAAAAAAGTCTCTTTTCTTTCAATAACTCATTCAGACATGTTTACTGATTGATTTATTACAAGCTCACGTATTGTTTATACGTCATAGTACCACAAGAGTGCTCCAAGAATCAATTTTCGACTTATTTGAGAAAGTTTCTTTATTGTTGAGTTCAAGATCTCTTTTTATAATTTTGAAAATAATTCCTCACATTTGCACCAAACATTGATAATACTTCACTTCCTGATTTTCCCTCTATTTCTAGAATAAAATATTTTACAACGAACTATTATCAAAAAACTAGTATTGATAGATTTCTATAATAAAATTATCAGCAAAGTATTTTTATATTATATGTATAGTAATCCTATTTTACAAATGATAATTCAAACTTCAGAATTTACAGATTTTCAATACACAATTAACTGCCGAAAATTGCCCAAACAATCTTTAGTAAGAAATTGTAAAATTTTACTGTTAATTCATCACGTTGCACTTTTCAGTATTAATGATGGCATAAGACAAGCATGCATCTCCTCACCGGATTTATTTAAATATACGACGAGACGATGCAAAGAGAACTAGAAGTTCTACCAGGATTTATCAGCATAAAACACGCACATGACACTATGTTGATATGCGATTTACAGAAAAATACAGGAAAACCTAGATAAGGTACAAAGAAAAGCGGAAAGAAATACTAATCATTAATTTTAGGAAGACAGGATGCCGAGTCATTAAAAAGAGGTACGACCCATGATACGAGCTGCAAATTGAAGACCTCGGAATCAAGCATATACAGAAATGTATCTGAGAAATTTTGTAACAGACGATGGAAAATGTGACACCGAAATCCAAAACAGATAGGAATAGTGAAAGATGCCTTCTAAAAACTAAACAAGTATTAAGAAAAAGAAAAAAAATCATTATAAACAAAGAAAAGTGTTCTCTGTATTATCTAGGAGAAACATAATACCAATTTTCATATATGACAACGAATGCGAGTCAATTTCCTCAGACATGTAGGTGAAACTTGAAGTGACAGTGATGTGGTTATACAGAAGTATGATGAGAATTAAACAGACAGAATATGTGAGTAACAACGATGTCTGAAAGAAAATGGAAACAAAAACGTTTGTACGTTCTGGGACACATCATGAAGAAAGTGTGCTTGGAGAATTTGACACTGACAGGATTTATTGACGACAAGAAGGAAACAAGCGAGCAACCAACCTAACACGTTTGTGTAAATGGATGACAAATCATGAACTAAGATGTATAGTAAAGAGGAAGCATTACTAAGAGCTACAAAGGAAAGGACGTTGTGGAGAGCCATGATTGTCCACAGAAACAGAGCTCATAAAAATTGTATCCATAAAACTTGTGAAAGATCTTCAGCATCTGAACCAAAAACAAAGAGCCTTTACTTATTCTGTTCGATATATCAATTGACTTAAGGTGAGAAAACACTGAGGAGTTCTCAGCCGAAGACAATATGCATTGTTTAGTTCTACCATTTCAGAGATTGGCAGCAAGGATGCGTCATGATACGTACACAGGGTTGAATCATCCTCATTTCTTTCGTATTCCATTAGTTAGGAGGAAGTTCTACTCACACATCTTCTTCCCCATAACTGTTACATTTGTGGAACAGAGTTTTGAGATGATGCTTCTCCGATCACTACAATTCTTAACCCCTTCAATTCTAGGGTCAAATATTATTTATCCTACATGTCCTTATAATATGCACATACAAATAACCGCATTCAGTAACGAACTTCGGGTTCTTGAGCATTGTATTGGATGAACAATAGTATAGAAAAATCTCATAATTGCACAATACTTTGTCAGCGTAGCTGGAAATAATGTTTAATTATATTATAAAGTTTCAATTTGCAGGGTCCTTGAGATTCCTATTGTGTTTATTTCACTTTATTTATATAAATATATCAACAGAAAGTGTGGAATTTCCCAGTTTTGGGAATTTCGTGTTTTTGCCCAAGAAAATTCCAAAAGAATTCTAGGACTGTACGTTGTTAACATTTACTGAAAGTACTGGTTTTCATCCACAATCAAATAGTCACGTGCCAAATTTCAATCTAAAGATAAGTCATAGCCGGGAGGATCTTCAGTGGTGTAAACTTCTGACATTGTTCATCATTATCATGAGATATTTTGGCTGACCAAAAGAATTGCTGTGAACAGAATATACATCAAATGAACGTGTTCTGTCTATAATTAAAGCAACCTTGATCTACTTGGGAAGGATATTAGAAAATACAGGACTTATACTGTAAGAAAACAGTCTGTATACGGATAGAAATGTATTCAGCAAATATTAAAAAATAGAAAGAGGTGTAAAACAAGGGTGTGTCTTCCTACTGGACATCTTCAACATATACAGTGAGGTGATCCTGAGAGTATTAGAAGTCCTACCCGCATTTATTATTTGCGGCCCCAATGTTAACAACATAAGACATGCAGATGACACAGTGTTGATAGAAAATAAAGAAAGGAAACCAAAAGAACTCCTACAGAAGATAGTGAAGAAAAGTGAGAAGAAAGGATTAAACATTAATTGCAAGCAGACTTTGAGATTCAACTTTATAAATTAAGCTGGGTAGCTAAAAAAAGAAAATTATTAAGCGGCGTCTAAAAACTACAGGATGCAACATACGCTTAATAATATCTGAAACAAGGAGAAAAATATGTATTTTTCTTTTGTGTAGTTAATACTGTTATATTTTTCGTTCTTTTATATTCTAGTCAAATTCGACGATATGGAGTAGGTGAGTGAATTATTAGCTGAGGGAATTATCAGATTCATGTTTATAAAAACCTCCGCTGTGTAACGCAATACGAAAAAAATTGGTAAGCAAAATGAAATAAGTTTCACGAGGTCGTTTTGCATTTTTTTCTAATCTATAGGTGACCTGCAAGTGAAGCCGATGGCACGATTTGAATGAGTGTTTAATAGCATCCGAACTGTTCGTGATTAAAACCTTTAGAGTGAACGTAATTGTCATACGTATACAGATGAATATGTACTGAGAAGAAAAGCAAAAGCTTGTCAATATAAAATAGACAAACTATCGTTAACGCAAAAAAATGATTCCATTAAAAAACGGCAGTGAAGCTGAACATTATTTTTCTTAGCCTTAATTGAAGCTTTGTCAACCATAATCATTTTTGACAATTTATTTCATCATATTTTCGTTGCTTCCATCATAACCATAATTGCAAACGCTTGAAAATACCAGTTGCTGTAAGCTTGGATGTGTGGCTGGTGTAATAGATAACTGAATTGGTAATGGGACACCGAGGTCAAATCCCAGTCGGATTTGTTAGACTTACGCGCAAATATCCTAAAAAGAAAAAACAAAACAAAACAAAAAAACACAAAAAAAAACACCGGTAGAGTAAATTAAGTAAATCTTCAATACACTACGTCGCGCAAAAACTAAAAAAAACAAACTTAGTGAGCTAGCAGCTACCTACTAAGGTATCACATAACGGATCTTCAGGGTAATAAACTGGCCAGAGAGGTAGGTTTTACCCTGAAGATCCTTTACGTGAAACCTTGGTAGGTAGGTGCTAGCTTACTAGGTTTTATAGTATATATATATATATATATATATTCTAAAAATTGTGGATTTAATAGGAGTAGATACGTTCGTGCATCGTACTCTTCACGCACTTTACTCCTTTTTTGATCAGGAAAATAATTTTATCCCTTGTTTCCTGTTTAGGATTGGGTTTCTGGTTTATCTCCTAAAGTATTTTCATCTTCTGTCACTCCCATTAACCACTTGTGTGTTAGTGGTATTATCGCCTTGCTTAAGAGTGAAATTATTGATTTTTTTTTAAATCCGAAATTTTTATTACTTTAAACATTATTATAGTGGGCACTCGTATTTGAAAGGATAAACCAAATTTATTTTAAACAAAGTATTTATTTTAAATGTGCATGTGCATTGGAAGAATCTTAATAAAGAAAATATGCTCTCTAGCAGGAATCGAACCTGCCCCTCTCCATTTGTAGGAGAAAACAATGTTTGACATGGATGGTTTACCATTTGGCTACAGAGAGCGTCACAGTTAAGCAAATTCCCTTTTAAGGAAGGCACCTCAAAAATAGACGCAGTTTCAGTCCCTACTGGAGAAAGCATTTTCTTTATTAAAATTTCTCGAATGCAAAAGCTTTCTAGCCAATATACGCACAGTTTAAAATAAAAATAAAAGTTGTGCGTTTATTACAAATACGAGTATCCACTATAATAACGTTTGAAATAATAATAATAATAATAATAATAATAATAATAATAATAATAGATATTGTAACAGGAGATAAAATGGCTTCCCTCCTGGTAGAAAGCAGGTTTGAATGAGTCTTGCATGTAAAGTACCCGAAAAAATGGAGGCTTTATGAGTCCTGTATTTAAGAAGCGATAGATCTCAAAGTTGGGTCCGTCTTGCGAGACTTTTTTAGCACCTATAAAAATTTGACCTGTCACTCAATCTACTTGACGAGGCGAAATAACAGTATGATTTTAGTAGCCAACAGGAGACTTGTGTGTTAGATTGTTCGAATTGCGCTACGGTGTGTGGTGAACGAGACGGATTAGGGAACTTTATTCCAAGCACGACGAAACTGATTACAAGTTATTTCGGCACTTAATAATCATGGAGCGCTTCGACTTGAAATCGACACCAGAGTTCGATGGCTTATCCACTGGCCTATCTGTTGTTGAATGGATGGAAAAGACAGAGCTCATTTACCGACTATGCAAACTGAGAGAAGCAGCAACGGTTATTCTTTTGGGGCTGACGGTAATGGTGTATCACTTGATAAGACACCAGAAATGTTGAAACAAAATCGCTATTTTTGTAGTGATTTTATAGCATTTATGTTATAATTTTCAAATAAGTTGTATATCTATCTATCTATCTATCTATATTTTTTATAGATATGATTCCCTCGTGACACAGAAATTACTATTTTTCGAAACTGGTCAGCAGTATTCATGTTTAATTGTCATATTAAAATTTAGCCACTGGGTGTCAGTTATATCCACAAGCAATGTTTGGAATAACTATGCTACGGAATGTTTTACTCATTTGTAGTTTTGAAATGGCCGTGTTATCTCAGTTTTTTTTCATTATCAAGGGGTCACTGCTTTAATGGAAGTTGGGGTGTTTGTTAAATACATACATACATACATACATACATACATATATATATATATATGTGTGTGTGTGTATATATAATGATTTAAATGCTTACTTATCTTTAGTCTTAGTTTTGTTGTTTCTTAGTTTTTATGATTCTAAAGTCGACTTATCAGTTGACAAAGGCATATAGGACATTAACTTTAGAATTAAATCATAAATAATACCTGCCTGGATTTCACAATCTGCGTAACTCCGAGTAGATATAACAAAATAACTTTAATGTTATCATAAATAGTCTATCCGTTACTGTTGAGCATTATTTTTACAAAGATGCTTACTAAAAAAACAAAAACAAAAAGAAACAAAAAACGAAAATAAAACAAAACATTATGTTCCACAACTGGTTGAATTGTTGTTTTTTTTGTTAAAAATATATAGACATAGATAACCGACAAAGACACGCAGACACACTATATATACATACATACATACATACATACATACATACATACACACACACACACACACACACACAATATTTATAAATGTAAAAAACATGTCTTTTACATATATATATAGTAATTCATCGAGTCTAGAAAAAAACTCAACAGAAAGCAGTGGTCGTTCGCTTCGTCCTAAATTTGGGCCTCATCAGCAGTGCGCATCCACTACCGAGAACGGAAACCCGGACAGTTACATTGGCAGTCAAACGTCATACCAACTGTACTAACAGGACTCGGTGGCGAAAAAGGTGTCGAACTAGACTCGATATTGCGCCGCTCGTTCACATATTTCGTGGTGGAACCCATCCACGTTTTCTTTACCCATATGACTGTGCCCCCGAGAGCCACGACTACTATCACCAAGCCGGCCCATCCAGAACATTAGAAGCCGGTTCAAGCAAGGATATACAAATGATAATATGTGAATATAACCCGATGAATTACTTAATTATCTCAAATCCTCAAATCATAGAGAGAGACAGAGAGGAGATGGAAAAAATTTTCAGTTCGATTCATTTTCCTAAAGTATCATACATCAGATCTTTTTTAATTCTTCAAAATCATGTAGGCCGGGAATTTTTCAGCATATAAAAGAGCCGTTTATATAACTATGTAAGAACAATTCACAGAGATTTAGAAACAGACAGAAAGACCAGTTTCACGATCCTTTTTTTCTGATTAATGATCAAATTTACAATGCAGCTGTTTTTTTTTCAAGGAATCCAACTTTGATCAATTGGAACCGAAACCAAATTTATTAGGAGCATCGCATCAACTTTTGTTGACATCTCTAAGCTTATTTCTATCTCACTGCATCTCTTAGGCAAAATAAACAGCTTCAACTTGGAATACATAAAAAAGATCAAACCTGTGTAGATCCAACCAACAAAACCAAAAATATATTATTAGAAACGTCTGTGTGCCAAGCCAATTTAAATTACCGACAGTAAAGAATAAATGCTATGTCGACACAAATAAATCTGTCTTTCATACGTTATCGATTCTAAATTATTGGATCCGATCAAATATATTGCAGCAAGGGAAAGAGAAAGAAAAGTAGTAGAAAGAAATGACAGGTGAAATTTGGATGTAATTAACATTATAGCAACGGGCGGGTCGTGTCCCTTTTGACAGGGGTGGTAACTTTCTTAAAGGTACGAAATGCTTGTAAATCATAAGCTTTGGACGTAAGGAAAGGCGAGAGAAATCCAATCAAATATGTGAAAAATGGGTTTAACTCAAGATATTAAATCCTATATTGAAAGCATTCATATCTTTCTGCGTTTCCTTAGTTCGAAAATTCTTTCTTTCTTTCTTTCTTTCTTTCTAGAGTTTTATATTTCTGTAGGATAATCTATTTTCATAATTTTATCTCTTTTAAAAACAATGTTTTAAATCACTTCTTTTCTTTTATGAAGCGAATTATGTATGCTTTTACTTTCATTCCGTGAACGACTTTTTAAATTTTTCATTCATTCAGTGAATGAATATAATTCGCATACGATCTTTACTCGGTAAATTCGTTTATTTTCTCTTCTTGAAAGAAGTTACTTGTGAAATAGAACGTTTTCTTTCTTTTTATTTACCTCAAATTCTTATTCGCTTCTGACTTATTCTATTAGAGTTTATCTTTAGACTGAACGAACAGAGTAAGCTGTATATCAGTCAACTGTTAACATAAAATGTTCTTATGTCTGAGGTCGAATAAAAAGCTCTCTGTACAACAATTTTCAATTACCATGCAAAGCATAAACAAAACCTTGAAGCCAACAAGAAAATTTAGGAGAGAAGAGAAAAAGGAAATAAATTCAGTACATGCAATAGAAAAAATGTTTTTACCAGAGAAACAAAAGAATGAAATAAAATTCGAGTTTAATTTTTTTATTTATCACTTTAAAAACCTGACAGAATATTTTGAATTTTTTTCAAAAACTATTTCTGGATGTCATCACGAAATCTTTCCACGCCTTTTTCTTAAGATGTGAACATTGAACGAAAATACAAGTCGTCTCCATTTTGTGTAGAAACAAAATTACTTATATAGATTTTAGGCGAGGACTCGTTAACGATTTTCTGATTGGATGTTGAGTAAAATGATTGAGAAGTAGAAAGAAAATGTGAATTATTCACCTCCAATCATAACAAGCAAATACACTCAAAACCTTTTGGCTTACTGATCTTTCTTTCACAAAGTTAAGGTGAAAGCCATGATATAAAACTTTAGAGATTAGAAAAGAAACAATTACGTGCTGATTTCAAAATCATTTTAACAAACAAAATGGCGGTAATGTCATTCAGTATCCCATAAATACTAGAATTACGACAAAGATATGTTCCAACTACAATCTTAGTAACATTTATTAATACGGTCATCATTATCATAATCGTCTATGTGTCCATTCAGAATATCGGTGGTCATGGCTCTTCACTACTTCCTATCTTTTGTAGCTCTTAGTAAGGCTACGTTTTCACCTTCCCTCCTAATCTCTGTGCTGACATTCATTTACACAAGTTTGCTAGTTAAGTTACTCGCTGTTTCTTTTTGTTCCTCTTGCATTTAATAAGTCCTGTGAGTACCACATTCCCCAAACCCTCTTTCCTCATTATTTATCTCAGAAAATTCAAATATGTCTGTTTGATTCTAAATATAAGCGAATTTGTTGCTTCTATTTTCCTTAAAACGTCCTCGGTATTTACATAATCTGTTGATAATATTCTCAGCATTCTTTGTAGAACATAATCTCTGTCAACTGCCCTACAACTGTGAGGAAATTATCCAACATACTTGCAGTAATTCTGTAAACGATTAATGTCTGGTCTTGGAAAAAAATGGTATAAGCTGAAGTGGAAAATTTTCATAGTAAATAATGCATATAATTTAGGAGATTTTAGGAAATTCTCATGTGATCCCGATTATAAATGAAATTGTTGCCTTCTTTGTGCAGTTTTTTTTTTCGGAATTTGGGCGATCATGTCTATCTAAGACTGCCTATCTTTTGTAGCTTTAAGCAGTTATTTTCGTTGTTTTATACTACCCATTTTGTGTTCTGTCACCCATTTGAACATGTAGATTATTTAGGTTAATAACTATTTCTTTCTATCCCTGTTTACAATATATCCTGCAAGTAAAATTTTCTAACCCTTCTTTTCTTATGATGTATCCTAGAAATGTCATTTCTGATTCTAGATATGATTGTATTTTTCTTTAAAATTTCCTACTAACTTTACAATTGTTTGTCACGGATTAAATTCAGCAGGTAAAGAAGGCTGTAGCTTCCACCTAGTTTCTAACATTGACTACTGACACCTATTTGTAAGTACCTATGTCGCCACGAAAACCAATATTAAATCGTTATGTGGTGCTAAATATTGTCCCGCCTATTCAAACACGATTCATAGGCAACTGTTATTAAAGTCTGCTATTAAATTTGTAAGGGAGGTAATTAAATTATTTTACTGCCCTTTCAGAATCTATTGATAGTCAACTGTGACCTTTTTATGTAGACGTTTTACTTGGGTCCCAAATTTTCTCATTTTGTATTAAGTTCACGTTCAGAAATATTACCTTTCAAACGGAATTCGAAAAAGATTTAGTCCTCCCATTTATTCATATTATATATTCATTCAAGATATGAATAAAACTGCGAATAAAAAAATAGCTTTTAATAGTAAGTAATGATTTTTATTTTCTAAGTTAAGTATATTTCTGTATGGCAGCAAATTTTAATTTTTCTCTATTTTACTGATGTCCGATAACCATAAAAAACATACAACAAACCAATTATGGGTGTAGGTTTTTTCCTTCAGCGATGTTACTAATTCAGAGACTGCCATTACTATATGAATTTCTGGGATGAAGAGTCATCATTATTTATATTATTTGTATTTGAACTATTTTACTAATGTTTGTTGCGTTTATCACAACGTTTCAGCCGTTGTGCACTCCGGCCTTCCTCAGGTATATATCTGGATAATCTACAGATATTTCTGAACTGAATTTAGACTACTATAGCAAGACTATTCGCGTAACACTGTTCATGTCTCGGGATAGCATCTAGTTCTTATTTTTATTTAGTTCTGTTCAAGTATTAGTCATCGATTTCCACTGAGTGTAAGTAAACACTGCTCAATAGAGTGCAGATTTCGGTTTTCTCTATAACGCATACATACTGGCATATTACTTGCTTTCAAGGGTGAAATATTGGACCTAGGCAATTTTAGTAATTTTCTAGGTGTAGCCAAGATGTTGACAAGGTTGGAACTATGGTAATTTCAGTGAGGATCGAATTCACTAATCAATCTTAATTGTACGAGCATGATAATCTTACTAACCATTACACTACGCTGAGGTTCCCAAAGGCTGATTTTCTAAGGGTCGCTTAGGTGTGGCACATGGCCGAAATTAAGGAGCATCCAGTGCGGATCAAACTCACTATTCAGTCGTAATTGTTCTAGCAGGACAAGATTTCTAACCATTACACTACGTCGAGGTGCCCACATGACCAATTTATATGCTTCTTGCTATTATTTTCGAACGATTTTCAATAAAATTTAGTTCCAGAATAAAAGCAGCCCACTTCCTTACAAATGAAAAATGATCAGAAAGGCATGAAACAGCTGTCTTTTCAGAATGGCATCTCGAATTATCTTGATGAAATATCAATATTTATCTTTCTCCCTTATTCATTGGTAGTTTTTGGGATCAAGATTTTTTTCTACCATCTCTCGGTACTTGAATGCTGGAAATATTTCATTAACAATAAATTGGCATCGCTGTCCAGTAACAATAAACGTATTCCAGACTATATTCTTTTCACCATCAAAACGAAGACCAAATAATTTGTGTTTCTCATCGGAAATAATCTACAGGGTGAGATCTATAAATTGTCGTATAAATTACGCAAAAATGAAAATATCATTGACATCTCATGGTGCTCTTTTTCTCACAATGCACAACTGATTATTCTGTGCAATCGACAAAATAAAAAAAACAAACACTACGCATGCCCGAAACTAAAAATATAAAGTGGCGACAATTTAACCATCGCAACCTGTATAAACAGTAGTGGCAGTCAAAGTGGTCAAGATTTAATTACTTTTCTTCTGTCCAGATCATGATTTTCTGGTTCTGCTTATTGTCTATCATTTCTGTCCATTGCCACTGACATCTGGCAACTTTGTTAATTTTACAGAAATATGCCTTTGGCTTAGCTTGTAGTGTTGCTGTTTGAGAATTTGAACAAGGTGAGATCTGAATACTCGTCACATGTTCGAAACGCTAAACTTCTAAGGACTCGGCCACGTCCTTCGATATTTCCCTTGGGAATAAAAGCAAAACATCCATACAAATCGCTCAAACCAAGACAATAGGCTTGATCTCATATTATATTCGCTTAAGCAACATCGAGCCTGGTTATTATCTAGGTGGGTGACCGTTTGGGAATAGCAGGTGCTGTAAGGCTGGACAGGCGGTTGGTGTAATGGATAATGGCTCGGAATGGTTAATCGGAGAGCTGAGTTCTAATTCAAATTGCGTTGATTATATTCATTTATGTGCAAATACCTTACAGAAAAGGTATGAATGCACTTCTTCTTTCCTCGGCTATTAGTTAATCAGCACGACTTGCATTAGTAAAAAAATCCAATTATTATCCAAAAAAGAAAAAGCATTAATAAAATTGCATACAAAATATTTAATTTTCGGCATTAAATAATTCGGAGAGGTTGATATGGCGCTAAACAATAACTATCAATCATAATATTCGTCTGGGAAGACGATCCTTTGGAAGTATCTGAACCTATACCCCAGGGCTTAATCCAAGCCCTGGGGTATAATTGTGAGTGAAATTCTGTAGACGAAATTGTTCGAAAGTATTCACTAATTGTGCTAGCACGAAGTCACCAGTCATTGTGACAGTGGGTTTGACAGTACTGGCTTTGTTCAAATCGGTGATCACGCCAGACTATGCCACATTTCATAGAAATCTATTTATCAATCTGTTTGTCTGTCTCTGTCTACCCCCTCCCTCTCTCTCTCTCTCTCTATATATATATATATATATATATATATATATATATGTGTGTGTGTGTGTATGTGTGTGTGTGTGTGTGTGTGTGTGTGTGTGTGTGTGTGTGTGAGGACCACTGGGAAATTATGATCATGTCTTAAGCAGTTTGTATGACTGAATACAAGAATTTTGCCCAATTCCCATTCAATAAATGACGCAACCCAACCATGTATAATTCTGCATTTTTGACAGGTTGTTCTATTCAGTTATATGATTAACTGTCTCCATAGCTCTTTGTCAAATTTCACCTCCTAATAATCGGTCCCAAAGACTATTTTAATTCAGTTCACAGCTGGAGAAATGGTCGTAATGTCCTTAAGGAAAAACTTAACTAATTTCCCTACGTAGACGGTCAAATGTTTTCGATTATTGAATATTTCGCTTTTGATAATTACTTTATCTGGCTTACAGTTTGCGCAATTTTCTGAACACATTTTAATGGATTATGAAAACATCATTTTCAATTCATCGATTTTGTCTGTCGAGGAATTTTCATTTCCCAATTAGCGTTTTTCGGCGCTTAGAAATTCGGATTACAATGATAGGCCGAATTTTTTTCTAAATTTTGTAGAAGACTTTGCTGTAACGAAGGGCTTTTTAAATACCGCTATCACTTAGTTTTGCTTCAAATAACATTGTTTTTTCTTTCTGGTGCGAGTAAGGAAACTTTAGGTATTTTCAGACGGGAGCTCTTCAGCGTTAGAGTTGCAGTAATGCGTCAAAGTCTCAAGTGTTTTTATTGTTGCTGAACACCGAGAAAATGTACTTTAAATACAAAATTGAGCTCACCTATTATTCAGAGAATAGATTACTTCGAGAAGAGATATACAGTTCTATTACACGTACATTTGTGCAGGATATACATCAATTCATAGTAGCAGAAATTAGCCTTGTGTTCACAGAGATAAAAGCATACTTGAGAGGAAATAAATCGGAGACAAATGACAGGAAAAGCATCGTAAATTGTATGTTAATTTCATGAAACTTATTTATATTTTTTGTTTGTATTGGCGTGTATATTTTTTTTAGGTTACAGTTATTTTATTATATATGTGATAAAAAGGAGAAGTTACTCCGAAGTATTACAATCCATATCACAGAATGAAATTGCCTGTACCAAGGTTCCTGGCGAAGATATTGAATTTAACGCCTTTTTGGCGGGATACCCGTATTTCTTGCAAGAGTAGTTTTTGTTGCATGCTGGGAGAGTTTTTATTAATTTTAATTTTAATTTATTTTATTTTATACACCGTTTTTATATTATTTTTTATATTATTCTATTTATGATTTTCATTATTATTATTGTTTCATATTTTATTTTTATTCATTTGTAATAATAATGATACCCTTACACATTCTACTCGAACCGCCTTATTAAAGAAGTTTGAAAAATTTTCTTATAATCTCTGGAGATAGTTTATATATAATGCGAATGTGCTGCAAGGGCTGTTTACTATAGAACTGCATCAAAATAAGAAAGAAAGAGATTGTTGGTGGCCAGAAAAACCTTTAATTCCATGAAGGAAAGATCTATAAACAAGGATCCTGCCAACTATGTTCACCTGAATTTTAATTTTAATTATTCAACCATGTTTGGTACATGATTAAAATTGATCTCAAGAAAAATGATCATTGTTTTAATATTTTCTAGCAATGATCACCGCATGAAGAGAAATACATGTCTACCGTCCATTAAGTGAATACTGTTGTCATGTCAGGTCTACAGTATATCTGGAAATTGTAGAAAAAATCCAAAGGATCTACATTGTTATTGATCCTGACCTGGCATCTCGGCTTCAATCACTTTCCTACCGCCGCAAGATAGATATCCTATAGATAAAACATCAATCGTCATCATCCGTCTTCCTGAATCGTCTTCTTACTCGTCAATAACGTTTTCTCAGCTTCCTTCACTCTCTTGCAGCTTAGTGGCTTTATCACCTTGATTGGCCTGAAATGGTTAGAAAAAGGGGGTTTAATGTAGCATAGCGTCACATAACTACAAATAAGTTTGTTACTTCTCTTTCTTAAACAGATAGTTTTCCATTGCCTTGTAAATCAGCATTTTAAACTTTTGTTATTTACATGCATGCCAACACGGATATTTGACGCTAGGGGTGAACTGATAAATTTCACCGTCACGATACAAATCCGTTTACTGATATATATTGATCATAGTATATGCGCCTTATAAACATTCTATCTGCCTGGAGAAACATTGAATAGCCGTGCAAAATAAGACGAGAGTGCTAAAAACAAGGTAAGATTGAACAGCGATAAATATTATAAGAAAAAAAAAAGAACATGAGAGATATATGAAATACAAAAGTCACTTTTCTGAAAATTGTAAAAAGCCAATAAGAAACTCAATATGTTCCAGCGAGTCGTCTTTCAAATATCTCGAGTTTTTTTTTACTGAAAAACCATCATGCATCAGCGATTATTCGTAAAATGTATTCCGTTTAACGTGGCGTATATTCGTTGTTTGTTATCCAATCAACAAAACAAACAATTTAACAGCTAAGTAGGAGTTGTAAATGTAAATAAATATTATCAGTTTGTGATAAGAAACGCAATAAAAACATAAGTTGCAGATGATAACAAAACAAACAAGCAAATAACAAGAAAGCAATATACCCCCCCAAAAAAAACAAAACAAAACAAAAAACACGGCATCCATTAAACGTTTTTCTCCTAACAAATCATAATTTTATCCAAAGCTTTTTTTTTGTTAATGGTTCTACAGTTATTCTTACATTTTTATCGTAGGTGATTTCATTAAAGTAAAAGAGAAATGTGTAATGAAAATGAAGACGAGAGAAAATAAAAGGAATAATATATTGAGAGAAAGAAAGATGAAAATGCATATCACAGAAAGATAAAAAAAAAGTCAGAATGGGTTCAAACCAGCGGCAGGTGATTTGAAATATTTTCATGGAAAGCTTTTGGACTCGACGCTAATGAAAGCAGAACTGAAACGATACGTGAACTTCAGACTGAATTTTCATAAAGAATTTGCATTACTAGTGCAACGAAAATTTTTACTAACAACACTATTCCTATTGCAATATAGGATATATTTTTTTAATTGAAGATAAAGAACACAAAAACAACAGAAATTTGAATGCGATCGGCTTGCTTAAGCATCTGAATATATCTAACGTGAAAAAATAAATTTATAGCTGAGATTTCTTTGAGTGATACAACTAATTTCAACTCGGAAGTAATTCCAAGTCGGAACAAATTTCAACTCGATTTAAAAACCCTAATCCTAAACTTAAACCTTACCCCTAACCCTAACCATAACACTTAGTCCGAGTTAAAATTAATTCCGAGATGAAATTAATTCAACACCTAATCTCTTTTATTAGTCCTGGGTAAGACGTTAAACTATATCCATCAGGAAGGAATCTGATCAGGAGGTTTTCAGTAGCGTGGAACCAACTCTTAATTGCTGGTGTTCCCAAGGGGGTAGCACCTGTTAAGGTCCTAGCCATGAGCAAATAGTTGACTATTACCACCAATATTTTTTGGACAAAATTCTTAACAGCAATACAATTTTGAAGGAAGAATATTACCAGAAACAGATTTTTGGCAAAACAAAAAATTTCCAGCACAAAAAAAAAAAAAAAAAAAAATGTTGACTTAAAAAAAAAAACCCATTGAGGTTGTTATGCCGTAAAACAAAACCAAGTCAAACCAATCTATTCATGCGAATCTATTCTAAAAAATGTCGTCGGGATTTAATAATCCATTGAGGTTGATATACCGTAAAACAAAATAAAACAAACCAATCTAAACCAAAGAATACTTCTATTCATATGAATCTATTCTAAAAATGTTGTCGGCATTAAATAACCCATTGAAGTTGATATGCCGTAAAACAAAATAAACCAAACCAAAGCAAACCAAAGCAAACCATCTCTTATCTTCATTTTTTTCCATCTCAACTTTGTTACATTTATTCAGCTTTCCTTCCATTTAAATGTATAATTGTCTGTATCGCTAAAAAAATTATTGTGAAGAAGTTATTTCTGTGGACGAAACGCGTCAGTAAGAAGTTTTTTTGTTCCATTTTGTCATTCGATTAGCCACTCTTAATTTGATATATAGTTGTGTTGTCACTTCCCAACCATGACAGAGATCGAGATTTAACGGTGACAGTTGAGATAAAGTAGGTGTGTTTGCTTGAATCTTTACCGTTGGGAAAGGCATGGCTATTTCTCACCTCATTCCAGCTATAGGGAAAGTAGTTGGGCAAACTTTTCTCTCTAGACTTCACAGGCAGTCTAGGAAAATTCAAATGTTGAATTCGAAACCGCGAATGTTCATCTTGTGTAATGCCTAAGAGCCACTCGATTTAGAGGGTAACAGAGTACGAGGGGCAATTAATTCGTATATGTATGGAAGAAAACGGTTGACTCAAAACATGGACATATGAAGATTGTAGTGATCAGGGTAACTGATATAATGGAGTATGAGTACACCTGTGTTCCCCCTCATTGGAATATGATTGGCTGGTGTCCGTCATAAATACCAACGGACGTGTATGTACGAGAGTCAAGAGAGCCTTAGTCCGAGAGCTAAGTCTATAACGACGCCAGTTGGACTACGCCATTGATCTACACTTCTTACCTGCGACTACGACGCGTACCAGTCGATTACTGCTACCGTATTCTACTTGGTTATAGTAACCAAAACCACTTAGCTACTTCGTTCAAATATATCCCTTTCCGGGACATATCAGTAACTTCCTCTTGGGAGTCGTTCCCACAATGCAAGCGGTTTGTGGGAAGAAGCTGCTCGAGTAGAACTTGCATCTCACCAATTGAATACTAAGAGAATGAAGGTGGCTTACTAAAATGGGCGTGGCATGGCGGGTCTTAGCCGTGGAGATTAGAAATGGGGGATCTAAGAATTTTATTTCATCTGAACACTTTCCATCGAAATAGCGTCAGAGCAGAGACAAGCTTGCAACTTTTCATCTGTGAGGAAGGGGTTGTAGAATAGAAAATAATTCGTCACTCACAAGGATGGATATGCTTTTGGACTCAAGACTGTAAAGTGAAGGATGGCTAATTCTTTTTCAGAGATGGCCACAGTACTCTATTTTCTGCCTTATCTATCTCATGTAAGGGTAGAGGATAGCAGAACTACTCAGGTTCCTACAGACCATTCCGAGTATTTTAGCGATCGAACATACTTATGAATCCCATTTTAGGAATGGGTTGAGTTTGTCCCAACAGGAGACCTCCTTCAGAGAACATTCGTAATTATCGATCGAAGAAAATTCAGACTCCACTCGGGGTCATAACGGAAAGTCACTAGTTTGATTTTCAAGTCATTGAATGAGAACCGATCAGTTTTTGCCTCCACCACTGAGCTGTTAAAGCTAGATCAGAGGAGAGATCAGCTGTCGATTTCTGGTCATCTAGGGTTTTTCAGGTGCTCTCGTGTCATCAGCATAGATATTCACAAGTGACTGGACAACTGCCCCGGGTACATATACGGGATATCAGGGTCCTCGTTTGGGGAGATCACTTATGTAAATTACAAAGAGGGTTGAACCGAGAAGAGAGCCTTGGTAGGCGGCCTCATTGATAAGTGAAAAGACCCTTCCAGTGATTCCATAGATAGAGAGCTTGTGCAATAATCCTCAATGAAACACCTTGGAATTATCTAATGCAATTGACCTTGAAACCTCTTTGTTGCCTAGTGCCTCAATGATTCTGTAAGCAAGGACACAATATCAACATTGGACCGCGCTGAGCGATATTCATATAGCTTTTCGCTTAAGGGATTGATCCTAGTGAAGTGATCTTGTTGATTATAGATTCAACAAATTGCTAGGGAGGATACTGATGGATCTATACTAAGATGACGACGTGAACTCACCCGCCTTCTTGAAAACAGAGTAGACACTTGTCATCTTCCACAGACATGGGAAGGATTTATTCTTCAACCTGCGGATAAATGATTTTGCCCAAGATGGGGGATACCTCAGGTTTATTATTCTTAAGGACAACCACAGATGTTTTATCTGGACGGGTAGCCTTCTTCGAGCCAAGAATAAGTTTTGAGACTTAACGGACTGTGATAAAAATGTTACTAAGATTGATCTGACACAGGGGAAGTCGGGAAGGGAATGGCTTTTCCCATTTTAGGTTGAATAAGGTTTTCCCATTTAAGGCAAAGATAGTGGTGAAGAGCTTTACTTTATTCGACGAGAATGAGAGGACCTTCGACCATTTATAATAGTAGGCACTAACTCTTTGACTTGGAGATCTACCAAAACTTCGATCTTTGCCTGGACTGCTTTTGTATAGCTATACTTCTCATTTTCTAGAACATTGTTGCAATGATTACGGCCAGTTCTGAATGTAGTAAGTATACTACAACAACTCGCCACTGATAGATATTGTAATAAGGGTTACCTGTGACCTGTGTCCGCAGCACATTTGGGAGTGAAGTAGAACTGGCTGTTCGGCTTCTACTGGAATTGTTTCTGGAGTATAAAGCTCTGCATTCAAGAAAGGGCCGAGTCCAAGAGAAAGAAGTTTTTGGGGAGGTATGTTTGGAGAAGGCTGAGAGAGGTACTTCCGCCGTGTAAGAAATGAAATTGTCCCAATCAGCCTTCATATATGGAAAGGGGAGTCCTTCAGCTTTGACACTGCTTAGTCAATGATCTGAAGTGCCTGGTGTTTAAAACTTCAGCGACGCACATTATTTACATTATTCGGACTATTGTCCTCATATTTGTTGCCTTATTTATTACAAACGTTTCGGTCGGTATACTCTCCGGCCTTCTTCAGGTGGTTGGAATGTTGAATTTAATCCTTTATTTCGCTCACTGGGGTAGACTGTTCGAGTTCCACGTACAATGTTTAATGGATGCCAGTTATCACTTATCTTCTGTTAATTTCCCTCTGAAAGTTCTCCACTCCCTTAATATAGACAGATCAAGCGACGCAATATTTCAGGGCGGGATGTTAGGAAGAGGTCAAGGAGGTTCATCTGATGTCCTGTTGCATCGGAGAAGTTTCGGCAGCATCTTCCTTCTTGTTTGGTTTTGGTCTGAGTGGAGTAACCATTCTCTGGGGTGAATATCGAATACCACAAATATGAAAGCTATCTGAGAACTACTCAGTGAGGATACTATCAATAATCTTAGCTATTCACTCATACATTACAGTTCCGTCATCTTGAGGAGGAAACAGAGTGAAAATGAAAGTGTTACTGTAAACAAATGCACCGTGGAGGTGCATATACAGGATATTAGGTCCTCGTTTTATGCAAACATGTCTGGTATTTTTACTAGAAAATCTATTTTTCTACTTTCATTGTGTTTTGTCTTTATTTTGGCTTTCACTATTTGCCCTTAGCAGGGACCCTAACAGGTGCTACTACCCCGGGTGAGGACGAGTATGGGAACAACAGCAATTAAGAGGTGGTTCCACGCACCAGAAAGCCTCCAATATCCCGATCAGAAACCTTGCTGTCGGATGTGAATTTATCGGAAATTCAAGGTAATTGGACGCAAAAGGGACACTTATAAGTAGAATAAGAAAAGGGCGTTTGAAATTTTTGGGACACATAATGATTATAAAGAGCTAGAAGAATTTAACACTCACATGACATACTAAAGGTAAGAGGAAAAGAGGGAAATTGTAATTAACCCCCATAACGAAAATATGGATGTGGATAGCAGAACAGGGAGGGTACAGGAGGGATAGTAAAAAATACAAACATTGCTGAGAGCTCCAAAGAATAAGAAAGTTTGGAGAGCCATGATCGCCGATGTTATGAAGAGACACAGCACATAAAAGTTCTTTATTCTCTGTATTATTACAATTTATTTTACGTAAAATTATATAAGTCTTTTTAAATCTACATCCCACCATAACCATATCAGCGATTTATAGAGAACCAATCCTTTATGATAGAGAAAACAATTCTAGAGAAATAAAGAATGATATTGGATATCTGCTTTAAAATAATTTCAGGCTAGTATATAAATAGATAATTGCCTTTGATTGAATGTCGAGTATTTTGGGTATTTTGAAACGAAAAGACGTTCTATTATTCAAAGACTTTATTTCGTATTTAGAGATCGTTTATCAATCGTGTATATCAAAGTTTTCCCCATTTTATATAAACATTTGCTCAACGTTAATTTAGAGAAAACATCTAAAGACTATGATTTCATCATACTGCTCTTATATATATATATATATATGTCATATATATATAAGTCATATATACAGAGGTCATAACATATAAGTCATATATATAGGTCATAACATAATTTACCTTCTAGAATGTACACTATGCCAGAAAAAATATGTAGGAAAATCTAAATGGCCCTTTCACTAAAGAATTAATAATAATCGCGATCGAATTAAGTCGACTCCCCATGAAAGATTATTACCTGTAGAACAATATTTCCGCCTAGAAAAACACGATTTTAAAACCCATGCCAAATTCACTATAATTGAGAAATAGAAAAGTTCGCAGAAGATAACATTAGAAAATTTTTAGAGTTCCATGAAAATAAGTGGATACGATGTTTAAAAACGCACTATCCAGACGGGCTTAATCACAAATTTAACAATACAGATAGTATTAATATATAGCCCGACAACCCGCACGAGACAGACATGCTTACGGAGGTGTTGAGGCCTCACACTTATGCACATACCCACACGAATATACACACGCACATCATACTCACTCACTTCCTAAGAACCAAATAACACACAAATTAACACATCCCCATCCCCTTCCATTTCAAAATGACCAAGGAAATTCAGAGCAGCATGAATTCATCCAGCTCTTATCTCAAATAAAAACTTAAAAGAGACTGTTTGACCAACACAAAGTCTGACCAAAATTCATGTTAAAAAAATAAATGAACAAATGAAAACGACAGACAAAAGTTCATTTTCTCCATCAAGACATTCATTTCTGTAGTTCACTGCTACCAGCAAGCAGAATTTTTTTCTCTCCTGATGATGGTCATGTTGGCCGAAACTAGTCGAGGAATCTAAATGAAATAATAATAAAAGCGAAAGAATATTAATATACAATCCAGTGTGTCTGAAGATTTTAATTTTTTAATCTTTTAATATTTTTTATTGTTCAATATATATATATATATATATATATATATATATATATATATATATATATATATATACAGGGAGTTACAAAAATAGTGATCTTTTGTATTTTCGACTTTTATTGAAGAAAAATAAATCATAGTATTTTAAAATGACTTAAAATTAACTATGGCTTACACATTCAGAAATGGTTAAATCTTAATTTCAAGATGAGGTGGATTGGACGAGTGGAACAATTGAGTGGCTCTCACGATCACCAAACTTTACACCATCAAAATTTTCTTGTGGGGTTTACTGAATGATTTGTTTACAAGCTCAGACCGAAAACAATTCCTAAATTTAAACAAGCAATTTCTTCATTTTTTTTTCAGAAATTAATGTAGAAATGTGTCAAATAGTTTGTAGAAGTGTTGCTGATTGGGTTCAGTTTTGTATTGAACATAAAAAAACAGTATTTTAAATATAGTAAATTGTTGTTCAATAAAATTTAATAAGTAATTAGGTTAGTTTTACCATACCACACACACACACACACACACACATATATATATATATATATATATATATATATATATATATATATATATATACTGCCGTGTGACCATTAGGATGTAGTTCAGATCATCGGTCTCCCATTCCCTCTCCCTATCTAGGCTCTCCTACCTCCATAATATAATTCTAGTAATGGTGTCTTCTTCACTCCATATCTCCCCCTAAGTCCCCTATAACATCACCTCTCTCTTTCTTTCGCCAACTAAACAGTATCCCACTACAAACTGATACCATAAATAGTTTGAAAAAATCCTGCGAATTTTAAAATTAAAACTCTTATGTGAAAATGGCCATTAACGAAAGGTATCTTTATTCCAATTGCAAAGCACATTTGCTCTGTTTAATGAAAATAAACATTGAGCGCTCTTTTGTGAGTCAGTTTTAGCATATTTCAAATTCTAGGACGTATAGGATTCGCTTGGATTATACCAACGGATTACTAACTGTATATATATATATATATATATATATATATAAAGAAATAATCATACATAGAATCAATCAGTAATATTAATGCGATTAATAGCGAAAACACGTCGCTAATAGAACATAATGTATGTATTAAAATACTGTTAATCCATTGAATGATGTGATCCTCATTTATAAAACTGTTGTCAGATGTTTCTCGTCTATATTTTTAAGTTATATATATTATATATATATATATATATATATATATGTATATATATATGTATGTATATATATATAAATATATATATATATATATATATATATATATATATATATATATATATATATATACACTTTTCTTACTAAATGTTAGAGCCATTCAAAGAAGAGTTTTACTAAATTAGGTTGATGTATAGACCTAAGAGGAGGAAGCGATAATAAGTGCAGATTATGAGTATACTTACACTTGGTATGGTTTGCCCTCCATTTGAAGAGGTTAAAATTGTAATATTTGGGGAAGTATCATCTTGGGATTATGTCCTATAAAATAGTGGCTGTTGGGAAGAAGCTACTTCGGGAAGACGAAGGAAATCAGATGGGTTCAACACTGTATATGGCTCTGTAGATCTGCAAATCATTAAACTAACATTTACTATGGAAATGGAAATAGAATATTAAAAAGCTTTACATATCGACCGTTGCTCTCATCCCTGTTTTTATTATTACGTTTCTGTCCTTCGTTGCGTTCTCTGGCCTTTATCAGATGCTTGCAAATCCTGTAATCATTTGAGAATTTCAAACTACCTTTTATTTAATCTACAGATTGTTATTTTTCCAGTCAAGGGATATCTCGTCTAGTCCTTACTTAGAAATAAAGAATAATTTAACACCGGAGATTAAATAAAAGTTTCAATACGAAGTTCCCAGAAAGGCGCCTTGATTGCAAGGCTCGATATGATGGTCAGAGGGCACAACTGATGAAATGATGTGCTAATGATAATAAAGACGTGGATAATAGTCTGGTTGTAAATAATATACATAATTATAACTTCTCGTTCAAGTAATACAGATAGAAAAATAGTACAAATGGTTTACAGTCCAAATTCCTAAGCAGGGATTATACAGGGTGTCCCAAAAAATTTGACATCATTTTGAAAGCAATTATCTTGAAAACTACTAAGTCTAGTATAATGAAATTGAACAGTTTAGGTGTTAAACATGATAAGTACATTATGGCACCGACATCATAAGTGTTCAATATGCGCACCGGCTGAGACACAGCACGCGTCAAGTCGGTAGTTAAGCTCTTGCCAAACACGCAGTAGCATGTTTCCGGTAACATTATCCAGTGCAGAAGTGATTTTCTACTTAAGTTCATCAATGTTGGCAGGAAGAGGGAGGACATTCCATCAGAAAAACTATCTTCATCTCCACTACGGCCGATCCATCTCTCTGGCAGATTCTCATTGAGATAAGCACGTACTGCCCTCTTCCATTTAATATAAAATATTGATCTGTTTCTATAGATTCTATGAAAATTTGAGCTTATTTCAACAAGAATTGCCAAAATTATTGACCTGCGAAATGTCAGATTTTTGGGACACCCTCTATATTCAAACATATTTGTCTGGTTGTCGGACTGTCTGCACGCCTACACCATAATCCCAAATATTCCTAATAAATTGACAGAATATCTTGAGGAATGACGGGCCATGGGCCAAAGAATAATTGATTATTGTTTTCGGCGGATCATGGAATTCTTTGAAGTCGGAATTTGAATATTAAGTCTATATTCCAGAAATATATGGATAAATCGAATGTTAAACATTATCTCCCTTGCATCGTATTTTCTTAGAAACTATTACCGTATCGAGCTAGACAAAAGGTTTTTTCGTTTATTAAGCAGAAAATTTACATAATAAACCGAACAAAACTTTTGGCTAAACATATAATTCCTCCTTTTCCTCCATTATTTAAAACATTATTTAGCACGAGCGTTACGTTGTCTCATTAACTCAGATAAATAATGGATCATCCCGTTTTAATTATGAGCAAAGAGAAAAGAAAGATATATTAAAAATACCGTTTGATTTTAATAAATATAAAGAAAGCATAATTAATAATAATAATAATAATAATAATAATAATAATAATATTCGGATTATTGTCCTCATCTTTGTCACCATATTTATTACAACATTCTGGCCGTTGTACGCCTTGACCTTCTTCAGGTGGTTGGAATGTCGAACTGAACCCTTTATTTCGCTCACTGGGGTAGACTGTTCTAGTTCCACGTGCCATGTTTAATGGATGTCAGTTATCAGTTAAATTGGCGTTTGTTAGATCCAGTGACAGGACCCAAAGAGTGTGAGTTCAATACCCGGTTAAGGCAGTGGAGAACTTGGAGAGGGGAATTAACAGGAGATAACTGATAATTGACATCCATTAAACATAGAAGGTGGAACTAGAACAGTCTACCCCAGTGAGCGAAATAAAGGGTTCAGTTCGACATTCCAACCACCTGAAGAAGGCCGGAACGTACATCGAACGAAACGTTGTAGTAAATATTTCGACAAAGATGAGGACAATAGTCCGAATAATGTAAATAGTGTACATAATACTTCGTCTCAGAAATATAGACATATATTATTATTATTATTAATAATAATAATAATAATAATAATAATAATAATAATAATAATAATAATAATGGCAGGCAACATAAAGAAGACGATAACGCTTTCATGTGTTTAACGTCTGCTTCAGTGAAATGGAAAACTTGTGAAGTATTTTACTTTGTACCGTTTTATTTCCTTCAATAGTGCTATTCGTTCATACATATAATTTTTATTGCAATATTTTGTTAAAATTTTTAAGCTCAAACTTTACAGATGCAACAGAGGAAATTTCATGGGTATTCTATAGACGTTGAACTCACAACGGGTTTATTTAATCTTCAAATTTAAAAGGGAAAACTATGAAATATTCACGGGTAATGGTAGTTTTGATTATTATAATATTGATAGCTTAAATATGTCTTCTTTCATTCGGAAATTATAACCTCTATTAAGTAGTTGGACTGTGCTTGCATATTTGCTATTGTGGATTGAATAATTATTACAAGCTTTTGTCTCCAATGTATAACCTGATGACTGTGTTTTAATGACAATACCGATAGCGGAGGTATGTACTCTTTGAGTGCTTTCTAGTTTTATATTGTTTACAGCACTAATATTTTATTTTATTCATATGTTAGATTATAAAACATTCAAAATATACTTTCTAACTTAAACTAAAACACAAAATTTTGAAGTAATAACTCATCTCACCAAAGGCAACAATAAGCAAGTAATTGAGTGTGGGTATGAGGTTTTGAACTAATTTATGACTTTTAAATGCATGTCTCTATGTGTGTACTTGTGTTTATGTGAAAAGGTTTATAATCACGTAGATTGGGAATGTGTGTGTATATGTGTATCGGTGTGCGGATGTAGAATTTTATTTTCTCTTTGACTTTATCTGTCCCTTTCTCTAACTGTGTGTATCTGCGTGGGGGTGTTGGGGGAATGTGAGGAAGAGAAACAAGTTGCATCTTCCGCAGGTATTGCTACGGTAAAATACATAATTGTTTTCTTAAATATTTTTTCATGATTATTTTGAGAATTCTTGCGATTGAAATCTCACTTTTTACGAACAAAACATCTAAAAGCCATTTTCTGTTTGCATGAGTAAGCAATTCTCTAAATGAGCAGCAGTATTTGCTTTTTGCTTACAGATGCCGAAAATGTGAATATATTTATAAACATGACAGTATGAGTGTAGGTGCGTATGCATTAGGGTGAATAAACAGCGTCACACTCACTCTCTATTACATTTTTATATAGTTCTATCTTTCTTTCTCTCTCTCTCTTTATATATATATATATATATATATATATATATATATATATATATATATATATATATATATATATCATTTAACCTTAAGAAAGGAAACAAAGCCACTAAAACGTAAGGCGATATATATATATATATATATATATATATATATATATATATATATATATATATATTAATGATACAATATGGTAATCCGTATGGAATTTCCAGGAGGATATAGATGCAGGGAGAGCTCTATGTCAAAAGACAGAGCAAAATTATTAATTAAAGAGTATCAAACACTTAAAATTCCATAGATAATAATTTTTATTTCATAAAATGTAAAAAAATTACTTCGGGTTAAAATTAAGATATATTGCTATTTTATTTATAATGTGGGAAATAAGATAGCAATTTAACCCGGGGTATTTTTTCCACTTCATTTGCGATTTTTTTGTAAGTCTTGAAGATTGAGAGCTGCTTTTTTAGAGCTCTTATGAAATAAAAAATCTAAGTAGAATTTGTTGCATTCACTTTCGAGCAAATACCCTTGTTAAAGGTATAAGTCCATCTGTCTCTCCGAGGTATGGTTTAAATAGTAGCATTTGCCTCTATTCTAAAAAAAATGTTAATGCAATATTCACTAGAAATATAATTCTTACAATAAAATATGTTTCAGCTTTAAATAAAAATCAACGGGTTCATAACCCGTAAAAAACAATCCGATCTTTTTTTCTATTTTATTGTCGTGGCTACTTCTTTAATTAATGTATTAGGTCTCAAACGGAAAGTTTTAGCATGAAATAATGGTGGTCAAATAGTACATAAAAAATTAATAGAGACTATCTATCTATCTATCTATCTATCTATCTATATATATATATATATATATATATATATATATATACATATATATATATATATATATATGTTCATATCTATCTATCTCATATCTATCAATCAAACTATCTATTTTGTTTTTATCTATCTGATTCTATTCATATCTATCTATTTCAATCTGTTTACTATCTATCTCATTCTGTTCATATCTATCTATCTATCTATCTATCTATCTATCTATCTATCTATATATATATATATATATATATATATATATATATATATATATATATATCTGTTCATATCTATCTCAGTCTGTTCATCTACATGTATCTAAACCAGTGTGGATCAGTATAATTGTTCCCTAATATTCGTTGAATTTGATTTGAAAATGTCCTTGTATAATGCTTATTTTCAGTAATTAATACTCACTGCTGATTTAAATGAATTGGCAAAGAAAGATATAAACTTGAAGAATAAAATCCCGTGGCCAAAAAACTTTTTTTATTAGGCTAAGGATATTGACTTACCTATGTAATAAGTAGTGGCAAAACTTTCAGATAGACAATAATGTTTAGTTCGTTTCGTTTGTCTCAATAACGCGGCATAGATTTTCTGTGGTGCTCGAGACATTGCATAAATATATCTATACAGGCACGTCCAGGCTAAATTGTGTTTGTTGAATGCAACTGCAGGCCCGGTAATGAGATCAATATGAACTTCACTCGTTACTTCATGCTACCTCCACGGTATTGAATCAGCCTCATTTCCTCCGTTTTCTATTTGTAATGAGGAAGTTCAACTCACAAAACTTTTTCACGAGAGCTGCTGCTTTGTGGAACAAGATTCTGTGAGAATGCTTCTCTGAACATATCGCTGTCTGTTTTTGTACAGGGTGACCCCCACCCCCCAAAAACAACAGAAATAATAAGTCCTACAAAGGTCCAGTTAATTTCAAGAAACTTGGTGGATTGACACTTCAGTCTGTGTACGACCATTCCCCAAAGTTTCAATTAAATTGATGGTTTTGCATAGAAGTCACGTTCTTTGTGGCGGCGTTGGAGGCAAACTTGGCAATGGTTGACAGCCGGAGAACACTATTCCAACTGTGAATTACGGGAGTGTCTCCCTCATGTTTGAAGGTGAGTTGCTGAAGAAGAAACTGATACTCTTTACAAAATAAATAATACCGTGATGAAGGAACATAATGTTGATATAATGAAGCAAAATCTCAACTCATCAGCCAGAAGATGAAAACTTGATCATACAGGGGGACCCCAAAACAAAAAGAACAGAAGCCATAAATATTGTAATAAATCCTACAAAGGTCCAGTTAATTTCAAGAAACTTCAGTCTGTGTACGATGATTCCCCAAAAACTTTGGTTAAATTGGTCGCTTTGCATAGAATTCACATTCTTTCCAAAATATGCTCCAAATGTCTCCGCGGCGTCTGAGGCAAACTTGCAAACGTCACGCAAAATTACCAATTACTCGGACACATTCCTCTTTGGGGATCTTCCTGATTTTTGCTGTGATTGCTGCCTTCAGTTCACCAATCGTTTAAGGGTTATTATGGTACACATTATCCTTGAAATACCCCCATAAATAAAAATTTGTGGGGTTCAAGTCCAGTGAGTGGGATGCCCACACATCGTCACACTTTCTGCTAAACAGTCTCTCCTGAAATCGCTCTCTCAGCCAGGCTTGGGGGGGGGTCATTTGATGTATGTTTTGTGGCCCCGTCATTCTGGAACCACTCTTTATCTCGATCTACTCCTCTTCGTCGTCCCAGTGATGCCCAACGCTTCTTCAGCACTGTAGGTTCTGTTTATTTTTGTACCACTATGTACATACTTTCATATTCCTATCGAGAACCTTATAATTAACCCTCTGCTTTTTGTATTGACTGAACTTTAGTCTATAAAAATGTTACATACACACTACATGATGTTTCAGTCTAGTGATTGGAGAAATTATATCAGAAACAGTTTCCTGTCACCCTCGCTTATGGGGGTGGTAGTATTATCTTGCTACAATAAACTGTCCCTATCGAGAATTTTGGGTAGCTTAAAGAGGTACAAATGGTTTGTAAGAAGATCTGTTTTATTTCCATCAGCTAAAAACGGTCACAGCTTTTGTTCTTACTCCAACAGAAAATACCCTAGCTATTTATTGAGCCAATGTGGAACATGTAATAATAAAAGTGCGGAAAATAAAAACAAAAAGGAAAACAAAAATTAAATCGGCTAGACTAGTATAGAAACACATATTTTTAAAAAAATAGATTAAAAAAAAAAAATAGATTTAAAAATTCAGCGGCCCCTCCCCTTCATTCGTATTTGTAATCGCATCAACTTAAACATCATTTTAATCCGATGAAATCGTAAAGAACAAAACATGGTACACGAGTTTTTTTTCCGACTCTCTCATAGATTTTCCTACAATTGTTCTGATATATAAAAAATTACATATTGTTTCCCCATATATATGTAAATATATATAATATGTTGGCAATATATTTGATTTCGAACTGAGCATGATATTCATATGAGAGGTTATACACGCACAAATACACACACACACACATACAGACACACATACATATATACGAAAACACTAAAAAGAGGCCTACCTTGCTATCCTGGTTTCAGCCATAAAGTTTCCTCAGGCAAGTAGAAGGTAGGAACAGTCTAGCATATTCCACCAACTTATATGACCACATGAAAATATATATACCTTTTAGGCGCGACTGTTTTAAGTCTCCCATTACAGTATATTATTTTATATATTGTTTATTACTTATATATATATATATATATATGTTTATTTCATATATATATATATATATATATATATTTCTTATATATATATATATATATACCTTTCTTATATATATATATATGTTTATTACTTATATATATGTGTGTGTTTATTACTTATATATATATATATATATAAGTAAAAACACACACATATATATAAGTAATATATATATATATATATATATATAAGAAACATATATATATATAATAATCATAATGCTTTTTGAATTTGTAGGTCTGATGAATTGGGTCGTGATTACGATTCCAATGTAATAAATTATAACCATAGAATATTAGTGTTTGAGCATTTTATATTATAATATTTTCTGTTTAAAAATATGATTCGTTCGAAAAAATTATTATATTTGTATATGTATATATATGTATATATGTATATATGTAGAGAGAGAGAGAGAGAATTAAATAAATAAACACTAACCATTTCTGCTTTTTTTTTTTTTTTTTTTTACTGCGGTTTTCACTAATAAATGGTTTTCAATCTCCAAGCATTGAAAACGTCAATTGCTTTACTATACATTATTTATACACATTATATTCTTATATTATTACAAGCAAACGTAAACTCTTGCATTATATCTCCTTCCAGTATTTCTTTCACTGGCAAAGTGTATGGTTATTACATTTAATGATGTTCATGCAAATCTGTGTATACAGTATGATATATAGACTATGTAGACTATGATATATATAGATAGACTAATTCAATCTGCAGTTAAAAAAATCGAAAGTGCAAAGATAAGGGTTTATGTTTATTATTCGAAATATTAAATAGCACTTTCAATCTTTTGAACTTATTTAGCACTTCTTTTAATATAACAGTTTCCCAGACAAGATATACTTTCTTATTTCTAATAACATTGCTCTCTCTCTCTCTCTCTCTCTCTCTGTATATATATATATATATATATATATATATATATATATATATATATATATATATATATATATCGTCCTAGGTAAGACGATAAACTACGTCCAACAGCAAGTTTCTGATCAGGAGGTTTTGAGGAGTGTGGAACCATCTTAATTGCTGGTGTTCTCAGGTCCACCCTACCCTGGGTTGTTAGCACTTGTTAGTGTCTCAGCTATGGTCAAATAGTTAAACTCTCAAACTGGGGTCAAAACACTATGAAAGTGTCAAAATGCGTTTTATTATCAGCAATACATTTTCGAAGGAAAAATATTGCCAGCAAAACATTTTTGAAAAAAAATATTGCCAGCAATAAATATATTATCGCTATTAAATAACATGTTGAGGCTGATATGCCGTAAACCAAACCAAACCAAACCAAACACACACACACACACGCATATGTGAAGGGATGGAAATTTATATATATGTATAAATGGAAACAATTTTCGTGTAATGTATTTCGTCATTAAGGACTTCATGAGACTAAAGTTATGTTTACGTGGATGTGATTACACATGCGCCTGAAGGAGAGAGGACGCAGTATTTTAAAAGTTTATTTTCTTTTTTATGCGTTTGAGTCTGGGTGATCTCACTTACTTTCTTTATCTTTTTTTTCCTGTTTTTATCACATTTGCTATTATATATCACAATTTGTGTGAAGATCTAGTGACAGTTATTACAAGTGATACAGTTCAAATTTTACTTTATTATTATTTCTATCACATCTACATTTGAAAAGAATTTATCTAAGCTTAAATTAAAATTTGTTACAATTTCTAAAACAACGAAAAATTTAATTAATACAAAACAAAATAATAAGGTAAAACCTAATATAAAAAAAAAACTGTCTAACTTGTTGTCTATTGTAGCGTGTTGGGGCTTCCTTACTTTGCTTGATTTAGCAGCAGCAGCAGAAGTAATCAGCAGGGTGACAACCGGAAGTCTCTGTGATTGTAAAAGCCTTGACCGAGTCGTATTCAGCCATTTTTTAAAAAATTCTCAGCGATTTCTCGATTCTAGAACCTACCGAAGGGCTGCTTGTTGCAAAAGCGAGGCTTGTCTTGCCAGCTTGATGTTAGATTTTTCGTTCCTCCCATGGGAACCAGCTGAGAAATCTCCTTTCGAAACAGCCACCAAAGGAAAACTACACACAAGCCTTGCTATAAAAGACGAGATACGGAGAAATTTCTATCAATAACTACTATACTCACAAAATTTGTTAACTAGAAAAATCATGCTTTCCCCCGCAAAATACTTCTATTTTGCATTCCTTTTCAAACCAGAAATAAAAGCTGTTGAACAGTTATTTTCAAGCTTTGGAATTTTTGTTCAATCCGCTCACACTGCCAAGTACAAACAAACACGTGGCCGGGGAAAATCCAAACACTAAAAGGAAATTATCACCAGTAATGATTGCCACAAGGAATACATAAGAAAAACCGCAAGGAATTTAAATAAAAAAAATTATATAAACATAAGACTGATCTTTTGAAAAACAACATACTTAATGCAGTAGTTGCTGACCATAATTTTGATTTAAAAGAAACTACTTTAATTAAATGAGAAAGCATTTTAATAAAGACGAGAGTATATAGAAAGTTTTTAATCGCTAGATTTACCATTAAAATTTTATGTCCTGATTCTATCAAAATTTCAACTTTCTTGGGAGCCAACATTAATAATAATTGATAATTTGAATGTCTAGCCACATGCGGTCTCCGACACGCACGAACTTGACTATCTGCTAGAAAAATGAAAAAAAATGAAAATGTGATTTGTCTGACAGGACCGGACGACGACGACGACAACGCTGTGGTGTAAATAATGACGCTCTTGTTAGTCGACGACCAATCGTATGTAAATCGTATGAAATACAGTGCAGGCTGCACAGTGCGTTGACTGATAGGTCATTTGGTTTGAATAGGTATATTATTTAAAACAATGTTCATATTTCTTGCGTCGTTAGCAACCTTTACAGTCGTAAGCAGTTTGTGCTATCTTCCCTAGCAAACACACATGCCAATCATCTCCACTAATTTCTACAATGCCACAGATGCATTACCTAGTTATATTTTGGTTGTTGGTTGATATTGTTAGCGGCATATCAACACCTCTATGGGTTATTTTATGCCGAAATGCAAATATTTTGAACAAAATATTATGGCTTCAACTAAATATATTTTGAACGCATGCCTTTAACTCTAAATGTATTGTTCAATTTGCTTTAAATATATCCTGATTTTTGGTTGGTTGATTTTATTTAACAGTATATTAAACTCTATTGGTTATTTAATGACGAAATCTAAATATTTTGTGCGTAATTTTATTCTTTCAACTACAGATATTTTATAAATAAATTTATACTTCAGGGTAAAAGTGTATTTTTCAAATATATATTTTGTAGATCACACATTCTATTGTTGTTCATTTTATTAAAAAATGTACGGTTGATTTTTGTTTAGGGATTCACTATTTTCCGAAAGTTGAGACCCTAACAGGTGCTACCACCCCGGGTAAGGATGGACCTTGGAACAACAGTAATTAAAAGGTTGTTCCACACTCCTCAAAATCTCCAATCTGCTGATCAGAGGCCTTGCTGCCAGATGCAGTTTATCGTTATACCTAGGACGATTTTATGTATTATATTATACATGAATCATCCCATCTGCGTTGAGAACATGGTGAAAACATTGCCTATACACAGCTGTGCCTCATGTTTATTATCACTCACGGGCGTGTGATCCTCTCATCACCGTAGACCTACATATAGTTGTTTCGCAATCAATAGATTAGGATGTACGAGCGGAAGTAACGGTTATCAACGCGAAGATTGGAATCAGCAGGCCGAGTTCAAATTCCGGTTTAGACCGTTGCGTTCACAAAAATTACCTTGGGGGAGACATGAATCCACCTCTTCACATCCACTCCCCAACCACAGATTAAATAACTGGGCAGATTCTGCTCTTTAACGTTGGGTGGCAACCACTATCGGAAAAAGAAAACGCAGAATTCAAAAAGGTGAAGAAGGTAATGAAAAGCAACTCAGTTTTCTTATCCAAAATATCATAGCAATTCGCAGATAAATAATGAAAAGAAACGTGTGGAGAGCCGTGATCAGATACATCCTGAACAATGCATTACAAACTATTTGATGTAATCAAGTATTTACTATATTAACATAATTGCTCAAAATAAATGAAACAAACGCTTTAGTTTCCTTACTTTCATTATACGGTCAGTTTTAGACCCACTGGAATGACAGGGTGTGATCGATTTCCAGTTTTTCCTCAGATTAGGTTATTTGCAGTGATGTGCAGTAATATGAATCTATTTTCGGTGTGTATGAAGACATTTTGGGGGCGTTGAAGAATATTGCGTCATCCATGATTGCAATAGATTTTTATTACGCCGAGACACTATTGTCTCGACTGTCTATTAGTTGTCCTACGGCCATTGTCTGCGATGAACGTTACTCCAAGGAAGCGTACGAAAATTGTAACGCTGAACGAATACGCTGGCAAGCCTTAACAGTGAGCAAATCAAAGTAGTATAGACTGGCCCGGAAACTCTCCTGATTTAAATCCAATCGATAATCTGTGGTCAATCTGTAAGGCACGACTTTGTGGAATGGACATACGAAGTAATAACATGTGCACTGGGCCATGTTTCATTGGAAAAGTACAAAAAGATAAATAATGATAGAATTATTCGTTTTGTTTCAATTAATTTGCACAAGGGTGTATACCTAAAGATCATTTTTTATTGTACACTAGCAGCTGTCATATCAGTAGTCCAGTAATGGTCGGTTATTAGCGATTAAGCCAATTCCCCTACTAGGTTTTTCCGTTGATGTTGTGGGTGGTTAGGCATCTAGGATGATTATAACACATATCCAAGTGGTGAGTCTTCATGTAGGGTTAACAGAAATCTAACACAATGGAGTAGACTGGCACCAAAGCTATATCTGCAGACAGCACGTTGATCACATAGCATCTCTGTAGGGGGATTCCTAGACTGAAGTCAACGGTCAGTGAGGAAGTTTCCTCTGACTTAATCCTCAGCTACATATCTATGACTTGGGTGATATTTCAAGCTGGAGGTCATAGTCTGTGGTTTGACCTGGAGAAATACGGTCTCCTCTCGGGCTACTGTGACTCAATCGAAAATTGCCTGTTTTTTTAAATTTATTCTACCATTGAAAATGGGGAAAAAATACCAACATTTTTCCATGTCATTATTTAAAGTTGGTTTGGTTTGTTTTGTTTTACGGCATCACACCAGCAATTAAGAGGTAGTTCCACGCTCCTCAAAACCTCCTGATCAGAGGTCTTGCTGTTGGATGTAGTTTATCGTCTTACCCAGGATGCGGATGTAGTTTATCATCATACCCAGGACGGCATTATTTAAAGACTAACAGGCTAACATGGGATTCAAACATAAAATTGATTTAAACAGTCGATAGATATGGAATTGTAAATAATCAAACGCGTCATAAATTGTTTACGAAGTACTAGAAATCTCCATGGTTGTACAGACTATTTCAAATTGACGTGTGATCAAATGAAGACATTTTAGAATAATAAACGCTATACTAATTGGAAGATAGTCAACGTATCCAAACTATCAACATGAAGTATTACAACTCATTTGTACCATCATGGACATTTTCTATTCGTGAGAAACTTTGTACGATGAAAATTGATACTTTAGAACAATGTAAATTGCAAGATAAAGTAATACTAGAAATATAACGAATAACTAAGAAAATTGATAGTATGTACATAGTGGGAAAAGGATTCCTAGATTATGAGCTACATCTATGGAATCAAGCACAATGTCTTTTGTGTATCTTAAATTTAAATTATCATATTTAACTTTATCATTAATTTCGATAATTACTTATTCAAGGGTTTATAAAATTACCCTATTGTAAAAAGAGTCAATTCCCTTGAAGACGGAAAGTAGACCACAGCAATCTGAGGAAAGTAAGGAAAATTGGAAAGATAGTATTATGAAGTTGCCGGAAGGATGTCAAAAAACTATGAAACAGCATTTTATAATATGTTGAATAAGCTGAATGCCCAAAATAGAACCAAGTTTTCTTTTTACTCAACTATTCGAAAAAAAGGGCAATTTCCACGATGGAATCCATTGCTATATATTTGTGATCAAGTCAAGTCTTCAAGTTGGAGTACATCTCCTGTGGTTTGGGCACCTCGGCATGGTGTAATGGTTAACAAGCTTGTCTCATTAAAACATTTACGACTAAATAGTGAGTTTCGGTTCTCACTGGGCGCCCCATACTTTCTGCCTTGTGCCACAACTAAGCTACGCTTAGAAAATCAACATCTCCTGTGGTTTGATCTGGAGAGGGAAAGCCTCCACCAGGTATAATTGCCTAAGACACGCTACGCATGAAGGAATATATCTCCGGCATTCAACCCAGAGATGAGAAGGGAACTGGGCCTCTACACAGCAACCCTACGACTACACACGGTGATGGGAAAGGATAATGATGATGCTTAGGTTTGGTGGCACTAAAGGAAGTAAGTTCTACTCCTGAAGAGAAAGCGTCTCTTACTTTCCTACTAAGCGCCTAGGATCAAGACGGGAAAATCTACCTTAATGAAAGAAATGTGGATATTCCATTGGTTGCCATTCACAAACTTGATCCGGATTCCAGAAAGAAGATTAACAGCCAGAAAAAAAAGAATTGGAATCGTAAAGTTTCGCAGTGAAAAAAAGAAAAAAGAAAAAAGAAAATAGTGCACACTGGTAAAATAGTTTCTACTAACAGGAAGCAGACAATCAATCCTTTGTGCAATAATTTCACTTCCAATGAAGAAAAAAATTCCTCAGACCGGCTATATCGATGTATTTCATTTAACGTTTTCACTTCACGATTCGTTGAGAGTTGAATTTTTTTCCGACTCTACATTTCTTCGACAAATATGAGACGACATCAATCTTCTTCTTCTTTTGCCGTGTCCCTTCAGGACGTTGGCGATAATCGCTCTTTTTAGATCTCAGTAAGGTTTGTCTTTTTGTTATTTCTACTAATCCTTTTTCTGAAAAAACATTTGTAATGGATCACACGGTACGGAATGAGAAATCGTAAGCGGTAGCGAGTTCGAATTCCAGTCGGGATTTTTATCTTCAATTACGCGAAAGTATTCATGGTAAAGATATTAATCCATTACAACTTACATATATGGGTTAAATAGTAAGACTTGTTTCTAGGAAAGCCATTGTTATTCTAAAATAAATCTGTATGAAATATTCACGAGTTCATCGCCAAAACAAAAACAAAACAAAACAAAAAAGAAAAAAAAAGAAAAAAAAAAGAATTATCTATCTATCGATCTGTTTGAATCTTTTCTTATCTATATATTAATCTTTATGTTTCAATTTCTTCATATCTATCTATGTATGTTTTAGTTTTAAAAACTATAATGGGGTGATAAGCCGTGAAAACAAATCAATATATCAATCAAAACTGCCAACCATTTACCGAAGCACGTTCAGTAGGTTATTTGTTCCTTCTGGCATTCAATGCTTTGTGAGTGTCAAATTCTCTTTTCTCTTTTTATTTAAGATAAAAAACAGCAACCGCCTCCCACCAAAAAAACCCCAAGAAAACAGCGGAAAGAAATATTTCTGTTTGTTCCTGATTGTGATATATATATATATATATATATATATATATATATATATATATATATATATATATATATATATATACACAACTTTTTACCGACTTTAAAACACTCACACTCACTAACTCGCACTCCCTTTTTTTCTCTCCCTTTCTCTCTTTGTATTTCGTCTTTTCATATTTATTTGAATGTGAGTCTTAAATAGGCGCCTCGGGATGATTATATTTTCGGAGAAAAATGCACTTGGTAGATTCTTATAAAATATTCAAATTAAATGCTTTGTCCTGGAAAACGCGCTGTCGAAATTAAAGGCTGGCAGAAACTGCCATGAATATTTAGTAAAATATGTGGTTGAAATAAGAATGACGCTGCTGAATTAATTTCTTTCTTTCTTTCTTTCTTTCTTTCTTTCTTTCTTTCTGTTAGAGTCTCTTCATATCTATATATTTATCTATATGTTTCAGTTTCTTCACATCTATCTATCTATCTATCTATCTATCTATCTATCTATCTATCTGTTCAAGGAAATAATAAAAAAAGTAATAACCTGTAGGGTAATGCTGATTTTACCCTGGATGTCGTACTTGCATACAAGTGATTAGTAGATATTCATAATAATGTTACCCGTGCACTGCCTGCATCTGGGCCTTAGATTCTGGCAGATGCAGCGATAAGGTTAAGTCTCGTAACAGACTTCGAAGACGTACACTTGATCCTATTCTTCAATTAGAGAAATTTGTGAAGGTTCGAGCTGTGTACCTTCCACAGACTGGTTGTTGTTTCTCGGGAAAACTACAGAGCATGGTGGACATTATACGTCGATGGTGTTTCGATGTTGGTAAAAATGCTCAAACGAACATTCCGACAGTGTAGACCAACTTCTGAATGACCACGCAACACAGACGCTCACCAGGAGCGACGTATTGTAAAGGCAGAGTTAGTAGACCACATGGCGTACTGGGCAGGAACCATAGCATGTAGAGCCACAGTATCATTACGTGTATGGATGCCTCTAAACAAACTTTTACTTAGGCCGCAATAGCGTTACGCATGTCTCCAATCGTATCACGAAATCTTCATCGAATAGGCTTTCTAGCTTATTCTTTCTTAATAATAATCATTTGTGGGCGTGACGTCGACCTGGGGAGCGACTTTTTCCAGCGTGTATTCGCTGCACAGCTTCAATCGCCGTTAGAACTCCCGCTCATCTTTGATATTTCAGGAAGAAAAGTTAACAGCGTTATATACATCTATAACTGTTATTTTAAGACATTTTTATGTTTATACATTCTTTTTATAGATACAAGTATTTAAGTAACTGCTCTGTTTATAATGAACAATATTAAACAACAATTTACCGGCCTGAATGTCCGGGAAATTTTCACAGAAAATATTCGTCCTCCGACAGGATTCGAACTTGTATCCTATACGGAACCGTCATTTAGCTTGCCGTGCCTAAACCGATTTAGCTACAGAGGAGCGTTCGGTTAGTGATGTCGAATTTACTGTCTTTAAACTTCAATCTTCTATGAATCTCTCACGTACATTCATATCTGCTCAAAGCGCATCCAAATGCAAACAAATGACGTCACACATTATGAAATGGACAAAGTCCGACATTTATTTTAAGACATTTTTATGTGTATACATTCTTTTTATAGATATAAATATTTAAGTAAATGCTCTATTTATAATAAACAGTATTAAACAACATTTGCCGACCTGAATGTCCGAGAAATTTTCACAGAAAATATTTGTCCAGGAGGCATTGAATAAAGGGTCACAAATGTTGTTTTTATTTGTCATCTGTACGATCGTATGCGTATAAGATTACAAATCTGTATTAACACCCAATGAAAAGCTACTGTCTATTAGTATGGAGTCCTGGTTACTGTTGATATACTTTTTTTTACTACAGAAGCGATGCACATAACGATCTATAGAAAGGGTATTTTTTGTAATCCAATTACTCTGGATTTGCGCGCGGCATAGCGATTATCGCTGCTGAATGTGTGGGAAGTGTCCACCGAGTTCAAATTTCATCCGAATCCCCTGCGTTTACTTTCAAACAAATACCGTAGGAAAGCCATGAAGTCATCTCCTTTCTCCACATCAAGAGGTTCATAACAGGACAGACTTGGACATCTAGCATTGGTTGCTAACCATTGTAGCAGAGAGTTAACTCTGATGTTTGATAGGTTGTTTCTGTTTGGCGGTATATCAACCTCATAGGTTATTTAATGCCGAAATCTAAATATTTTCTGGGAAATTTTATTTATTTGGGAGATCATAATGATTTTAGAGATACTAGTTTTACTAATTAAATCTCTGAATCCATAATAATTTGGACGGGAGGCTAGAAACTTAATCTCGTAAAAACTTGATTACTACGAGAATTATAGAAGCAAAATCAAGTCTCGCGAGACTTCGACATTCCACTTTACGGCAGAGTCAATAAAGTCAACATTAATAAACATTGTATGAAAAAAAGACAAAATATTGTCCAACGCAATTGCTTCTTTTCCTATCGTAGCAAATTAAAATAAGCTTCGATATTTTGTATTGGCTTTGTCACCGGGTATCCATCATCTTCCCCATTATATCAGATATTAGTTTTTTTTACAACGACAATAAGAGAGAACAATATAATAATGTTGATAAATAGCTCCATTAACTGTATCTGAGATTAACTTGGATTTATAAATAAAAAAAAATGTCCGTCTCGACAATTCTATTTGCTCTATCAAGGCTAAAATGTCTAGTCGGAATACTATTTCACATATAACTAGAGAAAACTACACCAGCGACATCTATATGATACTATGATTGCGATACCCATATAGAGGAGGATGGTCTGTGATCTCAAGTGTTTTGTGGTTTATGATCAGCGATTAAAGAATCTAAACATAAAAGCATGTGTTACACTTGATCAAAAGAAGGTTAAAAATAAATAAATGAAAACTTTTGTGAAAACAACAGGTTCGAACTTTATTCTGATTACATCTACATTACCGCTACCAATTTAGATCGAGTGGTGTTCTGGACCCCGCCCGTTTACAGGGATAAACACTCCCATAGGTAGTTCCGATTCCGTCTGTTTGAGTTACCGACAACGTGACGTGATAGTGGGAGGGCCAGAGAGTCGAAAGGATGCGTTGATCATTTAGTCGCACTTGACAGAAATCTTCTCAATTGTCACTTACCTAGCCACCCCGAACGGGAAAGTGAATATTTGCATAAACAGCTATATTTGAAACACGATTCAAGTCCGTATTTCTCGCAGTGGCGTTCGCGTTTTTTTTTTTCGTTTTTATCATTAGTTTTCTTCTAAGGTTGCAACTGATGTTTCCGTGGTTTGGTACACATCGGCACAAACGAGAATAGACATGTAACGTAGGGAATTTTTGTACTAAGCTCGGAGGACCCCGTTATATGTTTACATATTTATTAATTTTAAGACATTTTTTATTTTTATACATTCTTTTTTATAGATACACATATTTAAGCAAATGCTCTGTTTATGATAAACAGTATTAACGACATTTACGAGCCTGAATGTCCGAGAAATTTTCCTAGAAAATATGCGTCCTCCTACAGGAATCTAACCTGTATCTAATACGGAGCCGTCATATACCCTGACGTGCTTAACCGATTTAGCCACAGAGGAGCGTTTCGATTAGCAAGGTCGATTTAACTGTTTTTAAACTACAATTCTCCATGATTTTCTCTCGTACATTCAGGCCGGTAAATGTCGTTAATACTGTTTATTATAAACAAAGCATTTACTTAAATATTTGTATCTATAAAAAGAATGTATAAACATAAAAATGTCTTAAAATAATTGTTGGTCCATTTCATAATATCTATCAATCTATATATGGAAGTTTACCAAGTTACCATTGAATTGATTACTCTATAAGGTGTTACAATTTTATTTTCTCTTCTAGTTCTTTTAAGGGCCGTGTCCCTTCAGGACTTAGGCAATAATGACTCTCCACAATTTCCTATCCTTTGCAGCTCTTAATAAATTTTGTCTTTGTGTAATCTCCCCTAAACTCTGTAGTGCTATCTATTTAGAAAAACTCATTAGGTAGCTTATGCGTTGTTTTCCCTGTTCCTCTTGCATTCATTCTGTCCTGTGAGTATCACATTTTCCAAGTCGTCTTTTCTCATTATGTACCCTAAACTGTCTGTTTCCTGATGTTTAGTATACGTCTCCTTTTTATTTCCATTCACTCTAAAACTTTGTAATTTCTAATGTTTGGTCCATGGTATTTTCAAAATCCTATGGAATCAGATCTTTGTTACAAGAATATTCTTTATGTGCGAAGAGATTGTCCAGCGTTCCCCACCATATATGAGGACTGATAATACTTATGAATTCTGTACTGTTTTCTTTGTTTTTAAAGAAACTTTCATGTTTCTTAATGTTTTGCTTAGCTTTTGGAAGGCATCTCCTGCTATCCCAATGCGCCTTCCAATTTTAATGTCATGCATACACTCCTCTGTTAAAAGAATTCCCATATATTTAAATTGTTATATTTGTTTGATTTTAGTATGTTGAGCTGTTCCCTTTACTGACAAAAATGCGCACTCTCTTTTTTCTATTGATATTTAGTCCTTTCTTCTCGCTTTCCCCCCAACCTTTTTTAGGAGTTCTTAAGGTTTCCTATTTCTCCTTTAGTGTATTTGAATTTCATTGTTTCCAACTTCATATTTATCTACATTACTTCAATTAAACATTTTCGAATTAATCAATTTTTGCACACACACACAAACACACACACACACATATATATATAGGATTTTTTCTCTGCATTAAGCGAATATTTCTACATTTGCATTTCCCCGCTTATCAATATAGATGTAACTGCATATATATCTATATGCTTATTACGTTGCATATATTTGTAGACAAGCACGATATTTTATGTGCACCTTTCTTTTTTATTCTTTATTCATTATTCATGAAGGTTTCAATCCCAGTAAATATATGCATATTTACACCGATATATGTTCAAAGCAACGTACACATAAAAAAAGCATTATTTTCCGTTGGAAAGTTCTGTTAATGCATGCAAATATAAATGCCGATAAAAAACGTAATTTACATACATTGATGTCATCATATTAAGATTGGCATTTTGTAGGGCATTGGTCGACATTACATTCGGTTCATTCAATAAATTCTCTTCCATGTAACGTTCATGGTTTTCTATGTTCTCATTCGTTCGCTTCAATATTGTTTATTTTCCATTCGATGTCCGGCCGTCTTCAGGCAGAAATTTGTATCCGATGAAAAATCTTTTGCCAGTTAGTTATTTGTCAAATTTAACTGAAAAAAAAAAAGACAATTAGAATTAAATCATATATTATTGCGGGATAGCTTAACTATCTTCATAATTCTTTCAGACATTTCAGTTACAGGATGCAATCGGTAAATTGTCGCCATTTATTACACGCATGCGCTTTGTTTGATTTTGATTTTGTCGACTGCATTGTATAGTAGCACCAGTTGGACACCGTCTGTGCGAAAAATAACACCATCACGCAATTCATTCCTCCAGAAATTTGAAAAAGGCATACTGTACTGCTTGGCATCTGCGTCAGAAACGCCAATACGAACATTTCTGAGTGTTTGGATGTCAATCTGAGGACAATGTAGAGACTTCGGAAAGGGTTGGATGTGTCTAATGGTGATTACGAAGTACGCCTGTTTGGAAAACTCACTCTGGTCATTCTGATAAGTAAAGAACATCTGAATTTGTTGGTGAGGGCTTCAGATTCAACATAGTTGTTTACAAGAAGTGCTTCGAAGAGGGAGTACTGCCCTGGGTTAAGCGAGTTTCTCCTGGAAGACCCTCTGTCTGGCAACAGAACACTGCACCATGCCACACAAGTAAGAGAACCCAGTTATGACTGTGAATCAATTTCTGCGGCCACATCATCCCTTACATCTGACCACCTAACTCCCTAGACAGCAACACCTTTGATTATTATGTGTGGGGCGCAGTTGAGCGAAAGACCAACAAAACTAATTCCAGTCTGCAATGTTATCGGTCGTAATCTGGCAACACTGTTTCATTCACTTTCCCACCGTTACTTGCCTCTGCCTTTTCTATAAATATTTCCATGTTAATTGTTCTGACGAGCTGTCCTCTTTGATATCTAGACTTTATGTATTTAAGCGCAGTACTAGATTGGCGGCAAGGTCTCATCATTTGAAGTTGAAGTGGCTAGATGTAACCGTAAGTTCTATGTTAACACTTTCTTCCCTCGCACTTCTCGCTCGTGGAAATCTGTTCCTGCTTCTTGCTTTCCTGTCAAGTTTGATCTTCAAAAAGTTAAGTGCAATGCCAAACTTTATCTTTTGCCTTCTTTTTTCCTGTTCTTTTATTGTTCACTTGCTAATTAATAATTTTTTTTTGTTTCTTATATTTTTCACACTCAGTAATGCTTTTCGTTTTCGTGGCTTTATTGCCTTGACTGTGTCAAAATGTTATAAAAACTTATCGAAATATATTTATCAGTAGTTAAACCTTAACCTTAAACTGAAATGTAACTATCTCAGAAATAAGAGAAATATCATTATTATAAAGTTCTGCTTAATTCCTCACAAGGCTTTATTAAAGGGATATCCAATAAAATCTCACTATACAGAACATCAGTCATGTTCTTAAATAGCCTCGACATATCGACATATTCATATTGATGACATAAATAGAACAATTTTCCCTCAGAAATATCTAACACCTCAGATCGATGGTTAAAATGGTTTTGAACGAATGAAGTATGTTGATATTAGTGAGAATCCTAGTGAGGACCATCTTTTTATTTTGTGAATTGACGCTACAGAATCATTCACAAAAGACCGTGCCAAATTGCAGAAACCAAAATTGATAGCATAAAGGAAGTCAAAGCGCAAATCATGGCACAATCAAGATCTTGACCTTCCTCACTATTTCAAATAAATGTTAGGATGGAGGCCTCTATCAATACTGGAAATAGCGATAACAGTTACTGAACATGAGAGACGTAATGTTATGAAATATTTTTTCAATAGAAAGATTTTATAAAGTTCAACTGTCAGTCCTACCCGCTGCTCGGACTTTGAATGTCGAATGTTTCCTTATAAAGATAAGGTGAATATTCAATTACCATTACACTATAAAACTGATTTGTGTCACTAGCTTGCTAACCAATGTTTCTTGCGGAAACAATTTGAGCTTTTCTTTCTTGAAATACTATACGTTTGCGGTCGTAGATGATCATGTCTGCTCCGTATATTCTTTTTTATTGTACGGGAATCGTCATGATTTAAGGAAGATGGTAGAATAGTATCTTTGGTATTTTCACGGTTCCGAATTCAAAGTTCTCATTCCTTGGGATTGACCATCCTCCAAAGCTAGAGAGCATAATTTACACTGATATTTAATTGAAATCTGGTGCAGGGAGGAAGAAATGATGTCATGTCTTTTCCGAAGTTATTACTGCGAAAGTGAACGCAACAGGCTCTGTTAGGATTTGAACATGGATCGACGATTCCATTTTCCACAAAAATAACTGTTACGATACTCGTGCATCACATTTTCTTTTGCAAATTAAGGATTTACCAAATTTAACTTACTATACACTATTTACATTATTCGGACTATTGTTCTCATCTTTCTCGCCATATTTATTACAATGATTTGGCCGTTGTACGCTTCGGCCTTCTTCAGGTGGTTGGAATGTCGAACTGAACTCCTTATTTCGCTCACAGGGGTAGACTGTTCTAGTTCCACGTGCTATGTTTAATGGATGTCAGTTATCAGTTAATTTCCCTCTGCAAGTTCTCCACTGCCTTAACCGTGTATTGAACTCACACTCTTCGGGTCCTGTCACTGGATCTAACTAACGCTTTTATCCACTGTGCCATGTGTCCTTGAGTTCAATACCTGGTTAAGGCAGTGGAGAACTTGAAGAGAGGAATTAGCAGGAGATAACTGATAACTGACATCCATTAAACATGGCACATGGAACTAGAACAGTCTACCCCAGTGAGCGAAATAAAGGGTTCAGTTCGATATTTCAATCACCTGAAGAAGGCCGGAGCGTACAACGGCCGAAACGTAGTAAATATGGCGACAAAGATGAGGACAATAGTCCGAATAATTTAAATAGTGTACATAATACTTCATGTCAGAAATATAGACAGATACTTAACTTACTGTATCAGAAGGCCAAGCAGAAGTAAAATGACTCTAGAGCATTGGGCCTCAATAATTTGTATTAAGATCATATTAGAGCAGGCATTTGAATTCATTAAGTTAAATCTTTTCTGACAATGGCTATCCTTTTGACATAGTGCAATCTAGAATTCGTGCTAAGATTACACAATTCATAAACCGTAAGATTTTGGTAAAAAAAATATTTTGTATATTTAAGATTGCCGTGGATTTGGAAGGTTAGTGTGAGATTTTATAAACGATTCTTTACCAGTGTCAGGAAATGTTATTTCCCAGTCAGTTTATGTTTCATTTTCTCTTTTCGATCCATTTTCAAACCAATTTATAAAGATGGATTACTTATCTTTTAATGAAGCTGTGTAGTTCGATTTAAGTGTCAGTGTGAGACTGAATACATAGGTAAGACCATACACAGCTAGGACCTTCAGCTACTACTAAACAAGAGAATTTGCATCACAGTTAGCAGAATGCGTTAGAAAAAGTCGATTTGAAAATGTGCATAAGTGTTCCATTACATCCGGGTCTGCAATCTCATAACATCTTTTAAAAATCTGCGCATCAATCATCCCTGAAGATATGTTCACAATGTTGGGTAGATCACATTTCTACTATCACTTGAAAGTTCTATAGAAAAAAAGACTTATGGCCGCATCCAGTTGAAAAACTGATTCGCGTACGATCAGTGATGTTAAGCAACGTTGAGTCTGGTCACTCCCTAGATGGATCACCGCTTGAGAATATGAAGTTGCAAGATTATATGTGCAGGTGGCGTAATGGATAATGACTTTGGATTGTTAATCGGAGAAACCGAGTTCTAATCCCAGTTGAGTTAGTTATATTCATTTACGCGTAAATACCATTGGGAAAGGCACGAATCCATTTCTTCTCCACCTAGCTATGGGTTAATTAATAAAGTTTGTATCACTAAACCATTATTGTCTCAAAACAAACAAATTCTTGCAATCTAAAAATATTTTCTGGCATTAAATAAATCGCAATGGATCAATCTTGAGAACAATTTTTGTTAAATCTAGACATCCATCTTTGTATAAATAAAAAAAATGGTTTTGTGTACTATTTATAAGTATGTATACGTGTGTCAATACATTATTATTACATGTCAATATATTATTATTACATGCCAATACATTATTATTACATGTCAATACATTATTATTACATGTCAATATATTATTATTACATGTCAATACATTATTATTACATGTCAATACATTATTATTACATGTCAATACATTATTATTACATGTCAATACATTATTATTACATGTCAATATATTATTATTACATGTCAATACATTATTATTACATGTCAATACATTATTATTACATGTCAATATATTATTATTACATGTCAATATATTATTGCATATATTAATAATTTTGTACCTCTTATTCTCACTTTCCTAACTTCTATTTTAATCTGTATGCATAGAATTTTAATTCGATTGGGTTCTGCTAAGCAAGGAATGAAAACCAGTCAGTTGATTTTATAATGATTTCATTTACTTTTCGCATTATAATTTACCGTGACTGTGATTTCTCGTTTTCTATTTTCTAGTTTTTAACCCGTCAGTATTTATTTTAGTAAAAAAAATATATATATCCCGTGACACATAGGGTTTTAGGGGTACCACGTATGCTGCAGCCACACTAGAAGTGGTGTTTCTTGGGCAAGATAACCTGACGGAGCCCTCTCCAGGCCGGTTTTTCCTTCTCCTAGACCGATTGCCACCCAAGGTTACAGAAGCCAGTCTGTCCTGCTATTTACCCATAACTGGGAGGAAGAAAAGAGGATTCATACTTTTCCCAAGGGTCTTAGAATTTAAGTGAGTGCAATGGATCTGGAATTCGATCTCGGCTCTTCCATTCCACAATCCGAGCCTCTATCCATACTCCACCGCTATTCCCCAGTTTTTATAGCAGTCATTACAATATGAAATCTTTATTTGGTTGGTTATAATAGTCTTTTTGAATAGTGTTAAGTCTTCCTCTGTCGTCTTGATAACTCACTGCGCAGAAGCTTTCTGTGTCTAAGCATTGCATCTTTTATTCTATATAATGGCTTCGTGTATGTTACTGTTAAAAAATAATATGCTCCAAATATACGGCCTCAGAAAAGTACTTTATCCAGAGCCTACGGCTTCCATTCTTTGTGAGTCAGCCTCTTGTCATGTCCTGAGACAAATATGGCATAGCTGTCTTCAATAGACGTCAAGAGATGCAAACATTTCCCAGGTACCCTTTCATTTGAGCTTCCTTTCTTAACAAATCATCCACCCTTGTCTACCAGGCACGCTACTCTAGAGGGCCTCTTTTCTTTCCCAAACTTCCGTTCAGCTTCCGAACCAGTTGACATTATACCTCTTCATATCTGTCATAAACACTGCATCATAATATCTTTGACTCAATTTCATACTAAAATAGTAACTAATCAGAAATGTAATAATAGTTATCAATTAAGTCCAATAGTCTATTATAATGGCATCATCCTTAAAATTATTATGATATTAAGGTGTGATTGCAACAGAAGTACTTTTCCATTACCAGTCATGTTCTATATAGATTTATGATACCAATGTTAATAAATGGGACTACAGTAAAGTAACTGTTTTTTCTGACCGATTATTATTATTATTATTATTATTATTATTGACGGAGGGGGCTGTACGGTAAGAAACTGAAACAGGGACATAAGAAGCTAAGTATACTTATCATGTTACCCAGTTTAATAAATGGGTTATACCAGAAAAAACCATTAAAGCCAAATGTGTACCACTGGGTGGCAGGTTTACTTAAAAGTAGCCCATAACTTTGCCGGGGAGATCCAGTTAGAGATACCTTCCTGTCGGTTAATCTAGTCCTTTCAGATGGTTTCTAATTGAGGGTGTTTCAAACGACCTAGTTGTGACTCCCAAGTCATCTTGGTGGCCTCATCCATTAAACTCTTTTGCCAGCCTTAATGACCTCTAGTGGGAGTTGGCGTACGAGTTTAATGGACACTGTGTAAATATGCAAAGACATTTGTGCATAAAAACAAGAAAGGGAATATTCACAACTGCTTATAGGGAAGTTCAAGCTGATCGGGTAGATATAGAATGAGAAAAAAACCCATCGAACTCAGTTCGAATATCAACTTAGGCTCTTTATTTCCACTGTTCCCTTAGGGAGGGCATGCATCCATTTCAGTCAACGTACGGCTTCACCAACACTAACATGGCATTATGTATAATTAATCTTATTGCACAGCAGGGACAACAAATGTTGTCAACTCTATAGTGCTAATAATCGTCATCATTTGGCTGTAGTTGGAGTCCTTAAGCCAATGCGAACAATCCTTTCTTTAGTTGTATAGTATGTGCTACGACAGGGCTACATACACTCTTTCCTGTCATTTATCCATAGTTGGGGGGAGAAGATGAGGATTCATGCCTTTCCCAAGGTTATTAGCTCGTAAGTGAATACAATGGATCCGAGTGGAATTTGAACTCGGCTCTCCGATTCCTCAATTCTACCGAACAGATATCCATTACTCCACCTTGCTAATAATATTTATATAATGTTTTCTTTTGGTCGCGCGAGTGCTCTTAGTAAAAAAAAACAACAAAAAAAACAAAAAAAACACACGAAGTTCTCTCGTGTTCCTAACCAGATTTAGGTTAAATAGAACAGTAGACTTGGATCTCTAGCCTTAGGTGGTAGCTAGTCTGTAAGAAGAAAATCTCTGAGTCCAAACAGGTTGGATGTATTCGTATGTTGAAATGAAAACTGGAGATGAACATCCGTTATATGGATATTTATTCTGACCATTGTTTTGCAGCTGAGTCGCTTGATGTGGTTCTGGATCCAGCCTTGCTGTCGGATACTGGGAAGTCAGATCCAATCAAAATTCATTATCACAAATAATAATAATAATGATAATAATTCTATAATAATAATAATAATAATAATAATAATAATAATAATAATAATAATAATAATCCACTGACGCACATATCATTTCTTGAAAGCCCAACTCACCATCCATTGGAATGAATAACCATGAATCTGTTTGGAGTTTTGAAAAATTGGCGATATATTCGCAAGAATGAGATTCTAAGACAGTTTCCTTATCCGAGTCACCCAGAATTACACGTCCTCTCTTTTTAACGGATCGGCTTCTTATATGGTAGCTTATTCAAACGTATATTCTTGAAATCACCTTTTCATCCTTTTAGTACGGTCAATGCTGAAGTCATTTGCTTTTGCGCAACGAAGCGCCTGAATTCCAATATTCGAATATTCTCTTGTCAGTTTTTGCGGATTTTCCAGCGTGAGCGGTTTTATTTGATAATAAATTTCTCTCCCAGCTTTTCTTCTGGAAATGGAGAGCTTCCAGATTGTGTCAAATCTGTTGGATATTTGTGAATAAGCAAATGAATAAATGAGACTACTGGTCTTCTTTGTCAAATTCATCTTCAATCGTTTCCTCACCTGGGAATCTATCTTTTCGACCGCATTTGTCGCTTGCCTTCGATGGGCAGTCAGCTATTAACATAAAAAAGAAAAAGAAGAAAGAGAAATTATATTGTTATTTTAATTTTCGTGTTGCTGTTGAGTCTGCAAAATGCTCGCGTAAGAAATAAATGCCTTTCATAAGAGTAAGTAGCAGAGCTTATATTGGTAAAGCATAACATTAAAAACATGGAAGAACTCAGTGCCATAGTTGTTGGCCTCTGAGACGATCATGGTTCAGTATTTATGCATAATCCTCTCAAAGTTTTTAATAACGTTTCTTACTAAAATTTACCCAGTAACAGGCTCGAGAGTCAATCAAAGTAGATCCTGTGGTATGAGTGTAAAAGGAGGGAATATGAAATGAAGATCATGATAATAACGAGGATAGACAAAGATTGAGTCTTGAGGAAGTGTTTAAGATTATTGTGTTCAGGGAAGCAACCATGCAGGAGTCTGTTTCTCAAGTTAGAGTTTCTTGAAAAAATGCTATTTGAGTAGAACTTCCTTTTTGCAATTGGAGTATGGAAGAAATGAGTATGACTCAACTGCGTGTACTTAGCTTGACGTATCATGTAAATGTTTGAACTGGTAGAACTAAAGAATAGAGCTAATCTGAACATTTTCTATGGAAATAGCGATAGGCTTGAGACATTATGTTTGTCTGTTGTTAAGAGATTTCGAACTCTGTCAAGGCTAAAAAGTGAGGATTGAGCAGCGCCAGATCAGACATGACAGTAATACTTCATTTTTGTTAAATATGACACTTGTAAAATATTCGATAGCTACACGTTCTATAATCCAAAATCTTTTTAATCCGATGTTATGTGAAAGGGAAATGTTCATTATATTTTCATTCCCTTCAATAATTTGAAAGGAACACGTTCTCTAATCCGACCTTCTTTTAAATGGAATTAAACGGAATTATTTAATTTAATGGAAAATGTTCATCATATTTTCTATTAGTGATTCTCTTCAGGTATTCAATAGGAACAATTTAATGGAAAATTTTCATCGTATTTTCTATTTGTTATTCTCGTCAAATATTCCACGGTAACACGTTCTTTAATCCGACCATCTTTGTCATGAGATCATTTAATAGCATATGTTCATATTTTCTATGTGTGATTCTCTTCAAATATTCGGTAGGAACACATTCTCTAATCCTATCTTCTTTTGCTTTCTCTTTTTAATCCGCTCATCTTAATTTATTCGAATGTATTTGATCTCATTTACTCATTGTGTTTCTTGCAATGCATTCAATCCTTGAATCTGACCGTCTTTTAAATCCGACTCTTTTTAATCGAAACTTTTAATGTCATTTTAAAAAGTGTTTCTTTCATTAATCCATTCTTCTAGATTTTCTTGTTTTGTTAATAATAATATCCCGCTCAGAAACTTATATTTTATGCCATGTGACTATAAAACAGGCAATAGAAGCGGGATCCTGAGGCCAAACTGTAGAAGCATGGGTTTCCATAGTGAAATAATATAATAATTATACACAGAAAAGTATAGATCCTTGGCATATGCTGAAATGGAGTCCTGACTCTGTTATGTTTTTTCTGCCTTTTCCGTTGTTAGTCCTCTAATTATGGTAAAAGCTAAAGCACTCTTTATCAGTCTCCGATACAAAACATAAAACTTTCTGGCAAATACTACGAAGTTAATTATTCTTTACCGTAGGTTTAATTTTGAGGAGAAGTTATTAAGTATTTTTCCCACATATTGACAAAACCGAAGTCAAAAGTAATTATTGAAAAAAAAACAAAAAACAAAACAAAAAAACGAAAAAAATGAACCAAAAATAAAAAAGAGAGAAAAAAACAAATAAATTAAACACAGGTAGAAAGAAGAGAAGTAAAAATATTAACAAATGTCGACCGCTAAACAATATGAGCGAAAAAAAAAAAAGAATAGCAAAAAAAAAGATTTATACTCGAAGAAAATGAAAGACTGTTTACCCATCGCTACATGCACGAACAAGCTGTTCGCTTTAAATACGAAAAAATATGAAAAAGACAAGCTTTTAATTTAGTTCTGTTTAAATCAACAGCCTGCGCGGATATACTGGAACTGTCTGCTGGAAACGTCGTTCTAATTTGTTTTCGAACTAATATTTCATTTTCAATAACGTCATTTCTCAACACAATTCATACAAACCTTTGAATTGTAGACGAGGATAAGCGACAAAATAATTTCATACACTTACTTTCAAATATTGTATTTCGGTGAATTTTGACAAATTTCCTCCTGTTTGTGTGCTTAGGGTTCACTTTTATCTCAGGGTTCAATGTCCTATGATTTCCTATTTTTGTCGCATGTCTATCAAATATCTTAATATTGAACTTTCTTCTGAGGGGACATTCTCTGCCTGCCCCATTTACAGAATATCCAAACTTTATACTTGTGTCCGGGAATTCTTGGAACGGTTCCATGGTAATCTTCCAGTGATCCAAGCGACTTTCATACGCACATCATTTTTTTGTGTGATGTTTTGAACCTGAAACTCGTCATTCACTTTTCTTCTTATAAATGTCGTATATGTTCCGTTGAACTTACGTTAACGATACAATGATTCAGGAACTGTATGGCTATGTATTCTTGAAATACTCATATCATATAACGTTATTCCCTTTGTATTATTTTGTTTGCATTACATACAGAATTCAATCTATCTTTGTTTATATATGATCATCTATGAGTGACTTCATCACCTTTCCTTAGATTATAGATTTTTGATAATTCTTACAATTTAAATACAGCAGACAAACAAGAAAATCTAGTTGAAAAAGCATTGTTATAACCGCCACACAAAAATAGGAAAATGCTATCGTACTATATATATATATATATATATAAAATGGAGTAAGTCGGACAACTACTTTAATATATTTTATTGTTAAAGATATATTTAAACTATGCATCCTCCGACAGGAATCGAATCCGTATCCTACAGGGAACCATCTTATAGCCTGACGTGCTATACCAGTTTAGCTACGAAGGAGTGTCTGGTTAGCAAGTTTTACTGCTTTTAAACTGCAAATTTCCCATGATTTCACTCGAACGTTCATATCTGCCCGAAGCCTATCATAACGTAAATAAATGACGTCATACACTACGAAATGAACTAAAAATATATTAAAATAATTATCGGACTTAGTACATTTCGGCTCCGTGTAGGATACAGGTTCGATTCCTGTCGGAGGACGCATGTTTCCTATGAAATTTCTTGGGCGATCAGGCCGGTAAATGTTGTTAATACTGTTTATTATAAACAGATCATTTACTTAAATATTTGTGTATATATAAATAACGTATATATATATATATATATATATATATATATATATATATATATATATATATATATATATATATATATATATATATATATCTGTGTGTATACTGAAAATTATATTTAGTAGTTATAGTTAGTAGCTATTGTATTAAATAGGCGGATCGTGAAATTGGTGACATAGTAAATGAAAGTTCAATCCTTGGGCTGGGCAGAGTGCATTTGGTCTCAGCGCTCAAGGGGCGGGCAATAACTGAACAGCAATAAATAAGGGCTAGAAGTAATATCCCTAGGCATAGACAGAAGGACGATAACAATATACACGTGTAGATTAAATAAAGAGTTTAGTTCGAAATGACTTTAAGGTTAGCCGGATTTACAATCACCTGATGAAGATCGGAGGATACAGTAATCGAAACAAAAAATAACAATCATGGGGAACATCGTTCGCATTTAAATATTGTAAATAATTATAACTCCTCATTCCAAAATTCAGACAAAACAATGGTTTTTCAAGCAATTCTTTTGTGTGTCGTTATGTGAAAAAGTCGGTCATTTTGTTGCTGCTTTCGAAACGAAATAGCGTAAATATTCCTTTTGCTACAACTGAACGGTTAAACCAACTATAGGATCATCAAGTGGTGAAAACTTGTAATTATTTGGATGAGCTCTCCTCTATGGTACCTAGGTCTTGAATTTAAGAGTACTAGATTAGTGTCTGGAACTCATCAATTTACAGCTGAACTGGCTAAATGTAACCGTAAATCCTATGCTAAGAGTTTCTTTTCTCGAACTTCTTGCTTGTGGAGCTCCCTTCCGGCTCCATGATTTCCAGCCAACTTTTAAATAGTTTCTGGTTGACGTCATCCTATTGACAAATGTATTAATTTTAACATATAGGAAAATTTGGTAGCTAGACTTTTTTTAATCCAAGCGCATTACTAGGCAGGCGTAGAGATCTCATCAATTTATAATGATGTATACGGACGGTGTCTTTTCTCGCATTTCTTGATAGTGGAACTCCCTTCCGGCTCCATGATTTCCAGCCAACTTTTAAATAGTTTCTGGTTGACGTCATCCTATTGACAAATGTATTAATTTTAACATATAGGAAAATTTGGTAGCTAGACTTTTTTTAATCCAAGCGCATTACTAGGCAGGCGTAGAGATCTCATCAATTTACAATGATGTATACGGACGGTGTCTTTTCTCGCATTTCTTGATAGTGGAACTCCCTTCCGGCTCCATGATTTCCATGTTAACTTTATTCTGTAAATATGTAAATGCTGGGTCAATCACTATCTATTGTCCTCCTGATTATTATTTTTTCTTCCCGCTCATTATTAATGTTTCTGTTCCTAATTCTTCCTGTAGCCCCTTGTGTCTTAGTGGCTTTACTCTCTTGTATGGGGTGATATCGATTAAAAAACAAGTAACAAAAAAAAAAAAAAAAACTTATTTCACCTTGTTAATGTACAAACCAATCTCGGTGATTTCTATACACATAATTGAAAACTAAATAGATTTGTGTACATACATACAGAAGCATAAAGATAGTTGTAAAATTAACCAGTAATTTGGCAATATTATAAGTATATATTTCCAGAATTTAAAACTTTTAAAACATGTTACCAGAAATGGTTCGTTATTATTTGGCAGGCTTTCTGTTGTAGATCGTTTTGTTTTGACAACTTGGAAAATCTCAGCATCGATTGCCCGCTTGAAATATGGACAGGTAGCAGAAGGCCTGTCACTTATTAAAATCCTGTTAAGACGTGAATGCCAGCGAGGTCGATGCCAAAATGTCCAGTATCAGCCTCATATTTACATCAACACAAAATTTATTATCAACAAAACTATCGTTTCCTTACGTCATCGAGTTGAAGATTATTGACATCACTGACTTAAGAAAACTGCAGCACTTTATGAAGACGGAAGATGATTGGAATTTAGAGTGCTAAGTCTTCAACCTGACGCATCGAAATCGAGGCTCTCCAGGACTTAGCACTCTTTCCGGTATGATTTTTTTTAAAATTAAGTATGTCCACTGTTTTCGCGGAAAAACAGCATAGCGTAGATGAAAAATACCACAAACTTAAAGAAAATAAAGTATTATCGTCAAAATGCTTATGTTATTATTAAGATGAAAGAAAAAAGTATTTTTTAATTATTTTTTGATATTTTTTATTATTTTCTAACACGTTCGAAATTTTGGTTAAAGTCTTCTTTTGTTTACGTCATCGCGGTGACGTAAAAATAACAGTTTTTTTTGCGCTTTTTTCCCGTTGAAAACACATTGATTTGGAAATTCTTGTAAAAATCAAATAATTGTCCGATCTTAATGAAATTTTTAGGACTTACTCACAAATGAATGAAATTATTTTTGCAATATTTTGTTTTTAGAAAATTTTGGTAAAAATTTTTTTTTTTTAAAATATGTTACCCCCCCACTTATTTAATTTCATGAAATTTCGCCCAAAACCTTTTTGGCTCCTCAATTTTTTTTTTTGTTAAAAGAAGGAGTCTTTGGAGATGGTAAATAACCTACTTTTTTTTTTTTTCAAATTTGAGCTATTTAACTGAAAATCTTGTCTGAATTGAAAAATAATGAATCCAATAAAACTATGATATTACTTAATTAGAAAAGCTTTTAATTGCTTTTGTAAATAAGTAATATTAAGGACATTATTGTATGAAGAAATAATTTTTTTCTGATGAATAATTAATTTTTACAAGAATTTTTTCGTTTTTTAAGAAATTTTAATTATAATAATGTATAATAGTTTAACATCGTGTAAAGCTCTGTATTAGGAGGGCTCCTCGATATTATGTAGTAATTAAATAGAAAAAAAATGACGAATCCAAAATTGCTAAGTTTAATAAATTTAGTTGAGCTACTCTTTTTAAAAATAATTTTTTATGTTGTATTTTTTTTACTTAATACAATCCTTATTTCCATGCATGATATACTGAAATTGTCAGTATTATTACAAGGTCACGTGATTTAAGGGTTTTGTCCCTTTACGCGGCCTTTTCAACATTTCTTATTTTCCGTTCAATTTTAAGTGTGTAAACTTTAAAATTTAGACTAATTTTTCTTTTTTTCATTTACTATTTCACTAAATAATTTTATTTTATGTATTGTATTTCGATTAGTGTGGGTCATACTCAAATAGAATAATTTTTTTAAAACTCAGACTTTTAAAAATTATGTCATTTATGGTAATCCGTAGTAGCTGTCATCGCTTCGTCAGTCAACAATCCATCAATAGTTGGGTCAGATTAACAGGATCGATCGTTAATAATTGGTTGTATATTATTTTTTTATGCTATAAGTAAGAAAAACTTCTTTCAAATCAGATTACTTTAACTTTAAATTTTTTAATTTTACTAAAATAACGTGTCAGAAATTTTTTTAAATATTTTCAAAATCGATAAATTTGTGTTTGTTTACAAATTTCTTAAAATTAAGAAAATGGCCGTTTTTAAGAAAATTTAAAAATTTAAAATTAAATTTGACAATCAAATGTATATAGTTTCTATCTGAAATACACCAGAATTGTTTAATTAATAGAAATCGTAAATTTAATTATTAAACTTTCAATTAAAGCTAAAATGAAATCTTAAAGAATGTTTCTTCGTTGTAAAAATTCATTTTAAACTTTAATATAGAAAATTTATGCCGAAATAGTGGACATACCTATTTAAAATCATTTCACCCCAAGCGAAGCTATAAAGCTAATAATAAGCAAGGGATTACTCATGGTGAAATAATGTGAGAAAAAGATAACTTATTAAGGAGAGTAAATATAAAAGAAGAGGGATTAAGAAAATAACGATTGACATTTAATTTAAGTTTTTGAAGATCAAAGTTGACTGAAAAGCAATAATCCGGAAGAGAGTTCCACAAGCGAGAAGTCTGAGAGAAGAAACTTTTAGCATAGGACTTACGGTGATATCCAACTATTTTAACTCTAAAATGATGGGACCTAACAGCTAATCTAGCACTGCTTTTAAATTAATGAGATACGGGTACCAATAAGTAAAGCTCATCAGAATAATTTTCATGAAAATATTTATAGAAAAAGGTACAAGGAAGTTAAGTTACGGCGGTGCGAAAAGGAATTAATCCGAAATGACAGGTCAGGACCGATAACATTGCAGATTCTTCTTTGTATGTTATCAAGAATGTCTAAATACATAATACAGACCAGATGTGACAGCAATATTCAATTCATGCACGAATGGTACTTCTTACTGTGTAAAATAGATTCTGGTGAGAAAAATTGTTTACAAGCACACAATGAACCAACTTTCCTAGCAGCTAACGTAGCAATTGATTCAATCTAATCTTTTCCCTTCTTTTCAGAGGAAAACGTTAGTCTGAGAAATAGCAAGGATTTATCTTGGAGTTAGGATGCTGCTGGATGTTAGTATCTGCCATGCTGATGGAAGGTAAAAAGTTTGTTTCAGACGATTAAAATATAGCAGTTTCGTTTTGGAGGCATTAAAAGTCATTCCTTGCGTCAGTTAACAGCAAATAGTAGGTCATACTTTAGACCAGCTGGTAATTTAATCTTATTGATCCGATCAAACAAGATATCGATTTGACAACTGATGGCATAAGCAAGGTCTTTGATCAAAATCAAATTTAAGCAAGAGTAAAATGTCAGTTTTACCGTTGTTAAAATTACTGTAATTATTCCGAATTGCAATACATAAACACAAACAAATCTATCTATCTATCTATCTATCTATCTAGCTAGCTAGCTAGCTAGCTAGCTAGCTATTCTCTTAAGATGAACGAACTGGGAATGTAGGGTTTTAGAGTAGATTTGTTAGAATATTGTTGTACTATTCTAATATGCTTCGAAAGTCGATAAGCTAAAATGGTGACACTGTGAAAGAATAGCGTACAATATTAATAATTGTAAAAAAGTTTCATAAATAGCATAAGTGAAACCGTAATAATAGTTATGGATTAACAAATTATGTTCCTGTTATTAACGGCACAGGTAAACTAATATATATATACATATATATATATATATATATATATATATATATATATATATATATATATATATATATATATGTGTGTGTGTGTGTGTGTGTGTGCATATTATGGGATAAGGAATTAATTAACATATTTCGTCTTTATTATAGATTCAGCGGAGAATGCGATATGGTGCAAAAAGAAAGAAACAATTTTTTATTTTTTTTGTTTTACATTAGTTAAGCAGATTTCACGAGTATCTTGTCTTGTAAAGCAGCGTTTGTGCGTAAATGTATGTGCGTAAGTCTATTATGATTCTAGTTTGGCTATGCGGAATTTTGATGATATTGGATATTCATTAGTGTGTATGTAAGTGTGTATTCATCTAGAAGTCATTTGATTTTGGCTTGTTTTTCACAGGCCTTTTATTTGGGAATATTTTACGTAACACCGTTTGTCGTAGGTGTATTTGTAGTGATATTCAGACAAATTTTAGATACTTTAAATAAAAGTTGTTATTGTAATAAAGGATAAAAGATTAACTTTGTAATCTTTCGAAGTAATTCGTACTTAACAAATTTAAATTAGGGTGGCATTTATAAATTCAAAGTTATGGCCAGTTTTGTTCGTTTGTGTCACGGGCGAGTTTCAGGAGTTTTCCTATGCAGGTCTCTTTTACGTTCATGAACGTAGACTCTTGATGGTTCTTGAATGAATTTGAATGAACTTTGAAGGTGGAAGCCAGTATATTAATGTTGGTGCCATTATTGAAGGCCTGGATGGTCTTTTTCCTCTCACTACTGCTGAGTATGAAGACAGTGGGACTGACGCAAAACGATTTTCACCTGATCTCTTTCTGACTGGAATAACTCAAAGGGTTTTTCAGTGATTTGCACGATGAATTGTGTCAATATAGAAAAATGTCTTACCTGAAAACCTAGTAAAAATAAACTCAGTTAGTTTAGCGGTTTTTCAGATATTGAACACTTTGTGGTTTGAACAATATACTGCTTCCCCCGGCATATATATATATATATATATATATATATATATATATGAAGAAAAATATACGGAAAAAACAAACAAAATTCCTAATATGCAATTATGCTGTTTTAATGTTAATATAATGTCAACGTCGGACGTTTCGGTCTAGTAGACCATCTTCAGGACATATACATAAAACATAATTAACATTAGACTATATTCAATTCAACATGAAAAGACGATGGACATATGAGTAAGACTAATCAAAACAGATAACTGAAATTTTTCAATATCAGCGTTCCGTTTCAATATGATCAAGTCGGCGTCACGCATTTTCATTCAAAATACTCTATTTTTGGAATACCTTTTCACAACATCGCATACGTGACGCAGACGTGATCATATTGAAACGGAACGCTGATCTTGAAAAATTTCAGTTATCTGTTTTGATTAGTCTTACTCTTATGTCCATCGTCTTTTCATGTTGAATTGAATATAGTCTAATGTTAATTATGTTTTATGAATATGTCCTGAAGATGGTCTACTAGACCGAAACGTCCGACGTTGACATTATATTAACATTAAAACAGCATAATTGCATATTAGGAATTTTGTTTGTTTTTTCCGTATATTTTTCTTCATATATATATATATATATATATATATATATATATATATATATATATATATATAGTGTGTGTGTGTGTGTGTGTATTTAGGCAGCAAGTTCTCTTTTAGGAATGTCTGACTGAACAAATTACAGACATTATGTCTGATAATTTTTAATAAAATTCGTTCATACTCACGAATAACATTCCGTGTATTGATGTTAAAGGATGAGAGAAATGTACTTTTATTTCAGCACACTGTCAACAGCTTTACATTTAAAAGAATAATTCAAAAATTACGGTAATTGATAACAACGCACATCTTTATGTAAATAGTTATACTAATTAACAGCATATATTTTTGTACTACTTGCACCCCTGAAGATGATCCTGGAAGAAAATCGAAAGTACTTGGGAAGTGAAAACAAAAGAAATTTAAACAGCTATAGCACATTCCTCACATCATTTAACATCAATACACGGGGGGTTATTCGTGAGTATGGACGGATTTTGTAAAAAAATTGCAGCCATAATGTCTGTAATTTATTCACTCAGACATGCTTAGGAAAAAGCAAAATTTATATGGCATTTTAAAAAGCTAAAAAAGAACAACCGGTTTCGTCTTAGTCTTATCAAGTTTATTTTTCTAGGATATAGAAAAAAATATATATAAGCGTGTAAATTAAATTAATATAACGAATGGAAGGAAAAAATGAATTTCCAGAAAGCTAGAGTCCAAAAACATTCAGACCCAGTAAGCATTCCCTCTGTTTACAGAGGGAAGGCACACGAGATCTGATATACAAGGACTTTAGAACATTGAGGTGATATGAGGAGTCGGACCTAGATAAAATCGAAAAACGGTCCGCAATAAAATCAAACACACAATTCCTGCTATTTATTACATGCTCTGCAATAACACAGCCAAAAGTATTGGTCAGTTGGCTTTGTCCAAATGTTGTGTATGTCCGAGCGTCTTCAGGTATACATTTAGCCATTAAGAAGGATGATTTTATTTTTACTTTTTAAAAACTATCTGGATATAAATCATGGAGAAACTGACTGTCGAATGTTCTGTGTTTCCGTCAATTTCTATATAGTTTATGTCCACATAATTTAACAAAAGAAAAATAAAATCAACCTTGATAATAGTTAATAGAATACCCGAAAGGGCTCGCACATAAAAGACATTGGGACAATTTTTACCTAATTTATATCCAGATAATTTAATAAAAATAAAAATGAAATCATCCTTGATAGTGGCTAAAAGAATAGTCAAAAGCACTCGCACATAAAGAATATTCAAATAATATCTACATAATTACTAGTTCTCGGTCAGATATTGAAATACTGGATTTTTTTATTACTTCACACATACATACATGAGCGTGAGCACATAGAGTTACAGACAAAACTATATATTGGTAGAGAATGGGATAAAATAAAAGAGAAAGAAAGAGAGGGTTTCCAATGTAATTTAATATTGCTATCTTGGTCGAGTCCTCATCGTATATCAATTTTTATATTTGCTTTGTATGACAAGGGAAACTGCCATAATTAAATTACAAATTCGCTTTCACAATTCTTCCTAACTCGAATGGTGGTTGCTTCTCTAAACTTCAACCATTAAAAACCCGATCAAAGGACACATCCCACATGTTTGCGAAATGTCCAATATAGGGAAACAATTTATAGGCATTTCTTTTCTATTAAGCTATATGCCATAATTCTTTGTCTTACATTCGAGCAAATAACTCTATATTCCTGGAAAATCTGAAAGAATGTAATCAAAGAAAAAGTTTTAAACTTAAATGTTAAATGACATAAAAAGATGCGCATTAACTGCATAACACCGACAGTGATATGTCAATGACATCAACATTCGGTTAAGTCGGTTGACTTTAGGGCGAAAACCTTAGCTACGAAGGGTTGGCAATAAGTGTTGATACTATGTCAAATAAGTGATATTATTTAAGTGCGTTCAAACTCATCATCATTCAGGTCATTTTGATTTGTTTTAGTTTCGTTTATTTTGATTCACGACATATCAACTTTGATAGTTTAATTAATGCCGACAAGAGTTTTAGGATAGGTTCGTATTAATAGAAAATTTATTCCTTGTAAGTAAACAGATTGAAGATCTGGTTTCACTGATTTCTATTTACATCATATCAACCTCGATGGGTTATTTAATGTCGACAACAATTTTAGTATAGATCAGGTTTCAGAGCTTGTAGATCAGGTTTCATTGATTGGTTTGGTTTATTTTGTTTACAGTATATCAACATCGATGGGTTATTTAATGCCGACAAAAATTTTAGGATAATTTCGTATGAATAGAATATGTATTCTCTGTAAGTAATTAGTCTGTAGATTAAGTTACATTGATTTCGTTTTACGGCATATCAACTTCCATAGGTTATTTAATGACGACAAGAATTTTAGGATAGGTTAGTATAAATACAATATGTAATCTTTGTAAGAAATGAGTTTGCAGATGAGTTTTCATTGATTTCGTTTTACGCCATATCAAACTCAATTGATTATGTAATGCCTGCAAAACGTTTAGAATAGGTTTGTACGAATGGAATATGTATTCCTTGTAAGTAATCAGTTTGTAGATCAGGTTCCATTAATGTACGCCATACCATCGTCGATGGGTTATTTAATGCCGACAACACTTTTAGGATAGGTTCAAATGTATAGAATATACATTCTTTATAAGAGATGAGTTTGTAGATCAAGTTTCCTTGACGTATTTTTGTAAAGAGTGTTTCTGTCGAGAGTCAAATGTGTGGCTGGTCATATTTTTTTCCAAAAATGTACTGTTGGTAATACATTTTCTTCTCCATATATATATTGCTAGTAATAATTTTTCTTAAAAAAATGTATTGCTGGTGTTAAAAAAAAAAATAAATAAAAATCTTTTTTTGTTTTACTTTTATAGTGTTTTGGCTGCAGTTTGAGGTTAACTATTTGCCCATAGCTAGGACCCTAACAGGTACTTCCACCCGGGTTAGTGTGGACCTGGGAACAACAGCAATTAAGATGTGTTTTCAAGTTCATCAAGACCTCCCAATCATACGTCTTGCTGCAGGATGTAGTTTATCGTCAAACCGATGACGACCCCTAATTTTTTTAAAATATGTAAAATAAAAGAAAACAATAGAATCAGTGTCAACTGCGCCTTTTTTTCTTTTTGGGTAACTTTGTCATCAATGTTTTAGGTCCTTTTCTCATTAAACTTAGCTTATCGACCCTTTTCTGAAATTTCTTTCATGGGGGTTTCATCGATCCATAACTATTATATTGTACTAGCAGCATGGCCCGGCGGTGCTTGATTCAAAAATCGTACGACTCATACAGCAATCACTATCACTTGACGTAAAATATTTTTGCCCTTCCTTACCTTTAAAGGAGTGCCCTTTGCCGTGCTGATGTTGCTACATGTCTTACTTGCCTATCTCACACTGCGAATTTTTTCTAAGCTCTATACTAAACATTAAATCTGTTACGAAAAAAGAACTAAACAAAATGAACACAAAACGATCGGCTTTAAAAAAGGACTCGTAACTGGAAAAACCGAAGGAAAAAAGAATGTTAACAACAAATACTTTTTCAAACCCAACCAAGTCGTGCGGAATCAGAATCAACGTTGAGTTTAAGCAAGTGAATGGGTCAATTGGAGTAAAGTGCCATGCAGATTTAAATTTTTCCCACTTGTGATGAATGCAGCTATCGATTTTTTTGCATGCTAGTTAACATTCGTGTCAGTCAGCTGTTGGCTCTCACGCTGGCCAATAAAATCTTCCTGCCTATTCGTGGCAGCCAGCTATAGGCTCTGACTCTGGCCAGTAGAAAATGGCCGAAAACTACATGAAAACTGCCATAGAAGCATGAAAAAAATCGATTATTTCCACTATCCATGGGAGTTGGGAAATGCAAGGTCGGTCTTGGCCTTTCCGCTAACATGGAGCATGTGCATGTAAATTTTGGTGCAAATCCGTCGAAAAGTTCGGCCGTGCATTCGTTACACACACACACACACACACACACACACACACACACACACACGCACATCCTGCCTTTTATATAGAGAGAGATAGAGTAAACTAAAATATGCCAAAATATCGTATTCAAAATTACTCTACGAGGATCGTCGGGTACCTTAGTTTATGAATTGATTAAACAAATTTGGGCTCTCATTTCGTCCTTGTCGTAAACTTGGTGAGATTTGAAATGATTTGGTGTTTGGGCATTCACCAGACATATAAGGCTTTGTGGGCCTATCCAGTTTTTTCTATTATAAATTAGAGTCACAGTTGAGAAAACGCTGTTTGATAGGCGAGAAAAAGAAGTCTTTATCTATCCGAATGCGGATTTGAATCCTTGATCTGGTTACTGAACGAGATGGCTTCATAAAGTTTTATATATCTGGTAAAAACCCAAACACTGAATCAATTCAATCTTCATTAGACCCCACATAAGGGGTGAGATTGTGAAATCCAATATTTTGAATCTTTTCATAGACTATAGATTTGAAGAAATAAGGCTTTATCGATTCTGGGCCCCATTCCAAACGCCTCTCTTAAGAGAAAACAGCACATGTTTTCCCTCCAGAAGTTAATGTGCTGAAAATTAGGTGAAGTGTGGGGGTCATGCCGATGACGTAGGTATTCATAGCTGTAATAAGAATGATCTTAAATAATATCAACATTTTTTACCGAGTGTTCTACTAACTGGGACTTAAGATAAACCTATCGAAAACAAACTATGGTTTGTAATTGGAATGAGATTAACGATGACACATATACTGAATCTATCATATAAATTCAAAATATAGAATTATTAAATTCTAAACACTTCAACGATGTCAGGCGTAGAAAAAGTGTTTGGGGTATCGGGGTGTCGGGTGCCCAAATCTTACCTGTGACTCCAAATACCGTTTTGTGCACAATAGTTGCCATATATCGGGAAAAGGCTTTGATTGAGGACAAACCAGATGATGGTTTATCAATGGGTCCAAACATTCTTGGTGATGATGGCCTGAAAAAGTTTTCTGATGACACTAAGTAAGTGGATGTTGTGATATTGCAATAGGAATGACCGCTCACCCTAATTCTTAAAATAGGTCATAGAGCGGACATCTTTTATAGACATTGGGGAATATTTCCCCTTTAGGCAGCGGTTAAAAAAAAAATTCCAAGATGAGAAACAAGTTTGGGTTAATCTTCATAAGTTCAACCACCGGACCGGTAGCCTTTTTAGAGTCAAGGCTTTTGATATTCCTGGAAACCTTCCGGGCTATTATTACAAAAGTTATGATGTGGGGTGGAGCATAGAAGATGTCTCTTGCCATCTAACGTAGAGTTAGAAGTAAATTTAATTGCGAAGAATTTAATTAGCCTTATCTTACAATGATGTGATACCATCAGGCCTAGTCATAGTAGCCATTGTCGCTTTACCTTTACTTAGAATTTTGATTGAGACTGTCAAGTCTTTTGTTTTCAAACTTAACTGCTCTATGCATTTTCTAGAATTCACTTGTAATGACGGCAGAAGATTCTTAATGTATTCTTACTACACCGTTCCCTCTAATGGAGATGGTTGTAATGGCTACAGTGAGACATGATTGCAGCACCTTTTGGCTGAACTAAGGATTGCTATTCGGTTTTCTTGGTATTTTTCCTGGGGATAAATCCTACCATATCAGAAAGTATTCTTTCAGAAAAGAGCTTCTAGTTTTGAAGAATGATGAGAAAGAATCTCTCGCTGTGTATAATCTAAGGCTATCCCACTAAGCTTTGGTATAAAGAAAGATCATCCTATGCAACGTGGCATAAGAGAATGTCTTTGGTTTGGTATCAAATTTGACACTGAAAGTGAATGATGTAAGGGGAGGTAACACTTGAACGGGCAATTTTTCAGGACTGGATGTGAGGAAAACTTTTGTATCTATTGATTTGTAATTATTTTTCAAGACATCAAACGTTAATTACTTCAACGTTCGCATATATGAAGTTATTTCGGTTTGAAATTTCCTGTAGGCTGTCGGGATTCTGAGATAGTTGAGGTAGATTTGAGGCAACATAAATTCGTCACGTAATCTCTATTACTAACTACCAGATATCGGATGCGAACATGTTTATAGGGGCGACAGAACTAATTTCAACTGGAAGGTAATATGCAGTTCAAGCCCCGCGCTTAGTTTCTAGTAAAGGTTTCCCGAATAATTCCATTTAGGTGTAAATGTACATGCTTAATTCGAAAATAACAAAGAAACTTTGATAAAATCTACCATTTTGGAGTTATCGACAATGCAAGTTCGAACTCGTTCGCGTCGGGGTGGGTGAAGTTGAAATTAATTCGGCACTCTGTATATAGATGAAATATAATACGAGAAATATTGAAGCTATTTGGAAATCAGATTTTTCTTTCTCTTACACTGGCTCCCAATCAAGACTATAGGGTCCAATTTTTTCTGTTATTCACCTATACTTGGGGGAGAAGAGATGGAATCATACCTTATTCAAGCGGACTCGACTGGAATTGGAACTCGCTTCTCACATTTCTCATTCCGACCTGCTATTCATTCCACAGCACATATTAGAGATTAGAATACTGATAGTTTTACATGCCTATGGATATCTTCCTGAGTCGAAGCCCACACACAGGGATTAAACAAACAATTGCTATATCACCTAATTCATTAAAGAATGTTTAGTCTACTATGCTATTGTCATGTGGGACAATTCAGTGTGGAGAACTTAGAATGTTAAAGCTAACCTGACTGTAGATGACTGCTATTGCTGCTTTTTGTAATGTTTAACTAACACTTTTATTTTTGTTAGAGGTACTGTCGATGCTGCTGTTGAAGATTTGCTGTCGTATTTCTTTTTATCTTTATTAGTGTCGCCCATATTGTATTTATTTTTATGGTAGTCTTGATGCGGGGGTTATTCTAAGGTGATTCTGTCAGAAGTCTAACTCTCCAGTTTTCTTTTTTGTCCAATATTTTAAATTCATTCTACGGCGCCTGATTGATACCCTTTTCCCTCTATACATGATAATCTATGCCTGATTGTCTCAACCCTCACTATGGCTTTTCGATGTTTATCTAGCCTTACTCTTACCATAGACTAAATAAATGGTTTAGTTCGAAATTCCCTGTATGTGTTCTGGATAGATATACAGCTGATGAAGGCCGGAGGGCACAACGACCAAAACGTTGTCATAATATCAAATATGAGGAAAATATTATGCATGTAAATAATGTTAAAAAATGTTAATAAATTATTCGTATTATATGCTGGCGAATATACCGCGTTCCATTTATATTCTAAATAAACATGAGTACCCCTGTTATCTACAGTTATTACCTTTGTTTGTTTGTTTGTTTGTTTCTTTCATTCTTTGCTCTGTCATTTCCCTTCTGTATCTATTTCTTGCTCCCCCGCCCTCTCTCTCTTTTTTCTATCTGTCTCTTTATCTCACTAAGTAATTATCTTTCTACTTCCCTCGAGATTTGACTGTATATTGCTCTTCTGCTCTTTCTGAATTACATTCCTCAAATCTTTCTGCCTCTGTCGCTTTACAGAACGTCCTCGCTTTGTTCCGGAAGTGACGTCATGTCAGGTGTTGAAAATGAGGAATGACGTGAAGGTAAAGGCGAAAAAGGTTAGGCTCCCATTTGTTCTGACCTTTTAAAAGTCGATTTTATCTTTGGTGTGATCGAACCGAATCAAAGTTTATCACTTGAGTCTCTGTCAGGTTCTTTCTACAGTTGTTCTGACTGAAAATAAAAATCGTTAATCACTGAACTATGAGGAGTAGTTCACCACCATCATACTGGGTCCCTAGTCGCTTTGCATTTTTTTTTACGAACTGATCACATCATAAGAATTCTTCCATTAGATTCACTTTTGTTTCTGGCTTTTTAAAAAAATATTCGCCTTTTTCAAGCTTTTTTTATTTCTTCATTTATTTGATTTTCTATTTATAGTGCTAATTTTAAGATATTTGTCCTGACATTTAAATTGAATACCCTTTCTTTCTTTCTGTCTTTTTATCTGTAATTCATTCATTTTTTTCTTTTCTTCTTTCTTTCATTCATTTATTCATACGTTTTTATTTCTTTAATTAATTCATTTTTTCTTTCATTCTTTAATTCATTTATTTTCTATTTTTCCTTTCTTTCTTTCATTCATTTATACTTTTTCTTTTTTTCTTGCATTCATTCATTCAATCTTTCTGTCCTTCATTTATTCTTACTCTCTTTAATTCATTTCTTATTTTTTCTTTCATTGATTTATTCTTTCTTTAATTCATTTATTCTTTCTATTCTTCTATCTGTAATACATTCATTTATTCTTTTTTATTTCTTTCATTCAATTTTTGTATCTTTAATTCATTCATTTTTTCTTTTTTCTTTCATTGATTCATTTTTTTTAATTCATTTCTTCTTATTTTAATTCATTGATTGATTGGTTGATTCAATCTTTCGTTTAATTAATTCATTTTTTCAATCTGTAATTCATTTCTTTTTCTTTTTTTATTTCTTTAGTTTATTTATTTATTCATTCATGCATTCGTTTATTATTTTATACTTTGATTCATTCATTCATTCATTCATTCATTCATTCTTTCTTTCTTTCTTTTTTTCAATCCTTAATTCGTTTAACTTTTCTTTAATTCATTCATTTATACTTTCTTTACTTCTTTAAATCATTCCTTCAGTAATTTTCCTTTAATCATTCATTTAATTCTTTCTTTAATTCATTCATTTATTCTTCTTACTTTCAATGGAGATAATCAAGTAACCTACTAGTTGCGAAATCGGAGAGTCGTATGCACAAGATGATTTCAAACTTGGGGACAACAGCTCAGTTTATTTCGAATTAGTGCTATTAGGAGCAGAAAAAAGCTTCTAAAATTCTCACCTGTACACTCGCCAACATTCATGGAATACATAAATATTGTCAGTGCTTTCGGGGTAAGATTCTTATCATTGATAAACTACTGGTTATCTACAAATAGTCCTCACTGCGAACCAAATCGGTTGATCCTATACTTGAACAGGTTAAAGTTGTAGTGATCGGAGAAGCATCCTCATGAGAGTCGGTTCCACGTGGGAAGAAGCTGATCGAGTGGAACTTACATCTCACCAGTAGAATACGAAGGGAATGAGGGTGGTTTGCTTCAATGTGCGTGGTAGGGCGGGTCTTAGCCGTGAGGCTTAGAACTGGCAGAACTATCGAATGGAGTTCATCTGAACACTTTCCATGGATAGAGTGATAGGGAATCAAGTTTGTGTCATTTCTTCTGTGAAGAAACTTTTGTAAGGTAGAAAATAATTCGTGATCTTCGTGACGCGAAGACGCTTTATCAAGAATGGAAAGTGAAGTCTGGGAACTCCTATTCTTATACGGCAGCTTTACTCAATTTTCGGCCTGATCTGGCTCTTGTAGATGATAGGAGAAGTCACGTACTTATTTAGCTAGTACAGGGATTCGGCCATTTTCCTAGCATCTTTATCAATGGATCGTATGTACGACTTGTTGACCATGTTCACCATAGTCTATGAATATAGAATACAGCGCAGTACGTAATCTGTTCAATGAAAAACGTTAAAGATTAATACTCACGAGTCAGACACTCTACTGAATCTGACTATATCGCCAATACCACCAGCAGCTGTTCCGTAATTCTTCAGTCTTCGATATCAAAGGCTGGCAGTGAATATTCGGGAAAAACATGGCCGCCTTTATACACGCCGCATTCAATATTTTGAGCCTTCTGATTGGTTAACCCTTATATTGGTGAACTATAAAATAAGTCAGCTTATTTTGGCTAGCTCACTAGTACACCTGGGTACCCAAAAATTCCTATACGAATTCTAATTGAGAATATTATATATACACTTAATTTAGCTTTCCAAAACATGTACTTTATGAATTTCGGTACATAGATATTCGGATAGGCGGTGGGGCAATGGATAAAAGCTACAGACCACCAAATTAGGCTATATCTTCCCGAAATAAATAACAGTGATAATGAAAACAGTAAAAAGTAGCATAAATATTTTCTACAAAAGCCAATGAACATCAACTACAAACAAGATGAATCTTCATTTAGAAATATCATATAGAAATACAGTAGCCAAATGACCCGAACAAAAAGATAATTAAATAGAACGTCAAACTGAACCTTTTATTTCGCTCACTGTTCTAGTTCCAACCACCTGAAGAAGGCCGGAACACACAACGGCCGAATCGTTGTAAAAAATATGGCGATAAAGATGAGGACAATAGTCCGAATAAAATAAATAGTGTACATAATACCTCATCTCATAAATATAGACAGATAATTATCTAATAGAAAAAAATTGAAACAGTTAACATCCTCAAAAATATCAACACACGAGCAAAATCTAAATTACAACGAACGAATATTATTTATGAGTTCAAATGCCCCTTAAAAGACTGTGTTCCTGATTGAACTGAATTCATAAATAATTACATTGGTCACACTACTACATGCCTATCCATCCGCCTTATGTTACACCTATTTAACTACAGCTCTATTAGAACCCATTTAAACACACACACAAACTTACCAGACTCTATCTGAAACATACTAGTAGAAAATACAAACCTCATCCACATGTAAAAAAAGATTAAAAATAATGGCAGCCCTAATAATAATAATAAAAAAGCCAACATTCAATAATATCAACTACGAACACGGCCACAATGTGATGACTGTGTTAGGAAAATAAAACATCCCCGTAACTCTAGAAACATACACTCAACCAATTAAAAAGCAAAAATAAAATCATCCTTGATAATGGCTAAAAGTATAGCCAACATTGCTGGGAATTACAGAACATTTGGACAGTTTCTACATACTCTGTGTCCAAAAAAAGAAAGCACTTTTTCGAACAGAAGAAAAATTAAATATAAAGCTTAAATGCAGTACCTTGTCTGTGGTCTTTAATGAAGCATGTATAACTGAAGGATTGCTACTAAATATACAATTATATATATATATATATATATATATATATATATATATATATAGCTGTGTTGTCAAAGGTAGAACAAAGCTTAAAACAAGAAATAAAACAATAATGAATTCTTTGAAACAATGAAAAAAAGTTGTTTATTATTTCATGCAATACAAAGACTTAGGCTTCTTACTCCTAAAGCCATCATCTGATCCCTGCTTTTATGGATACCATTTTGAAGTGGTATATATGAAACCATATACAAGAAATGAGCAAGACCATATCACTAAAACGAAAGACTGTCTCCGTTGTCGCTCAACGAATTAATTGCGGCCGATACGAAAAAATACCGGAATATGATAGATCAGACTGTAGTATGAAAGATATTTATATATTTGTCCTTTTTTTTGTTTTTTGTTTTAAATCAGTATCACGCAAAGCAAAGCAGTACAGCCATTAACAATCAAGGGGTTACAAGGTGTGGATGAATTAGGAACAGAAATATTAGTAATGAGTAGAAAGAGAAAAGAGCAATGAGGAAGACCATAGATAGTGATTGGAATTGCATTTGACATTGCATTGCTTAATATGACTAAAATAAACATATGCAAAATAGCAAATTCGAAAAAGTTGCAAAATAGTTATACCAAATATTTTCAAAATAGCAATTCTAAACTTTTTAAAAATTAAAAGATGTTGGGAGAAATGAAGAAGTAAACACTTAAAATATCGTTTTCAAATGTAAATTAAAGGCGAAAACGAAAAAAATACAAGACACTTACTCTGGTGCAAAATTTCCAGAGATTCAGATGTTTATTATAATGACAAAATTATTTCTCGCAATATGCAAATTGTATAAATTGCATTGTAGGCCTTTTACATAATTTCCCTTGTGCGCCTCAAAATATCAAGGCAGATTAACAGTTTTTTCAAATACAAATCAGTTTTATCTCAGAAATCAATTTTTCAGCAACAAAAAATATTTACTTCTGAAAGTTCACAATTCAAAATGACGCTGGTCCACAGTTTGAAATTATAAATTAAAGGTGAAAGTTGAAGTTCGAAGTGGAGTGAGAAAAAGTTGACATAGCTCAGCGAAATTGCTTTTCTGGAGTCCTTTTGACAAATGTTCAGATATTTGTAATAAGCGTCCTCAAGTTTAAGATAAACTTTCACGGGTTTATAAAAGTTTTTCGTATTATGAGAATTTAGAAGAGTCTTATTTTATTTTCTTAAAATCAACAGCGACAATGGAAGTAGGCGTTTATTATTCCATGTCATTACGTCACCTAATTCCTTTTCTTCAGTTTATAGATTTCTGACTTTGCAGTCAATTTTGGCCTTTTATATAGCGTGGATCAAAACTGACTCCTAAACCAATTACTTAGGGAATCTGTACTTTTTATCTACATTGATTAAAACCGAGAGTCATCATCCAATCAAACCCACCCATTTTCAATTCAAATTTCCCTGTATTATTTACATTATTCGGACTGGGAAAGATAAAGACGTTGGTTAGATCCAGTGACTAGACCCAAAGAATTGTGACTTCAGTACCAGTCAACAGCAGTGGTGAACAAAAAAACTTAGAGAGTTGAGCTAAATTGAAAAAAACAAAAAAACTGAGACCCCCAGAAGAGGAATGGTACGTGGAACTACAACAATCTACACCGGTGGACGAAATAAAAGATTAGGTTCGAAATTCCAATCGCCTGAAGAAGGTCGGAGCGTACGATGGCCGAAACAATGTGAATGTGTCAATGAAGATGAGGATAACAGTCCGAATAATGTAAATAATGGAAGTAATGATAATACCTCATCTCAGAGATATAGACAGAAATTTGCCTGTGTTTTGAAAATATCAAAGATATGCCCATCCTATAATGTTTATCCAAAGAAACTTTAAACAGTCTGGCGCCACTTTCGAGTTTTTTTTTTGTTTTTATGATGTCAAATTGGGGAAATTTTTTTTTCAAATATTTACACATCAATTTACATTCAATTTTTTTATATAACCAGTTGGGTTTCATTCTTTAAAAAAGAACCTGTTTTTAGTAATTTCTGTTTTTAAATTAGTTTTAATACAATTTATCTTTTTTTTTCCCCAAAAATAGTTTCTATATTCATTTTTAGATAATTCCGCGATTTTAATTATTTTTCTCATACAATCTTAATATTGTATATTTTAATATTGTTTTTATTAAAAATAATTTTCTACAATAGCAATAACAAATTCTTTCAATATGGCGAATTCAAATAACCTTCAGCTTCGTTATATTTGCTTACGCGCGCGTACCCTTGATAAAGGCATCAGTTCACCCCCAACTATAGGTTAAATACTTAGACTTCTCATAAAATTTTTAATACAATATGTAAATATAGCATTAAAATTTTTATAAGAACCTTTTTTTACAATCCAAAATAAGTTTTGGCTTTAAATAATCCATACAGGGTTGATAATCTGTAAAAACAAAATAAAATGAAATAGTACTTCTCTACATTTCGAAATAGCAATATCAACAACTTAAAAAGTAGCAAGACGAAACTAAGAACTTATAATAAACAATTCAATGTGCGATTGGTGCAGATGAGTCGATGATCTGTGTTCAAATGTCTGCCTAGTCACTATCACAATCGACTATTGTCCTTGAGAAAAGCGAGAACACATTTTTTCACTCCTTAAGGGAACAAGTGAAAGAAAAGGACAACTCAGAATTCAAAATTGGCAGAGAGAGAGAGAGAGAGAGAGAGAAAGAGGGGGGTTCATCAAGTTATCACTATCCAGACACAACCGGTTTTTTTTTTCCTTCAACGGTTCTACGGTGAATTACTGAATGAAGGCATTCATACCAATCACACAAGGAAGAAGAAATACACATTTATGACAATATAATCACATTCGTATCCAAATTCTTTACGAGGAAATGTCACAGTCTGGATATTAAATCCCAAAGAGCGAAATTGAAGCAGTATGTTACTTAAACCGAAAATGAAGCAATGTATAATTTAACTCGACAATTAAGCAATATATTACTTAGAACGAAACTGAAATATTGAAATAAGGCCAGTTTACAAGTATTATTTAACTTAATGTAAAATTGAAGCAATCTATTTGTTAGAAAGTAATTGTAGCTAATATATTACTCAGCGTAAATTGAAAAAACAATTACACTTAGACCAAAAGCAAACCAATATCTTCGTCAGAATATGAACCAATATCTGAAGCTAAAAGTCAGTCGTGTATTACATAGTCTTAAACTGAAGTAATATATTATTTAATTCAAAATTTAAGCTATATAATAAGAAGCAAGAAAGCTTCAGTACATTTTCCACTACTGTATCGTAGTTTCCTTGTGACATTTCTATAAATACTTTCATAGTAAATGCTCTGATCACCTTCCTCTATTGTACCTTGATTGTATGATTTTAAATGCGACACTAGATTGGCGGTCTTATCATTTTACAGTTGTGATTGCCAAATGTAGCCGTTATTTCTATGTTTACAGTTTCTTCTCTGACCTTTCTCGCTCGTAGAAATCTCTTTCAGTTTCTTGTTTTACAGTCAACTTTGATCTTCAAAAATTTATATGCAATGTAAATCATGATTTTCTGTCTTCTTAATCCGTATGATTTTATTGTCCTCTCTCCTTAAGCGTCGTTTGTTTCTCATATTCTCTAACATTCAGTAACTTCGTGCGTCCCAGTGGTTTTATTTCCTTGTTTCGGGTGAAATTATTAAAAAAAAAAAAATAAAAAATAAGATACATATCCCAAAATTGAATGGATGTATCACTTAAGAAAGCATTGCAACATTATATTACCTCTGTTGAAATTAAAGTAGCCTATTATTAGGCTAGATCCCAGCTATGGACAAATAGTGAAAACAAAAACAATAAAACTATGAAAGCATAAAAAAACAATTTTATAGAAAGACCAAAAATACATTTTATCTGTACGTGAAGGCTTACAATTGGGTTTCAAATATATTTAGCTGAACCATAAAAATGTGTTCAAAATGCTTAGTTTCGCAATTAAATAAACTCATAGAGGTTGATATGCCACTAAGAAAAATCAAACAAAATGAAAGAACTCTTTCATGACATTAATCCATATAATATCCGATAATTTCTTAAAGAAATCAAACTGTATTTCGAAATATAACATCAACAAAACAACATAAAACACACCTATCACCCCGTCTAGTAAATATTTCCTGCAAACATGTATATGCACAAAATCTGAGTATCATTTACCATGTATTCAATTGTGAAAGCATAATAACATATTTTTATTACTTCAATACTCCCCAACCAAAATATTTAAATTTCGGGATTAAATGATCCATGAAGGTATTGATAAGACGTCAAACAAGCATACAATCATACATGCTAAACAAGAAGTGAAACCTAAAATTGAAGCTATATATAACTTTGTATAAAGTTAGATTTATTAAACATATATTTTTTATCAAAACTGAAGCAACATAGGCAAAATTGAAACCGGATCAAATTTAAAATCTATGCTATTAATAATTTCGTTTGCGATGGAAGCAATATATTTCTTACCTTAAAAATGATGCAACATACCGAATTCTATTTTACTTTATCAAATGTTAAGCAATATATCACTTAGCCCAAAATTGCAGAAATATATGAGTTAGTCCGATATTGAAGCAGTATATTACTTAACCCGCAACTGTAGTAGTATCTTAGCCAAAAATGGAAGCAATAAATTACCTAGTCTGAAAAGCAAG
>OZ010571.1:13208940-13218940 GCA_963932145.1 Acanthosepion lycidas
ATGATAAGGTCAGAAAATTATTGATTTAGACTTGTGTCAGTGCTTATAGATACAAATATGTAATCTATAAATTGCCTTTTCGCAGCCTGTTATTTTTATTGTATCAGCGTATGTTTTGAATCACAAATAACCCAGGACTTTTGAAAATTTTAAAGCGCAAGGAACTTTTACAAACATCAAAGATTTTCTGGTTACTATTTGAAATTAGAAGAAAAACTTTCGGCCATATTTACTGATATTATTCAGAAGTATTTTTAACAGATATCGGAAAATACGAAACTGAAATGAAAATGTATATTAGGATAACAAAATTGCATTCCAAAAACTAAGCAAAGTATTAAGAAACAAGTAAATTTCGGGGTTCTTGATAAGATCCAGAGGCAGATATGCAGTATAATTAACCCTGATCTGGCATATTCTCTACTGTCGCTCTCTCACAGACGTGCCGTCGCCTCTCTCTGTCTTTTTTACAAATACTTTCATGGTAATTACTCCGAGAGTTGCATTCACTGGTTCCCAGACTTCATGAATTCAAGCGTCCTACGAGGCTGGCATTCCGCTCTCAACCTTTCACTGTTGAAACTATTAAATGTAGCCGTCTCTTTTACTCCAATAGCTTCATATCTCGCACCTCTCGCCTGTGGAACTCCCTTCCCTATTCCTGTTTCCCTGAAAGCTATAATCTCCAACTATTCAAATATAATGTCAATCGACATCTCCAGTTGCCTTGATCTATCCACTGCCCTTCTCCTCATCCTTTCCTCTATCACTCCTATCTGATCTTGCTCCAAATCTTCTGTAACCCCTTGCGTCCTAGGAAACAGTAAGTAACCTATCTAATGAGCTTGTGCAAATGAATGACAGAACAGAGACTGGTAGTGATGGTGAAAATAAAAATATTACTAAGAACTAGAAAGGAGAGGAAGTTGTGGGGAGCTATGAATTTGATACTCACAGGACATACTGAATGTAAAAGTGACAGAAGGAAACAGTAAGTAAGCTCTCTAATGAGCTTGTGCAAATGGATGGCAGAACAGAGACTGGCAGTGAAGGTGAAAAGAAATCTATTACTAAGAGCTAAAAAGGAGAGGAAGATGCGGAGAGCTATGGATTTGATGCTCAAGGGACATAGTGAAGGCAAAATCGGTGGAAAGGAACAAAGCGTAACCTGCCTTATGTTTTTCTGTAAATGAGTGTAAGAACATGGACGGAATGGTAAAACGACAAATGTTGCTAAGAGTTACAAACAAGTTGTGGACTCCAATCAAGATCCACGTCCTGAAGGTATGGGTCGAAGGGTCGGTATACCCGAACTTGACAGTTGGCACGTTCTACTGCGGCCCGTCAAAATGACTCAAAATAGATTATGCAAGATTATCGCTTGATCACCTCATGATGACCTGTCTCTCCTTAGATCAGAAGTAATAAAAACAAAGATAAGTGTATATAACACTATAATATTACTGGCCTTGCTTCTTGTTCATATAAAATTTCTAAAGTTTCAGCAAATTATAAAATTTATAAGGCTGCGCAATATGGCTTTCACAGATCACCGAAATGAAATTCCAACAATACGATTTTGAAGCTAAACTTAATCTTTAAACTTGTTTCCTCAAAAAAGTTAACGATTTTGAGAAAAATATTTCGTGTCATTACTTATCATGTTAAATTCCAGTTATGAAATTAAGTGCAATAGCACGCTTTCCAAATCGACTTATCCTATTGTCCCGCCATCTTTAGCCTGTACAGCTAATAGCAATTTCCGTTTTTTTTTTTTTACTTAGAAAACGGCCGGAAAAAGCAAGAAACAATGTTATAAGAAATTGAAAAGTGAAAGTGTTAATAATTATTTTAAAAGATATGACAATGAGGTTGAAAGTCGGATAAAAGTCGACGGTTGTGGGAACGTAAGTGATTTCATATACTGAGCGCGGGTAACATAATGGTTATAGTCGCGGAAAGTGAAAGCAGACTACTCGCTTTTGCCTTGAGTTATCAACACGTCGACGAGAAGGAAAACCTGCCTTCAGACTATCTCGCCTTAGACACACCGTTACTGCTATGACTGCAGCACATGTGGTATCCCTACAATCCTAATAGGTTATAGGACTCATGACGTGGATGATATATATATATAAAAATAAAAATAAAATAATAAAAAAAGCATTGTTCTCGCTCTTTAATAAAAACGTTTTTACAGAAAAAATCGATATGCATTTTCCCGATAGTGTATCCATAAAAATACAACGGCATCTTACCTGTTTTTAGACATGTTGATAATTTCTTTTATTAAGTCCCGTGTTTTATGGCCTATTCTATTAAATCAACAGTAAAGAAAATATTTTGAAGCAATCGATTCTAGAACTTTTCCCCAAAATAGTTAGCCAGGTTTTATTTTGAGAATATTTTGTTTGTATTTGTATAAAATATCGGTGGATCAGTTTTAAGCATAAATGTTTAAGTATGTTTTCTCTGTAGATAAAAATATTTGATTTCTTCCTCTAGCTCTAAAACAGTCTCTTGTAATCAATCCGTTTCTTCGCTTCTCTGTTTTTATAAGAAATATCAGCTAACCGAATAAGGTAATTCAGTAGTATTATTTCTTGTGAAAAAAGAATTACCCTGGGCAAATCAGAAAAGACTATATATTTTGTTATTTGAATTTATGAGAACAAACTTTGTGAATTGCTATTATTACCTTCATCTTATTTCTTTGGAGTTTTATCTTAACTCTTCGACCAAAATTCTACGAACTTTAATAAGCAACACGGATATGAAATAAAGAATGAATATCCGCAGTGATTTTAATCTGCGTCCCAAGTGCTCACGTTATTCATTCTGTGAAATGGTGAGTTCGATTCTCACTGGGTTCCCCATACTTTCGGCCTTGTGCCACATTTAAACTGCACTTTGAAAACCACCATACAGTTAAATGGTTATATTTTTTAAAATAATTTCACCCCAAGTAAAGCGATAATGTCACTAAGACGCAAACGGTTACTGGGAATGGAAAAGAATGAGAAGACGTGTGAGGAGAAAGGACAATAAAAGAACCGAATTTATAAGGATTGATTCCTGCAGGTGACTGGGAAGAAGTGAGACCGAGTTGCCAATCTAGTAGCACGCTTAAATTCCATGTAGTCAAAGGACCAAGGAAAAAAGCTCATCAGAACAATTACCATAAAAATAATTGTAGAAAAGACAGACGGAAGCCAGGTCATGTCGGTGAGAAAGTGACTGATAGTAGATCATGATCGATTATATTACTGTTCCTTCATTGAACTTTCTCAAGAATTTCGAGACATGCAATTTTACCGAGTAAAAATGGATAGCTATATCGTTAGATTTGCATAAACACACATGGAATCCTTTGTAGCGTAATCTATAAGACAGCTGTTAAAATAAGGCAGATCATCCCATAATGAGGGTGCGAGTTCGAATTTACCATTGTCTCCATTTTCAATTTCTGATGAACATTGCTTAAATTGGTCAAAGAATAACTATTGGAATGTTGCAGGATAAAGTAAACGAATTAAGGCAAATACTGGTCAGGAACCATTGACCATTACTCAGGAATGTTTCGAAGAGAGTTGAAAAATAAGAGATAGACATTTAAAATTTTTGATAATGTTGAGTAATAGATTGTATGTGAGGATGCTCAATATGCCACTTGCCGACAAGAATCTCTATCCACAAAATATTTTATGCTTTGTAATTTGGTCAGATTTTGTAAAGCAGTGGTAAGTAAAAATCTTTTAGAGCCCCTCGTAAAGTATTTGTAGCAACGAGTTAACAGATCGAACAATTTTTTAATACGTTTATCAAGTAAAAGTAAATAATTAATGTAGACCTGATGAAGGCTAGACGACTTACTGATCGAAACAGTGTTTGCGCAAATAAAATCCAAATAATTTATCCACTTATGACACGACATTACCTCAAAAATTTAGACATAGCACAAATAAATAGACATAGTAATTCGACACAAATTTGACACTAAATAAAAATCTAGTCATTGATTATCTATCGAATTTCGCCCTTTTTTCTGCCTTGTAGGAGTTCAAAAGTGGCCTTGTTGATGAGAAAAGGGTGCAAGCCTTTTGTTACATGTTTCCATGGAAATGTTCTGACGGCTTAAATTCCCTTGTTTCAATAATTCTGACGATTACACTGTATTACTCACTATATTACCATTCTCATTCTCTTCATATTTCAAAGGTAGGAAGGTAATCCCAATCAACGAGCATCTTTTCAAGTGTAGCTTATTTGTGAAACAGACTTCCGCGGGGATGCTTCCACGACCACTATAATCTTAACCTTTTCAAGTCTAGAGTAAACCTCTACCTATCCTATATATCCTCATAATATACAATTCTTACGCACATAAAATAACCCATTTAGTATCCCTCTTCCTTGAGTGGCAATTAGGGCTTGTATTGGGTGTATTTTGAGGAAGGCACGGTGGAGTAATGGATAGCGACTTGGATTACGTGTTAATAGCCTAGGGATAGGTATGAATCCTTTTTTTCTTCCTCCCCCAGCTTTGGGTAAATAGAAGGACAGACTAGTTTCAATAACCTTGGGTGACAACCAGTTTAGAAGAAGGAAAAAATCTGAATTCAAAACGGGCTTAGAGATTGTTGGGCTCCATCAGATTATCTTACCCAAGAAAACCGCGTCTACTGTGACTGCAGTGTACATGGTGACGTTACGGGTCACGGGATAAAAAAGAAAATTGGGTAAAAATAACTAAGAGTAAAAATCACATATTCAAATGCCTGGAGTAATACCAAAAATTGCCAGATTGTTGGTTAGTCTAAAGATCGAACGAGTCTATCTCAAGTAACATGGAAACTGATATAACAATTATACAGAATTATTAATGAACGGAAGTCATTGCTTGTTTTGTAGATTCATGTGATGAGTTTTGGAATTGAAAAAAGCAAATATTTGTTATTATTATATTATTGACCAAAGATAGTTATTTAGAAATGGCCTTATCTGTTCATTATTTGAATATCTCCCCTGTTCTTAAGATTTTGAATGGTACTCTGAATAACTAACACAGTAAGAAAATCGTTTAGAAATTAAATTTTGTCTCATTAAGCAGTTCACAAACGCTAAGCTGGACAAGGATATTGTATTTCGCAAATATTTAATTCTAAAACATTTTATTGATACCATGTGTATCTTATATCTGCTGTCAGCGATTTGAGTTACCGAAAAAGATGTTTGTTTTGGGCGAGGATTTAGAAGATAGAGTATATGTTTATATAACAAAAATATGTTGTTGCATGATTCCATTTTTTTTAAAGGTCAAGATAATTAAGAAAGAATAACCAAAACCAAACGCATACATTAACATTTGACCGGATGAGGATTGATACCAAGTATCGTATCAGTGGGACTCTTTATAAGGAACCAATCAACCTCACACTTAATAGTAACTTTAGCAAGATCATCTTTCGTCCTGGATATGACGATAAACTACATTAGCGTTCTGGGTATGTCTAAACTATTAGGTTGGTGCAAAAATAATGACGTAATAATGTCGTTTTTTGACGTATTTTTAACGTCAATAAACGACATTATTACGTCATTATTTTTGCACCAACCTAATACGTCCAACAGCAAGGCCTCTGATCAGGAGGTTCTGAGGAGCGTGGAACCATTTCTTAATTGCTGGTGTTCCCAGGTCCACCCTGACACGGGGTGGTAGCACGTTTTAGGGTCCCAGGTATAGGCAAATAGTTAACACCCAAATTTTTGTAAAAATACGTTTTATCTCAGAAATACTTTGTAAGAAAAAAAATTATTACTAGCAATAATTTTTGAAGGAAAAATTATTATCAGCAATACTTAAAAAAAAACCCAGCAATAGAAACAGTTATACATTCTTTGAAAAAAAATATGACCAGCTACAGATTTCTTCAAGGAAAAATATTTCCAGAAATAGATTTTTGAAGAAAAACATATTAATAAGATATTTTGTCGGCATTAAATAACCCATTGAGGTGTTGATATGCCATAAAACAAATGAAATGAAGATCATATTTTGAGTTGGACACCATTGCAAATTTTATGTGCACTATGATGTAACATTTCTTTTTTAGTTGTCACTACCTACGAATTAGTGAATACAGGTGCTCACACTTTTTCAACCACTGTGTCATACTAATGACAAGAGATAATTGATGCAGAAGTTCCTAAGAAGTTCGATTCATATTATATAAGTTGTATTATACAAACATGTAATACCTGTCATTCAATTCATCCATTAAACAAGAGTGGACTGAAAATGTTTGACTATGAAGGAGTGATGCGAGAGCTGCGTTGTTTCTTTCCAGGTAAACTGACATCTAACTGTTCAAAGAAGAATATTCATCTTGTTGATCAAAAAAGTCACCAACAGCAATTACGACGCCATCATCACTGCGATACTGGTTCCCAGTCAAGTGTCTATTCATGTTGGGGAACAGATGGTAGTCAAGTCAGGAGAATAGGGAGAGTGATCAACCTGTTCAAAGCTACACACACGCACAGGAACTATTGAAACTAAGGCCTCATGGGCTGGAGTATTGTTCTGCTCTAAGAAAATCCCTTTCCTCAGCATTGTCCTCTCCATTGATGTTGTGGGCCGTTCGAACATAATCAATAGACACAATGCTTTTTGCATCCCAAAAGACTGAGGCCGTCAACCTCTGTGTAGATGAAACGTCCTTGCCTGCTTTGGAGCAGATGAGTTACCACTGCATGGAAACTCAAGGAAACCAGCTGGATTTGTCTCAGACAATGTCAGATTTTCCCGTGAGATAATCAGGCTGATGCACTTTTTATAAGGTATCAGAAGCTGTGGCATCCACCAAGCAGAAACCTTCGTCATGCCAAGTTCATTGTACCGAATATTCTCATTTTTCTCACGGGATATGCTGATAGCCTTTGCTATTTGATTTATAGTCAATCGTTTGCCATCCATCACCATTTAGCGAATACTGTCAATGTTTTCCTCAGTGGTGACAGTTGCAGGACGTCCAGAGTCAATACTCTCCCTTCCCCTGTTGACCACTTTTGCACTGTTGATGAACCTGGAGCATCATGCCCTAACGTAGGAACCATGTTAGCATGGTATTTGAGGCCAAATTTTGTATATTTTCATGAGAAATCTCTTCTAGTTACACTTGAAGTCGTCTTTGGACGGTAAGATGACAGTTAACCTGATAATAAAAAATGCTGTTATTAATTAGAAGAGTTGAAATTAACAATATATGCTTTCGATATCTGTCTATATCTCTGAGATGAGGTATTATGATTACTTGCATTATTTACATTAATCGGACTGTTATCCTCATCTTATTGCCATATTCACAACATTTCCACTTTTGTACGCTTCGGACTTCTTCAGGACACATAGCGCCGTAGATAAAGATGTTGGTTAGATCCAGTGACTAGACCCAAAGTGTTGTAAGTTCAATACCGGACCACAGCAGCGTTGAACCAAAACATGTAGAGTTGAGTTAAAGGAACATAACTGAGACATTCGGAAGAGGCATGACACCTGGAACTAGAACAATCTACAAGCTTTTATTCCCTGATGAGAAAAAATAACCTGGATGAGCCGGATGGTTTCCAGCGTTACTGACACGATAAGGATATGCCACCGGTGAGATTTTATACATGACTCAAGTTCTCATCTCTAAATCTATAGGACAATAGGAGGATTCAGGTACTCAATGAAGCGTAATAGAGGATCGACCATTTTCGCAGCATCTTTAGCGATTTAACTCATGTACGAGTTCCACGAGGTCTAGGTTGAGTTTAAATCGCAATAGTCGCTCAAGTCAGGGACCCTCCTCGATAGCCTACCCATTCATTACGATATGGGGAAATATTAGGGCTCGCTAATTGATGACAGAAAATCACTAGTTTGGTTTTCAAGACATTGAATGAGACCAACCAGTCACCCCCGACAGAGCTGTTGTCATCTAAGGTTTTGGAGGTGCACACGTATACCATTGTTTTATCTGAAGAAGCCCTTAGAAGAGATCGTCCTAAACATCAAATACAGCACAAAGACTCCAGGGATTAATAAAATGGTAGACAGGCTATTTACCAAAGGGGATAGATCTTCGAAATTTGACAGTTAATTTCTACTGTAAACATAAAAATAAATAGGATTGTTCGAACAAAGTATTTCTCCTTTTATTAATAATTTTAATGTTGTTCTAATAGAATATTATAATACGTGATTCAATGATTGGCACACATTCATTTTATTCTCATCGTTTTTGTAGTCCTGGATATGACGAGAAACTACATTCGATTGGAACAAGGCACCGGATCCTGAGATTTTGAGGAGTGTGGAACCACCTCTTAAAAGATGTTGTTCACAGATCTACCCTGACCCGCGGGATTGACACTTATTAGGGTCTCATCTATGAGCAAATAGTGACCCCCCCCCAAAAAAAAATAAATACAAATAAAATCCTAGGAAAGTAAGAAAATACATTTTTATAGGAAAATTATCAAAAATACATTTCTATAAAAATGAACAACAATGCTTTTTCATAAAAAAATTGCAAGCAATATATTTTTATATATATAAAAAAAATCAGTAATACATTTTACAGCAAAATGACCAGCAATACATTTTATAATAGAATTACCAATAAATACATTTTAAAGGAAATTATCTAAAGTTTATTTTTATAGAAAACAATACTGCACTAAAAAATGTATAAAAATACATTTTTATAGTAAAAGTACGAGCAATAGATTTTCCTAAAAAATTAACAATACATTTTTTAGGAAAATTACCAACAATATATTTTTTATCTACAATCTATATGTCTAAAAAATATACGTTTATACTGAAAGTATAAAATTATGTACAAATTATAGTTAGTTGAAGGTATAACACAGCGTACAAAATATTTAGATTTCGGCATTAAATGACCCATAGAGGTGTTGATATGCTGCTAAAGAAAAATATAATATAAATTTATGTAGATGTTATAATTTAAATCATTATTCCCTAAATCAAGTTTATATCTGAATTAGTCTTTTTAATCTTCTTACAGTCTGTACATTTGAAGAGAGTAATTGAAAAACGAGGGCGACATAGAAAAATACTAGATAAATAAACGAAAAGAAAAAATTTCAATTGTTCCAACAGCTTTTGGAATAATAAAATCTCGTCTCACTATTCGTATAAAATTGAAAAAAAACCTCAGTGGTTAAATATATTTATAAAATAGTAGGGTTCTGGGGACATTTGGAAAGAAAGAACTCCTATCAGGTTTCATGAAATTGGTTCCATTCGTAATATAACCCATTTTCTTACCTGAAGAAATCTTTAGAATGGATTATCCTAAAGAACAAAAAATTCCAATTCGATAGTTTAAACAATTTGCTGTTTGATTCAATGGATTAACCATTCACCCCCATGAATGATTACACTATAGGTAGTAAGTACCTATAAAGTCAACTGTCTATGAGACAATTGAGGGAAGAGTGAGATGACATAAACACGTCCGACATTCCAATTAGTGGCACTCACTACTAGATTGACCTTCGTGTATAACTAGTATTTCTTGTGTACAATGAACTTTTCTTCTAGTATCCACCTGGTGTTAAGTATTTATTCCCTTAGTACGGGATATAACACTGTTTAAAAGTTTGAAATTCAATTTTTAATATTCCATCTCCACAGATCTTTATTTTTAAGACTTCCCATGAGTCAGGGATTAACCTAGATATGCCTCTTTTAATAGGATGGTGCTGCCTTCGGGATGTGACAAAGATGTGGAACTCCATTAATTTTTTTCTGAAACGCTCCAAAATTTTGAAAGATTACGGTTTGCTAAAAAAGTCATACACGCACACAGATTTGTTTTCACGTCTTATTAAACATTTATCATTCATATAATGAATATTATAAATATATTTGTCTAACAATTAGAGGTTTTTACTGCTTTTGTATCAATTATCAAAGATGTATATA
>OZ010571.1:13221440-13236440 GCA_963932145.1 Acanthosepion lycidas
GTATTCAGGTGATAAAAGCTGTTCCGCTCAAAGCTGTGCACCAGGGAGGAAGAAAGAAATGATCTGATTGATCTGGTTGGAAGGTATTTCAGGGGCTGAAATTCATTGGAGACTTAACACAGTACGGCGACAATGCATATTACCGGGTAGAAGTATATATAAATGGATCTAGTAGTTTAAATTTGGCCGGACACCACTGACGAAAAGCATGTCAAACTTAAACATATGTTATGGCGAAAGAGCGGATAATATTTGGAAAACCCTCGTTTGTGTGTGTATGTATGTATATGTGTGTGTATATATATATATTAGGTTGGTGCAAAAATAATGAGGTAATAATGTCGTTTTTGACGTTAAAAAATACGTCAAAAAACGACATTATTACGTCATTATTTTTGCACCAACCTAATATATATATATATATATATATATATATATATATATATATATATAAGTCGAATCCATTACATTCACTTACGTATTATTACCCTTGAGAAAGGTATGGATTCTCTTCTTTTCCCTCCATCTATTGGTAAATAGCAGGGCAGATTAGGTTCTACAGCCCTGGATGGCAACTGCTCTAGGAGAAGGACAACTCTGAATTCAAAAACCTGCGGAGACTCGTTTGGGGGACCGTGTGTCACATAGTGCACCAGGTCTCTGTATTCGGCTCTTCAAAAAGTGTGGTTGTCTCTGCATAAAGCCTTCGCCACTTGAATCTAATCAAATGTCCAGGTGTCCTGCTGTCGGTTCCTACGAACTGAGTTGCTTGACCCTCATATATCGAAAAAAAAAGTCTGTCCTATATTCAGTGCAAATAAATTACCAATTTTGAAAAACGAAATAAAAGAAAGCTAAAATGAAATAAAAAAGTAAAATCGTTTTCGTAAAAAACGGAAACATTAATATTTTTCAATAAATGAGCTACACCTATAAATACAAATTTACAATATGGCTCTTCACTGAAATTTTTTGAAAACTTAAGTGGTTTGTGTTTTCTGCTGTAAACCGTATTATCAAAATACCAAACCTAAACAAATGTAATATGAATGGACATTGCTGCTAAAATAGGTAGTTCTGATCTCCCAAACTATTGATTTAGTAATTTTCTAAACTAAAATTCTCTGACAGACGTTAGTTATATGTATTTGCGACAACCCGCTGGAAGAGCGTTGTTGACAGAGGCTTTCTGGAGAATGTCATGTAAAAAAAACAAACAAAAACCCCACATGTTTAAGTAGTTATCACCTGTAATATTTTCAGAAAAAGGAAATGTATATAAAATCATGCAGATGACAACCCGATACTTTGGGCTTGATCAACATTTTCAAAATGTTTCTGTGGGTAGTCACTCCCCACCACCAAAAACCTTTTCTTTTTGTTTGATATGTTAATAAAAATTATCTCGTTCTTCTATTCATTTTCCCTGAATTTCTTTTTAAATTTGCTAATTAGATAATTTTTAGAATGTTTTCTGATTATTAAGGATTTAATCGAATTTAATCGAATTCTTTTTTGGGAGAACTTTGCTCCGTTTTTTCTTTTCAAGCTCCATTTGATCATCGAATAAAGAAGTTAAGAGGCTGAATTTGAATCTATATTCCCCTAGGTTTCGTTATTTTTTCTTTTTGTCCATATATTTTGACCGTTTTGTTTAAAGATTGTATGTTTTTGAATTTGAATAATATTTTCCAACATATTTCAGTGAAACATTCACTTTCGAAAATTATATTTTAATAATTGATTAGAAATTAGATCTCTGTAAAAAAGAGGACATGTACTAACGAACTTAAAATATGGTTGTCTTTTATGTGGTTATATTAACTTGCTTCAGCATTGATGGCTAGCAGACAAAAATAGGATCGTAAACAAAAGCAAGAACATATTCACATTGAATTTTCATACTGTAGCAGAAGACTAAAAAAATAAATGAAAGAGTTGAAAATTACCCGGTGTATGATGGTTATTATCGAGGCTCGCAGAAAAGGGAAAATATCTTTGAATTGATAGTAACGACCTCCTTTTATCATAAAGGAAAAGACAATAAAAAGGTTTAGTGGTGTAGTCAATTGTGTTTTGTCGTTGCTGGAAACGTAGAACGTCTTTGTCAGAGAGAATAGCTTCGATATTAATAAAATATGTAATAGATACATTTTAAACGTAACACAAGAACATACAACGACTTTGAAATGTTTGAAAATTAACTGGTTCACAGACAGCCTCATTATCGTTACCGACGGAAAGAAATCAAAACATAATTTTGATGGGTGACTTTTTTTATTTTTAATCATTTCACTCACCTCAAGGTGGAAATGCTACTAATACACAGGGGGTTAAAGAGAGTGAAAGTGAAAGAAAAGATTGAGTATTGGGAGGTTTGGGGAAAAGACAAAAGATGAATGGGATTCAAGATGGCAGTTAACGTTCCATTTAAACTTTTACCAGAGAAGCAAATAAACGGAAGGGACTTCCACAGGAGGGTAGTGAGAGAAAAGAAAATGTTGGAGTAGAAGTGGCGGTTGCATTTAACTATTTCAACAGTAAACGGTTGAGACCCTGATGTCAATCAAGTAGCACGTTTAAATTCACGTAGTCAGATAACCAGAGGCAAAAGCTCGTCAGAGCAATAGCCATAAAAATATTTCTAGAAAAGACATGAGAGAAGCCACGTCACATCGAGTAGAAAGTGACTAAAGTCAAAATGCCAGGTTAGGATGGATTACATTACAGACCCTTTTTTGGATTTTGTGAAGAACCTCGAGATAAATAGCAGGAGCACCAGACCGGATATGGCAACAGCATTAAATGTACAGACGATTGGTAGATTTGTTAATGCGCAAGATGGACTCTGACGAGAAACAGCTTCTGGAGCGACACAGTGAAACAACCTTTCGATGCAGCTATTGATTCGATCTAGTCTCTCCACTTCAAGTCCGTTGAAAACGTGAGGACAAGAAGGCACAGTGTATTGCTCTCCAGGACACTAGCATCAGGCAGAAAAGGTTTTCTCTGGTGGTTAATTAAATCAACCTTTTTTACGGCGTCAGGTTTATTTTAGCAGCTCTGATAGATTTGCTATTGAGACATGAGTAAATGGTACTGTGATCTCCCTAATACCTAGATGGGAACAGATGGCACCAGGAAGATCCCAGGATAGAGACTGGGGGCTGGGGACAAATCGAAGGCAGTAACCAGGAGGGAGAGATTTGTGTAGAATAGGAACGAGAACAAATTAGGAAAAATATTAGTTAACGTCTTACAAAGAACACAAAATCTCGGACTCCAAATCCTCTATTTTTGCACCTTCTACTCTGACTCCTCCATTTTTTGCCCCTCCGACTCTTAAGTAATTATGGCTTATATATCTCATAAAGCCTATGCATGCACTCCTAACTTGAGTAACCTGTATTTTTAGCAATAATCTAAAATAAAAAAAAGTCACCTGGGAATGCTAAGCATAATTTATGCTATAATAAACAAAGAAGGAAAAAAAAAAAAAAACAGTTAACAAGAAATAAAAAAGACGTCGCAGCGAGAACAAGAGATAAAAATAAACAAAGAAACTGTGTAACATGAATTTATCCCTGATAAAGAAAAGTCCACGTTACCGTGATAAATGGATTCCGTAAATGTGTTAAATTTCACAAACTTTATACATTTATTGAATCCGTCGGAGTCGGTATAGTTTTACCGTCTCCACGACTCCGACTCCAGGGATCCCTTATTTGCTTCCGACTCTAACTCCAGGGATCCCTTATTTGCTTCCGACTCCACGACCCCGACTCTTACTCCACAGCCCTGTTCATAACTGTTGACGATAACTGTGAAGTATATAGCCAACATGGCGATAGTTAATATAAAAAGACATCATAGAATTGTAACTTGGTGAGACGAATTTGACTTATAAAAATAAAATGAATCTCAAAAAGAAAACATACCATAATGATATCAGAGATAACAACACAGTAGAAATCAATAACAGATTCCTGACTTTGTGGAATAACGAAATAACATCGAAAATATGAATTGCAAATTGTTAATTATAATTAAGGAAGCTGCAGAAACAAAGGGAAATAAAAATAACAAAGGGAGATAACTTAGAACTAGTAAGAGAAAAAGAAGAAACATAGTTGTAAATAGGGGAAAAAATGAAAATTAAAAAATTAAAAGACAGACTCGCAAAAATAAAAAGAAGCTGAACTTAGAAAGACTTAAATATATGAGTAAAAGGGAGAGCTTGTACTATGTTAAATCTCCATTCCACAAGATACATCTACGTTACTTGCATTTAAAGCCATATAAAGATGTTTCTAAATCTAGCTCCAAGTTCTAAAAAATAACATAGGAGTGTTATGCAAACCTGTTTGCTTCAAAAATAAAAATACTACCAACAGTCACAAATGATTTATATGAAGTAGCAACAGATTATATAACATTTGCGCATCAAACATGGAAAGGTAGAAAAGCTCCAGGTGAAGATGGCATAGTAACAGACGTTTTAAAATGCATGAGAGGAATTCTAGAAAAGATTAACACAGTTATTTATTTAGAAAATCACTTCAAAACATCAGTCTAGAAGTAGTAATCTAATGACAATGTGGACTATCGCACTCTGATATTCTAATAAAACAAATTGTTTAAAAAAGTACTTAGACTGAGATACAGTAGAAAAGGAGCAGGCATTAGTAGTAGGTACTCAACAATGGATCATTGACAGACAAAGCAACTGATCGGAAAACAAATAGAATATAAAGAAAAACACTTTGTCTCGTTAAACTATTGAACAGTCTTTAACTCACAATAAGAGGAGGGTAGTAACAAAACTATACACATATTATTGAAAATATATACTATAGCAGTACTGTAAAAAATAGACTACACAAAACAAATGAGATAAAGTTTGGAAAAAGAGTCACATAAAGAGAGCAGATATTATCTACATTACTTTCAAAAGCAATAAAAATGAGAGAATGAAGTAGTAAGGGACGAGAGTAATGATAAATGTAGACTGTTTTAACTAAGATTTGGTGACAACATTTTATTGATGTCATAATCAACAAAGACTAAAATAGATAGGAATAAAACAACTGTGGCGTTTAAAGTATTATGTTCCAAAAATGATTATAAAAATAGAAGATGAAAAAGTGGATGAAATCTAGTTATACTTGGACATGTAACAGATGGTAACATTAAAGTTAGATTATGAAAATGAAATGAAACTATCCATAAGAACAAAAATATAGAAATATATAGAGATATGGCGAAAAGCAAGTCGTCAATATGTTTAGAGTATTATGGATGACTAATTCTAGCTATGACTTATGGGTGTGAATCAAAAATGAACAAAATGGCTAGGAAACAAAATCAACTTCAGTAATGCATACAAATCAGTAGAAAAAAGAAAAAAAGTAATAAATAATCAGTAATGAATAAAAATCAATGGAAGTAGAAATGCAGGGGATAAAAAAGAAGAAAACAAAATCAACGAGAGAATACGTCAAGGGAATAATTATCTTACACAAAGTTAAAATATAAGAATAAAGGTGATCGAGACACGCAACAGGGAGGTGATCAGGACACAAAGCTGGAAGATGTTCGGGACACAGCAGAAAGGAGATCGGGAATCACAGCAGGGAGGTGATCGGGACACGCAGCAGGAAGGAAATCGAGACACACAGCTGGAAGGTGATCGGGACTCACAGCTGGAAGGAGATCGGGACTCACAGCAGGGAGGTGATCGGGACACACAGTAGAGAGGTGTTCAAGACACATATCAAAAATGATAATAGAGGAAAATAAAAGGTTCCTTAATTGATGATAACTTGCATCAAATCGATTTCGGAATAATTAATGAGAAAATTAAGGAAAATAATCTAAGTGCTGTTTCCTGAACAATATATATATATATATATATATATATATATATATCGTCGGCGGCATCCGTCCGTTTCGTGAGACGATGGTGTAGGGCGGTGCGCCACGAGCCTGGGCGGGATATATGGAGAACTATGGCTTCCTGGACGTCTAGCAGGAGAAGATAAACCAATACAGAGGAGAGGATAAACCAATAGAGTTGCCGGAAGGTAGCACCGGTTTGAATTCAGGGTTGTCCTTCTCCTAGAGCAGTTGTCATCTAAGGCTATAGAACCCGGTCTGTCCTTCTATTAACTAATAGCTGGAGGGAGAAAAAGAGGATTCACACCTTTCCCAAAGGCATTATCTTATAATATAATGGATACGACTGGAATTCGAACTCGGCTCTCCGATTCCTCAATGCAAGCCGCTATCCATTACTCCATCGTGCTTCCTATATATGATAATAATTCGATTATATACATTGGTTACACACTCACTTCATCATCGCGACAATTAACATGCTATTTATCCGATAATAATTCAATCAAGCCGCATAAAAGTAACTAAAACAAATGTCCGACAAGTACTTAACGATAAGGCAAAATACTTTACAAAATAAAATGTGAAATCATAAAACAATCGACCGACCGTCAATACAATTTCATTGAATTTAAGACCGAATATACACGATTGTTTCATGACAACTAATTATAATAATAAAGGGAACATAATACAACAAAATGGCGCGTGAAGACAATATATTTAAAAAATAAACTTGATAACAACCACTGACGTGTGAAGAGATCGGGAATCACAGTCGGAAGGTGATCGGGACACACAGCGGAAGGTGATCGGGACACGCAGCAGGCAGGTGATCGGGACACACAGCTGGAAGGTGATCGGGACTCACAGCATGAAGGAAATCGGGACACACAGCATCAACCATCAAAGAAACACAATTAATATCAAGTATCACAATAACCCCATCAACAAATGCAGAACGGAAAAAAAGTTTGCTGGTAAGATATAGATTGACTGATTGTTTTTTACGGAGTATCAACCTTTTGAATGTTTTGGTGATAATAATAGTCTACGGATAGAAGATTTACTAATTAACCCATAGCTGAGGAAGAGAAGTGGTGGATTTCTATCTTTTTCAAGTGTATTTAGGCGTAATATAATTGAGAATTGGAACTAGGTTCACTGATTAATAATTTAGAGCCATTTTCCATTACACCACACCATTACACCAAGCGGTCACCCATCTAGTAGTGATTTTGATCGAAGTTGCTTAATTTAGGTGATGGTACAGGAACAGATGTTATAACGTCATTTTGTATCCTCCGACAGGAATTGAACCTGTATCCCACACGGAACCGCCATTCAGCACTGAAGATTTCGTTTAAGCATGAAGCAGACTCGCCGCTTAGTCTTGACCGCATTTTGTTATTTACATACTTCCTCTGATTTAAACGCTTTTAACTATAAACTTTGTGCACCTTAAAACTGTTTTTTATCACATATACATATATTACTTTCTAAGTAATGATTCGTGCCTGATGAGTTTGTAGAACAATGAAACTAAGTTGAACTCTGAACGTAGGTATATGTATATTTATTAATTCTTAGCTATGTCTAACCACATTGAGCACTGTTTTGTTTGGACCTTAAATTTAATTGAGTAAATATTTATTCGCTTACCTGTGTATGCACGCTAACGCACATATATACAGTTGATAATATCTAGTTGATTTATTCGCATTAATACATGCATATATATATATATATATATATATATATATGTATATATATATATATATATATATATATATATATATATATATATATGTATTGTTTTGTCCGCATGTAAAAATTATAATAAATAATTATTGCTGTAACCTTGGTATTGAACCCTCTTTTAAATGAATGCTGTGAACGTTAGAATTTATATTATTTTGATTCTCATTCCATTCATATATATATATATATATATATATATATATATATATATATATATATATATATATATATATAGTAAAGATAACGAATCCGTTGTTATATAATGCAAGAGGATCCTATTAATAATAATATGAAGCGATTTGTGATTTTATTGTTTACATATATATATATATATATATATATATATATATATATATATATATATATATATATATATATATATATAATATATATGGGAGCGCGTACATAATTATGGGGTTAATACAGGGCGATAATCTATTTCATATTTAAATATTATATAAATGCATGCACTAAATTTTATATGTATAAAGAAAGTCTAAAATCTCATAAACATACGCACGCACGCACACACATACCCACACACACATATATATATGTGTGTGTTTGTGTGTTTGCGCGTGTGTGTGTTTGCGTGTGTGTGTGTTTGCTTGTGCAAAATGACGGATGTAAATCCATATAGAAGTTGAAATGGAGCTGGATATAAGGCGACACAAAGATATGAAGACAATGGACATCAGACACGCACAGACACATACACATACATATATACGGAGAGAAAGTGAGTGTGTGTGTGTGAGAGAGAGAGAGAGAGGAGGAGAGTAAGACAGAGAGAGGGGGTGAGTAAGAGAGAGGGAGAGAGAGAGAAAGAGGAAAGAGAGAGAGAAGAGAGAGAGGACGGAAAAAGATGTATAAAAAATCTCCCGGAGAAGCAGAAATGATTTCTGGAACGGATTTGTTAAACTTATCAGAAATAGAATCTGGCATTAAAGAAAGCCATTTGCATTTTACTTCCTTCATGTAACGGAAGGTAATGGAGTTTCACAATTAGAAATGCTTAAATAAATTAAAAGGCAATTAACATTTTCCTTTGAATATATTTTGGTTATATAAATTAATGATAGTGAGTAATTATATTTGAAATAATCTCATTTAAATTTTGAAAGCTATAATCTCAGTCGAGGATCGTCTGATAAGAGCAGCAGAAAATCGAATGTACAGCAAGGGATATGTAGATATAAAAATACTTATTATTAATTCATGCACGTTTATAAATTAGAAACAAATATGGAAGTCATTTTACCATTCCGCTTCTTCTTTCTCTGTGGCTGTTTTGCTATGCTGTCTGTCTGTCTCTCTTTCTCAATATTGGAGAGAACATTTACAGATAAAGACAGTGAAGTTATCGGAATCAGCCATGCACGTGACCAAAAAAGATACATTTAGGCGTGAAACTGATAGTCACCTTACAGTGTTGATTTCAATGTCCACACTATCTATCTATCTATCTATCTATCTATCTATCTATCTATCTATCTATCTATCATCAGACTGTAATATTAGGTTGGTGCAAAAATAATATCGTTTTCTCACATATTTTACTATGTGAGAAAACGACATTATTCTTGCACCAACCTAATAGATAGATATGAAAAATTCAAACAGATACATAAATATATAGATATAAAGAGATTCACACAGAAATATACATAGACAGATACAAAGATATAGAAACAGATAAATAGATAGATAGATACGTGCAAAGAATGTGATATAAAGGCTGTAATTATTATTTCTGTCCACGCAGTTTATGACAACAAACTACTTCGATACTGAATACTCCTCGAATACAAATTACGCAAATTTTAAACACTTTATATTTGCATATATATATATATATATATATATATATATATATATATATATATATATATATATAAGATATGTGCTGAAAATATCTTCTGTCAACCGTGAAGTCCATCAAAGTTTTATCCAGAAAGTAGATTTTGTCTATAACTTCTTTTAACTACCGTATTTCCAGTTGATGAGGTGATGCACAGGTTATGAAAATTTCGTATTTACTTGGAGAATATATTATGAGAAAACCTATCATTTCTAAAAAAATATTTTACATATTACAGAGTTCACACTTCTAGTTTGCATTATTTAATTATAGAAGCATGATTTCTAAGTCATTTTTCTGTTTTATTGCGCACAATTAGAGTCCAGTTCTTGAATTTTAAAGAGCGAACTGTTATGCACCTGGGAACATTTTTCCGGTGGAGAAGGGATGCCAAAAAGATGTAATATCAGTCATTATTAAATTTGCATAATGGATTCCAGTATTTCCCGGAAATATTGCTATGAGATAGCATATTATAAAAATGCGTGTCCAATTTCATCAAAATCAGTTGAGAAATACGGACGTACATAAATAGCATACACACGTACACACACACACACACACACACACACACACACACACAGACCTCTTGTGTTTTATATATACAGATGACCAAAAATACATTTTATCTGTAGTTGAAGCCAAACAACTGCGTTCAAAATATGCAGATCTCGGTATTCCAATTGAGGTTGATATGCCGTCAAACAAAATCAATCAAACAACAAACTGGCCACTGGTTCGACAGACGTGAACAGGGCTTGCTTTGAAATCACTGATCTAAAACATTATTTCTAAAGTGACGATGTTGAGTACAAAATGCAAAAACGTAAGGATCTCAACGGGAGAGATGGTTTTGAACAGATAGCTAGCTAGCTAGATAGATAGATAGATTAAATATGGCAGGGAAATCGCTCTAGTATTAAAAATATCGGTAGAATTAGATAACAGAGATATAATGTGTGTGAGTAAAAAACATGACTTAGAAATAAACCGAGTATTTATTAACTGTGAAATCGGTCGTTTTATTAGGTTGGCGCAGAAATAATGTCGTTTTTTGACGTTCAACTTCAAAAGATCATAACTCCTTTCATAGTAAACTTTATTAATCGAAATAAGAACCATTAGAATCGACACATTTTTGCCAACGAGAAACTAGTTTATTTATCCCATTAGCATAGAAATCCAGAGTTCATGAAGCGATGAAGTCATTGAAGGCTGATTCGGCATCATCTCGGCTTTTGAAGCATTTTTCGCGCAGGAAGTTGTCGAGATGCTTGAAAAAGTGATAATCAGTGGGCGAGAGGTCCGGTGAATATGGCGGATGAGGTAGAGTCTCGTAGCCCAATTCGTTCAGCTTCTGCAGGGTCAGTTGAGCAACATGAGGGAGAGCGTTGTAATGGAGGAGAATTGGTCCCTTCATATTGACCAATATCGGGGACATACGTTGGAGCTTCTGGTGCATTTCGTCAATTTGTCGGCAGTACTTCTCTGCCGTAATCGTTTCGCCCGGATTCAAGAAGCTGTGATGGATGAGACCGGCCGCAGACCACCAAACAGTCATCATAACCTTTTTTTGGTGCAATTTCGGCTTCGGGAAGTGTTGTGGAGCTTCTCCGGCATCCAACCACTGTGTGCCGGTTGTCGTAGAGGATCCACTTCTCATCACACGTCACAATCCGCTCGAGAAATGGGTCGTTTTTATGGCGCAGAAGGAGCGTAGAAGACACCTCAAAGCGACGATTTTTTTGATTATCGTTCAATTCATGCGGCACCCATTTATCCAACTTTTTTGACTTCCCTATTTGCTTTAAATGGCGAACGATTGTGGAGTCGTCGACCTCAAGTTCACCAGCAACTTTTCGTGTGGTTTTGCGAGGATCGGCTTCAATTAAGGCTTTCAAATGTTCGTTATCAACCGCAGACGGCCGGCCGCGACCGTCTTCATCTTCGAGGCTCTCGTCACCATTGCGAAATTTCTTGAACCACCGTTGGGCCACACGTTCGTTAGTGGTTCCTGGGCCAAACACATCATTGATATCACAAGCTGTCTCGGCAGCTTTTCGGCCTAGTTTGAACTGGAACAAGAAAATCGTGCGGATTTGAATTTTGTCCATGCTGTCGAAAAGCCTGTAAAAAAATGAATGAAGTGATTGAGAACGGTAACGAATAACACGATTCGATAGAGCGAAAAACGCGTTTGAAAATGATATATAACATGGCTATATATATCAATGAATTAATTCAGAAATCATATATTAGGTTGGCGCAGAAATGTTAAAACGACATTATTTTTGCACCTACCTAATATTCTTGAAAAGATTATAAGAGTCTAAAAAAAACAATTTAGAAAAAAACGCAAGAAAGAATAAAAATAGAAACAGAAAAATAATGAGACGTCAGAATACAAAGAAACATGGAAGTACAGTGGTTAGAGAAAAATGGCGGATAAGCAAGTTAAAAACATGAATCAGATTTTGCTTGACAAAGAGGCCATTGTATATGACATCCTTTTGAAGAATACTGATCTTATGACAAACTATTATGGAAAAGCGTATTAAAACTAAGTATTTAAAGAAGAATCTATATGAGGATAGAATTCTTTTATCTTCGTTTTAAAACTACTTTTTACTCAGAAGAATAGAAACATCAGCTTGAATAAAATAATAATAATAAAAAAAAAACTTTGTTGTTCGCTGGCTTGAAAACACTTTCTAGTAATAATAACCTGAACCAAAGATTAAACCTGTTCGATTCCACAGTCCATTTTGGTTTGGGGAATTTGAATTTATCTTGTTTTTGAGACTGGAAATAAAATTCTTCAAACTGCTTACAGCTTCTTTCTGGCTTTCCAAACACTGATTCTATATTCCGTGGCGACATATGAGTTTCGTTTCATTCTTTTTTGTGCAATACGACGAAGTCTCTGGACATTAGAAGACATTGCAAGCCTACTTAAGTCTCTTGGGTTTACGACCATATCACGAATGAAACACTGATTCTAGTGCGATCACCGAAGTTAAGCAACATCGTGTTTGTACCGAGATGGAGGACCGTTTAGCCATACCAGACGCTCTAAATTTGGATGTACGTGTAGTATAATGGACAACGGCTCGGAAGAGGAACTTGGAGAGCCGAGTTCTAATTCCAGGAGGTTTCCTTATATTCACTTCCCTGCAAATACCTTTGAGAAAAGGTATGTATCTACCTCTTATACCCCCAGCCATGGGTTAATTAGTAGCGGTTTTATCAATAGATCATTGTTATTTTAAAAATATTCTTAAAATTTAAAAATATTTTCTTGTTTTAAATAACTTGCAAATGTTTGATGAGCCGTAAAAACAATCAATCAATCGATTTACTATATTGATACATACAATGAATATTAAGACATACCTGCATAAATATGTGTAGACGTAGATGCGAACACACCTGCAAGCACATTTATATTGAGATAATTAGTTTTAGGTATTGCGCATATAATTAGTGGAAATAAAAATTGGAAAGTTTGAAAATTCAAAGAAATCCTGTAACTTGAATGTTTACGAGATTTTAAAAAAATATGAACACTATCGTAGAATCAAGCTATTATACACCGTAATTGGAATCGTATAAAATGTCCACCAATAGTTAAGTAAAGCATTAGAAAACTGCCAAATTTTGTTAGAAACAAAATGAAGAGTACTAAACTGGTATCTTATATCAGTCCTCCTCTATGGTTGTGAATATTGGTAAATCTCTTCACAGATGAAGACGTGACCTGAGGTGACAGAAATATGTTTGTACAGAAGGATGATGAAAAATCTACGAAGTAAGCAATTACGAGGAAATTTTATGAGAAAGACAAGGAAAAAAGGACACACATCCTTAAAATCAGAAATAAATTAATTTCTAGGATCCATAATGAGAAATGAGGGCTTAGTGAATTTCATGCACTCGTGGCATACTCAAGGTAAGAAAGTAATTGGGAACTGTGAGTAACGTATCTAACGATCTTATGTTAATTGATGGCAGAACAGGCATTGAGAGAGGTTGCGAAGAAATCACTTTACTAAGAGCTATGAAGAATAGAAAACTCTGGAGAGACATGGTCACCAACATCCTGAAAGATCCTAAAAAAGGAAAAAAAATCATTGTAAGTTAATAATACGAGACAAGATATTTCAAATAATATGCGTAAAGTATAGTAAATTATACGGCATTCTTACAATGTGGCAACATTTTAATAAATTTTACTGGATTTTTCAAGTTTAACAAAATTATCAAATAATATAAATTTAAGTGGTGTGCAGGCAGTGTTATATTTACCATCTAAGAATGATACATTGTATAGCTTCTCTTTTGAACACATATCCTTGGAAAGGTACGAATCCAACTACTTCCCCCCCAGCTAAGGGCTAAATATCAAGACAAACTTGGCGCTATAGGTATGGTTGTTAACCAGTCTTAGAGAATTCTGAATTCAAGAGGGTATGTAGCCCTGGCGTAGCACATACTATGCAGCCATTGATAAGACTGGAGTTCACAATGACAATGATATTGACTGTGGTCGCCCTAAAACGATGTCGATGTGTTATTATTATTTGATATCCTCTCCGGTTCTCAGATGTTAAAGAAACAACACTTTCTTCAGCACATGAACAATTCCAAAGAGTTCTGCACCCTCATGCACCATTCCCAATGAAGTCAGGTATCCACAGAACGAAGCGAAAGAGAGAAAATGTCTTGGAAATAGTACTGCGTGCACCAACCACAAAAGGGACTACTTGTGCTGCCGCTTGGTATGTTTCTTTGTTTTGCCCGGCTATTTCACCTGCTCTGCTATCACAATGTTTCTTATCCCAAGATACCACAACGTCTATCATAAAATCATTATTATTATTATTATTATTATTATTATTATTATTATTATTATTATTATTATTTACAATGATTTCTGGTGTGAAGTCATTTCTTTCCGGGTCCCATCCAGAGACCTAAGGTCAGAAATGGCCTCATGACATTTTCCACTGAGCAATTAAAAAAAAAAAAAAAAAAAAAAAAAAGGAAAAGAAAAGGTAAATACCCCTCCCCCTAACAAACACACCTATTTTACATAGATAAAGCCCTTTGTAAGGTGTGGACTGTATTCGTGAGAACAATTTTTTGTATTTCTTTAAGGCATCGGCTTTCAGAAATCTCTTCAATGAGTCTACTGGGATCTTTTCCAAACAATCCGAGGGCTCCGACAACTACAGGGATTATTGATGTTCCATGTGACACATTTTTGTGATTTCGATTTCAAGGTCATTGTATTTTGATAGCTTTTTGAAGATTTTCAAAGATACATTTCAGTCTGAAGGGGATATCATGTCAATAAGGAGGCACTTTTTTGTTTGTGGTCTTTAATAACAATGTCTGGGCAGTTGACTTTGATTTATTCTATCAGTGTGTATTGTGTAGTCCCATAGAATTGTAACAGGTCCTATCTCCGTAACCGGGTCTCG
>OZ010571.1:13241440-13243940 GCA_963932145.1 Acanthosepion lycidas
GACTTCATTGAAAGCTAGATTGTCTTTAGCACTTGTTATCGTCTCTCTGACCTTCCACTTTCTCCCTGTTTTTAACGTAGGCTTTAAAGCTTTTATTGCTTTATCCTTGGAGTCATCCAACATCATTTGAAGTCTAATTTTTCCGGATTTATACTCTTCCACAATCGATTTAAATGGCAACTTTAGTTTTGCTTGTCTGCAGTACAAAGCGATATCAGACAAACCTGGAGGCAAACCCAACCATTTCCGGATATATTTGTTTATTTTCCTTTCCATTGACTCAATTGTACTCATTCCAAATTCGTACACAAGTATGGGCCATAGTAGCATTGGAATGAGCACATGCTCTAAGCACCATACCTTGTATTTTCCTTTTAGAGGACAAAGATCTATCTTATGGAGATCTTCTTGTAATGACCTGGATGTTTCTTTTACTTGGTTGGTATCTTTTAAGGATTGATCGTACCACCGACCTAAACTTTTCACTGATTTTTCTGATACAGTAGGGACTCTTTGGCCACCTACTACAAAATTTATGTTTTTGTTCAACTTTCCTTTTCTAATAGAAAGACTTCTGGACTTGTTTGGTTTAAATTTCATTCTACACCAACTTATCAGGTCGTCCATCAAGCTTAATATCTTGCGATTTGAACTTACTTTGGATGAGAGGATTGTAGTGTCATCCATGAACGCCTTCACTGGTGGCATTTGACAACCTCCACCAAGCTCAACAACATCAGCCTTGTTGTTTGTCGCTTTGAGAATCAGTTGCATTGCTAGAACGAAAAGTATTGGTGACACTGTACATCCCATCGCAATTCCAACTTCAAGTCTGTTCCACTTAGTCGTAAAGTCTTTTGTAGTGAAACGCATGAGGAAACCATCAAAATAAGTTCCTAGCATAATAGATACTTCCTCAGGAATATGGTACATTTGTAATGATAATTGTATCATTTGGTGAGGTACTGATCCGTAGGCATTAGCTAAATCCAACCAAATGACATCCAAATCTTTCCTTTTAATTTTTGCTTTTTGAATGGCCTCCCAGATCATGCTTCCATGCTCTAAGCAACCAGCTATTCCTGGGACACCACCCTTCTGTACTGATGTATCGATATACTCATTATCGAGAAGGTATTTGGTCAACCTCGATGCCAAGACTGCGAAAAATATCTTTCCTTCTACATTGAGAAGCGAAATTGGCCGAAATTGACTGATGTCCTTGGAATTCTTTTCTTTGGGTATGTACACCCCTTCCGCTATCATCCACTGTTGGCTGATATGGTAATTTTTCCATGCTAACTTTAAGTTAGTATGTAACCATTTAAGAAGAGTAGGACATTTTTTGTACAGAAGGAAAGGTATTCCGTTAGGGCCAGGTGCAGATTTATTCCTACTTTTGTCGACTATGCGTTTTATTTCTTCGCGTGTGGGTGGTTTCATATCAAACTTCACTTTAGGAACGGCTGGCCAAAATAAGTTGCTATTATGATCTAGAGGAATATGTCGTTTAGGATCAGAGTACATACCTCTTAAATGTTCCTCTAGAACATTTTCCTCTATTTTAAGCACACCTGATCTTGGTTGATCAAATATATTCCTCGCATATTTATACGGTTCCTGGAAGAAACGCTCTTGATCTTTCCTTCGTTTCACTCGTCTCTTTCTCAAATTTTCAGCTCTGCTAAGAGCGTTGTGCTTCTCTTTAAGGTCCTGCCAGATTTTAAGCAAGCCTTCTTTCTCGTCTAAATTTGCGAAACGGATTTGTCGTTTTAGATTTCTTTTTTTGTTTCTCAAATCTTGCATTAACCGTTGACGCCTGTTCTTTTTGGGTGGTGTCTTATCATTTTCCTCTTTCACGCCGTAGATTTCCCTACAAACCCTGTAGATTATTTTACTACTTTCGTTCAAACGCTCGTGATATTTCTTTCTTCCCAGCTCTTCACGTAATGTCTTGCTAATGATGTTGTCTAGCATACACCACGCTTCCGAGTTCGATGCTGGTGGAAATTTGATTCTTGGCAGTTTGGGTTGCGTCCCGTCCTTTGATTCAACAGCTTGGATATCCTCAGCACTGTGGTATGCATCCTGGCATTGGTTTTCCGACGTCTTATCTGTGTTGACAGAGCGCTGCTCCTGAACCGTTTTCAGAGAAGCACAACCCATTTTTGTTAGGTGAATCTTCGCTCCCTTTTGGGACCTGAATTTCCGACCACAAACACATGGGAAGTCCGTGCACTTTTCTAAATTCATGGTTTGTTTTTCATTGCGGGGTCGTTGCCGATTATTCCGTTTGGATTCATCATCCTCCCTCCCTTTCGGTGAATCCTGAGGGCATTTCCTTTTATATTCCTTTTTAGCAATAGTTTAATGAACTCTGGGTTGCTGACCCGGTGAGATCATCTGGTCTTTCCCAGCGTCCCCTGTCTTTCCAGGTGTCTGTTAGTCTATTCCTAACCGCCATTCAGTCTATTCCTGAAAGCCAACGGACCAGCCATGA
>OZ010571.1:13248940-13251440 GCA_963932145.1 Acanthosepion lycidas
CATAACATCAAGAAAGACTTCACTGAATAGACAGGGATAGTCTTTTCTTCCTATAGCATCTCAATAAAACGTAAATAGATACGTCTCGGTAAAGCGGGATTATTGGCTAGAATTATTAGCCAGGAGATTGGGAAAGAAAGAAAATCCCATCAGCGAGACATAAGTTGAAACGGTTGGGAAAATACTTTTGTGATGGGAACTGATTTTTTCCATTTGATTGAAATCTAAATAGCATCGGCTTTAGTTATCGTCACAGATGGATTGGTAGACACTGAATAAAACAGCGAATAGAGCCAGTGTTTGAGTCAATTGTTGAATGTCAGGAAGTGGATAAAAGAAGATAAGAAGAGAAGAGGACACGGGAAGTAGGAAAATGGGTATAGAATAGTGAAATAAAGTTCTTGATATTTTAGCAAAATTAAAAAGAATAGAAAGAGAAGATAAGAAAACGAGGGAAATGAGTCTTTTTCAGTATCGGTAGCGATAAAAAGAAAGAATTTAAGCGAAAAAGAAGCAATAAAACTGGGATCAAAACATAAAATAAAATATAACTGAAGATATAGAAAAGAAAGAGAGATACAATAAGAGAACGGCTTGGAAAGTTTGAACAGAAAAGGAAAGATTAGGAACCGTAAACGGAGGGGGAAATTAAAAAAAAAGACAGTGAAACCATTTAAAATATTGTGGGCAACATTTTATAGTCTTCTTCACACTTTACTTACCTCTTTTCTCTATTTCAAACATCTGTTTAGAAATAAATAATTAAAAATGTTTCTTTCAAACACATTGTTAGAAAAGCAGACGACAGTAGATTCGCGGTATTTCTCAATGCATATATAAAGAGATAAAACTGATTGTGATGTATAAATAATAAACTGAACAACTACATCAATAATCTCTTTGCCTAAATATGAAAATAATTAATACCTATTTTTTTTATATGGTGAGAATTTTAGAGGAAAAATACAATATTTTTAAGCTTCTCCAATAACCTAAATATTTTCTATACAACGCAAAACAAAAAGCTCCTACAATATTGAAAATAGAAAAACGAGCCTTTCTGGCAAATCTGACGAATCAAAATATATTGTTCTAGAATAATTACAATTTAAATGAATTTATCTAACTTCATAAAATTTGTTACAACTATTTCTAAAAGAATAATTAATTATTAATTAATTAAAACTTAAATAATACAAAACGATGTAATAAGCTAAACCTTGACGGAAGAATTTACTCTACTACTTGTAATAAATGACACAAGGAATATGTAGGAGAAACCTTAAGGAATTTAAATAAAATATAATATGAACACAAAATGTATCTTTTAATAAACACACTAAATACATTATTTGCTCTCTCTAATGAGTCCGGGCATAATTCTCATTTAAAATATGTTCAGTCAGCTACGTGCTATGCGTGATACAGGCTTGGGCGATCATGTATCTTTCGATACATGACTGACGAGGCAGATTTTTTCCCGCAGTAGATTGCCATTTCTTTCTGCGGTAGACCAGTTTCCATCCAAGTTTATAGAACCCGGTCTGTCCTGTTATTTACCGATAGCTGGGTGGGGAACAAGAAGATTCATACCTTTGCCATGGGTATTAGTATGGAAGTGAATGTAATGGATTCGACATGATTTCGATTCCTTAATCCCTGCCGGTATCCATTACTCTACCGTTACTTTAATTAAAAGAGAAAGTAATTTACTATGACGATAATGTATAGAAAGTGCTTTACTCGCTAGATCTTCTACAGTAAATTTACGTCCAGATTCATAAAACATTTCGCCTTTCTTGGCAGAACTTCTATTATTGAAATATGGGATACTTAATAAAATAAAGCATGAACAGTTAATTAATTGATTAATTGATTCATTTTCTCCGGATTATCAAGCCTTTGAAGGTTATTTAAAGCCAGAACTATTTTTAGATTGTAAGAATTTAATAAGAAAAAAATAATGGTTTAGTGATATAAGTTTTACTAACTAACCCTTATTTGCGGAGGAGAACAGATTGATTCATATCCCTTCTTCAGTATCTGTCTATATTTCTGAGGTATTATGTAAACTATTTACATTATTCGGACTATTGTCCTCATCTTTGTCGCCATATTTATTACAACGTTTCGGCCGTTGTACGCTCCGGCCTTCTTCAGGTGGTTGGAATGTCGAACTGAACTCTTTAAGGACACATGGCACAGAGGATAAAGGCGTTGGTTAGATCCAGTGACAGGATCCAAAGAGTGCGAGTTCAATACCCGATTAAGGCATTGGAGAAATTTCAGAGGGAAATTAACAGGCGATAACTGATAACTGACATCCATTAAACATGACACGTGGAACTAGAACAGTCTTCCCCAGTGAGCGAAATAAAGGTTCCTGTTCGACATTCCAAACACCTGAAGAAAGCCGGAGCATACAACGGCCGAAACGTTGTAATATATATGGCGACAAATATGAGGAAATAATACAAAACGATGTAATAAGCTAAACCTT
>OZ010571.1:13256440-13598940 GCA_963932145.1 Acanthosepion lycidas
AAAAATACTACCAGTAATAGATTTTTTTCTTCAAAAAAAATAGTACCAGAAACACATTTTTGAAAAAAAATTATCAGCAATAAAAATGTTGTCAGCATTAAATAAGGTATTGATATGCCGTAAACCAAACCAAACCAAAACAAAGCAGAAGCAAATCTAATTCAGAATCTTCTGTATTATGTGAATGCTAATATTTCCAGTATTTCTGTTGTATTTATTCATATATTCATAACATTTTTATTCACTCATTAAAATTGTCTCTCCGTTCATTAGGTTATTCATTTTTTACGGCTTATCAACCTTTTGTGGATTATTTATAGACGACACTTATTTTGAATTGTTAGATTATTTCTTTGTGACTGAATTATTTCGAGTTAATGATTTTCCCATATACAAATTCAACTATTTAAACATCAAAGTGAATACATGCATCCATAAAATTCTAAAGGGAATCTTATGAACACGACGGGGGTTCTAGTTTCTATGGCTTACTATTGTAATACAATAATTTTCAGCTAAATTTTCGGTTCTGTTAGAATATGACAATTCCGCTTATGATCTGATGACATCTTTCAATATCTTTAAATTATAGGAACCGCTGACCAGACAAAAAATGCAATAAATTAAACAGCAGAATGTTTGTAAGTAACTATCTTGTTAAATTAAAGTAAGATGGAAAAGCTTGTACCAACTCCAAGACTGATTTCTGAATTGTATTTGAAAAATAGTCGGCTTTCTTGTCTTGAAGAAAAGTCCATTAAATTTCCCTGCTTCATTCCAACATTCTCTATCCATTTTCATGATTGATTTCTGCGTCTCAATTGAAACATGGTCGACTTCCTTGCATTCTGTATGACTGCGCCATTGAAACCTTTTCACTGATTTATATCGCATTTCTCTACACACCCCTCCCTAGTCGTGCATCACATTCCAGACATTCCTCTAATTCATCAGTCATTAAATTCTGGTGCTTTGCGGCGTGTTTGTTATTCTTGGACTGCAAACACCTTTTCATAAATTTCGCATTGGTTTCCCGATGCCTGATCACATCTACTGCATCGCAACTCCAAGTTTTCATGATTTATAACCTGTTTTCCACATCACTTTTCTCAGAAGATGAAAAAGTAATAAGTATCAAATATGCTCTTCTGATTCAACCATGGTTTTCTACAAAATAAAAGACATTATCTTTTTATGCAGACAATTTTTAGAGAGAATTCTCGCATAAACGATACGCAGGTGCGGAACATCAAACTCATTTCTAAGATTTTCCCAACATTACGTAATTTATTGCAATGACAACTTTTACATCAATCTAAATATATCCACATATATAAACGCAATGTTAATACAAAGAAATGTATGTATGTATGTATGTATGTATGTATCTATCTATCTATCTATCTATCTATCTATCCGAATAAAAAGACAAGAGAAAAAACTGTTCTTAGCCGATGAATTTCGTCCTCTATAGGATTTATGAAGGCAAATGTGTCTTGATAAGGTACCTTGACATTTCCCTTGATAAAGTCCATCAGAAGACGAGACACGTCGGCTAAGAATAATTTTTCCTCTTATCTTTTTATTCATTTTCTTTCTTTACAGATTCACTTTATGTGAAAATAAGTTATATATATATATATATATATATATATATATATATATATTTGTGTATCAATCCCTCTCCTATGTACATTTCGTTCAAAACGACTGACAGGGTGCTATGGTAAATTTTTTTTCATATTTATTCCCTCAAAAAATATAGGAACACATGAAAAATTATATATAAATCTTTACCATAGCACCTTGCCAGTCTTTTTTAACAAAACTTGCATATGTATGTATATATATATATATATATATATATATATATATATATATAGAGAGAGAGAGAGAGAGAGATAGATACAGGCAGACTGTTTGGCTGAATCATAGCTCATCAGTATGGTTAGTCATCCGATTGCTTCAAGCCGGGATCGAAACCCCACTGATATATATATATATATATATATATATATATATATATATATATATATATATATATATATATATATATATATATATATATATATATATATATATATATATATATATATATATATATATATATATATATATATATATATATATATATATATATATACACACACACACACATATATATATATACACACACACAGACACACACACACATATATATATATATATTCATGAATTATTCATACAAAAAACAAACACAAAGGTTAATGATTTAATTGGCGAGAAATCCATCTTCGCGAACAATTACATTACTGTAATTATTGAACAATATAGTTCATGCCACTTTGACGGAAAATTTACCAGTAAAAAAGAATTCTGTTATCACTATATTTGTACAAAAACGCACAACCTTAAAATTTAAATTCAAACTCAGCGTTGCGACTGCACGTTCAAAAACGATAATACATTTTTCATAGTATTTTTCAGATTACATCTATATTTTCCTTGTCCTCTTATTACTGAGAGAAAAAGCAAGAACAAAATCTATTCCATACCTGAGGATGTCTGTAGGAACAGACGAAAGCTTGTAAAAATAATAATACCTTATGCAACTGAAATTTATAAAACAAGGATCTTTTCATTCATAAACAGGTTCGGGGTTTTTGTATATTATTTGAATTGTTCGCGAAGATGGATTTCTCGCCAATTAAATCATTAACCTTTGTATTTGTTTTTTGAATGAATAATTCATGAATTTGTAAATTAATTGCACCTTTATTGATATATATATATATATATATATATATATATATATATATATATATATATATATATATACTTTCCCTCTGAATTATTAAGCAAATGATATGAACCTTAAGTGAATTTTGCTTTGAAATACTTTAATAAGATCTTGAATGATTTATATGACGCCGAAGCAAAGCTCGTGTTTAAATTTAAGGATGATTCTACTTCTTTTATTAATGTTGCTGGATTTATTGTGACAACTGTCATAGTAAAATAACATCACAAAGTTAATACATTCATCAACACTTCGTCAACACCTATCACAGAGCAAATAACCACTATTTACACCTTACTATGGTAACCCATATTTGCAATAACCTATTATCCTTTGATATTGTTAATTTTCTATTTCAACAAGTTCAATTTACAACACGGTGGTTTTAATTACTTTGAATATCCCTGATTTGCTGTCCTATTGTTTGTCACCTTCATTGAATTGATCATGGATTTTCTATCGGATTAAGATCTAGATTTGATGGTGGCCATTCCATTTTCTTCTCTCCTATAAACCTGTCTGTCACGCTCAAATAATCACGGCTAATATTAGATACATTAGAAGAAGCATTGTCCTACCTAAATACACACATCCCGTTGAAACTGTGAGGCTGGAACTTGGAGTATTCAACGAAAGTCTTGCCCATGCAATCGCAATGGTTAACATTGTTCAGTTTAATTTCTTCAGCGAATTTGAATAGTCCAATAATGGTCTAGTTGGCAATTTCAGCCCCTATCAAAACACCGCCAACTCCTTGCTTCTTTTAGACGTAAGTACAACTGCATCAGGTAAAATTTATCCTTTGGCTCATCAATCAGGTCCATCGAGTGTCACTCGAGATTCATCCTTGAAAAAAGTTAGAAAAATCAAATTTAATGTATTTTTTGAGTCAATTTTGACGTTTTAAATATTAGAAGAGTTTGCCTAGGAGTCATCACCTTTGTCTTTCTTGATTCCCTCTATTTCAGAAGAGCAATAATCAAAAGTCGTTGCTTTGCTAGAACTCGTTTTAGTTTATGTTTCCTTGAAGGAGACAAATTCTTAAAGTTTTACTTTGCTTCGTGTTCACAACTTCGTTATACTTTCAACAGCCCTCTATCGTTCGATGATCACTGCTAAGATCCTTTGATATCTCTAATACGGACATCTCGTGTCTATCTATCTATCTATCTATCTATCTATCTATCTATCTATCTATCTATCTATCTATCTATCTCATTCTGTTAATATCTATCTATCTATCTATCTATCTATCTATCTATCTATCTATCTATCTATTGTATTCATTCTACTGACAGGGAAATGGATTTTAATGTCAGAGTAAACTTTATAAATCAAGTTTTTGGTATTTTTCAATTGTGTGCATTTTTATTTTAATATTGAATTTGAAGATACTGCATGTGGGGATAGTTTATTGTTATATGTTTACAAAATGAAGTTAAAGGTACTTTTAAATTTACCGGTGGCTCTATAGAAAAATAAATAATTTAAAGTAAGATAAGCTCAGGTATACATACATACATACATACATACATATATATATATATATATATATATATATATATATATATATATATATATATATATATATATACATATATATATATATATATATATATATATATATATATATATATATATATATATATATATGAAAAATTAGTTTAATATATCATAATTGTTATTATTTAGATCAAGGGTCAATGCACTGGAAAAGCAACTAAAATAATTCGTAATGTTTTCTTGACACGTGTAACCAAATCAATGTCTCTCGTGCTTGAGACCCAGTATAAGACCCAGTATAATAAATGTAAGAAACATCGTCTCTGTCAGCAGAAGTAATGTTATTTAATGTAATCTATCTGTGATTTATATTATTGATTGACTCGTAGTACATTTTATTCTCCTGTTTTTATTCGTTGAGCACATATTTATATGTTTTGTCTTCGATTGACCTCTGGAGAATGAGAACCGATAATTCGTTAGCGTTTCTTCCTGTTTGTTGCTATATTTTTTGATTCACCACTGTATGATTGATAATAAATGGAACGAATACATTGAGTCAATAGCTTCGTTCACAGCTAGGAAAGTTGGATCCCTATGCCGGGCTAGGAAATTTTTCTCACCGGAGTCGATCCTTCAAATGTACAAATCAATCATTCGCTCTTGCATGGAGTATTGCTGCCATATATGGCCTGGAGCCCCTTCTGTTTGTCTCAAGGTCCTTGATAAATCCAAAGACGGATATGCAATGTAATTGCCCCTGATCTGGTATCTCGTCTGCAGCCGCTCTCTCACAGACGTGCCGTCGCCTTCCTCTGTCTTTTCTACAAATACTTTCACTGTAACTGCTCTGATGAGCTGCTTTTGCTGGTTCCCAGACTTCATGAATTTAAGCGATCAACTTGACTGACATCTCACTCTCACCCTTTCACTGTCGAAACTATTAAATGTAGCCGTCTCTTCTACTCCAATAGCTTCATGTGTCGCACCTCGCCTGTGGAACTCCCTTCCCTATTCCAGTTTCCCTGGTAGCTATAATCTCTAACTATTCAAATGTAATGTCAATCGACGTCTCCAGATGCCTTGATATATCCCCTATCCTTCTTTCCTCTATCACTCCTATTTGCTCTCACTCCAACTCTCTGTAACCCCTTGCGTTCAAGCGGTTTGTCTTGTTTGGGGTGAAACGCTTAAAAAAATGTGATATCTCTATGGTGATTATTCCTGCATTATTCCAACGTAAAAGACTTCTAAATTAAGCAGTAGGGTTTTTATAACGCCAAAGTAATTCTTATATTATTCTCATATTGTTATACATTTATTCATTAATTCTATCCATATTTAACGATGTACCCGCCTTTTCAAAGTCTCCAGTTTTGCAAAAAGAAAAGAACTGGGAATAATTGCCAATAAATAATAAAAGAAAATAAGTAGTATAAAATGCAAAATAAAAAAAAAAAAAAATAAATAAAAATAACAAGAATAGAGTAAGTAACCAAATAACAACGCTACTTATTTACCCTGACTGCCTGTCGTAAATATTTTAGCGAAAACAGAATTTTCCACACGACAGCTTCAAGCATTTATACGTTGTTTCCATTTTGTCTGTTTCTAAAGACAACACAAATAACAAATTCGTCTGCTAGACTCACTGTGCTTACCTCTGGCATTTCTGCCATAATCCATTGTATGTCAAGTACTTCGCTGGTTGCCAGCTAACTTTTTACATATCTTCGTGCGCATGTTTCCGATAAGTTGGAGTGTTTTCATTGGTCATTTCAGACAGTAGTTAACCTTTTCCAACGCTGCATAAATGACCGTTGGGAGGTTTAAATATGTCTGTTATCCAGAATGACAGTCAAGATGGCTAAAACAAATGTTATCGTTGTTGAAGCAAGTGTCTATTAGTACTTGCAAATACGTGGTTATGTTCGTTGTTTTTATTAAGCACCTGATGCATCGGCTTATGTTTTGTCAGCTTTGAAAGTTTGGCGAAGCACCATTAACAGGTCAATTTCCTAAGAAGAAGCAATATTGGCTTGTTAAATCAGAACTGATTAAAATAAAGTTGGATAATTTCCAAGCAGCCGCACGAAGTACTTCGCGATGGCTAGAGACATTGAATAGCCTCTGTGAATGAAGGAAGATTTTTATTTGGGTGTACCGAAAATTTATTCGTTTCTTATAAACTTTTTCCTCTAAAGCTTAATTCATGTACACATCTATTTTTGCTTTTTATAGACCTTATATATATATATATATATATATATATATATATATATATATATATATATATATATATATATGTTTTACTAAAAGCGACCGACATGGTACTAAGATTATTTAATTTTTCTTGTATACCCTATAAGAGTTTCTTTTCTGGACATAAAGTATGTAATAATTGTCCAAATGTTCTACATATTTTTTTTTTAGCAATTATCAAGTAAAATATATATATATATTTTTTTCAATATCTGTCTATATTTCTGAGATGAGGTATTATGAACACTATTTACATTGTTCGGGCTACCGTCCTCATCTTTATTGCCATATTTATGACAGCATTTCGGTCGTTGTACGCTCCGGCTTTCTTTAGGTGGTTGGAATGTCGAACTCAACCCTTTATTTCGCTCGCTGGGGTAGGCTGTTCTAGTTCCACGTGCCATGTCTAATCGGTGTCAGTTATCAGTTATCTCCTGTTATTTCCCCTCTCCAAGTTCTCCACTGCCTTAACCGGGTATTTAAATCACACCTATTTCGTCGTGTCTGTGGATCTAACTAACGCCTTTATCCACTGTATCCCTGAGGACAGATGGCCCAGTGGGTTTAGTTCGACATTCCGACCACCTGAAGAAGGCCGAAGCGTACAGCGGCCGAAACGTTGTGATAAATATGGCAACAAAGATGACGATGATACTCCGAATAATGTAAATAGTGTTACTGTTTTTTTTTATGTATGTATCTGAAGTTATGGTACTATGGTACTGGTTTATTTTCCAAACACGGTCAGCACGTTGTAGCCATGTTTATAGTTAATGTTATTGAGTGTTGGCTTTTTCTTTTTTATTATTAGTGCTCCCATTATTTTTAATCTTTTTTTTTACTAATGGATCAGGCTATTATACTTAGTTTTTGACTAGTAGTTTTAATGGATTTTGGTAGGTTTCCGTGTTTGTTTAAATGAGTCCTAATTGAGTCTACATTTAAACACAAGATCAAGCTTAAGAAAGAAAATATATATATATATATATATATATATATATATATATATATATATATATATATATATATATATGGGCATAAAAGTATTTTACACTTGTAGAACTTTAGTCCAATGTTTATTTCATGTACATATTTAAAAACTATCACTCCAATATATTATTATAGATTAGTGTATTTCTAAATATTTTATTTAGAGAATTTTAATCATAAGCTTATTTCAAGATTATACAGAGTGGGATGGATAAATTGTCGCCATTTTATATTTTTAATTTCGCACCTGCATTGTTTTTATTTTTGATTTTGTCGTTTACAGAATATAGTAGGGTCAGTTGGGCACAGTCTGTGAGAAAAAGAGCTCCATGGCGTAACTCCATCGCACCCTATATCAAAAATATTTCCGTTTTATAGACTTTTAATACGATGTTTTTTTCATGTATATATCTAATGGCTATTATTATTTCTATTATGGCAACACTCAGATAAGGGAGGCGATTAAATAAAATTAAAAAAAAAAACAGAGAGATTAAAGATTGTTAAACATTTTTAAATGTTTAACAATTTTTAACACTATTTTGACAGTATGTCGATATGTAATTATATGTAAACATATGATGACAATGGACAGTGCATTTTAATTTTTAAAAGTCAAACTTGACTGTAAAGTAAAAGACTGGATAACATTGCAGATACTTCTTTGGATTTTAACAAGAATCAGTAGATATATAGCACACGAAGCAGACGAGATGTCACAGCGTGGATGAATGTTAGGCTTATAAAGAAAGATTGTCGAGCACGGCACAGTGAACCAACTTTTCGAGAAGCAGACATAGCAAGTGATTGAATATAATCTTTTCACTTCATGTTGCTGGAAAGAATAAGTTCGCGAAAGTGCAATGAATTGTTCCATTGAAGGTTAACACCAGCCATTCTGATGAAGGCAAAAAATGTTGACTAAGACGGCATTCGTTCGTTTGCGTTTTGGATACGTTAAAATTAACAACAGTTTCTTGACCCACTTAACAGACTGAAGGTCTTAAGATCAGCTGACAATTGTACCTTGTCGGACTAATCAGGATTCCCATTACGACGGCAGTAAATAGTTGTATCACCAGAATAGATACTGTTGTGGTGTCCTCCCTCTTCCGCCTATTATAAGTTTAATATAATAGGAGTGAATAGATTGACGGCTGGTTGATATAATACAAACTCCCTAGTCATGTCATACTCTTCTGATGTACTTCCTATTTAATATACGATATATTTGCAAACCTGATTTTTCTTATTACTTGGCTATTTAGTTGGTCACAACAGATACCGAACCAATAACATCGGGAATGATATTGATGAAAATTGAGAATAAAGTAGGTCCTAGGATATAAAGCTGGAGAACAAACCTATTAATGTAAACAAGATCTAGAAGAGTGGCCCTTCAAGACAAATGTAATTTCGCAAATTGATAAGAAGGATTAAATCAAATCAAAAGTTCGTCCAAAAATGTCATAACATTTCAACTTGTGTAGAATACCAGTGTGCAGTCCGATCTTCACCGTTCTTGACAGACACTTTTAGCAATAGCCGTTGACACATCAGCATTTGCCCTGCAGAAGTGAAATCCCTATTGTTTTTCCTAAAGAAGATTCTGATAGTTGAGATGCTTAAACAAGTCTTTTAGAGCCTCTCGTACTTTGTCAGATGTAAGTCGAGGCTAATAGGTCGATAGTTAGAAGGACGAGACGGTTCTTAAAACAGGAATTATAGAAGAGGATTTCTAACAAGCAAGAAACAAGAAAGAATTTATTATAGAGTTTGGAGAGATTATAAATCATTTCAGGACGATGTTTCTGTAGGAATGTTGCATGGATACCATCAAGTTCAAATACATTTTAAAGACGATAACAGGAACCATACACTGAGCGATATGCATATCACACATTAGGGTCTCAGTTATAAATAGAAGGTCAGACAAATATACTCCAGATAAGACAAGAGCAGAAGAGAAAGAGAATTTACAAGCAAAGCATTTTGTTTTTGAGTGAAGAGACAAGATATAGAGAGGCAAGCTTATTTGACCCGCTATTAAAGTGTCGCGGGAGTCACGAGAACCAAAGGTGTGAACAAAGCCATAACCTTATTGAGGAAACGTTTACAATTATTACAAGCGAAAACAATGAGGCGTCTTTTGTGCTTAGAGATATCACGTTGATATAGCCGGAAAAAGTTCTCTGGACCAGGGCAGTTATAGCATTTGAACAGGCAGGTAGGAACCAAGGAGAATATTATGGATTTACCTGGTATTTAAGTGAAAGTACAAAAAAATCCATGAAGAAACAGCAGTGGAGCAATTCTTAATAAAGTTCTAGTAATTGCATTCGCTCCGGTTAGGGAATGCCATGAATCAATTTCAAACCACCTAACCTATGAATTAGATAATAGGCTAAACTTTTCTTTTTAGCTTTGTGTAGCAGTCAGTCTAGGAATAAAACAACTCTAATTTGAAGAGTGTGGGAAAGAAGACATAACTCATTCAATTATTATTTTCAATAAATCAAAGTAGTTAACAAATCTCATAAAAGAAAACTGTAGTGAATTATAATCACAAAAGGTTAGAAGGTAACTGACATAAAATATAAAACCTTATGTTTATTTTAATTTTTATAATTAATATCGGATTTTACATACCGGATTATAATTTTATAATTAATGCCGGATTATTTTTAGACATTACTAATTTGATTAAAATTATGAGTGAAATGTTATTGACTATTTTAAAAATAAATGACACACGAGTAATTTTATGGGCGACAAACTTCATTTACCACTTTCTAGAAATACATTTTAATATTATGCATAGCCATTATTTATCACAGCATATATATAAATGGATTTACCTGTAGAAATATTCATGTGTTTTTCGTTCGTCGTTAATCTTGTATTCTAATGTTAGAAAATTTTATCTTTTGAAAACATAACCTTTATTTATGATTCTTTTACTATGTAAGCCTTTAAAATCCCGAAGAATGCAAATACCGAAAAGTTTCTCATTTTAAGTATTTAGGATGAGGCGTTGTGTACTGTCTATGGAAAACATACTTGTGTTGACGTTCATACGAGCTAAATAACAGAAATCTTAGATTGAACAAATATATGCCTTGAATCCGTATTTCTAAATGTGTCGTATTCTAAGTAGTTTGTATAAGATATTTTGTAGACTCTGTGCAAAATTGACTTGCATTTGCATTCTTAGTACCTAAATAAGTGAAACCATTGCTTGACCAAATATATGTCTTGAAGAAGTGAAAAAGTGACTGGCACCCAAACAAAAGTTTATCAATTTAGTTTTGAGATTTCATCGATTATGATAAATATCATCAACGCTCAAGTATGATTTATGACAATGACTGTCGGAAAGGAAAGTAAATTTAAATGACCAAAACCGTGGATATCTTTTTCATCGAAGTCTAAAAGTATGGGGAAATACGATAAAGATTTTATGATAATAAAAGCATGAGTCACATTATTATTATTATTATTATTATTATTATTATTATTATTATTATTATTATTATTCCTCATTCATTGTGTTGTTGTTTGATACATCGAATTAGCACGTCTCGTACGTAGGTCCGTAGTTAACTGTAGGGAAAATGATTTGTTTATTTTAACGCCCCCAAAAGTTAACTTCTCTCCATTAATCATCTGAGTGACCCCTTTCTGCCTTCCACTAACATGGCTTAGGCTATCTTCCACGAAAGTGACTCGTTGTCCCTGCTTGGGCTCAAGTTCTCAGTTGATATGAAGTGAAAAAACTATATTGAACCCATTGCTAGGTCAGCTGCTAAAAATGTCGGTTCACTATGTCGGGTAAGACAATTTTTCTCTCCCCAACCTATCTTATATATCTATAAACCTGCCATTTGTCCATACTTATAATATTGCCGCTACATATGGCCCGGTGCCCCTACTATTTACTCTTGAGTTTGATAAAATCCAAAGAAGAATCTGCAATGTTATTGGTTCTGATCTGGCTGCTCAGCTCCAATCACTTTCCCAGCGCCGTAAGGTTGTCTCTCTATGTCTTTTAAAAATAATATCATGGTAATTGTTTGAATGAGCTGTTCGCTATGGTTTCTAGACTCTTTGAATTTAAGCGCAGTATTAGACTGGCGTCAAGTCTCATCAATTTATAGATGTAACCGTAAATTCTATGCTAACAAATTCTTCTTTCGCACTTCTCGCTTGTGGAACTCCCTTCCGGTTCCATGCTTTCCAGCTAATCGCAAAATTTTAAATGCAATGTCAATCGCTATCTACTGTCCACCTGATTACTCTCTTCTTTTTGGGCTCATCATTAATGTTTCTGGTCCTAATTCTTCCACACCCTGTAACTCCTTGTGGTATTGCTCCCTTGCTTGGGGTGATTTCGATTAAAATAAAAATCTAAGGTTTATGTTTTTTGTAAATATGCCAGCAGTTGGCTTTAACTCAGTCTTACGAATCCAGCTCTGGACATCTTAAAGATGACTCTTCATCAATACCTATAGACGAATGATTCCCAACATGGGGGATGGTAATATTTTGGTGGGATATACGTAGGATGTGCACTATACCAACGTGAGTTCAAATTTCATTTTACACAATAAACTTTCGTTCAAATATTTTATATTTCTGCCTTTCAGTTCGCTATTATATGTTTTGAAACGATATACATTTAACTGTCTTTTTGTTTTTTTTAATGTCTGTCTTTCGTGGACGTCATGGTCTTTGGAGGCTTGTTTAGAGACAAGTTAATGGTATTTTAAGCTTCCTTCACCTGAATTGCTGTACAATTTTGAATATTACGGTGGGGGGGCACCATAATTTTAGAATTACCAATGTGTGGCTATAGATTGCGGGTACAAAATTACAAAAACCTATAGCAAATCGCATCTCTTGACCCCTTCCAAGGCTAATAACAAAAAATTATGTTACATCTAAGCAGCAGAGAAATTAGCGAGATAATCAAAGTGTTAACTTTTCTCATTACAAAGAACACAATGTTTGGGAAGAAGCTCCTAGTAAACTAGAAAGTAATTGTAATGATAAAAGTACGCAGGTATAGGCTTTAAGTAAGCTTTATTCAAATGAGAATATTGTCCTGAGTATAGTGTCCTTGTATAGTCCCAGTAAACAGAAATAGCTCTCTCAAACAAGGGGAGACCGCTCTTGATTATTATAACAGTAATATAACATCGAGTGGATTTAAGAAGACCACCTTTTGTAAAGGCTGCTTCATAAATTTCAACTGTTCTCTCAATGATGCCGAATATTCACCTTAGAAATGATTAATTAAGCCATTATTATACATTGATTATATTAGTATTCTTGCGTAATATCCTTATAAACCTCTTTAAACCAATGGACCTTTTATTTTCCTTTGTTAGTTGTGTTGGTTGAGGTGAGCTATCATTTGGAATCATTCGTAATCATTCGTAGCATGTTTTCCGCCCATTATTACTATTATGAGTAATAGTAATAGCAACAAAGCGAAGAGAAGTAATCGTACTCTTTCAAGTAATAACTAATTAACTAATAATTCGTCTCTTTTGCTGAGCTCTTTCAGATTCATCCAAGTACTCCAACAAATATTAGTATGGTTGTAACTTGAACGTTTTATAAATCGTTTTTTTGTTCATTTCTTTTCTAGCGCTTTCCCAGCTTTTTAGAATCATTATATCGTCTACTGTAACCTTGAGGATCACCGACAAGCTTTCCTCATATTGGTTACATATATAACTGAATCTGATCTTCTCGCCTAGATTGGTAAATTTTTCTGAAGCTTATAATTTTCTACTAATGCTTCTGTATTGTTTATATACTATTTGTTTATAAGGTTAAGTTCTAGTCACTTGCGCAGTTCCCATAGTATTATCTGCCCTAACAAGTCAAGCCTGGCCTGTCCTATTTTTATATTCTGCCGGAAACAACTTTCTGCTTTTATATATGATGATAATCTAATCACTATCTGTATTCACTCTGCATTTCACTCTGCGTTTGTATAATTTTATATGAGTGCATCTTTATGTTTGTTGATTCTTGTTGCTTATCGCTGAGAATTAATGAAATTAATATAACTTCTCAAATTTCAACATCCAATATGTCTTCCTTGAACTTATTCTTGAACTAATCATGTACGTCTTTTAGCCAGAACACCAAGACAAAGTACTATAGGCTGGAGTCTCGATTTCATGTTCTATACGTTTCGCATACCTTGAGTAAGGTCTTGATACTTTTTCGACTTTTTGCTATCTTCATTTACCACTGTTTGATCTGTTGGCAGAGACATATCTATGATCTGGTAGATGTATTTTGTTTGGCACGAATGGATACCAAAGTTTCTTTACCTACATGCTCCAAGAGGCTCGGAGTTGTTAGAAGTTTAGCTTTCAAATCATGAGATTCAGGTTCGAATCTCCCCATTTTCGATTTGTCAAATAGGTAACTTCTTGATATTATTGGCCTAAGGAGACAATCTCAGCATGTACTACAGTAGGAAAATGCCTGAAAAAGATATCAAACGTTGTAATTGAAATTGGGTAGAGATGTAATCACAAGTCATCGGTACCAAGCGCAATGGTTTTCTTTAACGATAAATCGCGAGAAAATATGTGCACTCTCCCGGGACATGTATCAATGTCTGCTCAGCATAGTTGTAGTATAAACAAATGTCTGGCTCAGTGAAGAAACACACGGAGCTCCTGTATGAGGCGAGTATGCGCAGAAACGAACAGACAGCTATGATATTACAACACGGCCCAATTGAACTCTTTTGCACAGTTCCAAAGACATGACTGTTTCTACAAATTTCGTTGTATCTTTCCTGAGGTTACTTCGCTACTCCTTCTTTACCGTGACATCTGTTATATTGAAAATATATATGTAAATATAATATCTATTTTCGATCAGAGGTATACTAATATATTAATACGGTAGCGTAATGGTTAGCGACTAGGACTGAAGAAAACAGAGGGTTGAGTTCATTACATTCTCTTACGTGCTAATATCCTTGGTAATGAATCTATTTTTAATTCCTCCTGGTATGGGTAAAATAGCAGGACGGATTAGTTCCTGTAGCTTTGGTTGGCAACCAGTCTAAGAGAAGGAAGGAATTCAAACCTCGGTTGACCTATTTTGTCAGCGAAATCCTTGGATTACACTATCCTAAAGTGTGTATACATGCAGCTGGGGACCACTTGTAAATGCAAATTCTCATTAAACTCGTATCATGAATTTGAATATCGAAATTAATAAGCTTGGTCAGCTTATGTTCATGATACGACAGATTTGTTTGACGGAGCCGGCACAACAGATCCTGGGTGAATGCCGCAACAGGGACAGGTAAGTAAGTAATGTATTACCTATGTCTAATCATAATTATTACATTTAGTATATGAAATGTGCCCTCAAGTGAAACAAATATTATGGGACATGGCTACTATAAGTAGTATCAAGATCTGACCTATGATTCAATTTCATGTTTGCATGTTTCAATGTATGGCGATAATTTATTACATATTGTCTTCCATGTTTTGTTTTTAGAAAGGTACAGTAGACGGAACATTGTAAGAAATATTGTAATGATAATTATGAATGATTCAATGTCGTATCTTTATTTGCAATGTATGATGATAATTCATTACACATTTTCTATTATGTATTCTTAACCTAAGGTAGAGTGGCTGAAGAATTGTCTCTCGTATTCGGTAGTCTTCGAGGAATATTGAAAGAACCTGTTTATTTAATCAAGCGTGGGTGTGCTTGTCTCATTCTAGCACCTGTCACATCCGGGTTTCTTAAGGATTTCATAAGATTACGCTAGTTCTTCTTTATAGTGCTTATCTGCCTTTCCGCAGAGCAGAGTGTATATTTATACGGTGCTCAGCGGAGAGACAGATTGGCGGCATAAGGAAGAATTGACAGTTACGAGAAGAAGAAGAACAGGTAGAGGAAGATGAAGGGACCTGTGAGATAAGCAAACAGCGCGGATTAAATAAAGGTTTTGGTTCATCGTTCTAGGAAGGCTACAGAATGTAACAAACACTTATATAAAATCTATCTATACGTTTCCAAAAATCAGATCAGACCAAAAATTATTGATGCCATTTCTGAACTGGGATTGCCCAATCCTCAAACTCTAGTCTTCGTAGAGATCAAAAGGCGTTATGCGTCCTTGTGGATGATGAATTATATTCAACACAACTAATCCCCAAAAATGAAACGTGGTCAGCATATCGCTACTCGATTTTATTTTTATGCTATTAGGTTGGTGCAAAAATAATGACGCAATAATGTCGTTTTTTGACGTTACGTCAAAAAACGACATTATTACGTCATTATTTTTGCACCAACCTAATAAATGTTCAGACGAATAGCATTACTTATTGTCACAAACACAGGTTCGAATCCTTTCTGTTTCTTTCAGTTTTTCCTTTGGTAAGAAGTAAGTTCTATTTAGACAGCCTTATTCCAAGAACTAAAACTGAGTGTAACAGACTCACGAAACGATGCCTCTTCGATCCCTAAATCTCAACAATATCAAGTATAGGGTCAACTGTTACCTTCCCTACATTTCCAGACCATTATCGCTTACTTATCCTCCTCAAATCCATAAAACATGTTTCGGTACTTTTCGGTGTAGTCCATTTAACGGGGTTGATTCAGCGTGGGTTATTCGGCTTCAGAAAAATAATTAGACTTCGGCACAGCCGTTTAGGCGTTAGATTGACTCGACGTCACTTGTGTTTGGCCAACTTTCAATATGACTTTTTATTCATATAAGGAATTAAGAATCCAAATGGAATAATGTAAATTAAAGATTTAAATTAAAAAAAATTGTATTTAAAAAAAATTAATAAACTTAGTAAACCTATTTAAGCTTAGAAATTACTGGTTTGGTTTGGTTTGTTTTGTTTTACGGCATATCAACCTCAATGGGTCATTTAATGTCGACAACATTTTTTTCCTGGTAATATATTTGTTTTGTTAAAAATCTATTTATGGTAATATTATTTTCAAAAACGTATTGCTGGTTAAAGTTTTTTCCTTCAAAAATTTATTTTTGGTAATAATTTTTTTCAAAGTATTTCTGGTATTAAAACCTATTTTTACAGTTTCATAATGCTTTTTACCTCGGTTTCAGGGTTAACTATTTTCCCATAGCTGGGACCCTGACAGGTGCTGCCACCCCGGGTCAGGGTGGGTCTGGAAACACCAGCAATTAAGAGATGTTTGCAAGCTCTTCAAAGCCTCCTGATCGGAGGCCCTGCTGCTAGACGTAGTTTATCGTCTTACCCTGGATGCGGATGTAGTTTTTTTTTTATCATAACCAGGATGGCTTAGAAATTACTTCCTCGTTTCGTAATTATGAGCAACATCGTCCAGGAATTCAATAGGATGTAATGATTCAAGCTTTATTATGACCTTTTTTATTCGTTCGTCAGTATCTCTCATTTTTTGTTTGGGGTGGGGAGGGGAGTATCCGAAGATTAACTTTTCGAGAAATGCATCACGTCCTTTCTGGACATTAGGCACCAATAAATTTCCAGATTGAAGCATGATGTATTCGTAACTTCTATTGCAAACGTCGAGTGGCAGCTTCGGCGTTTAAACTGGCGAATCACTTTTCCATTCTTCATATGTAATCTCACTTTACATCGATCTTCTGTTCACATCGCCAAAACTTTAATTCAAGATATATATATATATATATATATATATATATATATATATATATATATATATATATATATATATATTACAGGCATTTTTTTAATGTTTAACAAAAAAAATGTCTTTAATAAATTGTCGGACTTGTCCAATTCTTAATATATATATATATATATATATATATATATATATATATATATATATATATATATATATAAGTGAACAGGCGACAGTCTGTTTCATGCTATATGCAATCGTCAGGCCACATGTGCTGTTATTTTTCTCGGCTATTTATATATATACGGGTCACTGGTGCATTGTGGGTAGTCTGTCGCCTCTAAGTGTTGACTTCTATTCACTTTTATATTTACACACGCTCTATCTCTGATATTGAGCACTTTATCCCATAAATATAGCACACCTTAAGACTATATTTCTTTATATATATATATATATATATATATATATGGAGATAGACAGACAGAGAGAGATAGACAGAGAGAGAGAGAGAGTGAGAGAGAGAGAGTGAGAGTAAGAGAGCGAGAGAGCAAATTTGACTATAACGATGAAGTAGTAATCTGACGCCTAATCGTCTCTATGCCGAAAAATTCCTATGTCGAATCGGCTACACCGAGTCGGCCAAGCAAAATGTTCTACGCCGGAACGTTCCATTCCCCATAAAACAACGTCATTCCCTAATACTCTACATTGACTGGCTCTTTGGCGTTGTATTGGGTAAACAGTTAATTAAAAAGAAACGGTAGAAATTACATCAGTCGCAACATTAGACGAAATAAAGAATGGCAAATTACTGAATATTAAAAAACAGTAGATTACTTGGTAAATATTTAAGTAGTAAATATCTGGGGAGCGTTTTTCTAGAGGACGGAAAGTTAGGTACCAAAATACGAAGATGCATTGGGATAGCGAAAGTGGCCTTCCAAAAGCTAAGCAAAGTATTAAGAAACGGAAAAATTTGGAAAAGAGTACTGAACGTAATATCAGTCTTCCTATATAGCAGTGAATGCTAGACAATCTGCTCACAGAGGAAGAAGAGACTTGAAGCAACAGAACTATGGTTCTACAGAAGGATGCTGAAAATAACACGGGCCTAACATCTGACGATGAAGTTCTAGGTATAATAGAAACAAAAATAACACTAGAAACTTGTTCCTATGAAAAATCGCTTTTAGCAAGTGATTTTATCGATTGTGGTGCTGGCTTTTCTGTCAATGTATGTCGAAAGTTTACTTATAAAGAAAATGGCTAAAATAGAAATTCTATTAGTATTTCTTTTTGGTAGCAAGAGCTTGATAACAAGGCTATACGTCTTTTCTTACAACTTCAATCGATGGATAAATGAGTGATTATGTATGAGGGAATGATAAAATGTTCAGATTCCAAACTGCTTCTTAAAATTTATTATGTTCATATCCAAACACAAAACTACTGATTTGGGAAAATAAGTTTAGTCAAGAATCCGAAAAGTCCATGAATAAAAGATTTCTGCTTTAACCATTCCTCTGTCCACTAGTAAGGGGGTTAGTGGGAATTACAAAAGAATGACAACAATTTAGAAAAGACAATAAAAAAACAGAACTTCAGAAAGATAGAATCTGGTGACTGATGTTGCATTTAATATTTTGAAAATCGTAGTTGACAAGAAAACAAGACAAGAAGACAAAATAGAGTTCCCCAGGCGAGAAGTGCGAGAAAAGAAGCTATTATCATAGAACTTACGGTTACATCGAGTTATTTCAACGGTAAAATAATGAGACTTAGTTGTCAAGTACTACGAGACGCAGTACTACGCTTAAAATCATGATTATGGATAAGTGAATGACAAATGTTCCCAGTCTTAAAATTAGTATGTTCCTAACCACATACCAAACTACTGAGGATGGAAAATAGCTAGAGCCAAGAATAATAAAATCCATAAATAAAAGTTTATTTCTATGGAAAAGACATGAATTATTGGAGCATATGTTCATATATATATATATATATATATATATATATATATATATATATATATATATATATATATATATATATATATATAATGTTCTTTTTCGAGTTTGCACGTGGTGGCTTCCTTTTGAAATAAGCTGTGCTCCTCTCAAAAGGATAGACGAATTCCTGAACACGTAGATTTGACATATCACAGAAGTCTATTTGACTTGACAATATGCGTGTGTGGTCGGATGTATTCTTGGCGGTTTGAACGAAAGAAATAGATGGACTGGCACATGTTCTAAATTGGCCAATGACAACATTGCTTTGTTCGATGTGGGTTGGGCTATGTGTATACTTGCATAATTTGTATAATGTCTGCCTATGTCATTGCATATCTGTGCGTTTGTAAACCTGTATATATATATATATATATATATATATATATATATATATATATATATATATATAGAGAGAGAGAGAGAGAGAGGGGAATTTTTATTAAATGCAACCAACAAGATCTGTCTATTGACATTTTATCGCATTTTCGAATTTAAAATTGTGGATAAACTGTCCGAAGTTCATGCTCGTTTTTATTATTCTGTTCAAGTATTTTCGACCATTTCGGTCATTTTTAAGAACCATGTGCTGTCTGAGTTGTAAGCACGGTTCAATTCGGTACATAATTTTTAGAAAGCTGAAAATTTAAAATATTGCATAGTAACAGACACTGAAAGAGAGACCTCAGTAAAAGAAATTCTCTTCGTTTGAATTTTTTCAGGATAAACTTCAGAGAGTTTATACACAATTTTGATCCCGGTATACAACGTTTTATTCTAAAATTGAAAAAAAATATTAAGACTTTAATAAGTTCTCGCTGATTTTTAATTAAAATTAATGTTTTATTTAAAAAAATAGTAAAATAACATGTCACTGAAAATATTGTCCATCGCAAACCAGTACTTTTCCCAATCTGTCTGGCAGCATTTGAATTCCACGTCGAAAAAAAAAAGAACTAAACACGAGAATTAGAATGAAAGTGCTGCTCAGCAAGGCCATGTGTCATCGATCGGAACAAGTGATGATCGGACGGGGCAATGTCTAGTGAATACAGCAGATTGGGTAGGACTTCCCATTTAAGCGTTTCCAAGTATGTTTTCACCCGTTTTACAACATATGGGTTGGGTTTAATATGTTGTAAAATCACTTTGTCGTGTCTTTGCCTTTATAGAGGCCGTTCTTTCTCCAATGCTCGGCTCAAATGCATCAATTGTAGTCGATAGTGATCTCCAGTGATAGTTCCGGTTGGTTTGAGTAGCCTATGAGAAACTACACCCAGCTGATCCTACCAAATGCAGAGCAGAAGCTTCGAACCATGGATATTCGGCATTTCGCCGATGTTGATGCATAGCCTGACTTACCTCACGATATTCTAAGCTTAGTGTTATCGTAATGTATCCACATTTCATGGCCGGTCATGATAAGATGCAAAAATCCTTTTCTTTTTTTGTCGTTGAATCAGCTGTTCACACGTAACAAGACGCCGTTCGACGTGTGTCGGCTTCAACTCGTACGGCACCAAATGTGCTTACTTTTGAATCACTCCTAATTCTTTCAAACGTTTCGAAAGTGGTGTGTGATCAACTCGTAATGGTTCTGAATGTTTAGCTTAAGTACTGCTTCCAATTCTTCGTCTTCAAACATTTTCGTGGCGCCAGAGTGTTCTTTATCATCAACATCAAAATCATTATTTTTAAATCATCTAAACCAATCTCTGCATGTTGTTTCCGACCGAGCATGGTCGCCGTAAGCCTCAACAAGATATCCGTGTGCTTCAACTGCAGATATCTTTTGAATAAAGTAGTGAAGTAAAATTCCCCGAAAATACACTTTCTTTGTCACGAAATCCGCCATGTTTAACCGTATGGAAAACAAAATTGCTTAAACTTTGGCGAAATGTCATACACTGAATTTCAAGCTTCCTTATAGTACTTCCTTATAGATGCGTTACCATCTGAAACAACACGCACGCAGTTCTGGAACTCCATCTGTTGGAAAAGAACGAGAACTTATTCAACGTCCTAATACAATAAAAGGCTTTATACACACACGCTCACGAGCGTATACACAGATAAAAGATTATTTCTGTGGCGACACATGTAGGTGTTCTCTTTATTTTAGACTGTGTCAATGGAGATCACGGGATTGCACATTCGAGAGACATAACAAAGAAAATTAAACTTAATGTTCTTTCTGGAAGGGCTCGAGCTACTGTATTGAGGAAATTGATTGAGTTTTAAAAGTATTTTCCATGTGTTTTCCCTCATTATGTAAATATTGAGGGCTTCAATTTCCAAGTGTTCTTCAGTAGAAATCTATAATTGTACCGGATTTTATTTTGTAGTTATGGAGAGAGTAGTAATTTAGGAGATTATTTTTCTTAGTGGATTTTCGATAAACGATTGTTGTCAGTCCAGTTTAACATGATACCAAGAAACGCATGCCCGATTGTTAAAAATCATTTTTATTTAGTCGATGATTTTTAGCATGGAATTGTATGTTGACGACAGCTTTCTGAAGACAAATAAATCGTTGTAAAGTTTCGTTGAAATTTCTGAATTGATTGAGGGCGAGAAAAATCATTCTTGACAGTTAAATGATTAGATAGACATGGTGTGACCTCTGTGATAACTGACGCCGGCTGTCGTGTCGTGTCTAGCCAGACAACAATGTTTTTTTTTTGTTTCAGGGGAGTTATTATTGTAAAAATAACCTATCTTTAATTGTGATTGGCTGAAAATGTGTTTTACCGTTGGAATCGTGATGTTGTGATATGGGTAGGTGGTCTGGCATCAAGTTACTTTTTGTAAAAGGTAAACGAGTCATTTTCAGCCGGAAATCACTTCAATTGTAACAATACAACCCCCCCCCCCCACAAAAAAAATCTCAGAATCAGATGGATATTTGAGCGGATAACTTACGATTTTATTATATATTTTATTTTATTTTATATATTTGTTTAGTTTATTTTCATTCGGTTTAAGTTTTGGTATTTGGAAAAAAAAAGTTTGTTATCTAATGGGATTTTATCCAATGATTTAATTTAATGATCTGATTGTAGGTAGCATGGTAGGAATTTGTTTTTGTAACTGCATTTGAGTCCTGAGCTTTTGTTTAAGTCTTTATCTTGTTTTGGAAAGGAGATTACAGCTGTCTTATCTAGGCCAGGGTTAAGCTTTAAGCTATTTTGAGACGTTGTTATAAAGTGGTACTCTTTTATATTTTCCATGTTAGTGTTTAGAGGAAGCTTTATTTTTTATTTTTACTTTAACTATTTCATCCCAAGCAAGAAGCTATTCAGAGTTAAAGAAATGATAACACTTGTGAAAGGACAATAAAAGAACAGGTTGCAGAAAGACAGAAGATGGTGATTGATGTTGCATTTAAAGGTCTGAGAATGGTAGGAAATCAATAGGTGAAAAGAGAGTTCTCAGGCGTGAAATGCGCGGATTGAAAATTTTATCATATGACTTACTGGTACATGTAGTTATTTCCACAGTAAAATGATGATATTTAGTGGCTAAGTACTACGAGACGCAGTACAACGCATAATCGAGGTAACAAGGAGGAAATATCATTAGATCATTTGCCATGGAAATATTTATAGAAAGGAGAAAGGGAAGTTATGTTACGCCGTTAGGAAAGTGACTGAAGCAGAGATGTCAAATCGGGGCCGATAACATTGTAGATTCTTCTTTGGATTTTGTCAAGAAACTCAATATTAGCAGGTGCACGGAGACCAGTTGAGGCAAAATAGTCAAAGGAAGCACAAATAAATTTAGAACCACAGAAATGTAGTATACTATACAAAACAGACAGATGAATAAAATAATGATAAATATACATATAAATAAAATACGCAGTGTACAGGCGATGATTTTAAACACCTTCCAAGGCTTAGTGTTGAATAAAAGAAATCTAAAGGGACAGTTTACCACATTTTTTCCTAAGAAGTTGTGAAGTATGATCGAAAGAAGATCGCGTGAAACCAGGCAATGTTCATTTTTAAATCACTCTCACTCACTAACTTACACACTCACTCACTCTATCCCTCTCTCTCTCTCTTTATATATATATATATATATATATATATATATATATATATATATGAAGTGGATATTGAAGTCAACAGCCAGCGATAACAGTCTGTTTCATGATAAACGCAATTGTCAGACACATGCGTTGTGTTTTTGCTCGACTATTTATATATACAGGTCAGAGATTTTGGTGGGCGGCAGTGGTTAGGTTTCGAATTATTTTAGGGGCTATTGGGTAGAAATAATTGTGGATCCAGATGCAGTGTTTTGCTATTTATAGTGTTGTCTGGTCTGTGAACTTTTTAAATTTCATTATTGATTATTTTATTGCTGGTTGCTATTACGTTCAAAAATATGTGTATACATACATGCATATATATATATATATATATATATATATATATATATATATATATATATATTAGGTTGGTGCCAAAATAATGACGTAATAATGTCGTTTTTTGACGTAACGTCAAAAAACGACAATATTACGTCATTATTTTTGCACCAACCTAATATATATATATTGTCATCGAAAGACAGAATGTTTCTCGATTTCACGGCTCATCAGTGTGACTAGATATCTGAGTGCCTCAATCCGGGATAGGTATATATATATATATATATGTGTGTGTGTGTGTGTGTCTGTGGTCAGTTATTCTCGTCTTCGGAGCACAGCATCCGTTACAAAGGATATCCAGTCCCTGTTGCCGACAGATGCTCAAGCATGTTTGTATTTTTTGGGCACCCAAAGAATACCATCTATGGTTTATAGTGTGTTCCTATGTTGAGCGAACATTTGTTTCAGTTTCTTTGAGAGTGTTCCTTTCATGATCGGCAATTCGAACTACGCCACTATGCCTACCATCTCGGTCCCGATGACAAGCATCGATAGTTTTTGAAGACTTCTATCTATCCGATTTCAATCACAGCGCTTGGATCAACTCGTGATATGATTTTCAGTAACTTTCCAAAGAAAGAACAGTAAGATATATAATACAGTATTTTGATATATTTTATTTTTGTAAAACAGTGCTCAATGTAAACTTACAGAGCATAAATATTATAAATTAGCTGATTTAAAAATATGGTTTCTTCGTTACACAATAGTAGCCATGTTTCAAAAACTGAAGCTAAAAACTTCAAATTCAATTATATAATTAAATTAAATGCATTAGTTATGTTTCATATTCAAACGAATTTTGGAATAACTTATTTTTAAATTTACTGAGTTTTAAACGCACATATAAATTCATAATTTACAGTTTCCAAGGATGCAGAGAAATCCAACCATTCAGACTCGGGCGGTAGTGTGTTCATTTTTATTAACTATTGTTGTATCAATTATGAGTTACGTTCGAAAAAGAGGTTAAGTTTAGGGAGGGTAGGGTTTATTTTTCAACGAATTCTGACATCCGTTAAACGCATGTCTGTTTCTTTTTTTATTGTTAACGACAAAATTTTTTCGGCATTTTTTCGTACTTGTATAAAGATTCTTTCTGAAAGGGGTGTTTCAGTTAGAATACATTATATTTAACTCCAATTTAAAAATTAAATATATATATATATATATATATATATATGTTCACTAAAAATAACTTTTAATGTAAAATAGAAAATAAATGAGACACGATACGAAACGGAGAGGATATGAAAATTTCGAGAAATCTACGACGAGAGAAATTTCGATTAAAGGCACTATTAAGGTCTTTTAGCTCAGTTGGGCGAGAGCACATCGGATATAACGACGGTTTTCTCTACCCAGAGTGACACAGTTTCGAATCTTTCTGATCAGCGCTAATTCACCTATAATAAAACTTTTCAAATATTCAGGCTGGTAGACGAAAATAAAGGAATATACTGATCAATAAATAATCGGGGGGTCTACTAAACAAGAGTATCCACAAAAATAACTTTTATAGTGATAATATATATATATATATATATATATATATATATATATATATATATATATATATATATATATATATATATATATATATATATATATATATATATATATAGTAAATGTAAAAAATCCGTTGGTATATAATCCAAGTGGTAATATAAAATATTACAACAGGTGCACGAAAAAGAGTTCGATGTATTTATTAATACAGAACATTGCAATTAATAAGCAAATAAATCACAAATTGCCTCATATGGGGAACATCCTATTTCGGCAGACGATGATGAAGTTGGTGTATCTTATCAACCCCTGTGTGGAATATGCATATAAATACTCGGTGTGGAATATATATATATATATATATATATATATATATATATATATATATATATATATATATAATGCCATTATCAAAGAGGTTAAATAGTATGAAAATGCAGATTGATTGATCAAGATCGATTCATTGTTAAATCGAAACTCGTGGGAAATAATAATTTGTATCCATAATATTAAATTTTATCATGCAAATCAATGTTTTTATTAAATATATATATATATATATATATATATTGTTAATGACTTACGCGAGCTGTATTAATTTAAATAATCGTTTAGATTGCATCTTATTGGGATACAAAACCGCCAAACAGTACCGAAGAACTCTGAATTCGACCAATGTGGCGCCCTTTTGCGATTGACTCGGCACACGAAGAGCCTCGGAGGACGATAATGTCACTGCCACTCTTACCATCGAGAGTGGCACTTACTGATTGTATCCGAGCAAGTCTGGTCACTGCAGCTGATATCTAATTAGCGAATAGCAAGGACCTATGCATCCAACAAGTCTATTGGTTTCACTAAATCTCCTGGCCAACTGATCTCAACGACGATCTTTAATAATTCAAACGTCGTAATCAGTCATTATCTATCAATAACGACTGCATAATGTTTCCTTGTTGGTGCTGTCGTCCCAAATAGTCTCAGACCAGTTACTTTTTTTAGTCAAAACAGGTACGTTGAGTCCACACAAGCATTAATTGCGTGAAATCAATTCGACGATGCTGGTGTATACTGGTTGAATTTGGACACACAGATCATAAGTATTTAAATTAGTCACATTGTTCGGGCTTTTGTATTCATCTTTATTGCCATATTCACGAAGTTTCGACCGTTTTACGCTCCGGCATTCTTCAGGTGATTGGAATTTCGAACCTGATCCTTTAATTTAGTTCATGCCTGTAGGTTGTCCTTGTTCCACTTGTCATGCGATAAAGATGAGGACAACAGTTCGAACAATGTAAAATAGTTACAATACCACATCTCAGAAATATAGGCAGATAGATATGATAAGGATGTACAGACGTACAAAATCTATAATGAAAACTGCTAATTGATATTGGCCCTCTGCATATCACGTGCACATGCTGATTTTCATGACTCCATTAATAGATATAAATAGTTGTTGGTTGTTGATGGTTACTCTAAATGACCGGATGTATTTCCCCTGTGACAGATGCACATAAGCTCTACTGCTGTAGTGTTGCAACGATTATAGAATACATACGGCATTCCTGAAAACTTGGTATTAGGTAATAGTACACAGTTCACATGAAACACTTATAAATGCACACTATTTACATTATTCGGACTATTGTCCTCATCTTTGTCGCCATTACAACGTTTCGGTCGTTGTACGCTCCGGCCTTCTTCAGGTGGTTGGAATGTCAAACTGAACCCTTTAATTCGCTCACTGGCCATGCTTTATGAATGTCAGTTATCATTAATCTCCTGTTAATTCCCCTCTCCAAATTCTCCACTGCCTTAACCGGGTATTGAACTCACACTCTTTAGGTCCTGTCACTGGATCTAACGGCTTTATCCTCTGTGCCATGTACCCTTGAGGACATCTGTGCATGAATTTCTGCGTATTATTAACCTAATGTCTTCATTAATCATTTTTTACCAGTGCTCATATTGCAATTTTTGTTGTTATTATTGCTTTTCTCTGGCACTCCTTATTACTGGTTTCTATACTGTATTTATTTCTATGGTAAAAAAAAGTTTGCTGAAGAAGGCCGGAGCATACAACGGCCAAACCTTTGTAATAAATATGGCGATAAAGATGAGGACAATAGTCCGAATAATGTAAATAATGAACATAATACCTCATCTCAGTAATATAGACAGATACTTATAAATGCGTACACAATATTCAGAAGTCTGTATTAATATATAAAATAATTTACTCAAATGTATGGAATATAGGGTTAATAAAAAAGGATTCTGTTGCCTATAATCCTTGCATTCATTTGTGAATAAAAATGCGTTTATCTTTTGTTTATTGATATATTAAAACGTTGCTTTGAACAATAAATACCGACACACACCACAAACAATATGCCGAAGTTCGTCGAAGACCTTCGTCTGCCGTAGCCGGACTCCCGTAATGCGCCTCAGAAGGTAAGCGCGTAAGTCCGTCGAATCGTTAAATGCCTAAGTTCGTCGAAGGTCTTCGTTTGCCGTAGCTAGACTCCCATAATGCACCTCAGCAGTGGTCGGTCGGACCAGTACATTTAACTAGTGCCAATTTTCGATGCACTTCGTTTGCCGTAGCCGGACTCCCGTAATGGAGTAAACGGGATGGTGCCAAATTTAAATATATCCTGAAACTTTTACAAACATCAGCTGATTAATACCAAATTTATTTCTTAAAACATTGATATGTGAAAATAGTGTAGTGGCTAATATCCTTCATTTGTAAGCTTAAAATTTATCGTATATTCTGTAGACTACTCTTCCCTTTGCGAAATTAGTGATCATATTTGCAAATAAAAAAAAATAAAAAAAATTATCCTCCATTAGTTCAACTGTTAACATCTTTATGTTGAATCAATAAATGTGGGTTGTTCAGCGTCTAACGAGCGCAATGAATGATATTTTATTCAATTGCTGGCTGTGTATTGAGCAGGCGCATTGATACTTGTTCATTGTGAGAAAGTCTTAGTTTTATTGACATTCCTTACTCCCAGTTGTCAGTTGCGTTAATTCTGGGATAAGGTTAAACGAATATTTTACAGTAACATGAACGTTAAAATTCCTTCTGAAAAATAATTTAGTCAGTTATTTATTACGTCTTTTCAGTAGATGCACAATAACAATTATAAATGCATTTTTCAAAAGCGTAAGGAGAGTAAATTTTGCATTGCAATTAAGCATTCCTTTCTTTCTTTATAAGAATATTTCCCTATCTCTTAATATTTGTTTTTATTCAATGGCTTTTTACTCCACATCAACAGCATATGACAATACACGAGTTAATAATAACTAGAATGGAACTAAGCAATAGTCAGTCATTCTTTCTGCAATGCTCATAAACAGACCATCTGTCATTCGTTGTACAAAGCTCATAAACAGTGTATCTGTCATTCATTGTCCACAGCTCATAAACAGTGCATCTGTCATTCGTTGTACAAAGCTCATAAACGAACCATCTGTCATTCGTTGTATTAGGTTGGTGCAAAAATAATGTCGTTTTCTCACATAGTAACATATGTGAGAAAACGACATTATTTTTGCACCAACCTAATAAAAAGCTCATAAACGAACCATCTGTCATTCGTTGTACAAAGCTCATAAACGAACCATCTGTCATTCGTTGTCCAAAGAACATAAACAAACCATCTGTCATTCGTTGCACAAAGCTCATAAACAGATCATCTGTCATTCGTTGTCCACAGCTCATAAACAGTGCATCTGTCATTCGTTGTACAAAGCTCATAAACGAACAATCTGTCATTCGTTGCACAAAGCTCATAAACAGATCATCTGTCATTCGTTGTCCACAGCTCATAAACAGTGCATTTCTCATTCGTTGTCCAAAGCTCATAAACTGGCCATCTGTCATTCGTTCTCGAAAGTTCAATAAACATACCATTCGGTCTCCAAAGCTCATTAACAGACTATCTATCATACGTTCTGCGAAGCTCATAAACAGACAATCTGTGATTCGTTGTCCAATGCCCATAAATATTGTTATTTACGAAATTTAGTTTAGCTTAGCTTCACTGAGCAATACAGGGAATTCAGTAAAACTGAAACTCACAACGAATTATTTACAAATCTCCCTTGCTATTCATTAAATCAAAATGAAACGCCCTGAGTGTAATCATTATTGAAGGTAGGAAACATTTGTTACAGTGATTCGTCTTAATCGAATGAATCTGGACATCCAGCAGTCAGAAAATGTCCCGCTGAGAAGAATTTTTTTTAAATTTATTTATTCTTGTATATTTGCTAACAAAACTTACAAGAGTAATTCATAAATAGTTGCAGAGAAAAGCTGAGCGCTGCGGTGATGCAGACAATTTTTCCCTTAATTAATTTCACACTGGGAATGTAAATTTCACATATATTTTACTTACATATATTTTACTTGCTCTTTGGAGATGGCCTATCTTAGCCTAGATTGTTTGTGTTCTAAAGGAAGATTTTAATTCCGATGTTATATGATATAATCAATAATGGCATAGACTAACAATAGTCTATAAAACAAATATTTATATTTCAACATTTTAATATATCTGATAAGATACAGGGAAGTTCTGGTTGCAATCGTCTTATTTCTGCGCCATGACCCGGGCGTAGACAATCCTGACTCCACATAAGTTCCTCGCATTTAGAAATATTTATCACTATTTACACTATTTACATTCTTCGGACTGTTGTCCTCATCGTCATTGTCATAATCACGACGTTTCGGCCTTCTTCATGTGATACACTTTGGAATTTCGAAAGAAACTCTTTATTTAGTCCACTTGGGTAGATTGTTCTGTTAGGTTGGTGCAAAAATAATGTCGTTTTCTCACATATGTAACTATGTGAGAAAACGACATTATTTTTGCACCAACCTAATAGTTTTCTTTTCTGGATATCTCAGATTCAGTTATTTCCCTTGAGTAACTTAACTCTCCAAGGTTTTGTTAACCTCTGTTGTAGCCAGGTACTGAACTCACAAATCATTGGGTTAAGTCACTGGATTAATTCAGTCAAGACTAGAAAAAAAAAATTGTAATATGAGCTCTGGTAAAAATGTTTACTGCGACAAATTTATTCGCTGATATCGCCAAGGGAACATAGCCAAGTGGATAAAATGGCTGATTGTTATCCATTTAGATCATGTTTCCCCATAAATCTCTTACCTTCTGTATATCCTGAGTGTCAAATTCTCCACGCCTTATTCCATTCTTTTGTTTCTTAGAAGTTTCAAATGTCTCTTTCTGATTTTATATAAAAGTTTCCCTTTCCTTAAAAATTTATACTTGTTCATATTTTCTATTGAAGGTATTCTTCAGTATCCTTCCTCATCGCAGTTTTCTGAAGTGTCCTCTCCATCTGTGAAGAAAGTGTCCATCATTCACTGTCATGTAGGAGGACCGAGACCAAATAACAGCTGAATAGTCTTATCGTTGTTTCGTTTTCCTGTTTCGTAATATTTTGCTTAGGATATCGAAAGACATCTTCATTATTCCATTGCCCATTGAGATATCTGTCACATCTTACATTATCTGTAATAAAACCTTCAAGAGAATTAAATTTATGTAATTTCTTTAAGTCCCCAATTTATTTTTGACATCGTACAAGAGGACCAAATATGGCGAAGCATCTATCTATCTATCTATCTATCTATCTATCTATCTATCTATATATATATATAGAGAGAGAGAGAGACATACAGGCATATCATATCATATCATATCATATCATATCATATCATATCATATATATATATATATATATATATATATATATATATATATATATATATAAAACGATAATTATACATTTTTATATAACAGAACAACTTTGAGAAAACCTATGATATGATATAGTGGGGAAACGTTTTTCGTGTGACACACATATTTAAAAAAAATGAATTTCCGTGTCACACCCCTTCATGAGCGTATACATAATCTTTGTCCGGGAAAGTCCTAAATGACGAAACGCGTTGCAAGAAAATTCCTTGCTATTTTGTTGTATATTTTGCTATTATACCAGGTGTAAAAACAAAATTTTCAATTTTTTAGATTAAAATTTGAACCGTTTCATCTTAGATATTATTCAAGATATCTTACTGGAAATTTCCGATGTTTTTATAACACTATTGGACTCTAATTTGAGAAATGAAAATGTATCCTTACTCTCCATTATTAACAGAAGAATTGTGATGAAATCTCTTATAAAGGAAAACGACATGTTCATCATAAATTAATCATACCTAAAGATCAGAAGCTCATAAACGATTGAAATAAAGATCACACACACGCATATATATATATATATATATATATATATATATATATATATATATATATATATATATATATATATATATATATATATATATTATTCCAGGATCATTTTCCAACTTATTCAAAATGATTTTCGCCGTCTATAACCTTCTATCTGTCCTGAAGTAACAAGGTGCTCTTATGTTTCATGTATTATTTCATTTAGATGTCTTTTTTCACTGCTCTTTCTACTGTTCTTGGTGAAACTTTTCAAACGTCTTATGGATTGAGTTGGACCTTTTCTAATTGATCTCTTTAGATCTAAGTTAAAATGGTGATCACTCTTCCTGTTGTGACCTACTGATCAAGGTTTACCTCTCTACTGTTCTCATTTTTAAGACTCATTCACCGTTTTCTTGATGGTTTTTAAATGGCCTTTGAAGGTGGAAGCGAGAAGATGATTTTTGGTACCATTACTGAAGGCCTGAATGATCTTTTTCCTCTCACCATTGCTCAGTTGCGAAAACATAGTGGGTTTGACGCAAAACGATTTTAACCTATTATATTGCTAGATGAATAACACAAAGTGTTTTTCAGTGATTCTTACAACACATGGTGTCAAGAACGCTGAACCTCATGTCCGAAAACCTGGAAATTATAAAGTGGACAATTTTGCTGTTACACCGGTATATGTGTTTTTCAATGACTTATATATAGCAGATAGCAATCTATATAGGAAATTAGTAGTCTTTGCAAAATATAAGTCACAGAAAAGTTACAAGGATGAGAAATAATCCGTAAGACTATTCAAGAAATAAACAGTAAAACTATTCAAGCCAATACAGTTTGAAATTGAAATAAAAAGCTGTTGTAAAGGAAGTGGGCTTAGTGGATGCCTCGTTTAACTTCTAAAAAGGTTTTCTTTAACCTTTCATAAAAGAAAAACTATCCCAATATATATCAACTCACTGTTCAATTATCCACCATCGATCAGTAGGTAGAAGATTGAAAATTCTTACAGGAAAGTAATTTTCAACAAAGCTAAAATAGAGTATGAAGCCACATTTCGGGAAAATTGCTATCCAGAAAATTACACCTTCGTGAGAAAAGCGGAAAGAAAGAGGAAGATAAGATGGTTCGACCTATTTTATCGCAAAAATTAAAAAAACGAATACGGGTAAAATGTTTCCTAAATAAGTCAACAACATTTCCCTAAGCTATAAAGCATACTTAAATAAATATTTAATAAAAACATTGTAAAAATATAAACAAAATAATGAACGTGCATTAAAATGTGGCACGAACTCCATGCTGCTTGCAAAAAAACAAAAAACAAAACAAAGAAAAAAACAAAAACAAAACAAAGAAAAAAACAAGACAAACAAACAAACAAACAAAACAAACAAAAAACAAAACAAACAAACAAACAAAACAAACAAAAAACAAAACAAACAAAAAACAAAACAAACAAGATAAACTGCCATTTTGATTCATTCTAAGCAATAAGCAGTGATGTAAAACTAATATAAATGATAAAATATACATATTAAATATACTGTGGCGGACTTCACAACATTAATTTAACTTTAGATTAGGAAAGAGGGCTGGCGTGGAAAAGGATAAGCAAAAGACATTGTTACACATAAAATATGTATTAAACTAGATGTACAATATCAAAGAACAATGTGAAAGAAAGCAGGCATTTAAGTAAGAAAAGCTTGAATAAATCAAGAGTTGTCTCTCTTTAACTGTTATTTTAGTGTTCTAAAGTTCATGAGAGTCTCTTGTAATGATTGTTCTTGAAAGATTAAAGAAAAGATTATGTGAGTGTATACAAGGTATGTTCAGCATGTGAGTGGTGTGTGTGAGTGAGAAAGTTGGCGCATAGTTTCACCTGTCGTGGATTCGTTTGGCAGCTGAAATCTCACTGATGAGGGTTAGATATCTCTTGCTTAAATAAGTGACTGTAGGCTCCAGATCGCTGCGCGGGAAGAAATATTCTTCACGTGCAGACGATCTGGTTGGTTGGCATCGACCAATAAGTGAGCGAGCTTTGGGGAGACTTAAGAAAGCTTCTGTGATCCGTTTCTCCCAAAAGTGCTCAAAATTGACACATTCGACACCATTACTTGATAAGACACCAGAAGTATTGAAACAAAATGGCTATTTTTATAGTGATTTTATAGCATATTTATGTTATTATGTTCTAATAAATAATTATATTTGCTCTACTATGTATTGAGCACTCTTTTAAGAATAGCATTTGATGATTGTTGGAATTTATTCCGTAGACACCAATTCTATCCTTGGGTGTGTATATATATATATATATATATATATATATATATATATATATATATATATATATATATATATATATATATATAGAGAGAGAGAGAGAGAGAGAGATATGATCAATGTATATTTGGACAGAATGCGTTCATTTAAACATACTTTGTTAAATATAACGGACAAGGGAAATTTTATTAATTTTTATTTAGTTTTTCCAGCGATTTTATATTTTTTCGTTTGGTGGGAACGAGTACAAAAAACTTGCAGCAATAGGTGAGAGTTGGCTGACAGATTGGAACTAACGCAGACGAAATACTTTAAAAGATGTACAACTGTTCCTCCGCCTTTATACCTCCCAGAAACACCATGTTTTTTTCTATACTACGTCGAAGCAAATGAATCCTGATCAAATATACCAATTATTATCATTAACCCTTTCATTCCTAACCAACGCTTTACCGGTGGTAGAGAAAAATGATTTAATGCCCAGCCACTGGTTAAATGGTGGGTAAACACTTGTGTTGTGTTTTGCTATCGGTTGTCTTATTCGTGTAGACTGGGACAAAAAAGAAAGAATTCAGGCGATAAAGTGAAGGCATGCAATCATACTTTCTCCCCGCTAAGTATAATGATTAGGTTTTTGGTAACTATTTTTTAATCTACCGTGAAGCATACCAATTATTTGCGATTTTTGACTGAGGAGCTCAGGCAGAATGGTTTAAATTGTTCAGGAACGCAGAGCTCAAAGAATTAAAATAAAATATATTTAAATGATAAATAATAACAAGTAAATAATCGATAATTAAAAAGATAAATATTAGAAATCAATCGGCAAATATACGAGGGTCTAAGAAAAAAGAACCGGTGGTGTTGCTATCGTAAGGTAGTTAAAATGAAGTTGTTGGGCACAGATTAACTTTGACCTCTGTAACTCATGTATATTATTCTCGCTCACTTTTTTTTATAGCATTGTTCCATCAGTGACCATGGCTTTTGCAGCAGTTTTTAATCAAGAAAAAAAATTCTCTCTGTTCGACAATTTGAAGACGTTGAGTGAATGCGACGAGGCAGCTCTTGGCTATTCCAAAAACGGAGTTCTAGGGATGCTTCCATCAATAGAAAGGACACTGGATTAAGTGAAATAATTCAGAACGGGACAACAACAACGGAGATTAAATGCCGAATTGATGTGTTTAATAATTTTCTTTCCATACTACCGGTTCCGATAACTTTCGATCAGATTTTAATATAAAACTATTTTTGTTCTTGCTGTTAAAACTGTTTATATGTTAAACAATAGGAAAAAAATCCTAAAGATACCCAAAACGAAATAAACGTTAGAAATCGATACGCCTCCCCTACAGTTTCAAAGATATTTTGACTTCTTTTAAAAATATTTCGTTAAAACCTAAGTAAACAAAGCACGTCTGTTACTCGTACTAAGAAAAGGAATAAACTAGCAAATATAATATATTAAATATTTGTCGTATCTGTCTATTTTTCTGAGACGAGGCATTACGATTATGTACATTATTTTCATTATTCAAGGGGTAGTTAATGTTCAGGCAATGGCACCATATATTACTATTTCTCTACAGTGGCTAGAAAGAATCTCCGCTTGAGGTTGTCCTGTAGATCAAATTCTCAGATTACATCCATTTTATTCAAGGGCAGCCCAGTGCATTAGTTATGCGGATTTTCAGTAGAATTCATTTCCCTTGAGAAAATAATCGACTATGAATATAAACAGATATATCTCCTCATAATCACCAAGATAGTGACTAAAGAAATCAACCTAAGAGAGAAAGATAAAGAAATAAACCATCATAATAGATTGTTCCAAATTCAAGGTAACACCTCCAAGTTACACACACACACACACACACACACACACACACACACACACACACACACACATATATATATATATATATATATATTCCGTATCAGTCTATATCTATGAGATGAGGCATTAAGATTACTTACCTTATTTTATTATCCTTATCTTCCTTTTCTTATTCACAAGGTTTCGTCCGTTGTACGCTTCAGCCTTCTTCAGTTAAGTGGAATTACGAACTGAACCCTTTATTTCGTCCATGCTCTAGTTCCACATGCTATGCCTCTTCCGGATGTCTCAGTTATTTCTCTTTAACTCACCTCTACAAGTTTTTTGGTTCACCACTGCTGTAGCCTGGTATTGAACTCACAACTCCTTTAGATCCAGTCACGAGATCTAATTCGAATAATGTCAAAAATGTAAGTATTTATCGCAATAGTAATATAAATACATTCATTCGTAAAATATATAAAATGTTTATAATAAAATCGGCTAAACAAATGCTACTTTTTTAAAACACAATCAACGTATAACCATTTAAGCAATAACAAAGAGGGAGACCATAATAAACAAAGGAAATACATATTTTATGAAATAGAAAATTAAAATATAATAATATAAAGAAGTATAAGTGGATAGATAAATAAATAACATTGTTTACTCAATATTACGTTGAAACACCAATTTCCGTCCGGTCAAAGAAGTTAAGCAACATCGAGCCTAGTCAGTACATAGATGAGTGTGATTTTCCAAGCGTAGCTTAGATGTGGCACAAAGCCGAAAATATGGGTTACCCAGTGAGGATAGAACTCCCTACTCAGTCGTAATTGTTCTAGCGAGATAAGCTTGCTAACCGATACACCACCTCGGGGTGCCCGGTCAGTACATAGATGAGAGGGCGATTTCAGAATACCAGGTGCAGTAAGCATGGATGCGGGTGGGGTAATGTATAATGGCTCGGAATTGTTTATCGGAGAATCAAGTTCGAGTTTCACTTGGGTTCGTAATATTCATTACGTGGGCACGTATAAATCTACATCTTCCCCACAGCTATGGATTAATTAGTAAATCTTGTATCACTAAATCATTGTTTTCTCCAAAGCAAAATTCTTACAGTGTTAAAATATTTTCTGGTTTAAACCTTTGAGTCCTGATCACCACTTTGTCGCGGGTAGAGAAAAATGACTTAATACCCAGCTATCAGTTTGCGGTAAACACTTGCGTCGTGTTTTGCTATTCTTGTGCATCAATAGAGGCAGCATAGAGAAATAATTCTGGCGATAAAGTGAAGGCATGCAATCATACTCTCTTCCTGTTAAGTCAATCAGTTATGTGCCATGCGTGATACATGCTTAGGCGATCATGTATCTTTCGATATATAACTTTAGTAGGTTGCCATTTCTTTCTTCAGTAGAAAACCGGTTGCCATCCCCCGGGCTATTTACCCTTAGCTGGGGTGTGGGAGAAGAAGAGGATTCATACCTTTCCCAAGGGTATTATCACGTAAGTGAATGTAAGGGATTCGACTGGAATTCGAATTCAGCTCTCTGATTCCACAATCCAAGCCGCTATCCTTTACTCCACCGTACCTCCGAGCTAAGTACATTGCTTATATTTTTTTTGTAACTATTTTCATATCTACCGTGAAACATTACATATCAATTGTTTGTGAATTTTGACTCAGGATCTCATGTAAAAGGGTGAAAAATTTGTTCAGGAACTCACGGCTCGAAGGGTTAAAAGAACCTCCAAAGGGTTAATAATCCGTAAAAATATGAATCAATCAGTTAATCAATCAATAAAGGAATAACCCATCTCTTATTTTTTATTAAAAACACAGGGCTTTCTTAGAAGCCATGGAAAAGACAACCGTTCACTTCGTCTATGTATATATTTAGTAATAAAGAATTCAGTAAATCTTTGCTCCTTTTTATAAATTGTCGCTATTAAAGAACTAACGTTATTTAGAAAGCTGATAAAAGGAGACAAAAATACAAGAGAAAGCAAAAGATTTCTGGCCATCGGACAAAATCTGATAAAAATAACAAAGACGACCATAGTAGACCCCGAAAGGTCATTGAATATTGGAAGTATATCATCTCTGAATTTCAGACAAGATCAATCGCCATTGTTCGAAGGTTACAGCTGACACACTGAAAGACGTAGAATGCAAATCATGAGATACAATCAGGGAACACTGTACGAAGTTTAAGCGAATAATGTGCAGCACATTTTCCGGTAAAAACCGTCACATGTCTGCAATAAAATACGATGGAACGATAGAAAACGATGGAATATCAACGCTTATTTTTAGCTGATACTAAGAATTGTTATTCCAAACAGAAAGAAAATTGACAGTCGTGAGACTAATTCTCTTTTCCTATCAACACAAATATTTCGAGTTACTGAGTCGACTTGCTTTTTGCTTAGTAAAAAAATCTGTCGGTGGCGGCAAAACTAAAATAAATACAAATAAAAGAAATTTGGTTCAGTGTGTCATGTTAGACATTTTTTTCTTACGCATTTAATACTATTCACACATGCATTCAATACACCTGTCACATCTAGTCTCGTATTTCTGCTACGGATTTAAACATTCTTGATAAAATACAAGGAAAAATCCGCAATGTTGTTGGTCCTGTCCTCGCATCTCTGTGTTATTTTCCCATCACTGTAATATAGATTCCCCATGCCTTTCCTATAAATATTTTTGTGGTGATCGTTCTAATGAGCTTTCTTTTTGGTACCTCGATGATTTTAAGCGTACTACTAGATTAACGGCAATGTCTTGTCCCAGTAGTGATTTGTAGACGAAAGCGCAGTAATAGAATGGCAGTTAGGTCCCAAGTTAACAGTTTTTCCCTCGCACTTCTCACTTATTAAATTCTCTTCCGGCTTTTTGCTTTCCAGTTAATTATGATCTTCAAAAATTTAAATGTAATGTCAATCGTTATCATATGTCTTCTTAATTTTCATTCTTTTATTATTTCCTTATATTATCTCACAGTCGTAGATTTATTGCCTTTCTTGAGAGACGTCCTGGCTATTTTGTCTTGACTGAAGAAGATCGAGGCCTTGTTTTGATGAGTGACAATTGAAACGATGAGCGAGAAATTGACGTCCTATCCAGAGTTTCGCTTCTTTAAGAGACAGAACGATATTCAAAAGAAGAAACCATTAGGAATTATGAAATTCCCTCACAAAGACAACGGATGTGACAAGGAAAAAATGAAAACATCATTACAATAGGGATTAAATATTTAGAAAAAGGTTGGAAAATGTTGAAAGCTCTAGAAAGTTGAAGGGTAAAGCGGAAAGAAAGGAGCATATATGAACCAAGGCACTTACCTGGCATACGTCGAGTAGATTTTTATCATCACTCAGTTGCGTCTCTGTCTTCATTAAGAGTGCGACACAGATGTGGCTCTGTCCGCGGACGGGGACGCAGCTGGGGAAAATAAATACTGTCATCTGCCTGACCGAGGCTTCATTCGCCCTTCATCGCACGAGAGGAGAAGGATTGGTAGTCATAGCAATGCTAACGCAACCGATCGTTGCGAGGACTGGGCAATTTTTGAACCGGGCACTGGTTTCCCACCTTAAACCCAATCTTGCTACATCTCGTCTCAATGAGAAGACCAGGGTAAATAACCATATATGAACCATGGAGTGTACGTATAACATGTCATTTTGAATACTCAGATTTCTGACAATATTGACAATTTTAACGACAAACAGGAGATAAATTTGAAATATTATCATCATTATTTGTCGACCATAGTCGGAATCATCGAGCCAATGGGAACAATCCTTTCCTTTAGCTGTATAGTATGTGTTACGCCAAGGCAACATACTGTTTTGAGTTACTTTCTACATTTGTTACCACTCAGGTCTATATAACCAGTTTTTTCTGCTATTTACCCATAGCTGGGGTAGAAGAGTAGGGTTTACACCTTCTCCAAGGGTTATATCCCGTAAGTGAATGCAGTGGATCCGACTGGAATTCGAACTCAGCTCTCCTATTCTTCAATCTGAGATACTATCCACCGTACCTCCGTAAAATATTATAAGATAAGAACATTGTGGTCTTATTGTTTTAGAAGCAGTGATCTACAAAATGCTTTATAATAAAATGCAATAAATTATATCATTTATATATAAATCATAATATAATTTATAATGAAGTCCAATATACTAAAACGCTTTAAAATAAAGTGAAATTTACTTCTATGAAATGTTTGTCACGTTCTAATAGAAGCAATCTAGAGTGGTTTTCTAGAGTCTTTCCTTTAAAATATCTTTGCCGCAGAAGAAAATATCTAAGGCCAAAATATGTAGAGGAAATTAATTTGCTGAAACTGATAGTAGGATAACTGTTTTCAGTGCGAGTTCAAATTCCAACCTAGGCTTTTGAGTTCGTATTCTCATAAATAACATTAAGAAAAATATAATTCCATCATTCTACCCGAAGCTACGTGTTAAATAGAACGGCTAACTAGGTTCAACAGACTGGCCTCCCTAGATTTACCACTCTAGGTTACCGAACAAATTTTATCTTGCTAATTAACCCATAAGTGAATAAGAAGATAAGTAGTTATGCTTTTATTAAGGGAACCGGTATGAAAGTGAATGCAACAGGCTACGCCGGAATTTTAAGTTAGCTCATCGATTCCAATTCTTGGGAAGATGTAGATTTATATCTCTCCCACGCGTATTTATGCGTAATGAATATAACGTACCAATCTAGAACTCGAACTTGGTTCTCCGATTAATAATTCCGAGCCATTATACATTACACCACTCGCGTCCATGCTTACTGCACCTGGTATTCTGAAAACGCTCACTCATCTATGTACTGGCCAGGCTCGATGTTACTTAAATTCTTTGATCGGACGGGAATTGGTGTTTCAACGTAGTACTTCGTAAGCATCATTATTTATTTATCTATCCATTTATTCTTTTTCATATTATTATATATTTTTAATTTTCTATTTCTTAAAATACGCATTACATTTATTTATTATAATCTCCTTTTGTGTCATAGTTTAAATGTCTATACGCTGATTGTCTTCTAAAAGTATCATTTGTTGAAGCGATTTTATAAATATTTTATATATTTTACAAATGATTGTTTTTATAGTACTACAGTGTAACCCGGATATAAGAGAGTTGTCAGGAACGGAGAAGAAGTCTCTTATATCCGGGTTTATCTTATATCCAGGTTTGGTCTATTTTGTTTAGGTAAGTATGGCTCTAATTTGGGACCAGAGAAAATCTCTCTTATATCCGGGTCTCTTATATCCGGGTTACACTGTATTACGATAAATATTTAATTTTTTGGAATTATTCGGACTAGATCAAGTGATTGTACTCAAAGGAGTTGTGAGTTCAATACCAGGCTACAGCAGTGGTAAACAAAAAAAAAAAAAAAAAAAATTGTAGCGGTGAGTTCAAGTGAAATAACTGAGACATCCGGAAGTGACATGGCACTTAATCCGTCTTTGACAAACTACTTTTGATTATTATCAATATTATAACTTGAATAAAGTAATTTTTAAAAGTGTTTTTTGATGTTCCAGTCAATATTTCTTCGTTCTTGAATTTTCCATTCTTAATTGCTGAAGGTCAAGTTAATTCGACCCGTATTGCCGGCTCTACTCCGGACTTTAATACTTTCATTTCCGCGTTCCTTTCACTGCCAAATCGGTTGAATGACATTTGAGCCCTATTCAGTGCCTTTATAATTATGGCTACAGGTGCCTTTATAGTTTTTCCATAATTTTATAAAGTTCCCTGGAAAGGAAAGGCATTTCTATTTTTATATTCTTTCCCGTTTAATCTGAGGTCGTTTCATAGAACAACACTCTTTTTACACACCCTCCCATCTGAGAATAATAACGGTACCAAGTTTGTTTGGACCTTATAATCTCCAAGCAGCTTGACTTTCACCTGTATTGATATCATAATCGTCTTTATTAATGATAGTATTATTTCAATCATAATATCCTTATACATAAATACTATTTCTAAGAACAAATATTGTTTCTTTATGCCTATATTATTATTAATAATATCATTTATATTATTATTAATAATAATATTTACTATCATTAATCTTTCCATTATTATAATCGTAATCATTTTTATTATAATACTGTTTTATATAATATTTGTCATTATCATTAATAATTCGATTTTTTCTGATATAATCAGCTTTATTAATGCTTCTAATAATGGTCATTTTTTGTTAATATTTTCTGAGCATCCGCATTTTCGAATACATTTTGGTTAGGGTCAATATATCTTAACTTGTGCATTTGTTTTTAATGATTTCAACCAAACAAAGCAAAGCAAAAAAACAAACAAAAAAACAAAAACTACTAAGAACCAAGGTATTACAGAATTTGAAAAAATATGAGAAAAATAAAACATTATTAAGCTTAGGGAAGGAATTAAGACGACAGAAGATGACGATTGATACTGCATTTAAATTCTTGAAGATCAAAGTTTATTGGAAAGAGAGAAGCCAGAAAAGAGTTCCTCAAGTAAGAAGTGTAATAGAAGCTGGAAGAATAGAACTTAGTTACATCTTTTCAACTTTGCCGCCAATCTATTACTGCACTTAAATTCATAAAGTCTAGGTACCATAGAGGAAAGTTCATCAGAACCATTACCATAAAAGTATTTATAGAAAAGGCACAGGGAATCTGTGTTATGGCGGTGAGAAAGTGAAAAAAAGCTACTAAAAATCAAGGGATTACCGAATTTGAAAGAATATGAGTAAAAGTAAGACATTATTAAGGAGAGAGAGAGCAACACAATTAAGAAGATAATAAGATAAAGATTGACATTGCATTTAAATCTTTGAAGATCGAACTTTATTGGAAAGCAAAATATCCAGAAAGAGTTCCAAAAGTGTGAAGTGCGAAAGAAGAAACTGTTGGCATATAGATTATGGTTACATCTAAACATTTCAACTGCAAAATTATTAAAGCTTATCGAAAATCTATGCTTAAATTCTGAAAATCAATGTACCAAAGAGGAAAGCTTATCAGAAAAATGATAATGAAAATATTTATAGAAAAGGCACAGGGAAGCGATGTTACGACAGTGGGAAACTAACCGAACACTTGGTAATATTGTTGGTCATATGGAAAAATAGGTTTATTTAATAATCATAAAAACGATTATTGTTTGACAATTAATAAAGTCTCACTACACCCTTGTGCAAATTAATAGAAACAAAACGAATAATTCCATTACTATTTACCTTTTTTTTTTCGTATTTTTTCAATGAAACATGACCCAGTGCATATGTTAGTACTTCGTATGTACATACCTTGCAGACTGACCACAGATTATCGATTGGATTTAAACCAGGAGAGTTTCCGGGCCAGTCTATATTACTTTGATTTGCTCACTGGTAAAGTTTGCCAGTATGCTCGTGCAACATTACAATCTTTGTACGCTTCTTTGGAGTAACGATCATCGCAATCATTGGCCGTAGGATAACTAATGGACAGTCGAGAGAATAGTGTATGGGCGAGATAGAAATTTGAGGCAATTTTTCAAAGCTAAACAATTTTCATGAAACTCCTCGAAAATAGATTTATATTACTGAACACTGTAAATAACCTAATCTGAGGAAAAATAGAAATCGATTACACCATGTCACTCCAGTGGATCTAACACAGACCGCATGGCGAAAGAAAGGAAAATAAAGGGGTTGTTTCAATTAATTTGCACAAGTGTGTAGAAGATTTAAAATATGAATTTTAAACATGAATAGCCTGGTTGCCAGTTATGTTATTCTCATTGCAGTTTAAATGTGCCTCTCTGAGAGCAGGATTTCTGTTTTTAGATTAATACTTTTGGTGATGGTGTCTTTTTTGGACAATAGTATCTTTAGCTTAACCAAATTAAGTTAATTTTTCCTTGTCTCTCAAACTAGATTTGTAATAACTGATTTTATACAAATATGTATTTGATGTGGTTCGAATTTATCAATCCAACTTCTTGTCACTTCGATATGCTGTAAATCGATCACCCTCTATCACTCCAGTAGGTCTAAAACTGACCATGTCGAAAGAAAGGAAACAAGTGGTAGTCTCAATTAATTTGCACAAGGGTGTATGTGTTCGCCATTTTTCAAACAACTTTCTAATTCATGACTACCCGACAATTTCGTGGCTTCATTAATTAAAATCAAAATTGTCAGCATCATATTCATTATTTTCTGGTTATTTCGGGTATTGTTGTTTTATTGTTTTTAATTTGACACAGACGTTTTTCAGATTGATTTTTTCGATTAACAATTATCAAGTCCATTTCAGGTACTGTTAGTTACCAGTCTTCTGACGCCCATGAAATCAATACAGTCGCCCACCAAGCATCTTTCCTCAATTCAACTCTCATTCTGTTTTACATTGATAATCTGGCGACAGCATTTTCAGTTGGTTAGGAAATATACCTGGAGATGATAATATAGTGTATGGGAGCACATTCAAAGCTCTAAAACACCAAATCTCTTCTCTGACCTAAATTAACTGGAAAAATCTGATTTGTAATGTTCAATACCTTTAAACACAAAAGCTGGTACGCTTCATCATCCACGAGCAGAGGCTCTGGGAGTGTTGGCAGTTTTTACCCTATAAAAGGCTCCTTTCATGTAACGTCTATTGCGTCTCAAGCTCACATCCGACTTTTATCTTATGTACGACCCATAGCTAAAGAGTCTGGAAAAATGGTCGGATCCTTGTATCATTGCTGAAATTATCTGTCACCTTCTGCCAGGATCAATATTTATAAGAGTCAATCCTCACTTTCTAGACTTGAAAGATTTTAAAAGCGTCCACGACGCCATTTGGGTAAACTTTTTTCACCCTAAATCCATTTTTCCACAGATAAAATGTTGCTAGCCTCTCGGTACCATTTCGCTATTTCATTGGAAACGTTTCTGACGAGATACATTCCTTAGCTCATCAAGTTCAGACTTTTTACAGCAAGGACATGCCATGCCACGTATACAAAGTAGAGTCCTTTTATTCCATTCGCATTCCATTAGGAAGAAAGAAGATCCATTCGGACAGCTTCTTTCCAAGAACGGCCAACTTGTGGAACAGACGCCTGTGTGGATTCACGACGATTACCACAATTCTAACCTCTTCATAGGGTGACAGGTTTTGATCTTGAAATGGAGCTTAGGCAGAAATGCGTTCATGTCGGGTTAACATGTCCGCTCAGACGGACTCCAATTGACCTTTTTCCTAAATATCTAAGGTAGCGCTTCAAAATTGCCTTGATTGCCCCCGACTTATCTTTCAAACTAAAAAGAAAAAAAAACAACATTCCGGCCATGATGTTGACCGACTATCCTTCTTCATGGACAGAGTATTGTAGTGCGTCACCCTTTGTGGGAAATAATCAAGAATATATCTATTAACAAAGAAAGTGTTCATGTAGCTGGGGTCTCTAACTGGGGGCGATGTGGATTTTCTTAGATAATCTATATAGCAATTGAAAACAGGTATACATGCCCCTGTGAGATTAGTTTGATGTTTTTATGTGTTTTACATGCCAAATCAAGAACCAGAATGAACTAATTGGTAAATTTGACAAATTCCTATAAATGAAAAGACAGGTAACTTTGAATAAACAATCGAAAATGCGTAATATTTCAATGAGTGATTTTTATTTCAATGTGGAAGTTTTTAGGGAATTTGTACTTCTGTCAAAAATCATGACTTGTATATTGTTGTGGAAAAAGAATCTGCACCAGTCGATTATACCAAGCATAGTTTGTTCAAATGTGATAGCATGTGTTTTTGATTGTTTTCAATATAACATTTTGCCTATTGTCTTCATTTTACATCATCCAATAATCCTCCAAAAAGTTCAAACTAAGATTTCGGCATCCAAATTTCTAGTGTGGTCATGCAGCCGATTAAACTAATCAAACAAATTCACTAAAATGGAAGAAAGAAGTAGAAAAAAATAAACAGATAAACTGAAATGGAAAATACAATGTCCATAGATTAAATAGAAGGTTTAGTTAAAAATCCATAGGTTATCCTATAAAACGGACAGTATTTAAAGCAATGAGTCACGATGACTGGAATGTTATGGCAAAACAAGAAGGATACGGCTTACAATATTTCCAGGATTACTAAGGAAAGTTCTTCACCTCAAAATATCTGAAAGAATTAATCAAATCTTTATTTTAATGTCTCATTAATGACATGTTATCATCAAGAATCCACATCAAATAGTGTTCTTTTTGGTTATGGAAAAGAGAAGTACTACTTCTGGGATAGCCTGCTCCACCAAAAAACTCAGAAAATACAAAAATCACTTTATGCTACAAAAGATTGGTACAATATGGTATTGCAGAAACAGTGAGTTCTTTGTTTTTAAACATCAATTACTAATTGTTACTGATCAGAAAACACAAACAAAAACTTGTATTCGAAAAGAAAGTGATTTTATCATTTGCAATGACTTAGAAAGAAAGCTTTTCAATATATATTAACACTATAAATGCAGGAAGAGTTTTGTCCTTTTCTTTCAGATGATTAATTATGATTTCTCACTGATCAAGAGCAAAAACAGCAAAACATGTTTTTAAGAAAGAAACATATTTTACTTTATAAAAATTTAGAAACAAAGTTTCATCATCTACATTTACACCATGCTGCAAAATGAAGAAAAAGAAATGAAAAGTAGATTAATTCAATGAGAAAATGATTTTGTCTTCAACAAACCTTCGATATGTATTTTGCACCAGAGGCTTGCAGAATATAATGAGTTCCTTTGTGCTTACAGAACAAAAAATTATTTCTAATTGATCAGACTGCTAAAGTTTCAAGACAATTTTAAAACTTTTAGTACTGGTTCGTTACTTGAATTGGGAGACTCAAACAATAATTCTTGAAAATTATATTTGACAATATAATTCCATGCACTATCATTATATTGATATGATGCACCAACCTAAACATTTTTGTTAAAGAATTTCTGCAAATACTAATATACTATTATTTATATATATATATATATATATATATATATATATATATATATATATGTGTGTGTGTGTGTGTGTGTGTGCATATTGACCACGAATATTATCTGTCTCTCACACTCTCTCTCTGTCTGTCTGTCTGTCTGTCTGTCTGTCTGTCTCTCTCTCTCTCTCTCTCTATATATATATATATATATATATACACACACACACATATATATATATATATATAATTATATGGATAATGTAATGTAATATTTCTTTCTTAAAAATGTATTGCTGGCAATATTTTTTCCTTCAAAAATGTTTTGCTGTTAATAATTTTCCCTTCATTGCTAGTGATAATTTTTTACAAAAAAGAATTGCTGGTATTAAAACCTATTTTTCTTTTTTCATAGTGTTTTGACTGCAGTTTTGGGAGGGGCAACTATTTGTCCATAGCTAGGATTCGAACATATTCTACCACAGGGTCCAGGTGGAGCTGGGAACACCAGCAATTAAGGGCTGTTTCCACGCACCTCAAAGCCTTATGATTAATGGCCTTGATGTTAGATGTAATTTATCGTCTTACCCAGAATGTGGATGTAGTTTATCGTCATATCTAGGACGCTGCAAAACTTTGATTTGACTGCATTGAACATGAAAAATAGAAAAATACCCACTGAACAGTGGTATTCAGTGGAACATTTAAATCAACACGATTATGGTCATGGCCTTGAGAATTCTCTCAAAAGAATTCTGACAAAAAACGTCCAAACTCATGATAATAAAAAGCAGTATTATTGAAAATTTTCTCCTCTGCAAGACAATCTTTTCTTGTATATATCCTGCTATATATAAAAAGCGAGTTTTTTTAATATCTTTGGGGTTACAAGTTCTGGCAAGTGATCGGATGTTTGTCATGACAATTCATCTAACAGATATCCACATTTTGAGCAGTTATCGCATGGATCATGGCTAAAATCTCTAACATCAACTTGCAATCGAAGAAGTAATTTTGTTTTTTGAATATGAAATTTCTGGATAGTATCGCCAGAACATTGTCTCAATTTACCAACTTCATTTTCCAGATAGTTGGTGTTAAATACTCGAAGAATGACAAAATTGAACCCATTGTTAAATAAATGTCTGCAAACATCAATTAAACCATTATATAGTTGCTCGATATCCATACTAGTGACTTTTATGAATGATTTTCCCTTCAATTTTTTCCATTCCCTCCAATTTATTTGTTTTCCCTTCATTTTTGGGGGTTTCCCTTCCATTTTCTTTGTTTTCTCTTCAATTTGTTTTTGCTATACTCCCAAGCTTTGCAAGAAATGTCAAATTCCCATCATTTCGAACGGATACCATCTTCTCAGTGGATCATTTGTCTTGGCAATTCCATGAATAACTTTTAGACTCACTATTTTCTAAAATTTCAAAACTTCTTCGATGAAATAACACTTTCTCTTGTATTATCATCCTGTAATAATGAATGAATTTTCACTGCAATTACAGTCTCATCACAAAACACTCTCAAACAGTTGGAAAATTTTTGTCTCTTAATTGGCTTTGGAAGAACCGCTATTTCTGTTAGTTTTGATAACTTAAAAATTGACTTTTTCATGAGTAAAAAGTTGTTTCACTATTTCCCATTTTGCTGTCATTTCTTTACCCTCAGAATAAAACATTAATTCTTAACAAGTCTCAGTCATCCATTTATTTCGAATATTTCGAATAATATGCACATAATCAAAAACCAAGTATAAAACATTTTTAGTAATGGTAGGCTTATTTTCAACATTATCAAATTTCTCGAATAAAGCTTGGTTAGTCCGATTATTGTGACAACTGTAATTGCATAAACTCTCAAATGATTGACTAAATCAACAACATTTCTAACATTCTGAAAGAAAAATTCTGAATTTTGTTTGGCAACTCGGATCATCTTAATCAAAGTTTATTCCACCATGTAATTATTTGATCATAATACCTAATACAGTGTTTGTTAATACCTCTTCAGAATATTTGGCAAAACCAAATAAGTGTCCTCATTCGTATTCTAGGCTCACTTTAACATAAACTTCATTAACTAGGATGATACATTTTTCTCTTCATCTGACATATCACGTAGAAAATTCAGATCATCTATCTTCGAAACTTTTGATGTTATATCCACTAGTGTTTTCACGCTGGGTAATTCCTAACCATCTTGAATTCTGTCATAAACAAACCGAGATGTGGCAAAATATTCGAATGGTCGGAAAAGAATTTCTGACTAGTAAACGTTTTTTTGCCCATTATTCGTGGTGATATAGTATTTTGTACTGTAATAAAATAAGCGCCGCCATGTTGTCTCCAAACTTGTTTCTTTCGTTCAATCTTCAAGTTATCAACGTAACGAAGTGCTTCCTCTATTTGAGGCCACTGTTGAAACATATTCATTCCGTTTTTCAATAGGCAAGAAATGTGTGTGCGTATACCTGCATGGTGAATCTCAAACGTCAAGTTTTCAAAATATTTAAAAAAAAAATCGGAATACCTCCAGTGAAAAAGTGAGAAAACTGGATGAACTGTTGATTGTTCGATTTGTAGCAGGTAATTACTATTGCAAGATTAGTATCAGCACACAAATTGGTAAAATTCTCATTTCTATCTTTTTCTTTTTTTTTGTTGTCATTGGTTTTGGTAAAGGACTCGGTATTACACTTGATAACAAATTATTGAATATTGATGCAGGATTTTTGGGGTCGTGCTTTTCCCTGAACAAAAACAGTTTCATAACCAGATGCAAAATACCTTTTTTATAATCAACAGAGTGTGTCTGGCTGGTTCGGGGGGGGTGGGATTGTGGGTGGGAGGTGGTGGGTGTTATCTCTTGGTATTACCTTTAACCATCTTTCTCTCTTATCTTGATCTTTTAAGAAAGGATACGCCGGGAAATTATTTTGCTGATTATAATTGGCTCGACATGCTGTTACAAAATAACTTTTGACTATTTTGAGATAATATTCAACAGTAACAATCATAAAAAGTTTTTAACAAAATTAAAGATTAAAGTTTCACCGAATTAAAAGAATTTAAGTTTTATAAATCAAAACAGTGGTTAGTCATTTTTTTAAAAATTTTCAATCTTCACCACGCATGTAACTGCAATATATATTCTAAATAATTAGGAATACTCTTGATGATTTTTATATCACCTGATATTATAAAAGAACAATTTCTTTAATGCAGCTGAAATACAGAAAAATATTTTCGAAAAAGGTTAAAAATTGTTTGTATTAAAGATGTCCGAATCTGTTTATCTTTGTAAACAAAAAAGCTCATACAAAATTATTATATCAAAATTTATCTGAATAAATCAATATTAGATGGGAGAAATTAAAACAGTAGTTAATAAATTTGGAACAAGATTTAGTGAATTTAAAATATAGCGGATGGTTATTTGAAAGAGCATAATTTTTGAAACTTTTAAACAATATTGCTTAAATATATATACTGCTATAATAGCAGTATATGAAGGAAAACGTTTGTAACAATTACAAATTTATAATAGATAACAGTAGTTTAGCATATTAAAACTGTGAGTAATTTTCAAATTCTCGCCGGTTACTTCAACAGAACGTATTATCTGTAACAAGGAAAATAGTATTTCTTGAATCAATCTCGCTGTTAATATGAAAAGCAACATTAATAAAAGATTATTAGATTAAAGTTTCTTGGAATATATAAAACAGAAATGTAATTTTCAGATTTTAAACAACTAGTTAAAGGCGTTTAAACAGTCAGTATTTTTTTCGAAATCGTGCAAATGCAACTCAAAACGAAAGATTCTTTTTAAAACTTCGAAATAATTTTTTCTGTAATATATACTGCAGTTGTAAAACGTAAAAATATATAAAACTAACTAGCAAATTTTGCTTAAGAAATTAAAATTAATGAGGAAAAAATAGATTTCAATAAAATTCAATTTTGACTTTTTACAGTATACTGAAGAACATATAATAATGCAAATATAATTTATGATAAAATACATAACCTCAACTGAAACAAATTTGATGGGTGAGAATTTCTTTTTAGAATGAATTTTTTATGTGTCGGAGCAATGAAAATCAAGTGTTGCCATCTAAAAAATATCTGGTGACTGAGCGGATGATACGATAAGTGTGATTTCCTGGCCTGTTAATAGTTATGGTCTTGGACATAATGAATTTGCTAAGAGAAGGTATCTAGCGAGCACACATATTTTGTACTAAACGAGATTTTACTGGAACTCATCTTAATTCACAAATACAGGTACTGTACATGTTACTGCATCCAATAAAGACCAGAATCCATACGAGCCATGGTTTAGTATCAATATTTATATTATTAGTCAGTGATCATAGAACTTTTGAATTGCATTCCAAGTCACGAGGTAAAAATAGTGGCGGCATCTACAATTAAAAGTTGCAATGTCTCATTTTTAGAGATGGTACCTTCTTAGAATTTACAATGGTGTTCCTTCATCAATCCAATGTAAAATGTGATTCTAAGCAACAGTTTCTACCCTTTCTTCTTCAGTTAATACAGACGTTCAGTACTTGTGATGTCCAGAGAACGAACAGCAATGGAATTGACTTTCACTCTTTTTACTGACCAAAATGTTTACACTTCCTATTTTAGAATGGTAAGAAGGAAGTTTCATTCGGACATCATCTTTACAAGGACGGCTACTTTGTGCAATTTGACGATGATATTCCACGATTACTATAATCCTAACCGCTTCATTTCTAGAGCTAACCGTTATATACTTTCAACAAGTAATCCTCTACCTTGAGTGGCTCTTGGGCCTTGTATTGAGTTAACAATATGTGCTTATTCCTTGATCATATTTTTTATAGGCTTACGGCCATATCACGCTGAAACATCTGTTTTTCGTACCATCTCCAAGGTTAAGCAATATCGATCCTGTTGAATTCTTAGATGGGTGACCACTGGAGAATACCTGGTGATGCAAGCTTGGATGAGCGAGTAATGTAATGGATAACTGCTTAGAATTAGAAATCGGAGAGCCGAGTTTCAATTCACGTCTGGTTCATTTTATTCACGTGCGTATATCTTTGGGAAAGGCATGAATCCACACCTTCTTATTATTATAAAAGAAACAAAAAGATTGTCTTAACTTTTCCATATCTGTCTATATAAGTGAGATGATATATTGTAATTATTTACATTATTTACATTGTTTGGATAAAAGCATTAGTTGGATCTAGGGACTTGAATTCAAAAGAATTCAATACCTGCTGCAGTTTTGAACAAAAACTTACAGTGTTTAGTTAAAGTGAGATAACTGAGACATCCGGAAGAGGCATGGCACGTGGAAATAGAACAATCTAACTCGGTTTGGCGAAATAAAGCGTTCGGTTCGAAATTCCAATCGCTTAAGAAGGCCGGGGCCTCCAACGGCCTAAAAGTTGTGAATATGACAATAAAGTTGACGACAACAGTCCAAACAATGTAAATAATATAAATAGTAAGTCCGCCAATATTTTTGCAAAGAAAGGCGTCTTTTAAGAAAAAAGGAAATACAAAATATTTGACTATGTTCAACAATATTGAGACATATTGTTGGGCATTTTCAATTTTTTTCTTAAATCGCATTCTTCCTTAAGTGTATTATTATTATTATTATTATTATTATTATTATTATTATTATTATTATTATTATTATTTATTTCCTTTGATTTCTGTTGTGTACATATATCTCTTGGAGTCCCGCCCAGAGACCTTATGTTAGAAATGACATCATGGCATTTTCCACTGACCAATTAAAAAAAAAAATACATAGCTAAAGCCCTTCGTAATGTGTGGACTGTACTAGTGAGAACAATTTTTTGTATTTCTTTAATGTATGGGCTTCCATGAATCCCTTCAATTAGTCTACTGGAATCTTTTACAACCAATCCGAGGGCTTCAACTATAACAGGGATTGTTGATGTTCCCATGTGCCACATTTTTATCATTTCGATTTTATGGTCCTTGTATTTTAAAGATCTTCAAAGTTAGATTGCAGTCTGCAGGGACTGCCATATCAATAAGGGGGCACGTTTTTGTTTGCGGTCTCTAATAATAATGTCTGGGCGGTTAGCTTTGATTGTTCTGTCTGTGTGTATTGTGTCCCATAAAATTGTAACAGGTCCTATCTCCGTAACCGGGTCTGGGTGGTGTCCATACCAATTATTATTATTATTATTATTATTATTATTATTATCCAATAATTTGTTGGTGGCTGCATTCAGAGTTCAATTGCAATCAAAACTCTTTGTTGTGAATCAATTTAGTCATGAAACGGTCACTGTCAACATTAAATGTAATATAATGTTTGATGACAGCTTGGGGCTTCTTTCTTTGACCGACCATCATTTAAACTAATGATAGGATGTAGAAATTATGATTGATTTTTCTTTGGCTATTATTTAGCCATTTCGCCTATATATGTCGGAGTTATGAACAAAAGCTGAAGTTACTTTTGTGGGTTGAACGCGGGACAAGTACACTTTTTTCCTTTCATCTTACCATTTCTATTAATGTAGCCAAGACACTATTGCTTGTGTGAAAGTTTGGTGTCGAAGGTTGAACCACCATCAACATTTAGTCTAAGGTGAGAAAGATATTTTTCTACCAAAAATGAAGATTTTAATTGTTAAGAATAATATCAGTTTTTTGAATAGTGTCAAAATTAGTTGTGTATGAACATGACAGCATTTGAAAAAGTCAGAACTTGACAAGCCTTTCAGCTGACAGATGTTACTGGAAACATCCCGATTCAAAGTCCAGAGAATTATTTTTAATTCCTTTTGTTTGAATGAGGATCACGTGCGAAACCAAACTGAAAAGTTTAATCTGGAGATTACCTTTATATTTAATATTACTGTTAAAATGTAATTAATATTTATTTTCTTAATTTTATGCAAGTAATTAATTAGTCAGTATTTGATTAGTCTGTGGAAAAACGTTATGTAATCACTGACCAATGTATGAAATATGAATAAGGCTCTCGTCACCATGAAAGGGAAGTTGGGTGTAGGACCATTACGATAGTGAGAGAGAGAGAGAGAGAGAGAGAGACACACACACACTGAGAGAGATAGAGATATAGATAGATAGAGAGCGAGAGCGACACAGGGGTAGGGGATAGGGAAAATTTTTGAGTTTGCTTACGGTCATACCATGATGAAGCACTGGTTTTCGTACGATCCCCGAGGTTAAGAAACATTGAGTTTAGTCAGTAACTAGATGAGTGAACGCTCAGAAATATCAGGTGATGTAAACTTGGATGTGCGGGTGGTTTAATGGATAATGGCTCGGAATGTTAAATCTGAGATCCAAGTTCGAAATGCAGTAGGGCTTGTTATATTCATTTACGTGCAAATACCCTTGTGAAAAGTATGAATCCACTTCTTTTCCTCCCAGCTATGAGTTAAATAGTAGAACGTGTATCAGAAAATCATTATCATCTCAAAAAAAAAAAAAAAAATTACAATCCCAAAATAGGTTTCGGCTTTAAATAACCTTATAAAGGTTGATAAGTCGTGAAAAACACATCAAATAAATATATAAATATGCCTAAAAGTAATTCGATACTATGACACTATTCTCCAAGTTATGTTAACTTAGGGAAGACTGACATAGTATCAAATTAGTCAGGCATTTTTTAAATATTTATTTGATGTGTTTTTCATGACTTATCAACCTTTTTAAGGTTATTTAAAGTCGGAACATATTGAATACAAGTATAAAAAATATGAAAAATACAGAGAAATTACAAGTCTCTGTACAAACGTTACTAATCGTGAGAAAAACGGTTGTACTGGTAAAAGAAAAAAAAACATTGAGTTCTGGAAAAATATATAGAAGGCACTAACATCTTAACTCTTGAAAACATAAAAATGATTACATATACAAATACTAACGTCCCACCACGGGGGAATGAACAAAAGCCAGCAGAGTTCCATTAGATTTATACTAGAATGTTTGAATAATTCCCCTTAATACATAATCAACTAACGGAAAAATTCAAGATGAGCATGTACCCATCATGTTACTGACGTTTCAGTTGCATTCCATTCATCCTGGTTCGCGTTTCACTTATTTTGTCGCTTTCATTAAAAGTAGAACCGTTTTTCTCAAGATAAGTAACGTTTGTACAAAAACTTGTATTTTTTACATATTTTTTACATATGGACGCAGTTTTAAAAAATAATTTGAAGACAGGGATGTAGTCGAAATATTGTTAAGCAGTGTTAATTTCTGCGTCTTTCTTCTTCCTTTTCTTAAATCGCGCTCTTCCGTAAGTGTTGGAAATATAGATAGACAAGAGGGTGAAAAGAAAACAAGCTACTTAGAGAGACTTAGTAATCACCACAGATATCCTTCCTTGCCCTCCATTAGAATGTCTGACGCTTAACTTCTCGAGAGCAACTCTCTGCGGCTGTTCGGTCTCACGTTGAATGCTGACCTGAGATGGTACAAACACATTGAGTCAATTGCTTCGTCCACCCCAAGGAAAGTTGGCTCCCTGTGCCGCTCCAGTAAATTTTCTCCACGGAATAGATCCTCCAGATCTACAAATCAACAATTCACCCTTTCATGGAGTATTGCTGTCATATATGGTCATGAGCCCCTTCTGTTTGCCTCGGGGTTCTTGATAAGCTCCAGAGGTGGATATGCAATATAATTGGCCATGTTCTGGCATCTCGTCTACAGTCGCTCTCTCACAGACGCGCCGTCGCCTCTCTCTGTCTTTTTTACAAATACTTTCATGGTAATTGCTCCGAGGAGCTGCAGTCGCTGGTTCCCAGACTTCATGAATTCAAGCGCCCTACGAGGCTGGCATCCCGCTCTCACCCTTTCACTGCCGAAACTACTAAATGTAGCCGTCTCTTCTACTCCAATAGCTTGATATCTCGCACCTTTCGCCTGTAGAACTCCCTTTCCTATTCCAGTTTCTCTGAGAGCTATCTCCAACTATTCAAACGTAATGTCAATCGACATCTCCAGTTGCCTTGATCTATCCACTATCCTTCTCTTCATCTTTGCCTCTATCACTCCTATCTGATCTTGCTCCAAATCTTCTGTAACCCCTTGCGTCCTAGTGGTTTCCCTTGCTTGGTGTGAAACGCTTAAAAAAAAAAAGAAAAAAGAAAAGTGGAGCACTGTTTCAGAGAGAGACAAAAAAAAAACAACGTTAGTAATAGCGACAAAGACCAGGAAATTGTGAAGAGCCATGACCGTCAACGTCCTGAAGGGGAACGCTACATAGAAGAAGAAATAATTTATTATTATATTTGTTTTTGTTTTAAATACTTTTACTTCATGCAAAATGACAAACTAGGTTTAAGAATAATCTCTCTGCGTTTTGTAGTCGTTCTAAATTCTTCTATTCTTTTAGCGCAGTTGTAATCTAAGCGAGCAATAATCGCGAAATTTACTGTAAAATAGTTTACATACTATTGTGTTTGTAACTTTGCTTTGTGCTTTATTTCACCATCTCCAAGGCGACTTTGATTCACTCTTTCAGAACCGGTTCACCTTTTACTCTTTCTCTCATTAGATTTTCTATTTCTCACTTTGCGCTCTTTTACTTGAAGTGATTCTATTTTTTGTTACTTTTCTTCTTATAATCTAAGCCAGTGTAATGTTTCTTATACAACTACTTCTTTGCAGATTTACTCATGGAGTAAATTTCATAATCATCTTTCTTACAAAAAAACAGGCCAGAGTAGAAGGAATCAAATTATCTCACTTGTGCCTTTTTTAATTCTTCATCTTGCATGAATTTTCAATTTTCGTTTTTTTTTCTAGTGCCTATTTTAACCGAATTTCTCTCTTATTTTTCTTTCGACAATAGACAATTATTTTTTAAAAAAAGTTTTAAACCTACCTATTTCCCCATCCAATGTCTATAAAGTCTTCGATTTTTTCCTTCCCTTTCTGTCTTTATTCATACTATCAAATTTCATTCCTAATTCTTTTATATCTATATCCATTCTATTCTCTCTGACACATTTTATCTATTTCTTTATTCTATAACATTTTTCCACACCCTGTATATTTATAACCACTTTCATTCTCTCTCTCTTTCTTTCTCTTTGCATTCAATCTATCAATTTTGTTTCTGTTAAGCCATTCGAATATATTTCTCTATAATATTTGCATTTTCACTTTCAATTGGGTGAACCATTTCTTCTTCTTCTTCTTCTTCTTCTTCTTCTTCTTCTTCTTCTTCTTCTTCAGTTTTACCGCCTTTCCCACCTTTGCTTTATTTTTCTCTTACGACCATCGTTTCCTTTTCCATTTCTTCATTGGATTGGGAGATATAACAAAAATATTACAATTACTGAGAGCCTTAAACGACAGGAAATAGGAGAGAGCCATGATCGTCAACGTCCTAAAGGAACACGGTACATGGAAGTAGTCCTTCCATTTCATCCATTTATCGATATCTTTCTCTTCATTTCAAAAAACACGATTTCTTAACACTTCCATCAACTTTTACTTTCATTGTATAATAAGCTGAAGCTCTTGATGTTTATCTTAAATTTTTAGAACATCTCTTTCGTCTTTTTCTTTTTTTTTGCAGATTAGTTTCTCTTCTAATCTCAACATCACCTTTGTTCTGAGATATCAACCTTCGTTCGTTTTTCTTAACATCTCCAGCTTTGACACTTCTTCCTTTACATGCTTTGCTATTTCCTGGCTCAAAGTGATCATTAAACAAAAGAAAACTTAAATTTAACAAATTTTCTTTGCTCTGAACAAATCCGATCTGAACGCGACACTGAATATCAAAGTTGTTATATTTCTATAGTCCTCCTCAACACAAAAAATAAACAAATAAATAAGTAAATAAACAGAAAACATAAGCCATGATATATAGATAAACCATATAGGTAATAGATAAACCAAAACATAATAGGTGTGTTTCAGTTCTAATTTCCGATAATCATGAATATGGAAAAAGTATCTTCCTTTAGTTGAAATGAAATTTTTGCTTCAAAATATATTCGTTCACATACGCAAAGATCAGTAATAAGAATGGCATAGAAACAGAACGGCATATCAGTTTATTACTAGTAATAATGATTCTTCAACTATCTATTTATATTTCTGAGATGAGGTATTATGTACACTATTTACATTATTCGGATTACGGTCCTCATGGTTGTCGTCATATTTATTATAAAATTTCAGCCTTTCAGTATCGGTCTATATTTCTGAGATGAGGTATTATGTACAAATTTGCATTATTCGGACGATTGTCATCATCCTTGTCGCCATATTTATTACAACGTTTCGGACATTCAGTATCTGTCTATATTTCTGAGATGAGGTATTATGTACACTATTTACATCATTAGGACTATAGTCCTGATCTTTGTCGCCATATTTATTACATTTCAGTCTTTCAGTATCTTTCTATATTTCTGAGATGAGATAATATGAACACTGTTTATATTATTCGGACTACTGTCCTCATGGTAGTCGTCATATTTATTACAACATTTCAGACTGTCAGTATCTGTCTATATTTACTCGGATGAAGCATTATGTACACTATTTACATTATTCGGATTACTGTTCTCATGGTTGTCGTCATATTCATTACAACATTTCAGCCTTTCAGTATATGTCTGTATTTCTTAAATGAGGTATTATTTACATTATTTACCTTATTCGGACTATTTTCATCATCTTTATCGACATATTTATTACAAGGTTTCGACCTTTCGGTATATGTCTATATTTCTGAAATGAGTTATTATGTACACTATTTGCCTCATTCAGACTGTTGGCATCATCTTCATCGCCATATTTATTATAACGTTTCGGCCTTTCAGTATATGTCTATATTTCTGAGATGAGGTATTATGTACACTATTTGCATTATTCGGACTGTTGTCCTCATCTTTATCGCCATATTTATTACAACAATTCTTCTCTTCATTATCTGTCTATATTTCTGAGATGTGGTATCAAGTACACTGTTTGCATTATTCGGACTATTGTCATCATCTTTATCGCCATATTTATTACAACGTTTCGGCCTTTCAGTATCTGTCTATATTTCTGAGATGAGGTATTATGCACACTATTTGCCTTATTCGGACTGTTGTCCTCATCTTTATCGTCATATTTATTACAACGTTTCGGCCTTTCACTATCTGTCTATATTCCTGAGATGAGGTATTATGTACACTATTTGCATTATTCGGACTACTGTCTTAATCCTTGATACGTGGAACTAGAACAGTCTACATCAGTGAGCGAAGTGAAGGGTTCAGTTCGACATTCCTACCACCTGAAGAAGACCGGAGCATACAACGGCCGAAATTTTGTGATTAACATGGCTATAAAGATGAGGACAAGAATCGGAATAATGTAAGTAATGATTCTTTATGTCATCGTTCAAAGAGATCTTGCGGAAAAAATAAAATATTGGTTTTAGTCTTAGAAATCTCTCATCTCCCTTGATTTTCATAATAAATAATGGGACTATATATCCGTGTTGATCTCATTAACGCACCAAAAGACAGAGACACACACACAGAAGCGCGCACTCAGACACACACAAAAACACATACACACAAAAAACACATGCGGGCAAAAACACAATCAAACATATTAGGTTGGTGCAAAAATAATATCGTTTTTTGACGTTAAAAAATACGTCAAAAAACGATATTATTTTTGCACCAACCTAATAAAAACTAAATGAACTGTTTTAGAAATTTGCACCACTTCTTCGCAAAAGAAATCATTTTGTCGGTTATTTTAACCGAATCTTGAATTTTAGCATGCAACATTTTACTTAATTGTGAAGTCTTACTAAAGAGAAATTGAGCCTCCGACAAGATACTTTTCCCTGGTGAATAAAGGGATGTATGTTCGATATCTGTAACATGCAGACGTTTTTTTTTAGTAGGTCCTCTCAAGGTAGTTAATTCCAATTTTTAATAATAAAAAAAAACAAATAACTCAAGTAACTCAAGCACGTGTCCCCACTAAAAACATGTTTATTGCAAAACAAAATAATATCGGATAAAAATATTTGTCGGTGTCTTACATTTAAAATGCCATGTGATTATCAAATCCTCGTTAGATAAAGTTAAACTGTTCACAGTGAACTTCGCCTCTAACTCCAGGTTAGGCTACAAGGACTATTTCATAACTGAATTATGCTACATTTGGTAGGGGAACCTCGTAATGGAGAACTAACTTTGTGATATTTTTGAACGTCTTGGGGGATTTACAGACTTCTCAAAAGACTTAACTCTACGAAGGATACTCGCCCAGATGAAATCCCTAAGTATTTTGGCTAAGCTGTTTAATCACAGCCTGAAAGAGAAATATTTCCCGAGCCCATGGAATTATCATTGTATGCCCTGTTTATAAAATTGCGGATGAGCGATTCTCCACATCAGCCTCCGTAGTTTCATTAGAAAACTTTTGGAAGCTATCTTCACGAAGAAAGTTGTTGATCGCTTAAACGTAAAGAACCTCCTGTGCGATAAACAGTATGTTTTTCGCTTCTCCAGATCTAATCCTGATGATGTATAAATCATCACGCGTAGAACTAATGAAACGCTTGATAAGAAACACATATCAAGACCGAAGAACTTTGACGTGATGTAGCAGAGATGGTTTGCTGTACACATTCACCAGTAAACCCTCCTATACTTACCCATAAAGTCTAGTTCATAATCAATCTTCTGAAGCCTATGGGGATCAACTTCGGTGTACATGAAGCTCTCTCCTCCGGCCTACTCCTTTTGGTCTTATATGAACGGTCTGCCAAAGATCATTCTCAGATCTTTAGTAAATATTATATATTTACAGAAGTTCTGATTATGCTCTGAATACACATATAATAATACGGTGTATGTATGCACGTCTAAATATATGGATGGCCAGACCTTGTCAATTTATATTTCTGCTGATTTCTGATCTCACATCTCAATGAGGGCAAGGCGGCCTTGTATCATTCAATATATCCAAAACAGCTAGTAACGTTTAATCACCATCAAGCAGACCTCACATTTGTCCCATCCCTAATGAGATGTTGTATTCTCATTGATGCACCTTATCTGGAATGTCTATTGGGACTCAAGAAGCGCATTCGTATATACGACCCAGCTCTGAAGATACTGGGCAAATTACCAGTTTCTCTGTACTGCTTCCGAAAGTACCCGACTCCTGTCATGATCTATGTTTATAAGGGACTGATGAAACAGATATATAGAGTATTGCTGGACTGACGTTAGTCCATCCTCTTTTTCCAGCCATGACAGAGTGCAACAGTGTTTACGCGGCCTGAATTATAATTATAATGAATTATTTCCCGCCTTACAATCTGTTTCCCGCGTCGCTAGCCTATCGCTCTTCTATCACTATCTCCCTGGCAGATATTCGGGTTAGATATTCTGGTTAGCAACACTCTTTGCTTCTACCAGTTCAGACTTTAACCCACCAAGCCACGCTTACTGTCGGCTCATTCTCATTCACTTCGTATTAAACTGATAAGGATGGCGTTCTATTCAGAAAGTTTCTTCACCAGGACTATTACATTGTGGAACCGACTACTGAGGGTATGCTTCTCTGAACACTATAACCTTGATCTCTTTAAGTTTAAGGTCATCCGTTATCAATCTACATAGTGAATATCTTTCTCTCCTCACAACTTTCACACCCTTAAACCCTCTAATTTGAGAGGCTCTTGGGCCTTTTATTGTGTGTAAAATAGTAAATTAAATTAATAATGGTTGCATCAAGGAAGGCTCTGGCAAGCATAATTCGGAATTAGCCTCAAAGAAAGAAAATCAGACTAATTATTTGAAATCAAATCACCTTCAGGATTAGTCTCTTGTTGGAAAGGATTCCCTTAAATGCCTCTTTACCGTTGGAAATTCATTTATCTATAATTGAAGATAAAGATACTCTTTGTTGCCTAAGTTTATAGACAATGCTTTGCGAGATAAACATCAAATTATGTTGAATAATTTTGTTCTGAATGACGTATTGATTTTTGAAGTCTTTTAATTACGAATTTGTCACATATAGAAGTTGTTAGAATTTGTCAATCCCAGCGATTGGTAAATATCACTACAAATTTGGCCGTATAGCTTTGGTTAGCAAACATTCTCGGAGAAAGAAAATTCTGTGTTCAAACATACCTTCTGCCTTGAAGGTCCTGCCTCTTTTGTCAAAGACTTGAAGAAGGTAACTTCAAAACAAATCTACCTCGTAAATCGTCTCGAAGAAAGAATCTGCCCCACCCTACTTTGTACCGTGACAGAAAATAATGGCTTAGTACAATGGGTTGTATAAACAAAAGACTGGGACCTGGGTCTCTCTGATTTCTGACTTTGCCAATGGGTTTATCTTAAAGATAATGGGTGTTATAAGTTCTATTAGTTAACTCATTGCTCGGTAACAGGTGGATTCATTTCTTTTCCGTAGGTATTTGAACGTAAGTCAATATAAAGAATCAGACCAGAATTGGAACACACTACTTTGATTTCCAATTCCGAGACATTATTCATTACACCAGACGCACATCAAAACTTAGATTACCCTGCATTCCTAAGTGGTCACTCATCTAAGTACTGACAACTTTGCTTAACTTTGGTGATCGTACGGACAGCGGTGTTTAAAAGTGATTTGCCTGTAATCCAAGTTGTATATAGAATCGGAGAATGATTTCTGGGACACATAATGAGGAAAGAAGTTTTGAAGAATTTGAAACGAACAGGGCATACTAAAAAAAAGAAGGGCAGATGGAATGAGAAAGTAACCAACATAACTGCACAACACAGGAGACACAACATTTACATCTATAAAGAGTTGGAGGATGTGAGGTTCGTGAACGTCTATGTCTTGACGAGACACAACGCATAAAAGAGAAAGAATAGTATTCTAGCACGCTATTGAGATAGGTATGTTCTTATCTATCTATCTATCTATCTATCTATCTATCTATCTATCTATGTCAGTCTTCTCTATCTTTCTATCACCAGGTACATTTCAAGTTTCTTTACCTTTCGTTCTTAAACTGTCCGCATTTAGCAACACAACAATAGTTACCTTCTCTAAACAACGGAAATGTATGAATGGGAAATTCTAAGATCCGCAAATAACCTCAAACTCATGCTTCATATTTCATATTTCAGTCTGCTTGTCTAAAAGTTTTGCAAGCGAAACTCTATTCTTTTATTTTCTATCTTTTGAACAATAAACATTCGGCACTGTGCCACAAGGAATCAAGAATCTTGCAACAAATGACATCATCGCAGATTTCCTCTTCTACCAGAATATGCAACGGATTAGCCTTAAAATCTAATCTCCTTTTCCAGCTATTTTTCGCTACAGGGCATTTCAGATGGACGTTTGTCAAGTTTCCGATTACAAATTCTAAGCTTAATAATCAGGTTATTGTTTTCTTTGACCAGGCTGAGATTTTCCCACAATGCATTACTGCGAATCTTTGCCCTGTGACCAAGACTACGACCTCCGTGGTCAGGTCTTGTCAGCCATTTCCTGACTCACAAGTTATCACTATTTTAGTCCACAAGGGTTCATTCCTGGCCTTGGGGTTATCTTGTCCATAACCGAGTTTAATAAACCATCTCTGGTTCATTGTATAAAGAATAGGAAATAATTTATGCCGAGAAATCTTTGATGATACAACCGTCGCCATGAGCAATAAAGTGTTCTTTATTAAAGTACTCAGTTGACTTTGTTATCATAGCAGAAATACAAGTGTTTTTTTTTTGCATCTTGACAACTAATTTGTATCTTTTATTACGTTGTTCAAGTTTGAATGTCATCCGTAAAGTCATAATAACACCTTCGTAAGTTAACATTTCTGTAGCGTTAAGAGCCTTCTGAAAAATACTGACAATTCCAAAAGGTATTTTTGGTAAGTGCAAACATGGAAAATTCGAAAGCTATTAGGTAATGTTTACAAAAACAGAAGCTAAACGGAGTAGCATTGATATATATATTTTTCGTTCTGATTACCAGAGTTCATATTGCAATTTGTCTGTTATTATCTCTTTTCTCTGGCACTCCTTATTACTGGTTCCCATATTGTATTCATTTCTATGCTTGGTCGGCTCAGGAGATTTTTGTGGCCTAGCATATGTGCTGATACCTTACGAATTTTCCAATGGTGTTCTCTGTCTATGATCTCAACCTGATTGCACAGAGAAAGGTGATCTCCCTTCTCTCTCAATATGTGGTCAGCAAAAAATCGCAATATGATCATTGGTAAAAAATGGTTGCTGACAACATTAGGTTTATAATACCCAAATATTCATACACAGATGTCCTCAAGGACACATGGCACAGTGGATAAAGGCATTGGTTAGATCCAGTGACAGAACCCAAAGAGTGAGAGTTCAATACCCGGTTAAGGCAGTGGAGAACTTGGAGAGGGGAATTAACAGGAGATAACTGATAACTGACATCCATTAAACATGGCACATGGAACTAGAACAGTCTATCCCAGTGAGTGAAATAAAGGGTTCAGTTCGACATTTCAACCACCTGAAGAAGGCCGGAGCGTACAACGGCCGAAACGTTGTAATAAATATGGCGACAAAGATGAGGACAATACTCCGAATAATGTAAATAGTGAAAATATTTTTCGTTCAGATTAACTGCCTCCAATGAAATCAGAAATTTATTCTACTCTTTAAATCTGGTTTCTTGGAGAAGATTCCGTGTATTTTATTTTTACATTTCTGATTATCCAGTATAGTCTTTGTCCTATTCCCTTTAGATGTCTGGTGTGTTTTCTTAAAATAATGTTCATCCCCTAGAAGTCCCAAGAGCCACTCGAGGCAGAGGAGTAAAGAAGAGGAAGCACAATTTATGGGGATATGTGTGGAACTCTAGACTTAAAAATGTTAAGATTGTAGTGATCGGGAAAGTATCCACTTGGGGGTCGGTACTAGAAAGCCGCGGTTCCTGGAAGAAATTCCTCGTGAGCGGTTCGCTACAATTTTTGTAGGATAGCGGGTCCTAGCCGTGAAGGTTAGAACTGGTGGGGCTGTTGCTGAAAATATGACAATACAATGTGAAACAAATCTCTTACAACCTCATAAACTCTATTACGTATTCGCAAGGACCTCAGCAACAACGTAGTCTTCAAAGCCTCAACTCTTGTATGGCTGTTTCTAGAAATGTTCTAAACAGTCTAATATTTTCAGACCGAATATAACCATTAGAATCCCTATTTTCACCATACGCAAAGTAAATATTAATATTATTTTTTTTTATGTATGTGACTGTTCGCATTAAATGTCTGGAGATTGAATGATATTAGTTGTATTTTCAATACACCAGCGCTCTCATTAGTATTACGTCCATTCTGTCATTATTGTTGATATGTCCCAGAAAGGCATATATTTGTTCGAAGTAACAAAGTAGTTTTGGACAAATTGTAACCCGGTAGGACAATCTAGCAGGTAACCGTAATGAACTGGTCCTCGTCGTAGTGGTAGGCAATAGGCGTAGGCATTAGGCGAAGGCAATAGGCGTAGCCAATAGACGCTGTCTTGTACCTCCACATCAGTCTGTATTTATGGCTGACACCAGCCAATCATATTACTGTGCGGGGAACCTAGGTGTATTCATATCCATTACATCAATTGTCAACTGGTTGGTTTTGTTGAGTTATTGGATTTTAAATCATTCCCGCCTTTTAGCTAGGTTCTTTGAGGACGTTTTAATTGAAAGATGAGTGTAACTATGGTCTTCTTCGTGTTCCAAGGTCCTTCCAGTTTTCTTGCGATTTCTTGATATTTCTACAGCTTTTAAAATTTTTTTTATTAACATTGCTACTGGTAATAGCGATATTATGAGATGCAATTTCATCATGGTGTAATAGGAAGATTTATTTTTTGAAATATTATTGTTCATTGCCAAAAAACAAACATTAGTTTGAAAACACAACTTCTGAAATAGCCTCGTCTTATCCAGACGTTCATATGGAAAACATGAAATGGCGCCAAACTAGTTTAGAAATCTCTAAACTGGCAGCTGTAGACAACGGCTTTCTCAGGTCAATGGTTAAAAATGGCTTTGAGCGAGTAAAGCATGTGGATCTTAGCAAAGACCATCCTTCTTTGAAAATTGTGAACTGACGCAACACAATTTTAAACAAGTGTAATGTGTTTTAAATGAAAACTACTTTCCTCGATGACTTTAGAGATGAAGATACATAGCGTTTAGAATGCAGTGATTGCACAAGCACTCAATCTATCAAAATTGAGAATGTGGAATTAGTAAATTCTAAACATCTGAAATACCTCGGTGCATAGATAAGTTATAACAATTTTAGTATAAGAGAAAAGGAAATTGAACATAGCATAGACTGTATTAGAGTTAACTTCACCAAACAGCGTAAATATCTACGAAACCAAAACATGAACCGGAAAAACGGGAGACATTTACTTACATAACCCCGTCAGATCGAGATTTTCATATGGATTCCTTGCATGTCGGCAAACCTTCCCAGAAATATCTAAACTGACAGTTGTAAACTACTGATTTTACACATCAGTGGTTAAAAAAAGATCTTTGAGCGAGTGAATCCGGTGGATCTCGGCAAAAAGTCACCTTCTTTGGACCGTGTGGCCTGGCGCTACATAATCACAGATAACTGTACAGAATAACACAAAACCCATCACTTGAGGACTGCCATCACCAGTAACAACTAAAATAAATATCACGTGTAACTCGAAGAGTAAATAATGACACAATGAAAATATTTGACATTCCACACTACTACTAACAAAAGATTAGGAAGGAAACCTCCATCAATACTGGAAATAGTGATAACAGCTACTGGACGTCATGAAATAGTGTTTTAAGAGAAAGATTTCATAAATTTCAACATTATAACTAAAAGGGAAATATCACCATTCTGTAAAATCACATTTCAGTGATCTTAAGTCTCTTCTTTATCTGGGAAAATTTTATCTATTTTATTCTCTATATTTTATATTTTATCTATTCTATTTCTATAAGAAAACTGATATTGCATAATAGTTCAGTTGTCTTTTCTTTTTTTTCAAACAAAAGTTTCTTGTTTCTTAATAAGAAATGTGCCAGATAAAAAAAGAAAAAAGCTGAAATCACTTGAGATAAACCAATCACAGCAACAACTAAAATGGATGGCACGTGTAACTCGAAGAGCAAATAATGACATCGTCAAGATGTTCACGTTTTCCACTCCTTTTAATAAAAGCTTAGAATAAAAACCCTGTTAATACTTGAAAGAGCGACAACAGGCATTGGACGTGAGAAAAACATTTTACTGAAATAATTTTTTTAAGAGAAATATTTCATAATTCTAAGCCTAATGAGACACTGGCTGCTCAGTCAGTGAATGCTAAATGTTTTCTTGTAGGGAGGCTGGTAATATTATCATTACCATTATGATGTGTTCGTTTATCCAATTATAGCACTCTCATAAATAGTTCCAAATACAATGCACTAGAAAGAATTAGTATTAGTCAGACGTTTCATTTAGCAGAGAAACCAATATTACGATAAGGAAATAATTCTAAACTAACTGCAATCACACTATTGTTTTCAGCTCGGAAGAAATACTGAAACATTCTCTTTAATACAATTAATTTAAATATATTATCAGCTTAAAATAAGAAGAGGGATTAAGAATTTTAAAAATAAAGAATAAATGATAAAAATTGTTTTATTTAAAGATTCATTTAATAGATTTAATTGGGAATTCGCATTCCGAGAATCGATTAAAATGAATCTTTTAAAAAAGCTCCAATTGAAATAATAGTAATGTGTAATGCGAAGCATTCATAAAACAAATAGAATTCCTATCGGGATTCATTATTAGTGGGTGTAATCATTTCTTAAATTACGCAGATGTGACTGTGTTGATCACACATACAGACACACAGACATACACACACGCACACAATCACACACTATGTGAACACATAATCAAAGATCTGTAGCAAGCGGTAAGAAAGGACTGACTATCAATTATAAGATAGAATATACGGTCATTAGTAAAAGAATATATGGTCATTAGTAAAAGAAACAGTCCGATATGCGAGCTACGATGTGGCGACCTCAAATTCAAGCACGTACAAACATAACTTTCTGAGAATTTTTTTCATGAGGCGATAGAAATAGGAAACCAAGATACGAAAGCACATTGGAATAAAGAAATGCTAAGCAAAATATTAAAATAAAAGTGAGAAAAGTTAGAAATAAAAAAAAGAAGAAACTTGAGAAAATGTGGTTCTACAGAAGGATACTATGAATACCATGGACGAAACAGGTGAGCAACGAAGAAGTTTTAAGGAAAATAAATTTAAAACTGCACTTATATTTCTCACCTGAATCCATCCTTCAAATCTATAAATCAACCATTCGTCCTTGTACGGAATTCTGCTGCCATATATGGTCTGGAGCCCCTGCCGTTCGTCTGGAGGCCCTCGAAAGAAGCCAGAGAAAGATATGCAATGTGATAGGTCCTGATCTAGCATCTCGTCTACAGTCGTGTTCTCACAGACGTGCCATTGCTGCCCTCTGTCTTTTCTACACGTATTTTCACGGCAACTGCTCCAACTAGCTACTTTCACTGGTTCCCAAACTGCATGAATTGAAGCGTGCTACTAGGTTGTCAACTCAGCCCTACCTTTTCACTGTTTAAACGATTAAATGTATCCGTCTCTTCTCCTTCAACAGCTTCTTATCTAGCACTTCTCGTCTGTGGAACTCCCTTCCTCTTATTTGCTTCTCTGACGGCTAAAGTCTTCAAATATTCAAGTGTAATGTCAACGACATCTTCTAATGTTTTGATCTTGTTCCCCGTCCATCTCTATATCCTTTCATTGAACACCCCTCTTTACTCTTCCTCTTACTCTCTGTAACCCCCCTTTTTGCGTGCTATTGGCAGTCCTGCCTTGCTTGGGGTTAAATGCTTAAAAAACATTAGAACAAGAAAGAAATTATTGAGATTTCTGTGACGAATAATAGAGAAATATAACTTGGAAAATTGAACACTCACAAAACATAGAAGTTAAGTGGAACAGAAAGAAGCGGCGGATCATCTACACAACTAGGGAGGCAGACCTGGAAGTTGGATTCAGTAAATACACAATTACTGCTAAGAGCTACAATGGATAGGATGTTGTGGAGAGCCATGAATATCCACGTCCTGAAGGGACTCGGAACATAAAAGAAAATGTTCGGAATAAATCAATATTAACATGTAATATGCCACGTGTGTGTTTTATTCTTTTGTAACAGTTTGTTTAAATGTAGACAACAAAACCATTCTATTTGAGAGCATGCACTTGGTACATAATACACCTTTTATGACAGCTTGAAAATATTTATGAGTATGACAGATGAAAAAAAACTTTGTCAAAGTGAAGAGAAATAATAATAATAATAATAATAATAATAATAATAATAATAATAATAATAATAATAATAATCGTACCAAACAAACTGATGGGGACAATCAGTTTGTTTGGTACGATTATTATTATTATTATTATTATTATTATTATTATTATTATTATTATTATTATTATTATTATACCCATCAGTGGTTACGTAGTGTAGGGTTAAAAGCTGAAACTGAAATTTTTATTATTGCTGCGTAAGACTAATTCTTATTAAGTAGAAATTACCAGCCACGTATGCTGAAAATTTTTGTTGACTTCAAATGTAGCTTTTATGATAAATATCCAGAAACAATGATCATATTGTATCAGGATGCACATAAAACACGGCATGATAGAGTGGGTCATCATTATCTGCACTGGAAAATATGCCACATTTACGGAAAGTAAACTGCAAGAAATTGCTATGAATACAAATCAGACAATCAGACCAGATTACAGACATAGGACCCTTAACAATTTTATTGGACTTTACAATACCTACAGACAGAACAATCAAATCTAATTGCCAAGATATCGTGATCAAAGACCCTCCACCCCTACCAAAACAAGAAAAAAGGAATACGCCCTCTTATTTATATGGCAGATTGTAATGTATATTTGAAGATCTTTAAAAAACTATCAAAGAAAAATTTATCTTGAAGTGGAAATCTAAACAAAATTGGCACAGGAAGACATCAATAATTCCAGTTGTCGTTGGAGCACTCGGATTTCTTGGAAAAAGGTTCCAGTAGACTCATTGAAGGGATTCTTGGTACCCAGTTAAAGAAATACAAATAATTCTACCCACAAGAGATTTATTTATGTAAAATGTGCGTGTGTGTGTGTTTTAAAGTTCAATGGAAAATGTCATGAAGCCATCACTGACCTTAGGTCTCTGGTTGGGACCCGGAAGGAAATGTGTATTCAACAGAAATCAAAGAAAATACTACTACTGTTACTACTACTACTACTGCTACTACTAATAATAATTGTAAAATATATTTAGATTAAACGTGAAAAGTTTCTAATAAAACGTAATAAATATCGGTTACATGTATACAGTTATTTGAAGGTATATATATAAAATAGTATTAAAATATTAGAAGGAAAATATTTAGAAGATAAATATCAAAATATAAGTATAAAATTAAGAATAAAACAAAATATACCACGGTATGTAATAGCAAATTTTCGAATAAAAAATCACACGGCAGCTCGATGCAAAAAATGTATTAAAAAAGAGGACGTGATGACGTCGACATTTTTGTAGATAATGCCATAACATCATAAAAATATGTATCATGGATAGTAATAAATACATTGCACTTAATGTATGGACTGACCTAAGAAGAAAAAAAAAATCTGTTCGATTTGTGATGAAAACAGCACAGATCATAAAAAAAAAGTCTTCAGTGAAAATTCGCAGTTAGAAAAATTGGGTCAGAACAAATATCAATAAAAAAACGTTCCAGGATAACAATAAAACGAAACTTTTACAAACATTTTTCATCAAGTTCAATTGAAAGTGTGGAAGAGACGACATTTTAGCATACAAGTTTATATTTTATTTGAAGAATATATGCATTGAAAAATAAAAAAAAAATATCATGGCGACAAATTAATGGTCTACGAAGTAGATATTTTCTCCTGCCCTATGTGAAAAAGGTATGTATATTTTTATATATAAAGAACAAGTTTAAAGAAATGTATGAGAGAGTGAAAAAAAAGTTTTCGTGTAGCGCGTTTCGTCCTTGTAGAGTTTTATCGAACTTAACTGATATTACTTTGATGCGACTACACATGCGCACAATGAAATTTTGTTATTAAATTTGCCACATTGCGAAAATAGAAAATCTAACAAGAAAAGTGAAACATTATAAGTACCCGGATGAAAATTTACTCTCGATGTTCTAGCGATCAAAGTACTTAGTACAGGTATACCTCACCCTACGTCGTTAATTGGTTCCAGAGGTCACACCTTATGTCAAAAAACGACTTAAGTCGAAATAACGATACTATAAACCGCTAGTAAGCACTTCCCATTGCCTTTTACAGTATTTATGATGTGTACCTAGTCTATTCTGAATAAAATAATTAATTTCCACCTTACCTTCCAGCGATATAGACTTACGCTTAGAATTAGCACTTGCATTTGGAATTTTATTCGGAGCCATGGACAAAAATGTATTCTAAATCACAACTGAAATGTAATTGAAAGAACATCAACGTCAGAGCATAGATGTAAACAAGTCTGAATTTAAAATCGATGTTGGAGCAGAAAACAACAAACGAGTGCAGTCTTTCGGCAGGAATTTGAAATAAGAACATCTTCTGAACATACTTTATTATAAACATAAAAAATGTCTTAAAAATAATTGTCGGACTTTGTCCATTTCATAATGTGTGACGTCATTTGTTTACTTTTGGATACGCAATGAGCAGATATGAATGTATGAGAGAAAATCATAGAGAATTGTGTTTAAAAACAGTAAAATCGACTTGCTAACCGAACGCAACTCTGTGGCCCAATCGGTTAAGGCATGTCAGGCTATATGACGGTTCAGTATGGGATAGAGGTTCGATTCCTGTTGGATAACGCATATTTTCTATGAAAATTCCTCGGACATTCAGGCCGGTAAATGTTGTTGATACTGTTTATTATAAACAGAACATTTACTTAAATATTTGTATCTATAAAAAGAATGTAGAAGCATAAAAATGTCTTAAAATTATTATGCTAATTTTTTTTTTATTATTTTGTTTTGGTTATGCGTTGCTTTCAATCTGTCTTGTGAGTATCAAACTCTCCAAACCTCCTTTTCTCATTAGGTGCCCTAGAAATATCAATTGTCTCTTTTTGATGTTAAGTGTAAGTGTCCTTTTAGTTTTCAATTGCTTTAAAGGTCTATCTTTGCTTATATGTTCGGTCCATGGTATTCTCATCATCTTTGTGTAAAATCAAATCTTTGTTGCTGCAGGTCTCTTCTTCATCTGTGAAGAGAACGTCCAGTATTCAATGCCATATCGGAAAACTTATATTACGTAAGAGTACAGTACTCTTTTCTTTGTTTCAAACGAATAATTTGCTTAGCTTTGGAAAGCATCTTTCACTATCCCAAAGACCCTTCGAATTTAATTTGCACACTTTACTTCCTCTTTTCAAACACTTCCCAGATATCTAAATTATTGCATTTGTTTTGTTCTAGTATTTCCAATTTATAATTTGCATGATTGATCTTCCTTTTCGTAACCACCATTAAGATTGTGGTCGCTAATAATGAATCCTTCTGAGACTTCTACTTTTCTCAGAATCATCTCAATGTAATTATGTTTGGTCAGAAGATAAATCCTTTTCTTGCACAACTATATATTCTTGTATATTTACTGAATAAATTTTCTATGCATATGCCGGCGATTTGCTGTCAGTATAAATTATGGATTATTGGAATATCCTTCTCAAATATGTCAGTTCCAAGTGTTCCTTGTGGCGTACTTTCTTCAACGCTTATTCCCAAAAGGTAAACATTCATCAGTGTTATACTTGAGGCAAAATGTAAACATTGCTCACGTATTGGAATCGATGTCCTTTTAATAAATTTACGGTTTTCCTATCGTTATGCTCTCCAGTTTATTCATATTATTTTCGCATTAAGTAATGATCTAGGAATTTCAAACCGAACACTTTATTTAAACCGCTAGTGTAGATTTTCCCACCCCGTTGTCCACGTTAGGGGAATTAACTCGTGTTGAATAGTTTGTATAATGTGAGACATCGACATGAGCAGAAGAATAAGCTCAGAAAGGTTTGCTAATACAAATTATCTTTCTTAGCATGGAAAGTGGAATAAGTCAAACTTCGGTTAGTAGTTGGATGATGGGTGATTTAAATTCTGTCTAACTTAAATATAAAAGATTATTTATCAATGTCATATCTGGGTTGGGGGGGAGACAAAACTTTGCAGGCCTCCGGCTATTCTCTGGCTATCCCATGGAAAATGTTCTGATCATATGGCTTGTTTTGAACTCACCTAAGTTTATTTAGTAAGTATGCATTAGATATACTTACTGAATATGATTTGGGATATCACATGAAAGAAAAAAATGTGAAAATTAAACATACAAGTTATACGGATAGAGGATTTGAGTGATGACCAAAGAATAACATTACAAGCGGTCTTATATATTGTATTTAAATTTTACAATCGATCCATTTATTTTCCACAAAAAATATGGGGGAGAGTGAATGGATCTTGTAATGAGAATCAGTGACTGGCCAATTTTACTTCATGAAATCTCTTCGACTTGTTAGGTCTTCTGATTGGCAGGGCCAGGAAATGTATGTTCACTGACACCCAATAAAAACATCTGGGTTAAACCCGTGGTATTCATTTTCCCCGTGGGGTCATTATTTACGTGAACGCAGTGAATGAACGACCCACTCTGTTAGAGGAAATTACTTTGCAGACAATATAGCTAAAATTATATTCTACTGACTTTTGGCATAGAAATTTTGGCTCAATGTATTATGTAAGCATTATTACTAGTTTCTAAGACTAGTCTAGTTTGGTAGAACGCCACGATTTGGGGAAGGCATGAATATCAATATCCCTGCTCAATAGTAATGCATGTTATTCAGCGATAGAGTGTTTATGATGTAGGTGCCAAAGTTGGGCCCACAGAAGTAAAACACGGAACACGGATTAGATGTAAGAAAGATATATTAACAACAGGTTACAGACATAGTGTAAGCAGAGCTTACTATAAGTTAGTGTTTAACACTGGTAGTCGTACGAGACTCTCACTGTCTCTCTGTGTCACTTCTGTCACTCTCCTGTAGAGTGCTATGTCGCCTACTTAATATAGGCCTGGAAGAGTCTATTGTGGAGGTAGTTTCCGGTCTCACAATACCCTCCTTCCAAAGAGTTTTCTTTTTGAAAGGAAGAGAAAAAAATAAAACAATACTTTTTCCTCTTGGGATTTATTGTTTCTCAGCTGGAAGTAGAGATCTTGATGCATGAGCCACAGATTTTCGCGAACCGTCTGGCAGTATATGTAATATGCAAGCGCCTATGCCGTACGAGCTTGCATCACTTGCGACTATGATGTCGAGACTAAGGTCGAAATGTGTGAGAGAGAGGTCTGAAGTAAGTGTTTTCTTGATCTTCTCGAATGCGTCTTGGCATTCCGGGGTCCATGACCATGGTTTGTCCTTTTTTAAAAGTTGGTTTAGAGGCCCTCTCAAATTTTGCATGTTCTTAATGAACCCTAGGTAAAAGTTAGCTAGGCCGAGGAAGCTTTGTAACGCCTGAATGTTATCTGGGGCCGGCATGCTTCTGAACGCGTTGGCTCTTTCTGGATCCGGCCGACGACCATCTTTATTTATAATGTGATCTAAGTATTTAATCTCTGGTAAGAAAAAGTCACACTTTGCCCCCTTAACCTTAAGTCCGTATTCTTGTATCTTTTCGAAAACGTTTATTATATGGTTCCGGTGCTCTGACGTAGTTTTACTAGTAACTATTATATCATCCAAATAGACTGTTGCGTAGTCAAGATCGCCCAGCATGGCGTCCATGACCTGCTGGAAAATTGCAGGCGCAACCTTTACTCCAAAAGCCAGCGTGTTGTATTTGTACAACCCTCTATGGGTGTTTATGCAGAGCAATTTGGAACTTTCTTCTTCCACCTCTATCTGAAGGTATGCGTCCGAGAAGTCGATTTTAGAAAAAAAAATTCCACCATTGAGTTTATTGAAAATTTCTTCAGGTTTTATGAGAGGATAGTGGTGATCTTGCAAGGGATTGTTTAACCCCGTGGAAAAATCTGCGCATACTCGTATTTGATTGGACTTCTTTTATACGTAGACCGTAGGTGCTGCCCATTCGCTGAAATCTGTTTTTGACAGAATACCTGCTTGTTCGAGTCTATCTAACTCTTTATTGATTTGCTCTAGAGCAGCGAAAGGGACATTCCGTTTCTTTTTGAATACCGGTTGTGCACCGTACTTCACCTTGAACTTAGCTTTCATTTTAGTACATTTCCCAAGGCCGCCAGAAAAAACCTGGGGAAATTGTTGTTCCTTTTTTAGATTTACCAAATTGGACTTTGTATTTTGTATCTTGCGACAAAATGTACTCATTGGGCAATCCCAAAGATTGAGTTTTTCTATCCAATCAGTTCCAAATAAGTTGTCTGAAGTTTTTAATACGTAGGCTTTGAGCTTTTTGGTAACTCCATTTAGTGTTGCTGTAAGTATTACCTTGCCTAAAATGTTAATATTTTCGCCAGTTACGGATTTTGCTGTTTTATCCAGGTCGGCTTGTTCAATTTTCGCCAAGTACGCCAGTTAATGGTTGAAATATCAGAACCCAAGTCAAGCTGGACTTTAATGGACTTATTGAAAATATCCACAGTTACATATTTTCTTAACTTCCTATCAACAATATTGTCAGATTGGGCTTGCCTAATTTTATTTTTGGGTTTTCTCGTTCTGTTGGCGTACCAGCACGAAGTTAACGTATGCCCACTTTTATTGCAATTTTTGCAATATTTTTTGTTATTAACTGGACAGAATTTCATCCAATGCCATTTACCACAATGGTAACATGGTCCTGGCGGTTTCTTTAACCTCTTTGGGGTTTGGTTACTGCGGAACTTAGGACATGAGATTTGCCTTTTGTCTTTTTGAGGGGAATAGGAGGTAGACTTGCTTCTGATTTTATTAATCTGAGTCACACCTGATTCCTCGATAGTGTTTGAGTCAAGCTTTACATATATTACTCTTTGACCGTCCTCTGGCAGTTTTTGGAGAGTCAATCCTTGTTAGTTCCCGTCGTCTGACTTCAGCGTCTTCTGCAGATACTAGACCTTGTGCGAAAATTTAAGCACTTAAAATGATCGGCAGTCAGATCGGTTAGTTTAAAATCATTACATAGCTTGTTTATCGATGCTGCAAACGTTAGAATATCTTGCTGGTTGTCTTTGACTGTGTTCAGGCATTTCCAACGTTTGTGGAACAAGGTTGTGTTAGGCCCGAATAATTCCGATAGGAGCTTAATCGTCTCTGAAAAATCCAAGTCAGTCGTTTTCTTGGGTAGTATGAAGTCTACGAACCTACTATGTTCTGTAGTTCCCAGTTTTCTCAATAGAAGATAACTATTTTTTTCACTGGGCCATTGTTCACAGTCTACGTTGAAAATAGCTTCGTAGCGCATGTAAAAAACCTGGAACGTTTTGTCTTCCTCTGGTACGTATTCAAAGATTTCCATTGAATTGTCGATTATACTCTGGGAGAATATTGTATCTTTTTCAGAGTTTGAGCCTTTTAATGCATTTACGAGTAATTCTTTAAGTTGTTTCTGTTGTAGTTCAGCATTCTGAGGCGTAATTTTTTGGAATTCCATTTGCTGTTTATGTAAATCCCAAAATAGTTGTTGTTGTTGTCTTTCTTCTGATTTTTGTTTCTGGTCCAAATTTAGTTTTAACATTTGGGCAACTACTTTTTGCAAATCTTCCATATTTAAAAATGACAGCGCTTTTTTGTTGCTTTGAAACACGTGTACTAAGAGGAGGTACACAAAAAAATCTTGATAGATTTTTGTTCCTTTTTTTTTCTCTTTTACAGAAAAAAAAATATGGACAGACAATAATTAAACTAAACTAATTATGTGTGTTTAGCTTTTTTTTCCCGTGGTTCCGTTAATTTTAACGTAATTGAATAATTTTTCCCCACACATGTGTTTTTTTTTTGTGTGTGTGGGTGTGTAGAAATTGTTCTCGTATTGGACAGACTTTAATATTCCGTAGATGTCGACTCACTAGTTTGTCAATGGCCTTTGGTATTGGAATATATGTGGACGCTGGGTGTTTAGCTTTTAAATCGCTAATGTATTAATACCAGCTTAATTTCACGTTCAACACTGCTGTGGGAACGCGTGGAGTTTGTGTATTTTTCGAGTACTGTCGCTATTGATACGGTGAGAACGAAATTCTCGAATTTTTCTGTCGCCACTGTTGTGGGACTGGCAAAGTATTGCGGTTTTCGACGTGAATGCGTTTCCCGAATTCTTCGTAGACCCAGAAGTGGGATTGGTAAGGTATTTAGGTTTCGCCGTGAGTGCGTTTCTAGAATCCTCGTCGCCACTGATGTGGGTACCAAAATTGGGCCCACAGAAGTAAAACACGGAACACGGATTAGATGTAAGAAAGATATATTAACAACAGGTTACAGAGATAGTGTAAGCAGAGCTTACTATAAGTTAGTGTTCAACACTGGTAGTCCTACGAGACTCTCTCTGTGTCACTCTCCTGTAGAGTGCTATGTCGCCTACTTAATATAGGCCTGGAAGAGTCTATTGTGTAGGTAGTTTCCGGTCTCACAATAGTTTATAAAGTCATTGAGTTTTGATTAATGTATTAATAATTTCACCCTGGAATTTTTTGTTGAGAAAGTATTGTGATGATTTTCTTACATTTTTTTTCACCTTATATTCTAATTCGTCAGTAACAGATTACCGAGGCTTTAGCATTCCGTAAAAACGAATTCTACTAGAACACAGAATTTCCTCAGTAATTCCATTTAGCTTCCGAAATATGTCTGTTGTTCTCCTATATCTAGGAGACATTTTTGCGTAATGAATCCAATTTAACCACCGTCTATCACAAGTTCAAAAATGAATTTCTCTATCATACAAGAACAGGGAAAAAAGTTTATATAAAACCAATCTTTCTAACATCGGAATTTTTCCTAAGAATTATGAAAGAGATACTGCAAATGATTGCGTTCACGAGAAATTAAGAGCGATACCAAATTTGAAAAGAATACATTCTGACTTTTTGCTTCAATATTATCTATAAAATACTGATTGGGGTGACCGAATAGTTAGAATGTTAGCAATCCGAACACGAGCCCCGGGGTCAAATCTAAATAAAAAAAGAAAGGTGACTATTTGATGATATCAGCATGAGGAGACGAATCCAGGGTGTCGTCCTATGGAGAAGTGCCTGAAAAACATTTGACCCAAGACTTGTGGCCCGATGAAACTGCCAAACAGTTGTAATTGACCAAAGCCACCACGGCCACGGTGACTTGTGAATTTGTGCTGTTTGTACTAGCACAAATTCACAAGTCATCGTGGCCGTGCTGGCTTTGGTCAATTACAAATTATCCCAGACTAATGCCATGGAAATCAGACGCTGACTCTGAGTTTCGAAGAAACGCAAATGTAACTGTAACCCTAACCGATTTATATATATATATATATATATATATATATATATATATATATAGTAACAACAAAAAAGAACAGTAAGTTATATAATCCGGTGTTCGTATTGGTATTTTTATTTTTACCAAACAGTGCTTCGATGTACATTTACAAATCATAAATATAAATTAACCGATTTAAAAATATGGTTCCTTCGCTACATATGAATTACCATGTTTCAAAAACCGAAGCTAAAATCTTCAAATTTCATAATTCGTTGAAAAATGCACCACTGCCCTACCTACACTCTTTTTCGAACATAACTCATAATTGATACAATAATAGTTAATAAAAATGAACACGCTACCGCCCCTGTCTAAATGATTGGATTTCTCAGTATCCTTGGAAAAAAAAAAAAAAAAATGAATGTATGCGCTTTTAAAACTCAGTAAATCTAAAAATAAATTATTCCCAAATTCGCTTGAAGATGAAACAGAACTAATGTTTTTTAATTTAATAATATAATTAAATTTGAAGTTTTTAGCTTCGCTTTTTGAAACATCAGCGAAGGAAACATATTTTTAAATCAGTTAATATATATATATATATATATATATATATATATATATATATATATATATATATATACAAAGATCTTGTTTTTCGCTATGAAGAGCTAATGTTTTTGCAAAGTAATTAATTCTTAATAAAGGTTACCATTTTCGTGACGCTTTAATTAGACTTTTGATTAACTCTCTCCTGTTCCAAAGTTGTTTTCTTTTCCACGTTAGTTTTGCATTATATACAGATAAAGTAACCAATTTTGTCCGATTCCGATATTATAGAAATATTTCCTTTGTCGAAGAAAGCGAACTCCACAAAACAATGTTAATCAATCCGCATTTTTATACGACTACAGATTAGTCCGGGAAAAGCGTGAGCTTAGATAAAGGAGTCACGCTTGTTCAGGCCTCATGTGGCTGTCAGGAAAATGAACATAATTGGAATAACTAAGGAAATATTGTCTTTTAAGCTGCCAAAATAAAACTTTAATTAAACTCGCGGCCTCATCGTTTTTAACATTTTTTTTTCAAACGGACGACTTTTGAAATCGGATATGTACTTGAAGGAACAAGAGCGAGTATCCATTGCAAAATATTTATAAATCTTGTGAAAATGTAGCATATTACCTTTTTGTGATAGATAAACAGATACCGGCAAACAAACAAAGAAACACACAGATATATATATATATATATATATATATATATATATATAGATAGATAGAGAGAGAGAGAGAGAGAGAGAGAGAGAGATGATGAAATATATTCTTAAGGTGAGCTATATTTATGGGATAAATTGCTCAATATCAGAGATAGAGCGTGTGTAAATATAAAAGTGAACATAGAAGTCAACACTTAGAGGCGACAGTCTGTTTCATGCTAGACGCAATCGTCAGGCCACGAGAATTTTAATCAATTCCCATTCGTGGCCTGTCGCCTCTAAGTAAGTGTTGACTTCATTGTTCACTTTTATATATATATATATATATATATATATATATATATATATATAAAATATATGTGTTTGTGTGTGTGTGTGTATCATATATATTTATATATATAAAAGTGAACATTGAAGTCAATACTCAGTCTCTAAGTGTTCACTTCATTGTTCACTTTTATATTTACATGTGCTTTATCTCTGATATTGAGTACGTTATCCCATAAATGTAGCATACCTTAAAACTATATTCCTTCATATAATATATATATATATATATATATATATATATATATATATATGTGCGTGTGTGTGTGTGCATGTGTGTGTGTAACTAATTTATAGTTTTAATCTATGTTATATTCATAGTCAAAAGTGCGCAATGTTAAGAATTATGGGTAGCAAGGTCATGTATTTCCAGTTTATTGTATTATCCTAACGTCTATTTAGTCGGCGGCCACGGTTATATTTCAAATTATTTTAAAGCTTATTTGAGTAGAAATAATTGTTGGTTAGAATGCGGTTATTTTAGTGGTTATTTTATACAGTTGTTTTTTACTTTTAACTTAATGTTAATTATCATTGATTACTTAGGGTATCTTGTATTTGTTCATTTATACTCTTTTCTTTATTATTATTATTATTATTATTATTATTATTATTATTATTATTATTATTTAATTAAATGACTACTGATTATTCGTGCATTGTTAATTTGTATATTATTTATTTGCTTAATTCGCCTATTGTTTTATTTAGTTTATTTTATTCATTTTTATCCTTTTGGGTTTCGTTGCACAGAAGGATGCTGAGAATACCATGGATGAAACATGGGAGAAACGCATAATAAAAATGAAAAATTCGAAAACTCAGAGCACATATTCAAGACAAGAGAGAAAAAGCGTGTAATTTAAATAACGTAAATGGCTGACAGAGCAGGAGCTGGCGACGAATATCGAGGTGGGGAATACTGCTTAAATCTAGAAAGGCTAGGACCATGGTCACTTGAGTTATGAAAGGACACGTTATATGGAGGAATAAGGAGCTAGATTTCGGTATTTGATCTCAGTTAAAGAAAAATGCCATTCTATGCTGATATTGAAGGCAATAAGGTCCTAGCCATTTCGAATATCTTCTTCTTTGCCTTTTTACTTATTTTTTTACTTATTTAACATTGTAAAATATTTTACGTATCAACATTGTTTATATAAAGAAACATGAAAGGAAAATAAAGTGGTAAAAGCTGAGAAAAAGAGAGAAAGCGAGAGAGAGAGAGAGATTGAGAGAGAGTGAGAGAGAGACAAAAATATAAATAATTTATACGCATTTTTTGGGGGGGATAATAATGGTCTAAGTGATACAAGTTTTACTAATTAACCCATAGCTGGAGGGAGAGGAGGTGGATTTTACGTACGTAAATATGATGCACTCAACTAGAATTGGAACTTAGCTCTCTGATTAACAATTTCAAGTCATTAACCATTACGTCACCCGCACATCCATGATTACAGCAGCTGGTATTCAAAACGCGTTCTCCCATGTAGTCACTGGCCATGCCCGACGTTGCTTAACTTTGGTGATCGATGCTTGAGCGTCATGTGGCCGTAAGCCTGTAAAAGAAAAGAACGAATGAAGGGAGGAATAACCAATCAATATCGACTAAATGTCAAGGAAATTAATTGGCTAAGTGGAAGCAGAGAATGTAAGAAGAGAAGCAAGAAAAAAAAAACTTTATGCATTAAGATCAGTGACGGATTTAATGCAAATCTAAATAAGTGCCTGCTTCAGAGCTTGAAATCGGTAGGGCCCTAAAAAATGAGACAATTTTGGTGAGTTGAGGTTTAAAAATTCTAACGAAAGAGATAATCGAACTTTATATAAGATAAGGGTTGACCAAGTTATAGACCTGATATTAAATAATTATGGAGTAGAAATTCATGTAAAAACAAGAAAGAAAGGAAGAAAAAAGAATTCTCTCTAAATTCAAAAGTTTCACTGAAGAATATTTGGCAAATAAAGTAATATATTGAAATGAAATTTAAATTATATTGAGAACAACCTGAAGGAAAATATTTTACAAAGGAGGAAAAGATTTTCCAAAACTAACACAAAATCTGAAGAAACAATATACACTGAAAACATTCAAGTCTTGTCTAGAATGATTTATTGACACTTAATATCGGATGACGTGTGACAAGCAAACAATATATTTTGGTCCATCCTTCGAAGAATTCTTTTCCGTTATTCTTTTTACATAGTTCCATTGTTAGCCGTTTTTAGGTATTAACGAACAAGTTTTCCTCCAGCGTCCTGTATATGTTAAAAATATACAGAAGGATAATAAACTGCATAAAATAATTTGAAAGATTTAAAGTTTATATTACAATTTTTCAAGTTGATATCCATCAAAACTGGATGATGAATTATCCATTTGTTTGGTGCAAGCATTTCAAGCATTTGTTTGACAATATCGTTTAATTATAAAAAGTCGTGTATTAATATTCAGTCTTCAGAATATACGGCTGTCTGTGACCGTTCGAAAACATCCCGACAAATTCTATTTTCAATCATAAAATAATGATTCCTCAATGAATTTTTACCAATATTTTAAAACTGAAGAAAAAATGTGCTTAAGAGAGTCAAACAAATGATAATTTAAGGTATACGGCTTTGGAGAATACATCGCCATGTGTGGAAGAACTTCTCATTTTAGCTATGGCGTTCTTTGCTCTGTTCGATTAGATTGTTCTTAACTCTTGAAGAGTTAAACTCGGATCTTAAAACTAAAATTTGACTAAAATCAAAATACGTAAATTGCATTGAAATTTTCTAAAGGAAATTGATTCTCCACCCAACTTGTTCATAAAGACTTCTAAATCACGGTATAGACTAAATTTCCTCAGTCCTCTGAGAAGAAAAACAATTGCTTAACAAATTTATGCGCATTGACCGATAAAAACAATAGCTGTCTATATTTATGAGATGAGGTATTATGTACACTATTTACATTATTCGGACTATTGTGCTCATCTTTGTTGCCATATTTATTTCAACGTTTCGGCCGTTGCATACTCCGGCCTTCTTCAGGTGGTTGGAATGTCGAACTGAACCCTTTATTTCGCTCACTGGGGTAGACTCTTCTAGCTCCACGTGCCATGTTTAATGGATGTCAGTTATCAGTTATCTCCTGTTAATTCCCCTCTCCAAGATCTCAACTGATTTAACCGGGTATTGAACTCACACTTATCGGGTCCTGTCTCTTTATCCACTGTGCATGTGTCCTCAAGGACACATGGTACAGTGCATAAAGGCGTTAGTTAGATCCATTGACAGAACCCGAAGAGTGTGAGTTCAATACCCGGTTAAGTCAGTGGAGAACTTGGAGAGGGGAATTAACAGGAGATAACTGATAACTGATATCCATTAAACATGGCACGTGGAACTAGATCAGTCTATCGCATTGAGCGAAATAAATACATTTTTCCTAAATTGGGGATTGACAGTTGTCTCTCCTAAAACTCTCTTAAAATTTATAAATTTCTATAAAAACAAATACAAATTTCACTCAAGATCAAGTTATTGAACAAAATCAAAACTATTGAAACAATAAGAAATATCAAATTAAGCTACTGAATAATATAAAATGCATTTGATATTATTTATTTATCAGACTGCAAACGGCGTACTGTAGTCTCTTTCCTGGGGCATAGGATTCAAAATCACTATTTATCCTTGGCCGTACCAAAAAAGCGTGATTGACTCGCGATATTTCTGCATATTTTGGGTGTGCTGCATGATGTTTTTAAAACAGACAATGCGATCTTGGCTCATCTTACTTTTGTTAAAAATTATGAATCAAAAATATCGTTCTTCGGAACGGTATTGGAAGGAATTACATCTGTACGGTTTTGAATTCAAAGTTTTGTTTTTTCGAAAATTGTTGACCTGCTAGGTCTATAGAACCCGGAGAGTTTCACTATTTTATTTGTAGTTGGTAGGGTTGAAGGAAAGATCGGTTAATAATTTTTTTTCTGCGTATTGACGTAACAATTTCGGTTGGAATTTGTTTGAAGCCGCACTGCTGATCCCATTTTCTGCGTTGATAGCAGATACCTTAACCTTCACCTCCCATTCGGTACCTTGTATACATAATTTTAATTAGGAGGTTTTCTGCCTGGAGGACAAACCCGTGTTACTATATACAGTCTATTATTAGCCGGTCTCGTTTGAAAACAGACAAGCTTAATTGCCGGTAGTAAATCACCTTGAACGCCAGGAAATGAAACCACATGGTATCCGACTGATAGGAATGATGTTTTATAGCCGGAAATAACATCTTTTGAGAAGTGCTGCTTTTCGTTTAGCTGTTGACTGGTTCAGTAATTGTATTCCGCATCAATAAGTTCAGATGAATGTTCTGAGATTAACAAAGGATTTAACGCTAAGTTGAAAGGAATATTTTCTTATATGACTTTAAATGCTTAAATCAATATTTTCACCTTTGAATATTAAAAGTTTGGTAACTTAAATACATGATAGATTGGGTTTAATTGGCCAATTATAAAATTATAAAACAGTGAATAAGTAAAGGAATAGTTTAAATCTGCTCTCATATTTATAAAGAATAACAATTATTTCTTGTTAATATATACATGACATGTCTTCCCTCTCTCTTTTCTACAAATATTTTCATGGCAAGAATAGTGGTGATGTTTTTCCCTGGTGCCCCGAGCACATAAATTTAAACCTGCTACTAGACTGGCAAATAAGTCAGATTGTTGTTACTGTTGAACGCCATAAAACTGTTAATTCTACTTTAACAGTTTCTTTTCACGCACTTACCACCTTTCCATTTCTTGCTTCCCTGATAAATATAATCTTAAAAAAAAAAACTAAATACAATCTCAATCAACATTTTCTTTTCTTGAACACTTTCAATTTTTTGTACTTCTTCAATCCTCCCCTTTTTTCTCATTCTTTTTCAATCCCTGTAATCCCCTGCGTTATAGTCACCTAGCAAGCGGTGAACCGATTTTATATATATATACATACATATATATATATATATATATATATATATATATATATATATATATATATATATATATATATATATATATATATATATATATATATATATACATTAAGAAATGGACAAAGTCCGACAATTTTTATTTATTAATTTTTATGTTTAACGTTCTTTTTATAGATACAAGTATTTAAGTAAATGCTCTGTTTATAATAAACAGTATTAAATAACATTTACCGGCCTGAATGTCCGAGAAATTTTCATAGAAAATATTCGTCCTTGGACAGGATTCGAACCTGCATCCTATACGGAACCGTCATTTACGCTGACGTGCCTAACCTCCAAAGATCGTTCGGTAGGCAAGTAAATTCGACCATGCCTACCGAACGATCCTTGGCGGCCGAGAGGTTAGGCACGTAAGCGTAAATGACGGTTCCGTATAGTGGAACTATCCTTTATCAAAGGAACACGATGGAAATGAAGATGCAGGGATACTATGTACATAACGTGCCAAGTCTTAGCTGTGAAGGTCTGAACCGGTGGAAATAAGCAATATAACTCGTCCGAACATCTGCCATACTAATCGTGATAGAGGAGTGAGTGCGTATGTTGGGTAAAGGCTGTAAGGTGGAGAATATTTCTTCATCCATAAGACCGCATAATCAGTTTTGAAATCCGTCTAGGTGGGCCAGTGAGAATTGGGCAGAGATATGGCAGCAATACACTACTCTTGGTCTGATCTGATCTTTTGTGTTCTTCTTTATATTCACGATATTATTGATATAATGTAGAAAGAGGGTAGGATTTAGTGGAGAAACTTATGGGATTCCATTACTGACCTTAATATTTTTATAGGGTATATCGTTAAGAATATTTCAATGTGTGGCAAAATTAACGAAAATTGACATTTCTATTAGAATGCAATGATAATAGGCGCTTATCTTCCTTTTAGTGAAGATAAGTGTCTTTATTCCTTTGCTTGGTGTGAAATGATTTAAAAGTCCTAGTATTCACATACGATACCGATAAAGTAATTGGCAACTTTGCTCAGAGTGTCAAAATTTAATTTATGTAAAAACCAACATACAAACGCGCACAACCATACAGAGTATGTGATGTGTTTGTACGTGTATATTATTATGTGTGTGCGTGCTCTTGTTATAGAATCAATTATTGCATGCAAATAGTTAACAATGGTTTTTACAAACTTCTCCCATGACGGCCATTACTATGCAAACTCTTGCTACTTGTTCTCGACTAATCGTATAGTCTCATTTAGCCATCTTTTATATAAACTTTCTCCTAATGCAATGCATGTATTCTAAAGTTTGTACGATTCCATTTTATAGAAAAGATTTTAAAACAGAGAAGACATAATGTAAGTGCTCAACGCCTTAAAGAAAGAAACAGCGCAAACGAAGATAAAAAAAAAAAAAATCTTGTCTCCATATCTCAGCAGATTGTATCTTTTTTATTTGTTAAATATATTTAATATGTTTGTGACTAATTTGAATTTCAATTTATTGATGTTAAATTATATATTGGCCAATTTCTATCCACCGTCATTTAAGTTGTCACATTTGTAACACATAATTTTACAATTTGATGATAATCACCCCATACGACATTTTAAACATCTTTGCATTCACAGATTGACAAACTGAAAAGAGACAATTAAATAGTTGCGACAGTTATTATAAGTGAAAGATCTATGCATGGTTGCAATAAAACGGTCATATTAAAAATAAGAGGGAAGAATAACAAATAAATAAATAAACAAATAAATAAAAGTACCAAAAAAGAAATAAAATGGTAAAAGAAAAGGTCTGAGAAAAAGTAAGGAAAAATGTCAACAAGTTTTTCATTTGTCTGTCAGCAGAATTCAATCAAGTCCTGGATAGATCGCTGACGACAGAAAAACGAAAACCGGTTAGGCTTTTTTTTTCTAATCAACCATTTTTATCGCTATTAACACTATAGTGTATATATATATATATATATATATATATATATATATATATATATATATATATATAATTATTTATTTAAAAATATTATTCCAACACGCTACATAAGAGTTCTCATGTTTCAAAACAAGAGCCGAAAACTTCAATATAATTATTTGAATTAAATTGAATTAAAGTAAACTCTGTTCCATCTTCAAGCGAATTTTTTTTTGAATATATATATATATATATATATATATATATATATATATATATATATATATATATATATATATATATATATATATATATATATATATATATATATATATATATATATATATATATATATATATATAACTATAATATATATATATATAAACTTTATTGTTAACATTTTCTGTTGTTTTAATCCATTCATTTTTATTATAATATTTAATTTTTTTTTACCTCTGGAGACAAGTGTGAACAGGATATCTATCGTCCAGTTCACAATCCTCCCCAGTTATTTGAACAAGAGTCGAGGTATTTTCTTTGTTTTCTGGTAAGAATTGAGTTTCCGGTTCCGTCTAAAGTCTTCTCATATTCTTTCACTCTCAGTAGCCGCTTGCGTCTTAATGGCATTATTGCCTTTCTTGGGGTGAATGGATAAAAAGATATACGTTTCTTATTACTCCAAATGCTATTTCTATGGATACTCATGTTTTACTAGACGCTCTGTTTTTGAAACCGTGCTCTGTTTTTGAAACCGTGCGAAATACGTCTACCGGTATACGTATTGTGAAGACTTCATGAAGAAAATATACTCTCCTTCAGGGTTCGAAACTGCGTGCCACGTTTTCGCGGAAACACCTCCTGAAGTTACCTAAAACAGAGTACGCAGATTGCTTCCCTGTCGGTAAGACCTTTTTTTTTATTATGTCCTTCGGATGCCTAGGCCGGTAGACATAATTCATACTTTAATAGTATTACACAACAGGATTTTAATTTCGCTTTTGGATTCTAGCTAAACAATCAAAGTATCTTCAAAATCTTAACATTTCGATATCAATCTGAACAAACCATCAGCCTGTCCTAATTTCTTTGACGATAGAAATTCCATCTTGAAACGATGTTGTCTATTTCTTAACTCCTCTGGAGAAATACTCGGTGTTTCTTTAGCTCTAATCCTTTTTCTCTAATGAACAATTAATTTTTCCACAAAATGAATTAATCAGCCAGTTCCATAGTACAAATAAGTCTAGGCAATCGACGTCGAGTAAATTCGAGTTGGAATTTGTTAATACATAAACATTAGCTTTTTTTGTTTTACCCGAAAGAGGGATGTTATACGTGATTTTCGCAAGAAAAATTAATTTCTTGCCTGATATGCAGCTTGCAAATTTGTCAGTTTTTCTTAAATTAGGCTTGCCACTTCTGTTCGAAGTTTGTTCAATAATTGTAATATAGCTACCAGTGTCTAATTGAAATCTCACCGTAGCGTTATTTATTTTAGTACATTCAACAAGTTAATTACTCTATTTCTTTGACTTTTCGACTTGCATTAGCTTCGTTTCTGAACTTTTTTTTAAAACTTTTTGTTTTTGTTTTTAAATGGACAGTCCTTTCTGAAATGAAGCATTTGAATAGACAGTCTTTTCTGGGATGAAGCATTTGAATGGACAGTCCTTTCTGGGATGAAGCATTTGATTGGACAGTTCTTTCTAAAATGAAGAATTTGAATGGACAGTCCTTTCTGAAATGAAGCCATAGCATGGGTTAAGTTTTGTATTTATTTATTATTTTGTATTTATTTATTATTTATCTTTTCATAGCTGGTACACTATTTACAATACACTTCATTCTTTTTAACTGAATTCATATTCAGCATTAAAAACTTTTGCTCCCCATTATTCTTCTGCTAGAATCGTTTTCAACCAACAACGTCGGAGGATCGATGACTGATTTTGCTTAATACAAGTGTCTCATCAGTGGAAAATCAGTCTTTAATGCGCTAAATAGAAAAGACAGTTGAACACAATCAAATAGTGGAAGAAGAGAATTATCTATGGCGATGACGATGACAGTTGTAGGAATTCTAGCCGCAAGAATTGCTTGGATCGCGTGCAATCAGACATCCACGTATTCGGCCGAGAGCGAGGATGTCACTTAATTTATTCAACATCACGCGATATCCGCTAACTTTATTTGGTTGAATTCTTGAAGAAAATGGCCGACTTTTGGGTAGCAGGGAGTTCCGGGATCTTGTATAGTTCCAAATCTTTCACATTGCGCCCATCTGATTTCAATATACCTTTTTTTTTGCTCTGATGAAAAGCTTTTGCTATGATTCGCATTTTATTTCTGAACAGACGCTAAATTCTTGTGACTCCAACAATCACATTCTACACTCGACTGATATAGCTTCTCTTGAAGTCGTTTTTTTTTTCTCGTTTTAACTCGTGAATATAATTAGAGAATTTTAAGCTAATCTTACGTTAATTAAAGAAAATAAACCTTTGTATTTACTCTTTTGATTTTAAACCAGTGATTTTCAAACAAGCGGCTATTCGCTTCATGGAGCAGAATTTGTCGTGTCCATGAAAAATAATTAGTTTTAAAAAAATAATTATAATAAAATAATTATAACAATTATAATTATCATTAATTCAGCCATTATAAACGAAAGAGAATCGGCCCCACTTTTCTTCTCCACAAACACAAGCACGTGAAATTTTCAATATCAAACAAGTAGTTAACACGGGCATGTCCTTAACGAAAATTTCATCTCCTTTTAATTTTTTCAGGTCATAATAATGAGATTTATCTTTTAGGGCGCAAAGAAATTCGAGGTAAGAAGACCCTAGAAACTGTATTTTCCAACTAAATTATTTGGATAATCCTTACACACATTTATAAAGAAAACATACGACAAAGACTATATACACTTATTCTTTATCTTATCATTCTGTCGCATTCCGATCCATATTTTATCTCCATTATCAGTACTAGAAGCTATACCTAGCTGGTCGGTCAGTAAACGCGTTCAGTCAGAATGGGGCAAAAACAGCATCATGTTTATATGTAACAGTTTATCTTCTTCAATTACTTCAAAGTATTTTCATTAAAAACATTTAGAATTAATTCATTTACTGATATAACAAGAGTAGTCTGCATTTATTCAATCGAAGTTAGCCGAGGACATAAAGGTGTAAAACAGGCAACAATTATTTTGGAGGTTTCGAAATTCATTTTGTCGGTGTGCTAACAGGGATGTAAAAGGATCCAATTTAGAAAACAATTGTTAAATTTAATGGAAATTGGTTGAAAGATCAAAAAAGAAATAAGAAGGAAATTAGCAAAAATCGCAAGTTTTCGCTATTTACGCGGGTTGTCATTATATGGTTGACACAGTTATCAATTTAAATAACTTAAACAATCTACTTATTGTTGGCTACAATTGGGTGACGTTTGCATTAGATTGCTTGAAAATTCATGGAGATTTTAGTTTAAAATCTGTGTTGAAATCGAGTTGTGTTGAAATCGATTTTTCGTTTTTCGCTGCTTTTCGCTGCTTTTCGCTAAACGCAGTGGCGTAAAAAAAAATGAGATACCGTTGAGCTCGTCATGGTGTAAGTAACCTACATACCGAATTTGAGCGAAATCGGAGGAAAAAACGTTGAATTAATCGATATTTGATCGGTTTTATCGATTACTTATTTAAAAAAAATATCGATTTTTACGTTAAGAACCTATCTCTTACATCGCTTGGATGGATCTTGAGGGAAAAAGTATCACACAGACAGATACACACACACATCCTCTGTTTTATATATAGAGATTACTGTCTCTCAAGTATCGTCACCACATAAGAACCAGATAATAAATAATACTCGTTTTGTTGTTTACACGTCATTCTATTTCTGATTTTTATATATATAAATGTTAGGAGGTTTATAATCATTTACTCAGAGGGCCCTACAATTTCAAGTCGAAAGAGAGGAATTTTACTCAAGAGAGAACTTTGGTATTAAAACAAATAAAAATATGATCTATTAAAATAAGTTTTTAAATTAGAATATATAGTTTCTTAACTGTTTCAATAATTTCCACCATATAAATATAATAAAAAAAGTAAATTTAAAAATAAGTAGACATTAAGATAACTCGAGATTGCAAAGGGAGGAATGCGACCCGGGATTCTGACGAGCATTTCTTTGCTATTTCCGAATGCGAATGAAGGAAAACAGATATATACATTTATGATAAAGAAAAAAAAATGGTAAGACGATATTTTTAGTGTTATATCATTCATCTTCATTCTATCATGAACTAGATTAACGGAGAGATGTTCAATCACAAAACTGGCGCCTACTTATTGAGCTAGGGAATAGCAAAAGTTCTTAATACTTCTGTTTACTTGATGTATTGCTCTCATCTTTAGCCTGGAGGCTTCATTTGCGCTTTTAACAAAAACCATATGCTTCAGAGCTCAATTCTATAACTTCATAATAGAGTTTATGAGGTCGTCTGTCAATAATTTATTCGCTTTCTTCCGTCTATTTTGTGTTCAACTCTGCGGTTTGTAAAATAACGTTTCGACTTCGATCTTATTTAAGTGTATGTTATTTCTTAAAAGGTGTTCTAAGATATTCTCAGTCATTTACTGTATCTGTTTTACAACATGCCATGTCGATATAAAAAAAAAACAGAAGCTTTTTAAAATTTATTCTTGGCTCTCTTTCGATGTAACTAACGTTGATTAAATTAGATTAAAGTTTACATGTTACTTGTGACAACGAGTATGAAACTTTATCTCACGGATAGATATTTACGGATAAGAATCGCAGGACTGGATGCAAGGGTTGCATGTCCGTATCAAAGAAAGAAGTTTTTAATCCATCTTCTTGCTGATCTCTCTGTTGGAATCATTAATGAGTTAATGAGGAAAAATGTTATGTTAATCCCGTAGACACGCTAGACACCTAGTTGTTTATAGAGCCACAGCCTCACTACGCTATGTATTGATTATATTAATGAATATAGGAATCTTACGTCTACTAATTTTTAGCATTTTTTTTCTAGTGTTAACGAAGACTTCTTTCTCAACCATTTTTCAAATAGTGTGGAACATCAACATTTTCATTGTCATTATTTGCTTCTGTATTTACACGTGGTATCCATTTCAAAATGGTATATTTTCTGTTGAATGTTAAAAACTTTTGTGATTAAGAGGGCAAAATAGATTACTTGATTGCGACTTTTGAGAAATCGGAGAACCAAGTTCGAATTCCAATCGTGTTCATTAAATTCACTTATACTTGTGAATCCAACTCTTCTCTCCCCAGCTATGGGTAAATAATAGGACAGACTGGATCCTATAGCCTTGGGTGCCAATTGGTCAAGAAGAAAAGAAAACTCTGAATTCTAATGAGCCTGGAGAGGGTTGGCCTCCGTTAGGCTATCTTGCCCAAGAACACACCACTTCGACTGCAGTACATGTGGTGCCCCTAAAAGCCTAATGGGTTACGAGACTCATTAATTATTATTTGTGATTCTGTTGCGCCAGTCTGCGAGATCCAAAGGTGGAGAGTGATATTCATGACCCACAGGGTTCATTCTGCTGAAGCTATTTTTAATCATTGATTTTAGAAAACGATTGTATATAGCTGATAATTTATACATTTCTGAATGGCATGCACATGAGTGTCTAGATGTCACAAGGCTATTGAAGGATATAACTTATTCTGAGGCTAACAGTTGATGTGCAGGTGGTGTAATGGATAGCGCCTCGGAAGGTGAAGTCAGAAAGTCGAGTTCGGATTCTATTTTATGGTTGCTTCCATGGGAAGTGTTCAGACAAACGACATTCCTTAGTTCTTCCAGTTCTAAAATTCATGGCTAAGACACGCACTTCCACGCAAATTATAGTGATTTTCCGAGCGTAGCTTAGTGTGGCACAAGGTCGAAAGGAGAGGTACCCAGTGAGGCTCGAACTCACTACTCAGTCGTAATAGTTCTGGCGAGACAAGCTTGCTAACCATTACACCGCCGAGAGGTAGCCTTCCACGCAAATGATAGTAAACCATAGTTATTCCCTTCATATTCGATTGATGAGATTCAAATTCCACTCGGACATCGACGCCCTAGAGGATGCTTTCCACATCATAACAATCTTAAACTGTTCAATTCCAGGGGTTACCGTTTATTTCCATTATATATCACAATAATTTTTGTATCTTGCTCTAAGTCGAGTGACACTTTAGCCTTGTACAAAGTGAACATTATTGTAATATATATATATATATATATATATATATATATATATATATATATATATATATATATATATATATATATATATATATCCCACTGCTTTGTGATGTGCTTTTGATTCTAGACTTACTTCATAAAACTAAGAAACTTATTTTTGAATTCTGGCTGAGAGTATATTATTTTCAAAAGTTCAGCCTCACGATCAAGTGAAGATTTATTCATTTTTTAGGTATATCTTTTTTATTTCCCCATCTGTACAATGGTATTTTTTAAGAGTGAGAGAGGGTGGAGAGGAAGAGGGATAGAGCGATGGAGAGAGAGAGAGAGAGAGAGAGAGAGGAGAATGTTTTAGAAAAGAAAGGAAAAAAATTATGAATTTTGGCTTGAAAGTGGAATCTCATTTCCTCACTTTAATAAACAATTAGGCTTCTAATAAATTAATGCCTACTTTTAATATGAGAATAAGTGATTGTGACTGAACATAGCTTACGATAATTGAAAGCTCTCATTGGAAAACATCTTGAAAGACGAATTTCCTATGCGTTTTATGTCGAACTTCAACAGTGAAAAGGATAATTGATAAGTAGTAGATATTTACTCTGATCTCCCCACTGAGGCGGGATATGATACAAGTTCGGGTTTAATATGGGGAACCCGAGCGTGTACACTCGGGCTCCCGCAAAGGTCTGTTGCACTAAACACGGTTCAAGTATCGATTCCTCTCTCTAGTGCAATGAAAGATTGCAACCTTGGGCATCTGTTCCCAGGGCCGGACACCTCATAATGTGATTTTCCTCAGTTGCATCTCTGTCTTCCCACGGAGCCAAAACTGAGTCCCAATCTCCTCGAAGGCAGAAACTCAGCTAAGAGATGATAAAACCTACCCAGCATATGCCAGGTAAGTATAATGATTTTCTAAGCTACGCTTAGATGTGGCACAAGGCCGAAAGTATGCGGACAGCCAGTGAGGATCGAACTCACTATTCAGTCGCATTTGTTCTAGCGAGATAAGCTTGCTAACCATTACACCACATTGAGGTGCCTAAGTCTGATGCGTAGTATATTTATGAACATAACCTTCTAGCTGTTGATAGTGAAACTATTCTTTTTTTGACTTATCACAAAATCTCTGTGACTTGAGCGAATACTGGGCTTCAAACTCACATCCGACGTCAAGTGGAACTCTTTTATACGATCCATTGGTTACTCCTCATGCTATCTTCTTCCTTTATAAGAGTCATATCAGGTCTAAAAATGGAGTACTGTTGCCATATTTGGGCGGGAATTGCCGAGTCCTACCTTTCCAGCCTTGATGGAGTTCAAAAGAATCTTCGAGAACTTCTTGGAGAATTATTATTTAACACCTTCCACCTCTAGCTCTCACAGGCGGGGATGTGGCGAGTCTTTCACTACTCTGTCGCTACTATCATGGTAAGTGCTCGGACGAACTACATTCCTTGGTTCTGCCAGGACTAACCTTCACGTCTACGACCCGCCATGCCATTTACATATTAGCAAACCAGCCACATATTCCATCGGCGAGGAGTAAGTTCCACTTAAACCGCTTCTTCCCGCGAACCATTGCTCTGCTGAACAGACTCCAAGAAGATTTTTTCCCAACCACTTCAAGTGCAGAATATCCAGTTATCTCTCTCTTCCTATTTGTATAACTCAACCGTTGTCGTAGCTCTCTACGTCGAGTAGCATCCGGGTCTTGTACAGGGTGAACTTCATTGTAAAAACAAAACAACCCCCCCCCCAAAAAAAAATAAAATAGCAAGAATAAAAAGAAAAGAAAAATGCGAAAGAATCATAAATATTACAAGAGATGTTCCAAAATCAAGGAATCTCAATTCGTTCCACGGAACCTGCGACGGACACAGGGAGAACAGTCGCACTTTTGGAGCGGGTAGGTTTCCAACTACAAATCTCTATTTTTACGAAAGGAGTAGAGATTTTACCCATCGTCCGGTTCACACCCCTCCACAGCCTTTTGAACAGGAGTAGAGATTTATTCCTTGTTTCTTGTTTAGGAATAGATTTCCGGTTTGTAATCCTTTCTCATTCTCTTTCATTCTCTGTAGTCCCCTTGTGTCTAAGTGGCATTGTCGCCTTGGTCGGGGTGAATTGAAAAAATAAATCACCCATGATTTCAACTCTTTTTTTTCTTTTGTCGGTTGAAAACTGTGCAGGGTTGCCATAAATGTGGCATTTCTAACAAATTATTCTCGCTGCTGTTCAAAAAGCTACTGATTGGCATCTGTAAATGATCGCCAAGCGTCGATGAATGTCAATAGAAGTGATTTTTCCGCTTGCAGTAATTCATTGATGCACCATTGCTTCGGGCAGACTTTCGTGTGAGACGACACATTGTCAGACTGCCGCTCAGCTGCTAATTGCAAGACTCTCCCGACCAATTATAGGTTATTGGTGAGAAACTTCCACGTCTACTGCTATGACACCAACATTCACCTCTTATGCCATCGGTCAATATAATAAAATAAGAAGCCTTACTTTCGGTGAAACCTTCGTAAAGTGAACAGAAATAGTCAGCCTTCGTCGACAGATGGTGCCAAAGACGGTTTTTACCCCAAATCTGAAGTCGTATATAATTATACATTTATAGTATTAATTAATGCATATGCAAACGTTCGTATTATTGATTCTCTTCTACGCCGACATGTCATCAACAGTAATTGCGTGTAATTTCCAAATAAATGATTTTCTACTTAACTTTAATATCAGAGGTTCTGTGGTGCGTCCATAAATAAACAGCTCAATTATACTAAATTAAGATACTGAATAGCTGTTACGATTTGCGCACCTGATAAAACTAGCTTAGCAAGGAAATATAATGTGAAAGCGTTTTGTTTACATTATATATTAGGTTGGTGCAAAAATAATTTCGTTTTCTCACATAGTAACATATGTTAGAAAACGAAATTATTTTTGCACCAACCTAATATTAACATTTTGACGTTATTTAAAACGTTAATATTGCACTTAACGCAATGTTTAGTTCTTTTAATTTTGGAATTGATCTGTTATAACCGTAACTTGTATGCTAAAGAGTTCTTCTGCCGCTTGTAGAACTGCTTCTTGCTTTCCTATCAACAACCATTTTCATTAATTTAAATGCTACATCAATCTTCATCATTTATTTTTTTTAAACCGTCCTTTTATTGTCATTCATTCTTAATAATATTTCTGTTTTGTTCACTTTAAGTAACATTTTGCATCTTAGTGGCTTTATCACCTTGTTTGAGATGAAATTATTTAAAAAAAACATTTTTAAGGAGACATAATAATGCTTTTACAACTTTAACCACGGTTATATTAGTTCTGTTGAAATGATTTTTTTTTAATCCTACATTATATTTTATGATTATAACGTTATTTTTAGTGGTTACACATATTTTTCTTTAGAAGGACTTCTCTGTCATTAAAAATGACTTCTCAATCTAGGTCGTTTGTCATTAATTTCGCTAAGAAAAAAACAAACCAAAAGCAGGAATAGTAAATCAAACACATCTACCCTAAAAATAACGTTTATATTAATAACGAATTCTATTCAAAAGCTTCTCACTTTCCAGTCAAAAATCTAGTCTTCAAGAATTTAAATGAAAGGTCGATTGTCATCTTTTGTTTTCTTGATAATTGTGTTTCTATTGTACTATTTATTTTCAATACACCTTTCACAGTTTTTGTCACGTTCAATAACACCTTCTTAGTGGCTTCATCGACTTGCCTAGGGTGAAATGACTTTTTTTTTATAAAAAAGGACACAGGACTTCTCAGGATTAATTATCGATAGACATAATATTATTAGGTTCGTGCAAAAATAATGTCGTTTTCTCACATAAAGTTGAACTTCAAAAAACGACATTATTCTTGCACCAACCTAATACCAGAGAAAGGAAACTAAAACAACACTTAGATAAGTCTTATATTAAAAACGGAGTAGAAAATGATAACCATTTATGTAACTCAAACGTTTCGCTAAAAAAGAGCATATGATGATGAAAAAAAGACTTACACTTCATAAAAACAAAGTTTTATCGTCAAAATGTTTACGTTATATTAATAGGAAATACCACAGTATTTTTATTATTTTATTAATTTTTTAATTCCTTTCTAGCACGTTCGAATTTTTTTTAAATTTTGTTTTTCTTGCGTCGACACGTGAGGCAAAAATTAGTATGGGAAATTTAGCGTCTTTTTGCGGTAAAAAACATAATCTTGCAAAAATCAAATAACTGTCGGATTTTAATTAAAATTTCAGGACTTATTTATAAATAAATTAAATTATTATTGGCATTAAAATCTTGGTAAAAATATTTTTTTACATCTGTTACCTTCACTTAATTTTATGAAATTTCGAGAAATTAAAATTTGAGCCTCTTTATATGTATGTTAGTTAAAAGCAGGACTTCTTGGAGAATTTAAATTATTCATTTGTTTTTGTCAAACAGAAATATCATTTAGAGAAAATCTGCTCTGAATTGTAAAATAAATATCACAAGTGATTACTCCAAACGTTCGTAATCATCATTAGACCACATTTTTCTGCATCGTCTACAGCGTCATCGAAACATTCTGAAATATTCTTGTTGGAGCTTCCGGCGCGAATGCCAAGCAGTACAGCAAACAGCTTGCAAATTTCTGGCGGGGTGAATTGCTATAGCGTGGTCTTTTTCTCACACACGGTGCCCAACTGACCATAGAACAGTATGCGCCGAAAAAGAAAAAATACAAAAAATAACGCACATGCGCAAAATAGGAATATAGGAATATATGTCGTCAATTTACGCATTGCACCATATATATATATATATATATATATATATATATATATATATATATATGTGTGTGTGTGTGTGTGTGTGTGTGTGTGTGTGTGTGTAAAAACATAAAACATGTCTTAAAATAATTATCGGACTTTGTCCATTTCATTATATATATATATATATATATATATATATATATATATATATATGTATATAATAATTATTTTTAAGAAATATGATTCCTTCGCTACATATGAGTTCTCATGTTTCAAAAACAAGAGCCAAAAAACAACATAATTGTTAAAATTAAATTGAATTAAAGTATCAAGCTCTGTTTCATCCTGAAGCGAAAATTTTGGAATACCCAATCCTGAAGTTTACGCATCTTTATAAGCAGATTCTTTCGTAAAATGAATTACTAGGGAAACGGCTGAAGCAATCATTTCAATAAGGTGTTTAAAAGTTAACATTTGAATAAAGGGCGTAAGAGTTAACAATTTGTATCAACATATCATTCACCTCCGGAAAGAGGCCAAGTCAAGGCAGGGCCCGGGGTGTCCATTTCAAAGCGAATGATGACATTCATATGCTCACATCCTCTAGGCCATCTCAGCGACAGAGTGTTATTATATGGTGGTCTTTTTCTCACACAAGGTGAGACGCCCTGTTGTGTAATATATATACTAGCAGCATAGCCCGGCGTTGCCCGTGCTTCATTCAAAAATCGTACGACTCATACAGCAATCGCTATCACTTGACTTAGAATATTTTTGCCCTTCCTTGCCTTTAAAGGAGTGCCCTTGCCGTGCTGATGTTGCTACATGCCTTACTTCTTGCCTATCTCACACTGTGAATTTTGTCTAAGCTCTATACTAAACATAAAATCTGTTACCAAAAAAGAACCCTAACAAAATTAACACAAAACGATCAGCTATAAAAAAAAGGACTCGTAACTGAAAAAACCGAATGAAAAAAGAATATTAAAAACAAATACTTTTTCACACCCAACCCAGTTCTGGGGAATCAGAATCAACGTTGAGTTTAAGCAAGCGAATAAGTCAACTGGAGTAAAGTGCCATGCAGATTAAAGTTTTTCCCACTTGTGACGAATCCAGCTATCGATTTTTTTGCATGCTAGCATGCTAGTTAACATTCGTTTCAGTCAGCTGTTGGCTCTCACACTGGCCAGTTGAATCTTTCTGCTTATTAGTGGCATCCAGCTATTGGCTCTCACTCTGGCCAGTAGAAAATGGCCGCAAACTACATGAAAACTGACCAAGAAGCATGAAAAATCGATTATTTCCACTATCGATGGGAGTTGGGAAATGCAAAGTCGATCTTGATCTTGTGCTAACTTGGAGCATGTGCATATCAATTTTGGCGCAAATCCGTCGAAAATTGCGGCCGTGCATTCGTTACACACACACACACGCAAACACACACACATCCTGCCTTTTATAGATAGAGATAATTATGAATAGTTATAGGCAAAAAGAAAATCGCCCAAACAAGTTAAAATTTCAGTTGCAACTGTTCATTTCACATTAATGACGTCCGTAAATGGATAATTTGTTTTTAACTTTAGACGCCTTCTTCAATTTCTTGATACATTGAACAAATACCTCGTTATTGACGTATTACGACAGTTTATACAGTAGTATGTAGATGACTGAAGAAAATACTCTTATAACTATCGCATTTGTCTAGGAAATAAGAGCAAGCTGTTATTAATAAAAGCTGTTTTTTCCATTGACAACCTTGGCAAGTATCAGTCATATATACAAGCAGGAATATCGATATGTCTTTTTTTAAGGAAATGCAGTCGTTGTTTAATAAGGTCCTACTCGCAAAGAGATTTTCTGGAAGCATAGAGGCCTTATCGCTTCCGAGGAGATTGCTTCTCCATTGTTAATCCTTGATGTGGTTTTCGTTAATGCTTGTGCCTATTGTTCTCATTGGTCTACATGGGAGATAAGAAAATATTAGTTATTATGTGCAGCTGTCGAAAATTGGTTGTACACAATACAAAACACGGAGGCACATTGGACACAACATAAAGATATAAATCCATAGTAGCATATTCATCATTAACAGGTCGGTAAGCAAAAAATGTCCGCTCGCTAAAACGGTTGTGAAAACTACAAATTTGACTCGATTTACTTCCGCTTCCGGAACGATCAACCATTTCTAATATCAAAAATAAATAAATAAAAATAAATAAAATATAAATATAAATAACAAAATAATATTAAAATTAAGAAAAATTGATACCATGAATATATGTCTATATTCATGAGAGGATATATTCAAATCTTTACACTATTTACATTGTTCGGGCGGTTATCCTCGTGTTTGTTGACATATTCAAGACGTTTTGGCTGTTGTATGCTGTGGCCTTCTTCAGATAATTGGACACATTGTCCAGTGATTTGACCCAAAAGGTTGTGCGTGCAATACATATCTACTGCAGAGGTGAACAAAAACTTGGAGAATTGAGTTAAAGGGAGATAACTAATACATCCAGAAGAGGCATGGGCCGTGGAACTAGAACAGTCTAGTTCGAGATTCCAATCACCTGAAGAAGGCCGGTTCGTACCAAGGCCTAAACGTCGTGAATATGGCAACAAAGATTAGGACAACAGTCCGAACAATATTAATAGTGTAAATCGATACATTGAATCTTACTGCTCATAAAATAACGTCAAATCATAAAATTTCGAGATGAGGCCGCGAAAACGATCGACAAGTAATCATAACCGTTTCCTTACAAGGAAACAAGCGTAATTCATTGATCATTACCATTTGATGTCTGACGAAGTTTATTACATATTACAGAGAAAGTTTCTTTTTCATTATAACATCCGGTTTGGTTTGGTTTTGTTTGTTTTACGGCATATCGACCTCAATGGATTATTTAATGCGGACAAAATTTTTATTGCTGCTAATATTTTGATTTGTCAAAAATCTATTTCTGGTAATAATTTTTTCCTTCAAAAATATATTGCTGGTAATATTTTTTTTTTCAAAAAAGTATTGTTGGTAATATATTTTCCTCAAAACTGTATAGTTGGTAATATTTTTTTCGAAAAATGTATTGCTGGTAATATTTTTTTTCAAAAACGTATTGTTGGTAATAGTTTTTTTCTTCAAAAATTTATTGCTGGTAATAATTTTTTTACAAAGTATTTCTGGTATTAAAACCTATTTTTACACTTTCATAATATTTATCCGCAGTTTTGGGGTTGACTATTTGCCCATAGCTGTGACCCTAACAGGTGCTACCACCCCGAGTTAGGATGGACCTGGGAACATCAGCAATTAAGAGGTGATTCCACAATTCTCAAAATCTCCTGATCAGAGGCCTTGTTGCTGGACGTAGTTTATCGCCTTACCCAGGACGCGGATGTAGTTTATCGTCTTACCCAGGGCGCGGATGTAGTTTATCGTCATACCCAGGACGGATTATAACATCCGGATTAAAATTAATTTTTCTTCAGATTTATATTGATAGGCAATACCGAAAAGTCTCTCTCGTTATTAGACTAGTATGTATGGAGCTCACCTCAGATTGTGTCAATGGTTATTTCGACATTTCTATGTGATCGGTCTAGCTGCATCAAGAATGTCAAGGTCAGATATATAAAACATCTCTCCAGACGAGAGAAGAATCTCTCTCTCTCTTTCCCTCTCTCTCTTACATCGGATACATATTCGATCTCTTCTGCGTTCCTGAATATTTTTGATTCTACCAAGCTGATTGTGTTACTTTTAAATCTTTCATTGTTGAAGCCACTATCTCAACATTGTTAAAATAGATCATTCAAAATAGCCACCGCATTACTTAGTGATTTTTTTCCGGTACTTTGCGGCACTTTCCGGTACTTTTCGGCACTTTCCGGTACTTTACGGCACTTTCCGGTACTTTGCGGCACTTTCCGGTACTTTACGGCACTTTCCGGTACTTGACCATACTTTCCGGTATTATGTCCGGTTCTTTCATCCCCTTCAAGAAATACGAGCAAAGACCAAACAGTGAACTTTGATACAGACCTGAATGTGCTGCGGCTATAGTTCAGTGGAATTTCTCAACTCTGTACGTTTTTATTCCGATTAAAACAGACATTAAGCGATACAAGGTGCAATAGATAAATTGCTGTCTAAATTACGTAAAAATGAAAATAACACTGACATTTCATGGTACAGAGGCCTGTTGCCAGACATCGGGTCTTCCAGCAGCGACTCTCCTCACCCAGGACAGAATTATTTCTTCAAGGCACTTGATGTAGGCCTCCATGTTGAGACTGAGACCATGTGGGAAGATGAATAGAGGCACAACGTCACTATCATTAGTGATCACTCCAGACACCATGATGTTGACGATACACCAAATCTTTCTGAATCCTCTGTACTGTCCTGAGATTGACATCAAAACACTCTGAAATGTGAGCATGAATGCCAAGCAGTACAGACTACTGTTTCCAAATTTATGGCGAAGTGAATTGCGTCATGGTGCTCTTTTTCTCACAGATTCTGTCCAACTGATCCTAATATTCTGTGCAGTCGACAAAATCAAAAAGAAACAATGCGCATGCAGGAAATTAGAAATATAAAATGTAGTCGGAAAATAGTTAGCGCACATGTAACTTACATGAAAATCAGCATATGCTTGGAGCCATCTCTGGATTAAATTCTATAGAACCCAACCATAAATCATAGACTGAATCAAAGACGGACAATTTTGTTTTCTTATCTCACTTTATTATATAAGGAATAGTAGTCATAGAATTATTTTTACGAGAAAACAGAAGCGAAATTATCAGGAGTACCGATGCCAACCTAGGATTTAATCGTCATGTGTTTTCCTGACTCATAAAAGAATCTGGGTACCGGAGCCGAGTTGTCTATCATTTTTTTTAGCTTATTCGTGTCTTCGTATAATTTTAGTGACATATCGAAACTCAATCAAAAGCAATTCATTACTGTGTGAGTTCCATACACACATTGACTTATGACCAATAATTTGCTATTCAGAGCCAGTCTATTCTGTAACATTCATCATTCGTTTGTCTTGAAACATTATGATAAAGTATGCAACTGATTTGAACCTCCGACAGCAATTTAATCAGCCAAACGACATACCAACACACCAGGGTAACACATGTTTACGAAATCTGACTAAAGATTTAAAAAAAAATCAATTATTCCTATTGTATATGTATTTATTCATGTTAATATCAATGCATGAAAATCATCTAATGCTAAATTTAACATTTTTGTTTAGTTTTCTATATTTTAACAATACAGGTGTTTTCTTAAAGTTTAAGATCTATTACCGATTCGTTTTTGTGTGTGTACAATGGTTAATTTTACAATTGTATTTTTTACTTTTCTTTCACAATAAATTTTGAACTATTTTTTTTTTAAGAATATCACCTATTCAATTTGAATGAAACAAGACGTTGAGTAGCCAGAGAAAATTGCAAACAGAATATAAAGACAAATAAAATAGGTATAAAAAATCCCATAATTTTTAATGGATGGTTTATCTAAAAAATTGTTAGTTAATTTTAATATGCATACCATCAAGTTCAAACGGTACGGGATATGTTCTGAGATAACTTTGTCATTAAAGTTTGGCTGAAAGAAAAGAGGATAACAGCCAAGGAAAAGTGTAAATGACTATTTGCTCGAAGGTAAACAGGATCTGCCCAGAAAGGTTTTGATTAGCTATTCACTTGACCGAAAATTGGAACAAAGGACATTCTTATTAGAGACAAATGGAGACATGCAACGAAAAAAATATCCCATGAGTATAATTTTGCTATTCACATGTTGTGCATTTTACCAACCGTATCATATTTTTTTAACAAGATCTTCGCCTCGCATTGATGCAAAAGTGAGACATATTTTTAAAAATAAAGTTGTTTTTCGTTTCCGTCATGGTTTTTATAACGTGAATAATTTTCTAGTGACGACGCTTCATGTGAGCTGAACTTGGATCCATGAAAAGCGTCTACCAAAGAGACAACATCAGGAACTTTTCTCTGTTTGGTACCTCAGCGCAGCATGTGACAATTTAGTGCATTTGAGAGGGAAAAATCAACAATTTCAGTCGGGAAGATAACTAAAAGCATTTCAATATGGCATTGTTGGGGATATAGGGAAATCATAAATAACAAGAAAAAGGAACAGACAAAAGGCTGTAGGAACAAGGAGGAAAAACGAACATTTTAGAAATGCAAATGAAGAACGACGAAAAGAACTATGAAAACGAGAAAGAAAAAGAAATAAAAACTACAAAAAACGAAAAATAATTAAAAATACAAGCAAGTGCAACGTTAGCCATCATTTTTTTATCCGTTCCTTAATCCTCCCTATTGTCAGTTTTCCCGTTCTCTTTCAATTTCAATCCCTGCAACCGACTGCATTCTAGAGGCATCAGTGTCTTGCTTGGAGTGAAATCTTTAAAATAAAGCAGAATAAATGAAAACAAAAAACAAACAAACAATAAAACAAAACAAATAATGCTAAAAAATAAATGAAGAAAGAAAAACCGACAAATCAAAAAAGAAAAAAAATACGTAAGGTTGAAAATATTTCAAAATGAGATAGGAAGAATTAAAAGAAAACTTAAGAATGGGGAAAAGGACAAACATTTTAATAAACTCTTCGCTTAATCTGCGTAATATGTTATAACTAAAAAAATATAAGAGAAATAACATTGCTCGAATTTATATTTGTTTCTTAGTCTTCTTTAACCCTATATCGATCGATAAAATCGAAATATATTTCGTGGTGTTAGCTTGGTACATATTCTTTCCCTAATTTTTTTAATTTGCAAGTATGGATGTTAGTCAAAGTATTCCCGATGAGGATTAATTTCTATAAATATGGCCTCAGGTGGATTCAGTAAGAGAGACAAAGAAAAGGAAACTTAGAACTTTAGATTTGATTCAATCTGGTTAGCTAAAATCATAGACCGAGGAAAGAAGCGAGTATAAAATTTACGTCGTAACATGAGACATGTCGGAAAAGGGAAGCATATAATCCTGGGAATATGAATGAGCAGATCCTTGCCCCTCTTATATTTAGCGTATCTTTTTTTTTTATTACCAAATCCGTTTAGACAGAGGTTTTCTCTTTCACCTATTATTTTCTTTTTAGCGATGAACTACGTTTGAATCTTTCAGAGATGTCAGGTCGATGCTCGTTGTTTATATATCTATTGTTGCTTAATTCATAAATGTGATATGATATGAGATACAAATCTATATATCGGACTAATAGTGGGGAAATGAATGACAAAATAGACTAAAAAAACTTTTAGTGTACCCGTTTCACCAATGTAAAGAACATTTTTAAACTAATAGCGTTACGACGCGTTTCGGCCTTCGAAATGACTCCTTCAGACTTACCATAGATCTATCTATCTATCTATCTATCTATCTATCTATCTATCTATCTATCTATCTATCTATCTATTTATCTATCTATCTATCTATCTCAGTCTGTTCATTATCTATCTATCTATCTATCTATCTATGGTTAATACTAATTAAATTTATCATTTAGCTGATAGCTAGAGAAGGGTTTGGTTTGGATTGGTTCATTTTGCTTTACGGCATATGAATATGAATATTTTATTTAATGCCGATAAGATTTTTACGATAGATTCGTATGGATATAATATGCATTCCCTGTAAGAAATCAACTTGTAGATCAAGTTTCATTGACGTATTTTTGCAAAATTGCTGGTAATATTTAAAAAAAAATACGTTGATGATAATATCATTTTGCCAAAATGTATTGCTGAAATATTTCACTTTTATACTTTCTTAGCGTTTTGACTCAAAAGTTTTGGGTTTAACTATTTGCCCAGAGCTGGGAGCCTAACAGGTGCTACAACCACTGGTCAGTTTGGACCTGGGAACAACAGCAATTAAGAGCTGGTTACACACTCTTCAAAATCTTCTGATAAGACTGTTTGCTGCCGAATTTAGTTTATCGTCATACCCAGGACGAAGATAGATAGACAGATAGACAGACAGACAGATATATAGTTAAATAGATAGATAGACAGAAAAACTGAAAGAGAGAGAGAGAGAGAGAGAGAGAGAGAGAGAGAGAGGGGGGTTCAAATAACCCGCGTCATTTACATTCCTAAGATGTAATGCCTAAGATGTAATGAAGAAAATATAAGTTAGAAGAATAAAAAAACTAATTAGGGTAAAAATCTAGTGCTAGTGTACTAATTTAGGAATTTTTCAGGGTAAATTTACACCTAGGAGCATACAACGTATGTCATTTACCAAAATAAAAAAAATGCTGCTATTACAATATGGGATATTTAATGACAATCGCGATAAGATTAAACGCAAATCGATTAAAAATACTGCATGTAGTCGACTTCGTTATACATCTGGATACATCGCACACCGAAACATTGGAAATTATGTTAAAATAAATGTATTCTTCTGTCATCATTGTTTTTCGATATACAATTTTAACTGATACTTAATGCATATCTATCTATCTATCTATCTATCTATCTATCTATCTATCTATCTATCTATCTATCTATCTATCTATTACTTCGGTGATGAAAAATTATTAATCTAAAGAAATCCTTTCGAAGGACGAAACGCGTAACCTATGTGTTTTTATATTTGTTTTATGATTCAATTGACTTCTTATATATGCTCAAAACTTAGTTAACAGACTTTGCATATTTCCATGGTAAAACGAGCCTGTAAAATTGCTTCAATTAATTAATGTATAATTACTACGTGTAGCCTATTACAAAATACATTATTCACTTAGCATATTACCAGTTGTAAAAGGATATATAAATATTACATGTTCTGAGAAGAGAAGCCGATATGTTAATTGGTCGAAGACAAATAGAATATTCCGTTTCCGACATGGAATATTGTCTCGTTGGTCAGTGGCAAGGTGGATCTGTCAAAGAAGGCTCTGATTAATTATTTGGCCGTAGGCAAAGGCTGTGCAGTGATTCTGTGTTTGCGATGACAATAGTTTTGTCAAGAAAAAGGAAAATTCATTTCATTCAAGCAATCTAATTCACTAACAGTAAGATACAGTCTATAGCTGTCGTTGGTTGTTTAACAATAGAGCAAATAGCGGACACGTCACTTAACAGCAAGTCGTCCTGGGTAAGATGTTAAACTACGTTCGCGTTCTGGGTAAGACTTTCTGCAGTATGTAGTTTATCAACTACATACTGCAGAAAGGCCTCTGATCATTAGGTTTTGAGGAGCGTGGAACCACCTCTTAATTGCTGGTGTTCCCAGGTTTTTTTGATTTTTGGTTAAGACATTAATGATATAGTAAAATCGAATGCAAAGAGAATACGTTTCAATTTAGATTTCTTAAAGGTACTTAACAGAAAATTATAGTTATCCCCAACTGTTATGAACTTATTAGTTTGTAAGTATCCAATTAAAACGTTTCTTTTAAAGAAAGGTTTGGTTATTTCTTTCGTTTTACCTGTATATTAACCTCAATAAGTTATTCAATGCCAACAAGATTTTTATTGTTGGTAATATTTTGTTAACAATGTATTGGTGCTAATATTATTTTCAAAAAGGAATTCTCGATAATGATGTATTGCTGATAATAATATTTCCAAAAATATATTGCTGATTAAAACCTTTTTTTTACACTTTCATAGTGTTTTGACCCCAGTTTGTGGGTTAAGTATTTGCCCATAACTGGGACCCTAACAAGTGCTACCAACTCGAGTCAGGCTGAACCTAGGAAAACTAGCAAGGTGGTTTCACACTCCACAAACCCTCCTGCTCTGAGGCCTTGCTACTAGATGTAGATTATCGTCATACCCAGGACGTTTCATTAGGTGTATATGTATTGCATTCATATAAAAGTCTTGATCTGACGAAAATATTAAAGAAGATACCTCGAGTTTTCAGATTGTTGTTATGGAGAACCATAATCGGCCACATCCTGAAGAGATGCGGTACACAGTAGACTCAGAAGGTAACAACATTTTCTAACGTATATAATCGGCGTGTGTTTTGGAATCTAAAAGAAATGTAAAATGAATTACATCTTGAAGGTTCATGGAAAATAATTTATGCGTTGTCAATTGAAGAAAAAAGTACATCATTTTTAAAGCTCTAAGGAAAGAAAAAAATTAAAGTATGTAATCATAATCTTTTCAAAGAAAGGAATTCTAAACAATGTTATTATTATTATTATTTTAAATTCGAAGTAACTTCTTACTTTGACTTTCTCAGTGTAATAGTAATAAGAAGAAGCCAGAATACATAATTGCCAGGAAAGTGGAACATCCCATAATAATGGCGACTTGCAAACACGCAAGAAAATTCCTATTGACCAGGTTTTATCCCCGATAGAAGTATTTCCACCACGTTCCAATCCACTTTATTTTTCTAGCGCTCTTTCTATCTACATTTCTCACAGTTACCAGTGTAAATAGGTTTATAAGTGAGTTGTTATTAATGAAGCATCTAGAAGCAGATTAGCTAGGTGTAGGATAGTCAATGACGATCAACCAATTCCCATTTTTCCTTCGGCCCTGTGCTGCAATTGTATTTTTAAATATAATAAATAGGCCTGGTGAAACCCTTTTGTAGAAACCTGTGGTAGCATAAATGTCAGTATTTCCAATATTCTATTGCCCCACTTTTTCGTTTTCGCAAATTGTATTGAGCAATCACTTTATTTCGGCGTCCCTTTTAGCAAACTTCAATTCTGCCATTGATTGAATTTAAAAAGTATGTACATTCCTCTCCAAAAATATTGGAACGGCAAACTCAATTCCTCTTTTTTATATTGTTAACTGAAGGCATTTGGGTTTAAGATCAAAAAGCATCACAAAAGAAGAATGCCGCATTTTGGTGATGTCAATGGGTTGCATGCTTAATGCAGTCATTAGATGCAAGGGTTATGTAACCAGATATTAAATGTTATTTACTTTAAGACTATCTTTTCCTTTACTTTTGCTCACGTAAAATGGGGTGATCTGATACAAAATGTGGAATGTTCTAAGCTGTTTAACACATCTTAATATTCAAATTCAGGAAATAAAAGCTGAAATCCTGAATACTATGTGTTTGCTTTGAGAAACACACGAAAGTGGATGTGCAGGTGGTGTAAATGAATAGTGGCTCGAAAAGAGGAATTCTAGTCAAGATCGTTACATTCACTTAGGCGCAAATACATTTGGGGAAGTTACGAATCTATTCTTTCACTGACTAGAGCTTAAATAGCAGGCCTTTTATCTAGAATAATTATTGATAACACGAAAAAATGTTAATGCAATATTCACTAAGAACAAATAATTACTCATAAAATCAAAAATATATTTCGACTTTAAATAAACCACAAAGGATTAATAAGCCGTCAAAATATCAAATCAATCAATGAATATCATACGAATTTTCTGCTTTGTCTAAGCTTCAATGCCGAAAAAGCTCCATCCGGAAAAAACACAACTACCTCAGCCAACTGACAGTCCACATACATTCTTTCAATAATAAAACCGATAAAGAGAAAAATATACCTAAGAATAGCTTTTTATCGTGGGTTCAATAAATCTAAATTGAAATATTTACGCTCGAAATTTGAGTGCAAATGAATTTTTTGCTTCCTGTGAATTAAATATAACAGCGTTTTATTCGCTGGTTTCTTGCTTCGCCATGTTTAATTGTTCATTACTAGCTATCCTATCTCAGTTTAATGACTTGTTTTACACTTTCTCCGCAGTCAAGCTACACAGTTTTACAATTAAGCTGCGACTCCTAGGAATAGCTCATGGGTAACTTATTACACACACACACACACACGCACACACACACACACGCACACACACAAATATATATATATATATATATATATATATATATATATATATATATTTCCTTGTATTCTTTTTATTTTATTTTCAGTAATTATTTCCTATGTATGAATAACCAATGTACATTCATCATTAATGGCTAGAGGCGATTTCAGATCGAAGTTATTTACTTTAAAATCCACGGATATTTCTGATTAGAACTCATAAAATCCCCAATGCGGACAATTCTTTGTCTTCAGCAAATATGTTCTTTAGTACGAAAGTATTTATTGAGAAACTCTGAAAAAGCTAAGATATATTTATAAAAATGTAATCGTAAAAAACATTATCAGTAAAACATGGAGATAAAATAAACATAACGTTAACTGTTGAAATTAACCGGTTTTATAGAACATTCTCTCCATAGAAAAGAAGTCAGTGAAATGGAGTTTTCTACCTTAGTACATATTTATGTAACACACCTTCTTTATGTGCAGTTTCCTTGCAGGACGTAGGCGATCATGGCTTTCCACAACTTGCAGTTTCTTGAAGCTCTTAATAATCTTTGTCTTTCTGTCATTCCACCTAAACTCTGTCCCGTCATCCATTTACTGAAGGTCACTAAGTAGTGATTTTCTAAGCCCGGCTTAGATCTGGCACAAGGCCGAAAGTATGGGGCACCCTGAAGGTCACTAAGTATGTTATGAATTGTTTTCCTCTCTCCTTCTTGTCCTCTACCTGTCCCGTAAGTATCAGGTTTTCCAGGCCTTCCTTCATTATGTTCCCCAGAAACTTCAATTGTCTCCTCCTGAAGTTAAGTATAAGATTGCTTTTTGTTTTCATTTTCTCTAAAATTGGGTCGTATCCTCATCATCCGTATATAGAAACACACCTGTTGCTTCAAATCTATTGTTCATCTTTGAGAATATGGTCCAACACTCACTGCCATACAGGAGGGCTTATATCACGTAAGATTTTAGGACTCATTTCCTTGTTTCTAGCGAAGTTTTTCTATTTCTCAGTACTCTGCTTAGCTTTTGGAAGGCACTTTGACTATCCCAATGCGCCTTCGGATTTCAGTTTCACACTTTCCGTCCTCTGTTAAAACACTTCCTAGATATTTAAATTCCCGCACTTGCTTGATCTTTGCATCTCCAATTTTTAATTCGCCATTTGGGCTCATCATCAGCCATGCATCATGCAGTTGATGTTTAATCCTTTCAACTCGCTTACATTCACCACCTTTGTAAGAGATTTTTGTAGCATTCTTTCTTTTCTCTGCTATGCAAATTGTCATCTGCATACCTTATGGTGTTAAGAGTGAGGCTGCCAATAATAAATCATTCTAGTTCTCAGAATCATCTTGCTGTATAGGTTGAATAAGTCCAGTGAGAAAAGACGCCCTTTTCTTACACTCCTTTCCATTTTCTGCTGAACTCATTTTCTATCCTAATGCAGGCGGTTTGCTGCCAGTATAGGTTCTTGATTATTCTAATATCTTTCCCAAATATATCAAGGTTGTTGAGCAGTTCCAGCAGACCTCTATGGCATACTCTATCGAACGTCTTTGCGTAATGTATAAAACATAGGCAATCGCCCTTCTTCATTTGTATAGGTCTCTGATAACAGTCTGAGCATGAATATCGCGTTTCACTCTCTTTAACGAACCTGCACTGTTTCTGTCCTATTTCTCGTCTGATTCTGCTTCGCTTTCTATTCATCAGAATTCGGATATGTTTCGTTATATGGCTCATTAACCTGATTGCCTGATGGTGTTTACATACGTTTACACCTGGCTTCTTAGGCAGTGCTATGAAAATAGATCTACTTAGGTCTTCCGGTATATCACCACTGTTGTAGATATACTTTTTTTTGTGCTTTCTTTTCTTTACCGAAATCATCTAGGACCTCCAGCATGTCTGTTACAATTCCGTCTGTCTTTACCGCTTTATTTCTTTTGAATTTAGCCAGTGCAGATGCCACTTCATAGGTTCTAATTAGTAGATATCTAGTAATGAGAGCTTATTCTAATCTCTCCCTGACTGGTTCTATTAGGTTGGTGCAAAAATAATGACGTAATAATGTCGTTTTTTGACGTATTTTTTAACGTCAAAAAACGACATTATTACGTCATTATTTTTGCACCAACCTAATATTATTATTATTTTTAAAGATAATCATGATGTTCTTTCTTTTTTTCCAGTTCTAGTTTTTTCACTTTATCCTTTATATACTTTCTGTCTTCTCATTCTATCATAATCTATTTTGTTATTTTAATTATTCATTCTATTCTATTTTCGCCTTTTTATCCTCTCTTTACTAATGTATTCTGTCTATTCTAGATGTTTTTCTTTTTATTCCTTCTATTCCGCCTATCTTCATTTTTCTGTTCTAATCTATTCTGGTTATTCTAGTTTCTATTCTTTCTGTTCTATTTTCAGTGTGTCTTTTCTATTCTAGAATAATCGTCTTATTCTATTCGTTTTTAACGCTTTGTTCATACTATTCTTTTTTACTATTGTAGATTTGATTCTTTCTATTCTATTCTCTTTTCGGATTTTTCTAATCTATCTATTCTACCACATTTGATCTATTCTAGATCTTTTTCTCTTTCATTCAAATTATAATACTATTTTCATTTTCCTTATTGTAATCTATTCTTGAAATTCTAGATTGTATTCATTTGTTCTATTCTATTGACATTTTCCATTATATATTTTCTCTTTTCTAGTCTACTATATTCATTCTATTCTCAATATTAAAAAAAAATTCTTCTCTTCTTTCAAATTTTGTGTTTCTATTCTAATCTATTCTTTTTATTATAGTTTTTATTCTTTTCCATTATTTCTAGTTTCGTCTTTCTTTATCTTTCGTTTCTTAGATTTTTCTTTTTTCTTTTTTCTCGTCTGTTTTTCTGGTCAGGTTCAGCCTTCTACGTGTACCACGTAACACAATACAGCATGCCTAATTTTCGAACGGTCTAATCCATCTTCCTCATCTCATTTCAGTGTGGATCGAAGGTGGGGACTAATAACCCAGCAGGAATAATAATAAAAAAACAAAAACTATCAAAGAGCTCAGGGGGTCTTCTGACCATCTAGCTCGAAGTATCGTCTCTAATAATAACGCTACCATTACGTCGATTAAATTATTTTGATGGATATGTTTTCTACACGCTATATAACCAATGAGAGAAGAAAAAAACCCGTCTGTTCCTGAATGGTCAGGGAACGTAAGATAATGAAGAACCATTTTTCTATTGTAGTGTGTTAATTATATTCTAGCTGATATTTACTGCATCATTCTGTTATCTTTATTCTGTTCCCATTTACTTCTACACGGCATTCATTATATAACAATCTTAATAACAAAGAGAGAAGAATAATTTTTTATAAGACCCTCATTGTCATTTACTGAGGGCGAATCTGAATACGTAACTGAAATCACTAGAAAGAAATTACGAAATCTAATTACTTGTTATCAAATAATACTATGACCTATCAGCATCTATTATTTTTTTTATAATTGCATAGTTTATCGTGGTTCAAGAGTAAATCGAGATGGGAGAGGAATTCAGAGTCAGAATCCAATCTGGATAATAGTAACGGCTTTCCTCTAAGATCCGTATTCAGAATTTTCTATTTTTAATCCTGGTTAAGTTTTTAATCCTGGTTACGTTTTTAATCCTGGTTACGTTTTTAATCCTAGTTACATTTTTAATACTGGTTACACTTTACAGTTCCCAGATTATGTAATAACTGGGGTGATAATCATATTTGATTTTCACACAAATATAAAGATATTGTAGCCAAATTTAGTTTTAAAAATTATTTTAAAAATGCTGTAACAAAGCTGGTAACAAAATCGAAAACTTTCCTTGATCTGCGCCATATTTGAATCAATTGTTCCTTGGCACATGAACTACATTTCCACGAGATAAATTTGAAAACTATTGGCGATATTGTATAGACAAACAAACAATTAGACAATGAGATAATCCATCAAACGATATATAACCTCTGTGTAAATCTGATGGAAATACTAATTGTAGAATGAAACTCAGAAAGGAGATTGCTTCAACGCAACCTAAAGCCTTTTCTTATCTTGTATTTTAATCTCCCTTATTCGAAAATCAACAATCATGACAGACATAATCAGACAAACCTAATTAGCATATATTTTGCCTGTCTGTCTGTCTTTCTCTCTATATATATGTTCAGACAAATACTAAAAATAGAAGACATTTTGTGTCGATTAATTTTAATGATCGACTTTTCCAAATTACGAATAATCCTTCGCAGAAAACGAAGAAATTTCGTCAGAAATTGTGTGAAGTTCATTTTTGTACAAAACTAGAAAAATATGGTTCAAGGTTTTGTCTTTCTTAAGTCATCATGTATATGTATGTATGTATGTGTGTGTGTATCTGTGTCCACTAGATTAGACCTTTAAAGGTAGAAAAAAACATGTCATATTCATATAGTCGAAACACCTTCATTCCACCGTTTTTAAAATATAGCGGGTAACTTTCGCCTCCGATTTTTTCCAGGAACTGCCATTTTGAAGTCAAGGATGAATCGTTCTCTCATACAAATTTTCATATCTTACCATATTTCATTTATATCACCCAACCCTCATTCATTATTATCATTTTAACGCTAATCCTCTACATTGAATGGCTCACGAGCCTTTTTTGTGAATTCTAGTCTAAAAATGCAATTGTAATATTTATCTCACAGTCATATTTCTAGTTCTTGCTTATCTTCATTAAAATCTGTCACACTTTCAGCACATGTCTAATTGCTTTATCTAAATGTACGAGATGTTTCCAACAGTTTTCCTTTATCCAGAGAAAAATACGTATTAATCATTTTAACAGCTTGAAGTAATTTTCAGATGGAACGCATAAATAAAATCCTGACTATATAAGTGTGTAACAGATAAAGAATGCATTTTGTCGAATACATGAAATACACTATTAGAAATAAACAAAAAAAAAAGTATTTTTTTAATTAAAACAAGGTTTTATGCAGATCGTAAACGATCTATATTTACAAATCCTACAAACTGGACGTTATTGTTATGAATAAGACATAATTAATCCATTTGAAAGTGACGCAGTTTCAGATTTTCTGTTAATTCATATAAGATCCATGTACTCGATTTTTACACCTAATTTACTTCTACTTGTATGTGTTCTGTCCATTCATACCGTTGCCGATCATGGCTATTGACAATTTTCTGTCTTTTATAGCTCTTAATTAATATTGTATTTTTCTTAACTCTCCTAAAGCTTGTTCAGCCATCCATTTACTGAAGCTTACTAGGTAATGTTATGCCTTGTTTTCTTCTGTCGTTTTCAACCTGCCCTGTGTATATCAAATTTTCTAAGCTCTCTTTCCTCTATGTACCCTAGACTTTTCAACTGCTTCTTTGTGTAAGAGTTCTTTTTGTTTCCATTTTTTAAAACGTGTTCGGTCCATGGAATCCTTCTGTAGAACAACACTTCTGTTCCTTGAAGTTTGTTCATTTGTGAAGAGAATGTATAGCATTCACTGAGGACGACGTATCAGTTCAATACTCTTTACTTTGTTTCTAATGATTTTGTTTCTGTTTCTTAATACTTGCTTAACTTTTGAAAGACATATTTCGCTATTGCGATGCGCATTCGAATGTCTCATTTTCCGTCCTCTGTTAGTACACTTCTCAGATATTTCAATTGTATTGTTTGCTTTGGCACTTACGATTCAAATTTGCATGTTGGGCTGTTTCTTTTGCCACCAACCTTGCATTCTGTCTTCTTGCAATTGATGTCTAGTCCTTTTCTTCTTGCTTTCCTTCACTACCCCTTCCGAAGGTGTTATTGTAGTTTCCGTTCTGTACATTGCAGGCGCCAAAATAAATCTTGGTAGGACTTCTAGTTCTTTCAAAATGGCATCACTTTATAGGTTGAATATGTCCAGTAAGAAGACTTTCTATTTTTGTATATTTACTGAATTCGTTTTTTTATTTTTTTTTGCAGTTGTTGTCTGGTTCTGGATTATATGCTTTCCAAATATATCAACGTTACCTAGCAATTTCAATAGAATCGTCAATGGCAGTAGCATGTAAATTAGACAAGCGCATATATTTTAGGCAAAACAAAGTCTAAGACATTGGTCAATGTTTTTGATATCGGTCAATAATTAAAGTCCAAATTGTCGACGCTTTTGATATCGGTCAGTAAATAAGTTCAAATTCCACAGTCCATTAATGGATTGTATCTTTGCACTTTTTTTAATCAAAACACCATTACGACCAAAGTCATTTTGTTTCTCACACTTGGAAATAATACGTATTTAATAAAGCAGTAAACTTGCATACGGCCATGTCACGTTGAAACACCGGTTCTATTAAGATCACTGAAGTTAAGCAATTTTGATCCTGGTCAGTACTCAAATGACAACAATGTTTTGTAGCTTAAAACATTTCCTTTCAACCTAAAATAAATAAGATGTTATTTTCTTTGAAGCAGCTTTCGTGTATCGCTTGACATTATTACACTTAACCTTGATGTTTTCATCAATATTGAAACTTTTCTGCTCTGTTCTATGACAGGATTACTATTTGTTGCCTCCTAATACGTGCTTTACTTTCCTTTCAAATAATTTCTTTGGAAATCAGTTTGATCTTTCAGTATGTATATAACTGCACTCACAATTGCCTTATTTGCTTTTAACATCTTGAATTTCATTACTACGTTAATTTAACTTTTGATCTCGGAAGGTTCAATGTCAGATTTTCATTTGTAACCTTAGAAATTACAGCAATAAAATTTAATAAGGCGTTTTGAAGGTTTAAAACTTTATTGTTGCTGTGAGGATTTAAGGTCAAAGAGGAATTCCTTTGAATTATAATAACAATTTTCACATTAATCTTCAAGCCGAGGTATTCTTCAGCGAGTTGAATATTTCTCCGGCTTAGAGCCTGTCCAAAAAGGCAATAAAATCAGTTTGTCTCAGAAGGATACCGCTAACCAATTCACTTTATTTCTATAGTAAATCCCATCATGACAAGAATTAAGATTGAATTGACTTATCTTGCTAAGAGACATAAGGTAAGAAATATTCAAGTGTTAACACAATGTCTATACAAATGACAAGGTTATTGACGTATGTATGTTATATAACTAATGTTGTCTGTATCTCAAAACATTGTTTTATAAAATTTGAAATTAAAATTCGAAAGATATTAATCGAGGTATTTTAAAACTTCGTTTAATAAAAAGGTCGAATCGTAAAAGGATAAAAATGTCTTGTTATACATTTTTAAGATTCCTTCTTCTTTTTAAAAGGATTACATTTAAAGGCATAAAAAAGGCACCTACTGAAATGTGAAAGTTTCGAAACTACTTAATCGCGCAATAATTCTCTTGTCCTGTCGCTCAGGCCAATGAAAATTGAAATTTTTAAATTTTTCTGAAAAGTATAGAATTTTGAAAACCTTTTTAAATCAGTTCCATTGGAAAAGAAAATTAGTTGAAAGATAAAAATAATGAGTAAATTTCTAAATCCTGAATAATTCCTCTTTTGTATTAGTAAGTGAAAAAAAATACCTATTAATATCCACTGAAATATTCGGTATTCATTTTAAAATTTTAAATAAAATTCCAGTATTAATTTTAAATTTCTAAAAATATTTGCTATTAATTACTGTTTCATAAAAAAACCGGTATTAATTATAATTTTATAAAACAACTCCTTATAGGATTTTACAGGATTAAAAGGATTAATAGGATAATACATTTATAGGACTAAATACAGGATTTTATAATAGTTAATTATAGAATTTTAATTATAACTTATTCAGCCCCACCGATCGAAAAGTCGTTATAAACTTTGGTGAATTTTTTGAGTTGAAGCAGCAGCAAATAAATAAATGAATAAACAATTAATAAAATACTATTAGGTTGGTGCTAAAATAATGACGTAATAATGTCGTTTTTTGACGTTTTTTTTAACGTCAAAAAACGACATTATTACGTCATTATTTTTGCACCAACCTAATATTAATGTTCTAGAATGTTAAGGATTTCATATCAGGTAACATAGAAAAATGAAATTTTTCTTCTAATTATAGGATAAATAGTAGAAAAGGCTGGAAATTGAGGTAAAATTGAATCCAGGAGTAGACCAAAATTGTATTGAATGTAGCTTGAGACAAATTCCAGTGTATTTCCCAAGAAGTTATTTTTGTAAACTGTGTATATTTAAATTATGAGGTGTTGTATCAATCAAAGATGTTTCTGCTGCTGATATATTTATTTATTTATTAATATGTAAATATTTATTTTTGACTAAATTTAGCTGAATAATGAAATCTGACACACACACACGCCAAAAATAAAACAATTATTATGATAGGGTTAGATGTGATGAAACTCATACGATATATTAAGTATCTAAATATAAGTATATTCTGGCAATTTTAACAATATTTGTTGGTTAATACCAATTTCGTCGTGAAAGCATTGACTGGAATACTAAAATCTAATATGGCGTCTATTTCTAAGAAAAGAGAAATCCGTTTCTCGTTTACTGTAAGGAAACGGACTTTGTAGCTTGAATTGATTCACCTGAACGAATTTGCCATCAAAAGTAGATTTATAAAGACTAGGAATTGTTTTATATTTGCCGGCTTTCGATAGGCAGTAGTGAACAGTCGTGTGTGTTTCTGTGATTAACGAATCTCTTCTCTCTGTGTTGGATTCAGTTTTACGACCTCAAATCAAGAATAACAGCGTGTGATGTCATCTGGTGGTCCGTGTTAGTCGTAAAAGACTCCGACCATTTCTAGCTTTTTCAAGGAATGGTGATTTACTTCTAAAGCTACTGAACAGGATGCATTATTTACTGGCCGTGGCGTCAAAAGAAAATTTGCTTGGACAAGATTAATATAAAATGGTTGAAAACGTTTGTTATATTATTTATATTATTTTGATCCGTTTACCGTTATTCAAATTGAAAAAGTTCTATTCTTTTCGGACAAATAACATGTATTCCTTTCGTATGGAATAAGTTTCAAACGGACTGCTTCTCGAACATAGCTGTCACCTTGTGGAACAAACTCCCGAGATGATACTTACCATAATACGACAAACTTGGCCTCTACAAGTCCTTGGTCTATCGATATTCATTCTACATATCGGTATTCTCTCTAGCATATGGTCAAATAACGTGTATCCCTTTGGTAAAGAGGAATCTCTACTCGGGCAGACCCTTCTACAAAACTCTCGCTCTGTGGAACGTACTCCCGGGATGCAGCTTCTTCAATCACTACAATCTTGACCTCTTTAAGCCTACGGTCAATATATATCTATCCTACATATCCTCATAATATGTATATATTCCTCCTACCTTCTATATTTCGTCTTTATAAAAATCTAATTTCATTAAACCTCTACGTTGAGTGGCTCTTGGACAATATGTTAGGTGAAAAATAGTAATAAAAGAACTGTAATATATAATAGATTACATACAAAATACATACATAACTGTCATATAAGAAGAAAAGGAATAACTACGGACACCGAGGTTCGAACGTGGCACTCGGGTTTCCGCCAGATATATAAATAGCGGTGTCAGGCTACTGACTGCAGTGATTATTGAGTGACTATTGATTGGAACTATCCAGTCGAATTAGTGTGAATTATTGTGCTTCGATGATTCGGGTTTTGATTTAGGATTTGCTGAACGTTAAGCCGAGCCGTTCTATTAACAAGTCATTCACTGAAGTGGTTAATTATCTTTAGTTGACTTTTACTTCTTTATGGTTAAGTATTTATTTGCAGTTGTAATTAAATCCTGTTTTAGTTGGACATTGAAGTGTTGAGTTATACTTAATTATTAACAGCCACCGTACGTCACAAAAATAAATCAAGTAAAAAACAGAATTAATACATACAGAATAGATCTTCTTTTTCTATGTACCATATCGTGAAGGGACATAGAGATTATTGCCCCTCCCCTACAACATCCAATCGCGTTCAGCTCTCCGTATTGCTTTTCTTTTTATCCCCACTTCCACTCCATGTTCTGCCATCCATTCACATATGTTCATCAGATTATGATACCCTCTTGAGGTTTCTTTTCCCTTTTCTATATGTCCGGTAAGTCAAATGTTTCAATATAACTTCTCCGTCATGTCTCCCAGAAATTTCAGTTATCTCTCATCCTGAGTATAGGAGTCTTTTTTGTTTCCATTTTTATCTGAAGCATACTCAGCATCCTTCTGTAGAACTACATTTCTGTTTCCCCATTTATTTTGTTATCTGTGAGAAAATTGTCCAGTATTCACTGTCATATTGATATTACATAACCTTTCTGCACAGTATTCTTTTTTTCTAACATGTTTCTTGTTTTATTAGTATTATTAGTATTTTAATAGTTTTTGGAAGGCATCGTTTTATTTCTATAAACATTTGGATCAGAATTTAAATGCATAAGAAAAACAGAAGACATAAACAATAAAAAAGAATAAAATTTATGAAAGAATAATAATTCATTCACCTGATTATATTTCTGAGATGAGGTATTGCAACTATTGACACTATTTGTATTGTTTGGACTGTTGTCCTCATCTTTATTGCCATATTTGCAACGTTTCGACTGCTGTAGATGGAATATACTTCCGTGAACTAAATACAGGTTCGGTTTGAAATTCCAACAAATATCACCTGAAGAAAACTGGAGCGTACAATAGCCGAAACGTCGTGGCAAAGATGAGAACAACAGTCTGAATAGTTACACAATAACTAATTAGTAAACAAAAGTAGTTTCTAAGTATTCTCCTTGAATTATGCGAGATTGACAGCTCTGATTAAAGATCAATCGAAATCCCATACAAATGTGAATCTAATTTTGATTATTATTATACTGTAATTAGTAACCATATTGAAAAAGTCTCTAATATGACGTATTTGAGGACTAAGTTATTTTTAGTAATTTGGTTGCTAAAATAAATAATGAAAAATCGAAAGAAATATAATTTAAGCATAAGATAAACTTGCATTAAAAACAATTTCTAAAATTAAAAACATGAAATTTAATTTAATTTTGCATATATCTTTGATTGAATCTATTTCTAAAGGGTTTTCTGAACTTCTTTCATGAAATTCCAGTTCAATGGATTTAGTTGTGAATATATTTAACAATTATTGGAAGTATTAATATCTATTAAAGTTTTTTTGCCAAATGTATGAATTATAATGTATAAAGGTATGGAGGATCTCTTACGCAATAGCCAGATCATTTACTCACTGGATGAATCTTGTCTCGCTCGATGTGATAGATATTTACAATTTTATGTCAGTTCAGACACAAATCTTCTGGAATAAGGAAAAGTTATCCTCAGCTTTCAACTGAAAAAGACCATGATAATTTTTAGCTTAAAACACAAAGACCAATTCGTTAATTTTTAGCTTAAAACACAAAGACCAATCCGTTAATTTTTAGTTTAAAACACAAAGACCAATCCGTTAAATCTTAAATTGCGTAAAATATAATGCAATCAATAATTAATTAATAATCAAACAGAAAATCTCTTTAATTTGTCATTATGTGACATAGTCAAGAGAAAATCACATAAAATATCCAGAAAACTTAATATTTTAACGGCATTTAAATTTTTTATGACGCAGTTCAATTAAAGGATCAAGAATCAGTTCTCAGAAAGTACACAGGATGTGAATATTGGGATAGAAATATAAGTATTTTATAAATAAAGAAATCATTTATATCTTATAAATTAGAGGGATCGTCCTAATGTCTGGAAGAGATTACTATCAGAAATAATAATTCAAAACAATACTTGGAAGTAATTAATATAATGGCCCATAACCTGTCTTTATTGTAATTAAAAAGAAGCGCGTTAGGATTAAGACTCCAAAATCTAGTCTCAGAATTTCCCCATAGGACACTGGTCTAAATGAATATGTGATATAATATTGAATTCAATCTTTGGATCCAGGTAGTTTGGATATACTTTATACTTAACCGAAAACAGGTCTAACAAGAGTTATTAATTAATAATAATTATTAAGATCGCGATAGCCCTAGATATAGACAGCAGAATGAAAACAATCTATGCCCCAAGATTGAATAAATGCTTCAGTTACCTATTGCTCGAAGGTTATCCAGATCTTGTGACACCTGAAGAGGAACACTGGATACAACGGTCGAAACGCTGTAATCGTCACAGCGAAGATGAGGATAATCAACTGAGAATAAAATATAATTAAGAATATTACAGTGTGCGGCTGGTATTTTAGGACAGATTTTATGGATTAGTATAAACCTTGAACAAATGAATATAATTTCATTTGATTACAAGTAAGTAAACCTGAAATTTAGCTAACTATTATTTAATTTTATTCAATAAAACAACTACTAACATCAATAACTGCCTCTACATGAGTTCGAAATCGGCTGCAGGCTCTGATTAATTGGTCATTATTTATGTCAGACATTACTCGAACTATTACAACTTTAATAGAGTCTTTGGTGTTATGAGGCTGTTTATTAACTTCCTTCTCAACAACGCTCCACACATAACAGTCTAGTGGATTGAGATCTGGAGAGTTAGGAGACCAAATGTTGGGTGTGATGTGGTCGTACAAATGGTAAGCCATTCATTCTTGTGTTTATAGAGCCTTGTTGGATGGAGCCGTGTCTTGCTGGAATATATAAGGCCTGCCGTTGCATATGTTGTCAATTCAGAACTTGACAACTGTTTCTAGAACCTCAATGTAAGCAGTAGCATTTACTCTAGGACCTTGTGGAAAAAAGTATGGTGGCATAACATGTCCTTCATTGCTAACAACCCCAATAGCATAACACTTGATAGAAATGTTGTGTGCATCACTCATGGCACCTCAAAAGGATATGAACAAAGTCATATGCCATTTCTTCTGTTTTTTGATCTTGATCAAAATTTTTCTCATCTGAGAAAAAACAATTTCGTTTAATAGCCTTTCGTTCTTTTGTTTTTCAAACATAAATTAACCTCTCTTCATCACGTAGGACTTATATCGAATGTTTTCATGAACACTCCTTCTGATTGTTTTTTCAGACACATGCAGCTTTTTGGCAATTGACCTCATCGATTGACCTCGGTTTTAATCAATTGATTGCTTGACTTCCTGAATAAATTCGGATGTTAACACTTCATCAGAACGTGCAGAATGTCTTTTACGTTTTGATACAGACATTGTCAGCGTTTTCTAACTCTTTTCGTATCTTGTGGACAAACGATCTTGCAACTCTGAGGAAACGTGCAATATCCAAATCGCTATGATCAGCCTTTAAGGCCTCAATCACAGCATTTGTCATGATAAAGTTTGCCTTTTTGATTTCTGAAAAATAAAAGCATTAGAAGTTAGTGAGAAGCAGTATTAATCTTAAATTTGTATGTCCTTAAATACCAGCCGAACCCTGTAATTATGAGTGGTTCTTTGGTACGAGAAATGGAAATTCTGATCACGAACACCGAGAACGTTCCGGCAGGCCTACTGTCGTTGATGATATCAAAATCGAAACAATTTTCTGCTCAAATACAACGTCCTATTTTTTAAAAGATCGATTTTTTAAACAACGGGGAGAAAAAAGTATTAAGAAAAACATGAACGATCGATAAACACCCCCACCAAAAAAAAAAATTAATTTCTGTGTATCTAGTGTCATTGGAAGGGCATTTTATATTACATGTTGCTTTCAGAAAATCAGACAGTCAATTCAAAAATAGTCAGTTATGTGTCATACGTGATACACGCTTAGGCGATCATGTATCTTTCGATATATGAATGACTAGGCAGATTTTTCCCCTAGTAGGTTGTCACTTCTTTATGCAGTAAACCAGTTGCCATCCAAGGTTATAGAACCCGGTCTGTCCTGCTATTATCCCACAGCTGAGTGGATAAGCAGACGATTCATACATTTCCCAATGGTATGCATTGTTTAATAAATTTATATAAAAATACATAAATATCTTCTGTGAATTTAACTTAAAATTGTTTGCAAACATCTGTTCCGACCCAAGAAGAGGTGAATTATTAACTTCTCCATTATTAATTAGCCTGTTAATTTTCTAGCTTCTTTAACCCGATTTCGATGAAGTGAAGCGCAAAAATATATGACCGATTTAATAAACAGAAAAGTAGAAGAAATAGTGTCCTGTTCAATAACAGTGGATAGAATATGATTTCACTCCGCCGAATCATACACTTCACATAAAAACCTAGACGTAGAGAATTAAAGGGAGGTAACTATGTTGAATTTAAAAATTACACTCGTCAGTTTGGTTGTTATGATAACACTCAAGTTTCTTTGGATTATTTAAAGTTGAAATCAGCTAAAACAAGGAAATTGTCTTCTTCAGGGCAAAATATATAAATATAAAACGTTTAAAATATAAATATTAAACTAAAATATAAAAAGGGTAATATGCAAAAACTTTTTAAAATACTTAACTTATTTAGGCGTCCATATTGGATAACACAAATATTTAAATAGGTTTGTTTTTCGTCATTTTATACTGGTTTTCAAATATCCCTCGGATTAGAAAAAAAGGGATTTATTATCGTAAATAAACAACAATATTTTATAATGATACACAATTTAAAAATCGAACTATTGAAATATAAAAGTTATCTCCCTTTAATTTTTTCACTTTTAATTTTTTGAACAATTCTAACAAATAAAGATTCGATATTACGGTTTTTCTGAAGCAGTTTTCGGGAAAATTATATTCGCTGCTATTATTGTCTCCCGAAGAAAAGCATTCCCGAATCAATTTATAATCAGGAGGTGAAAATTGCAAACAACGATCAATGTGATAAGAAGCGTTCTTCCGAACAAGCTGAAAATTCGCCACCACAGAGAGGAAAATAATGTAAGAAAAAGAATGTAAAAAGGATTCCATTGATATTCATAGCGAATCTATTGTCGGTCTTGCCTTGAGATAACGCCATGAAAGTAGATTTTCCTCTTTGCTTGACGGGTGACTGGTCATTGAATCTTCGTAGATAAATGAATGCGCAACAAGCTATTAGAGTTTAACGACGCGGTGCAGTAATCTAGAACGCTCTGTCCCGTTAGGGTGAGTGGCTATGATGAATAGGCCCCCGTAATTTCAACATCAATCAATTGTGGCAAGACCCTTTTTAGAGCCGATTGGTTATTTTTTGTTGTCTACAATATATTTCGCTCTTTTTTCTTTCCTTTAACGTTTTTTTTCTACCATTCGTTAGCTTACGTTTTTCCTTAAACTCAATTCTGTTTTCCTTTTGTATTGTTTTTGCTTAATCCTTCCAACCATTTAATCTCTTCATCATCGCTAAGGCTGAACTAAAAAAATGACATTCTAAGCCGATTTAATGTTTTTAGGGCATCTATGATGTCACCTCACCATGGGGTAGAGGTTAACATTTTTGCAATAAAGATGGGGTTTAAACTAACTCAGTGGGTCAGCTATAAGCTATAAGCTATTAAGATATATTTTCCATATTTTGTTTTTCCTTTTCACATAGAAATTATAAGTTTCATTCAACACGAGTGACAAGGTACTCCGTTCACAACGAAAGAAACCGCAGTATTTTGTCAGTAGTTTTGAGTGAATCTTGTAAAAAAGGATTGGTGCACAATTATATATATATATATATATATATATATATATATATATATGTTGGACTCTCCCGTCGGTTTCGACATATGATGATCTGACAGCTTATTGATTCAGTTAGGAAAGGTTGTGCGATAAACTTAAATGGCATTTAAGCCCGCTAGTGATTTACAAAGGAGGCCACATATGGAGCCAGTGAGAGGACTGTGAGATGAGATCACTGATAGATTGGATGACTTTTTAGATCTTGCTCCCGCTTCTTGAAGATGATTCAGACAAGCAGATTGAAAATTGCTGAGTCCACTAAAACACGTTGATCTCCATTCTACCCGCTCCAAAGCTAAGCGCTCAAGGGTGTTATGTGGTATATTGACTGCTGAAAAGTTGCTTTTCAGCTTGTCTTTGTACTTAGCCATGGGCGTCTTACGTTCCTGTAGACCTGATCTATCTGGCTGCACATTAGGATCTTGGGTATATATATATATATATATATATATATATATATATATATATATATATATATATATATGCACCTAAAGAGCCAGGCAAACCTACCTAGGTTTCACCTAAAAGGATAATGCCGGCTTTGCCCTGACGATCCGTTTAGGTGAAACCTAGGTAGATTTACCTGGCTCTTTAGGTTTATATTAGGTTTGCTCTGCTTTGTGTATTGAGCACTTTACGTAGTTACTTTAATCGTTTTGCAGTTTCTTTTTCCTTTGAACTCTGAGCTTGAACTCTGGACGATTGTTTTCGCCTCAGTTTCATTTTCTTAGTTCTTTTTTATTCTTCATTTTTCCTTGGGTACTGGTTTGTTCTACTATAAGCCGAAATACTCAAGATTTTTCTAAGCGAGTTCCGCCAATTATATATATATATATACATATATCTATATATGTATGCTTTTCCTTTTCCCATAGAATTCATAATAATAACATACACAATTTCATGTACAACTATCCATATTTCATAATGAAATTCATCATATATACACACATATCTATATACATATATATATGAAACACGCAGAAACACACACACACACACACACATATATATATATATATATATATATATAACAAGCTGTCAAAGTTTCTGCTAGCATGAAGTAGCAAGCCATATATATAAGTCTAATTCAAAACGATTGATAAGGTAACTGCAGTCATTTTGAGTGAAACTTGTAAAAAAGAGGGATTGGTGCACAAGTATATATATATATATATATATATATATATATATATAAGCCGGTCTTAGCCGTGTTGGTTAGTCCTGGTGAAACTAAGGAAAGTAGTTCGCCTGACCACTTTTCTTGGAAATAGAGATAGATCAGTGAGAGGTTTGCGACAGGATATAAAATTAAAACAGTACAAATCGTGTAACAGCAAAATTGTCCTGTTGTTAGATTAAAAGTTGAATCATTGTATGTTAGAAATGATTAAAGATATTTTACTGGAATTCTCTGACGTTTTTATAACACTATTGGATTCTACTTTAAACAATAAGAATGTATTTAGCTCTAAGTTGAAATGATGATCCCACTTACTATTGCCACCTACTCATCCAGTTTTCCTCACTACTGTTCCTTCTTTTTTAAACTTCTTCGCCGTTCTCTTGATGGTTCTTGAATGTATTTTGAAGATGGAAGACAGTATGGATGTTGGAACCATTACTGAAGGCCTGAATGATCTTTTGCTCTCACCTTTGATCATTTGGGAAGACATAGTAGGGCTGACATAAAAAGATATTTCAGTGATTTCTCCGACAATGATTCTTACGACAAATGGTATCAAGATGGCCAAACGCCTTATCTGGATACCTGGAAAAAAGAAACTCAAGTAGTTTAGTGTTTTTTTTTATTAGATATTAAGCATTTTGTGAGATGGGCAATTATGCTGTTACACGATTTGGACAATTTTTCTGTTAGAGCTAGTATTTATCCGCACACATACCGAAAATGAACTCAAAGCCAATTTTAAAAATTGGTCATGGCATTAGTATAAAAAGTTGCAGTCATTCTTGATCTTTCCAACTGAGAATGACCCAGACCTCATCTAATGACTCTAGCTGTCGTGGTTGGCCCCTTGGAACTAGTCATATTATAATTATCCCCCCACTGTTTGAGGACCTGTAAGCTCAATCAATGAGAATATGGCACAAGAATACGTTTAAAATGAGAAACTCATGCATAAAACAATTTCTTTGTTTCTTTCAGTGTTCCAGTTGTATGTCTTAAACTCCTCATTTACTGTAATGGAATTATTTCTTCCTAGAAGGAAGATCCCTCGAGTTTTGATCATAAGTTAAAGAATTTTCTCTTTATATACTTATAGTTTTTTTTCACAATTCTAGCCTGTAGAATTCCCTTCCAATTCCTTGCTTTCTTGCCTCCTAAAATCTTCACAAACCTTTATGCAACGCCAATCACCATCTTCTGCCTTCCTGAAAAATGCTCTTTTATTTTCTTTTCTCCTTACTAAGGTTTTCTTATGCTCTTCAACTCTCAATGAATTCCTGTGCCCTAGTGATATTTTCATCTTGCTTGGAGTGAAATGATTGAAAAATATTATCATACAGTATTAATGGTTTTGTGAAAAAAAAGAAGAAAAGAAAACAAGGTGAAAATTTATTTTTTAAAAATTCACATATAAATTACCATGGGGAATTATTTCAAAATTACAATAATCTGACCATGGGCAGTGAATTATATTGTCACTAAGTGCTCGCAAAACAAGGTTTTAGGTTAGATTAATCTATGATTAGTGAATTTTATTGTGCATCACTATGACGTTTAGGCGAACAAGTATTGAGTATCCTTGCTACCGTTAATGTCTTCTAACTGTATTCGTTTCCACCAGCCATAGTGGTATATCTATCACGATCCTTTAATAATAATAATTCAGTGTAGTGATAATGAGAATTTTGAATAATTTTAGTGTAAATTCTATAAGTATGAAAAACTTGACATAGTTTTAAGGACATTGGAGGCGAGGTTTAAACCCTTATATGCGTCGTACTGAATTTTCTTTTAATATCCATGCTATAAAAAAAGAAAAAAAAACTTTACTGTTATTTAGAGAAAAATGCTAAACAGTAAAATGATGACATATATTCGTAAAAAACATTAAAGAAAAAGAAACTTGAAAAATCAAAACAATCTAAAACAAAGAATTAAGAAACTGGAAAAAAATTGTTAGAAACAAAAGAAGCGCTGAACAAAAATGGTGCTGAAGAGTTTAATATAAATACACCCAAATGGCAGTGAATGATGGACAATTTACTCACAATTGAAGTGAAGATTGATGATAAATAAAATCAGAAATTTAGAGAAACAACTTTCGGCTGATGGTAAGGTGACGTCACTAATGTGATTTAGATGGAACATTCTATTTCTGGTGGTAAGGTGACGTAAATAATGTGATTTAGATGGAACATTCTATTTCTGATGGTAAGGTGACGTCACTAATGTGATTTAGATGGAACATTCTATTTCTGGTGGTAAGGTGACGTAAATAATGGGATTTAGATGGAACATTCTATTTCTGATGGTTAGGTGACGTAAATAATGGGATTTAAATGGAACATTCTATTTCTGATGGTAAGGTGACGTAAATAATGGGATTTAGATGGAACATTCTATTTCTGATGGTAAGGTGACGTAAATAATGTGATTTAGATGGAACATTCTATTTCTCATGTTTGATATCACTGATCTAACCTATGCGTGTATTTAGAATCCTCTTCAGAACGTGGGTAATCATGGCTTCCGCAACCTCCTATCTAGCTCTTTGTAAATTTTTCTTTTTGTTATCTCTGTTCTGACAAACATTTCCACAAGCACATCAGATGCTGTATCTTCTGTTCATTTTACTATATATTTTCTAAACCATATTCCCTCTCAACTTTTATGGATAAGTGCCCTTTTTGTTTCCATTTTCCCTAAAACTTATTCACATGGTAAGTGTATGGGATTTTCAGCATTCTTGTGTAGAATCACATTACTGTCGCCTCAAGTCTTTTCTTCATCTGTAAAGAGATGGTACAGTTTTCACCAACATAAAGGATGACCAATATTATACAAAAGCTCAGTACTTTCTACTTTTCTGAGTTTTAATACTTTGCTTTGCTTCTGGAAGGTAACTTTCGCTTTCCCAATTCACCTTCGGATTTCGGTGTTGCATTTTTCATCCCCAGGTAAATCACTCCCAGGATATGTAAATTTTTTTACCTGTTTCATTTTGGTATCTCCAATTTTAATTCTGAACTGTACTATTTGGTGACAACCATAGATTCTGTTTAAGTATAATTGATGTTTATTCTTTTTAGACTGCTTTTGAGACTTTCTGCAGCAGCGCTTGTATTTTCCTTTCTGTGTTTGCTATCAACGTGTCATCTGTATATAAAATATTTCTAAATTCGTGGCTGCCAATAATGAATCCTGGTATGATTCTTAATTCTTTCAAAGTAATCTCACTGTAATGGTTGAATTTCCAGTGTGAAAACACATCGTTGTCTTATAACTATTCCAGTTATTTTGTATTTACTAAATTAATTTTGTATCCGTATGCAGGCGGTTTGCTGCCACTATAGGTTTTGGATTATTCTAATATTTTTCCCAAATATTTCAAGGTTGCCTTACGAAATAGAAAGACCGAATCATAGAGGGCACACAAGTTTACCTCAACCAGGAAGATGATATATCCCGGAAAGTGATATATTTGTTCGAAGTAGCAAAGTGGTTGTTCACTACTGTAACCGGGTAGAGCAATCTAGCAAATAACCGCAATGGACTCGTCCTCGTCGTAGTGGTAGGCAATAGGCGTAGTCAATAGGCGTCGTCCCTGTACCTCCAAATCAGTCTGCATTTATGGCTGACACCAGCCAATCATATTACTGTGAGGGGGAACCCAGATGTATGCATATTCATTACATCAGAAGAAAAGGAAATGTTGTATAGAAAGGAAATATGCAAGTAAGCTATAGCAAAATGAACCGTATGTACCAAAGGACTATAAAGAAATAATAACATTTTTACAATACAATCAGTATTTAAAGTGATTGATTGACATGTACTTTATAGTTTACCAAGGTTTTGCCGTTTATTTAAAACCAGAAATTTCTTGAATAAATCCAGTGAGAAGATATATTCTTGTTTTATACCCTTCTCTCTTTTTGTATCTTTACGGAATTCATTTTATATTCATACTTGATGGAAGGTAGTAGAGAGTATAATAAAGTTACTGATCACCAGTCCTTAGTAATCATAGTCAGAGGCGACTGACTAAAACTGTCTTTGCTTACAGACAAGCGACACTGTCTTAAATCACATTCATAGTTAATGCAGGATATTTGTACAGAATTTCTACCAATGTCTTTTAACTATTTATACAATTACATTTGACACATTAGTGTAGAATCTCATATCGGAATTCTCAGTCATCCTGGGTATGACGATAAACTGCATCCAACAGCAAGGCCTCTGACCAGGAGGTGTTGAGGAGCGTGGAACCACCTTTTAATTGCTGGTGTTCATAGGTCCACTGACCCGGGGTGGTAACACTTGTTAGGGGTCCCAGTTATGGTCTAATAGTTAACCTCCAAACTAGTGTCAGAACACTATGAAAGTATAAAAAAGTGTACATTTTTGTAAAAAATTATTACCAACAATGGATTAAAAAAAAAAAAGAAAGAAGATTATTACCAGCAATACACTATTACCAGCAATGAATTTTTGAAAAAAAAAAATTGCCACAATACATTTTTGGAGAAAATATTACCAGCAATAAAAATCTTGTCCGCATTAAATAACCCATTGAGGTTGTTAGTGATTTTCTAAGCGTTGCTTAGATGTGGCGCAAGGCCAAAAGTATGGGGTGCCCAATGAGGATCGAACTCACTAGTCAGTCGTAATTGTTCTAGCGAGACAAGCTTGCTAACCATTACAACTCCTCGGGGTGCAAACCCATTGAGGTTGATTTTCCGGAAACGAAATGAAACGAACGGGATTTTCAGTTAAGTGCCATACGTGATACACGATTGGTCGATTAACTCTTTCGAGCAGAGTATTTTCCCGCAGTAGGTTGCCGTTGCTTTTTGCATATATAGGACTAAAGGGATATTTAACCCATAACTGGGGTGTGGGGAATAGAAGAGATAGTTTCATACTTTTCCCAAAGGTATGCTAGCGGAAGTGAATGTAACGACCCCGACTTGAACTCGAACACGTACATGGCTCTGATTTTTCATCCCGAGCCGATATCCATTCCACCACAACAATCAACTCTCTCTAATATTCCCTTTCCCTTTTTTTCTCTCTCTCTCTCTCTGTTATTCCACCATTGTGCTGTTATTCTTCTTCTCCTCTCTCGTAGACGCTGTCACCCCTCGCTCACCTCCTCCTCTATGTGGACTTCATTTATTTTCTCACTTCATCTATATTCTGTTTTCCTTGACCGTATTCTTTATCTAGATTCCCAATAAGCTATTAATTCCATTTCTTGTCAGTTTACGTACAAGCGGAATGCCACTTCTGAATGTCTCATAATAAAGCAGTCTTAATCTCCGAGTTTCAGTACCAAATTCATTTCCTCTTTCTACTTATATCGAAATCGCACTTCTGTTCCGTGGCAAGGATCTGTATTTTCGTGTCTCTTCTGTTTCGTTTGTACACACTACAGATTTCATATTACAGAATTTCTTTCACTTTTCTCGTGAGGCCACTATTATAGATAACGGGACTTGAAAGCAGCACCTAACCGAAAAGATCATATAAATTGACCATCCTTAGAGGTTTACGTCTGAATATGAATAATAACCATTAGGGGGTTCCATATCTGAGATCGAGGAGAAATTGATGCTCAGTTTTTCAACTTAACCTCTTAACGTGCTTTGAACATCTACAGGGACTCAGGTTCACTCCAGACCTTAAGAGAATTTATATATACATTCCATTATATATTCTCCCGTTCCTGAATGTAAATGACTCATTCTGTCATACTTTATCTTTCCAAGAGTCAGATTAGACCAAAAATATTGTATTGCTGTTACATCTTAGTAGGAACTTTGGGGGGATGGCTTATTTTTCGCACTGCCGTCTTCTGGCAACACATTCAATTTAGCAAACCTGCAGTTACACTATCATTATTTGAATAGCAAGTGTCCATATGAGCTCCTTTAGTTCAACAAGCTCAGGCATCTAAATCTAAAATTCATTTCCTCCCTGTTCCAATTTTAAGGATGAAGTTCTAAAGATACCTGTTTTTTTTTTAAAGAAGTGCTACTTTGTAGAATGGACTGCCGTGTAAATGCTTCCTTGAATATTTTTATCTTAACCTCTTTATGTCAAATGTTAATCGTTATCTATTCTCATGTCCTCATATTCTCCACTTCCTACTTTTTGCTCGAAGAGTTTATTTACACACCTCATTCCGTAACCCACTCTCTTGACTGGCTCTTGAGCCTTGTTTTATTTAAAAGTTAAATAATTTGATACATGAAAATGAAACAGTATATTGTTCGATTTTACCACTTTTTTTCAAAGCACTAAGTTCTGCCAATATTATATATCAATCTCTCCCATTGAGGAGATGCCATAATTCAATCTAGCGTATATTATGGGCTATATATTATATTAAGTGTGACCGGTTCAGTAAGGTCAAATTGGCAACTAATCTAAATCAAAACAAAACAATATGTTGTTAAATAGAGCAAGGGAATGAATGCTTAAGGCTAACCCCCACGGGAGTGACTCATTACGCTTTCTCTGACTAACGTTTTCCAATGACATGAAGTGGAAATATTATATTGAATCAACTGCTAGGTTTGCAGCAAGGAAAGTTGGTTCACTTTGTTGAGCTAGGCATTTTTCTCGACAGAATCTATCTTACATATTGATAAGACTACCTTTCGTCCGTGCTTTCACTATTGCTGACATATCTAGATTGGTTCTCCTGCTATATATTTAGAGATTCTTGATGCAATCCAAAGAAGAATCAGCAATGTTATTGGTCCCCACCTGGCATATCAGATTCAGTCACATTCCTACCGCCGTAAGGTTGTTCCCTTGAGTCATTTCCATAAATCGTTTCATAGTAATTGTTCTGATCAACTATCCTCTATGGTATCTAAACTTCAGGAATTTAAGCGCAGTACTAGACTTATGGCAAATTTACATAGCTCGATGTAACCGTAAATTCTATGCCAACAGTTTCTTTTCTCGCCTTTTCGTTCGTGGAACTCTCCTCTGACTTTTTGTTTCGCAGTCAACTTTGATTTTCTTAAATATAAATGCTCAGTCGGTCATTATTTTCTGTCTTCTTTATTCTTGTGCTTTTATTGTTCTCTCTCGTTAATAGTATATCTGCCATATTCTCTAACGCTCAGTAACCCCGCTTGCGTCTTAGTAGCTTTATTGCGTTGCTTGGGGTGAAATTTTTAATAAAAAATTCCGGGATGAGAACTTATCATTATGTACATTATTTACATTCGCACCAATATGATCATTTTTTTTTTATCATCAGACGTTTTTGTCTATTGTTTTCTTCGTTTTTCAGGTAATTTCGAATTGAACTCTTTATTCAATCTCTAAATCTCCAGAGTTCTTGAAGGAGAACATTCTACCTACCTCGATTAAATAAAGTGTTCTTGAACATTATAAAAATAAGGTGTGCTAACAATTTAAAAATCTATAAAAAGAGATTAATAGCGTTTTGTAGTTACATACAGTTTAGTCATAGTGATCAACGTTGCGTGATAAGAGTCACTTTCGTGACTCAAGTTTTCTTCAAACCATAGTCGCTATACCGACTGAAGTCACTATTTATAAGAAACTGTCAGATTAAGGCAAATGGGTGAAAAAAAAAATAATCAGTTCTCGTCAGTTCTTTTAAATTTATTGCTTCATGCATTTATTTTTCATTTATTTATTTGTTTTGTATATTTTCTATTTTACATAAGGTTTACAAGAGTTAGTTTATGGGATTTTATCTGAAGTAATAACTTGGTTGTAAGTAGCGTAGTAGGAATTTGTTTTGACATCTGCATTTAGAAGTGAGGTTTGATTAGAGTAAAGTAAACACCTTTGCAAGTGATAAAATCCTATATGAAAATGAAAAGGCAAAACAAAATTACTATTATATACTTTTATGTGTTTGCGTGTCGAAAGATTACAAGATGCAATATACTTTTGATGAGGCTGGAGAACACATCGGCTGAATAATTATAATAACAATATAAATCGGGATAGTAATTTAGGAATTCACAGAAATTCAGACGTCATCTTTGACATCTTTCCAATCTCAATCCCGATATTTTTATGCAAAATCACTTTCGAGAAAATCTTCTTGATTTTCTTTGTTTTATCGTTTATTTCGCCTTACTTGTCGGTGTCTTTTTCTGTGTTCCTTCTTTTCTTTCATTAACTTACTTCCTTGCCCCGATCATCTCTTTCCTTTACTCTTTTCCCCCTTTTTCAGCTTCTCTTTTTTATTCTTCCCTCCTTTACTGTAGAATGACTTTTTTTCCTCTTTCTGTTTAATTTAGAGTATTGTTGTCATTGCATTTTTGATTTTCTTTTGTGTTTTTTTTTTTTTGTATTCCGACCTTTTCTGGCACAGTTCATTTCTTTCTATATCCCATTTCTTTTTCTATCCTATTTTATATTCCTGTCTCATTTCCGTCTAATTCTCGTTTAAATATCTCGACAGAAACTCGTAAAAAATTCTCTAGTGATCGCGAACAGGAGAATATTGATCGTACAGGGATTATTTGATTCTCTGTTTCGCTGTTCTGTCGGGAAATGACAGATAAAATATAATATTATACAACCAGATGATAGGTGCAGAGAAGTATGTTTGAATTTATATTTTTCGACGTAAACATGAAAAGTAACGAGAAAAGCAAGTGACTTGATTTTTCAAATATGTGGAACGTAGATAAAACATCCAGTAATTAACGTTAAATTAATTTAAATAAAACGTGTTAATCCCAGATCAACCTTATGAGTATTATCTTTTGTATTCGGTTATATATCTAGCAGTAAAATGAAAGCTATTTTGTGGAATCCATTTTCTATTTGTTCAGCTATAATTATCTCTTTTGTATTTCGTATCGAATTTTACAAATTTAATATGTCTCTAACATTTTATGTGCAAAATAAAGGAGAATAATTTAATATTGTCATGATAGAACAGGCTATTTTCTCCCTTTGGTCAAGATAAGTTACGTGAGTCACATGACAGCCATTTAGTGATGTCACGAAAGCGACAGTCAAAATTCAGTGAAAGTGAAAGGTTGCTTTTTTTTAGGGCAGAAGCTATATCTACCTCCCTAGCAGCTTATGATTCCATGGTACCGTTTGCCTTTGGGAATATATATTTTCCAGATATAGAAAGAAACTTCATTTCGCAGTTCTCAGTTTGGTAAAACTCAAAACTCGTTGTTTCCCGTTCGTGGAATATGACCTCACATTGATGAATCCGGCCCCTTTTGAAGTTGGAGTTTTAAACATGTCTTCTCCAGACACAGGGGTATCTCCATATGTAAGAGCCTTTATTTTTGTTTCTCCTTACACTCTGCTTTTCTGTGTAGATATATTTGATATATTATTCTAAGCATGGGACACGTGTATATATGTATATATAGTTTTGTGTATGTTTTAGTATAAAAGTCTCTCTGATAACAAAGCATGGTTGTCATTCCTTTTTTCTTTCTTCGTTATTCCCATGAAAAATAGCTGTTATTATATCATGGATATATCAGGTGTAACAACAATATTGTCCAAATCGTGTAACAGCATAACAGTCCATCCCATAAAATGTTTAATATCTAAAAAACTAATATCTAGAATCAACCAGAGAACGGCAAAAAAAGTTTAAAAAAGAGTGAACAGTAGAGAAAAAATCTGAACCAGGTGACAAAAGGAAGAGGGATCATCGTTACAACTTATAGCTAAACAGATGAATTAGAAAAGATCCAACTGAATCAATAAGACGTTTGGCACTTGAGAGAGGGTTTTTAGCTATGACAGTCCATGAACAGTGAAAAAAGACTTGAATATGAAATCGTACGCAAAACCTTTGAGGTACCTTGTTACTCCAGGACACATACATACATACATACATACATACATACATACATACATACATACATACATACATACATACATACATACGCTAAAAATCCACCTACGTACCTGCCGTGCGCCGACGGCCTAGTGGTAGAATCTCCGACTGACACCAATTCAGTCGGGTTTCGATCCTAGCTAGAGGCAACCGGATGTCTAGCCACATGTGAAACAGCGAAACAGTCTGTCTGTGGATATATATATATATGTGTGTGTACGTGAACTATCTTTAATGATCTTCCGATCCTTCGTAATGATGGACATGTCATTTTTGTTTATGATCGCTTACACCACAATTCTTCTGTTAAGCTTGGAGAGTAATTATACATTCTTATTGTTCAAAGTAGAGTCTAATAGAGTTCCAGTAAGATATCATTAATCATCTTCTATATTTATGAGATGAGGTATTGTGTACACTATTTACATTATTCGGAATATTTTCCTCATCTTTGTCGCCATATTTATTACAACGTTTCAGTTGGTTGGAATGTCGAACTGAACCCTTTATTTCAGACTGTTCTAGTTCTACATGCCATGTTTAATGGATGTCAGTTATCAGTTATCTTGTTTTAATTCCCCTTTCCAAGTCCTCCACTGATTATTGAATTCACACTCTTAAGGTCCTGTCACATGGCACAGTGGATAAAGGCGTTGGTTAGATCCAATGACAGGACCCAAAGAGTGTGTGTTCAATACCCGGTTAAGGCAGTGGAGAACTTGGAGAAGGGAATTAACAGGAGATAACTGATAATTGACATCCATTAAACATGGCACGTGAAACTAGAACAGTCTACCCGAGTGAACGAAATAAAGGGTTCAGTTCGACATTCCAACCACCTGAAGAAACCCATAGCATACAATGGCCGAAATGTTGTAATACATATGGCGACAAAGATGAGGACAACAGTCCGAATAATGTAATCATTTCTCAGATATAACGGTTCAAATCTTGATCTAACAATTGGACAATTTTGATGTTACACCCGGTATATAATAATGCCCAAAACGGTTTAAATGGGAGAGTAAATATTTCTACCGTAGCTTTTTCCACTTACAATGTTAAGGATTCAGAAATAAAAAGATCTCCTAAATAATAAACACACATAAAGGTTGTTGGAAAAGATATAATATTTCCGAAATACGAAATATTTGACAGGGTCAGTTGACAATTTCATGTTGAGCAAAACAAAAGGAAGTAGTGTATAATAGCTTCTTTTCATTTGTTGCTGAACGCGAGAATTGCAGGTAAAAAAATATTTTTTCTTCCAAGATTCTTCAGAATAGACTTTTGGCTTGGTAACAAAAGGCCGAGAAAACGAATGTATGAGAGCCGAGATCTGACGAAGTTATTTAACATCAAGCCTAGAGTCCTTGGCTTACTGATTTTTGTTTTGCACCATCTAACATCGTTAAGCAAAACTAAGCCTAGAATAAACTATATCCGATAGTACATTTGTTATAAGTCATCCATACACTAAGGTAATTGATTTGTTTTAGTATTAATTCCACATCGTTAATTTTATGATGGATTATGATGTACCGTCATTCCTTTCTTCCCAATTACAGATCATAGTTTCTACTTTGGAATTTTTTTTTTTTGAGTCTTGCTTGAGTGTTAACTTGGAGGAATGTTAATTTGTTCTTCAAGATCATCCTTATTCAATCTCTGAATACTTATGTAATACATGATATGACCAACTTATTCATCAGTACACTGGCTTTGGGAGGGAAAACAGCTACGCCATATCTATCTATCTATCTATCTATCTATCTATCTATCTATCTATGTGTGCGTGTGCAAATGAATATCAAGCTGCATATCTGTATTAACACGTTTTACTCCGAAACTGTGCTTCTTCAGACTGATAACTTGTTCTTGATATTTATAAATGATTGACGGTTTAATTCTTTTTCTACGGCTTATCAACACTTTGCAGGTTATTTAAAACTAGAAAATATTTTTAAATTTTATTAATCATTTTTTGGCAGATAATAACGGTTTAGTCCTACAAGTTGTACTTATTAACCCGTAGCTGGATGGGAGAATAGTTGGGTTCATGTCTTCCCAAAGATATTTGCATATAAGTGAATGTAACGAACCAAACTGGAATTGGAACTAGGATCTCCAGTTAACAATACCGACCAATTACACGCCATATTCAGCTTATAGCATCTGGTATACACAAGTGATTACCCATGTAGGTGCTGACCAGGCTCGACTTTAACTTCGGTGACCCTGAGGCAATCGGTCTTTCAACGTGATGTGGCAGTAAGCCATGTATAAAAAAGAATATAGTTGCGTGGTGGAAATAAAACAAAAAAAATTACAGTTTCAATCCCAGTCGTAAAGATTAGATCAGTAATTTTTAAAGTTTGGGGTATAAATATGTCAAATTTAAAACGTAGCCTACGTCATTCAGCTTTATGTCATACTGATTATTATTCTTATTAGTTTTTAGTATCTCACATTATATTATTAGTTTTGTTAAAAGAATATAACTGATTTATTTCGGAATTACGAACTTCTTAGAATTTACGTCCAGAACCATGAAAAAAAACTCCATTCACCATAAAAAATCTCAACCCAACCCACTTAATGAAATTTGATCAAATGTCCAAAGATCAACATTTTATTTTGGAATGCTATCTTGTCCGGTTGAGAAAATTTAAGCAGTTCTTTATATACATAGTTATTATGAAGTATTTGTAGGGTTAAGACTTTTGAAAACTCCAGTTTTTCCTATGATAAAATCTATTAAAATCATTGAAATCGTCATTCATCTACTTAACTTTTGAATTTGATTGTTTGAATTGAAACTTGAATTTCTTTGTTTTCATATTCCTCAAACGGAGACTGCAGTAACCAAAATATTAGTCCGTTGGTACGAGAAACAGCGCTAAATGGAAAGACTGGATTCAGCCCAACAGAAAGGACTGGTGCCAAATGTACCGATTGGACCAAACAACTTATAACATAGGTAATTCGATAAGGAAAATATAGTTCCCCCCCCTCGGTTGTCTTGTCAGTAATGATTGGCTTTTATTAATGAAATAAATTTATTCTTATTTTATTTACAGAATAAGAATTGACCTATCATTTCAAAAGAAGATGTAACTGTGTCTTTCAAAATGATTATTGAATTTATACAATTAGAAATGATATCTCAGAAAGATAGTGAAAATTGTCACATGGCTCTCATAGATAATGATAATCTTGAGATGAAAATACCTTGGACAAATCGATATTTATGTGCCGTCAACATCAATAGATTTTGAGGTCAATGGATTTCTATTCATGAGGAGATGCAAAGTCTACCTTTATTCAATAGAAACTTACTCTTTAGATGATATAGAGACCAGGATGAATGTAATTAAAACTAATATTAAAAATCAACTCTCAAACGTACTGGGAGTATAGAAAAATATTCCATAGTTCATATTAATGATCGTAGATGATCAATGATGGTAGATCTTTATTTAAACTATTAAATGATCATAGACAAGTAGATGATTAATAATGGCAGATCTTTATTTAAACTATTAAATGACCATAGACAAGTAGATGATTGATAATGGCAGATCTTTATTTAAACTATTAAATGATCATAGACAAGTAGATGATTAATAATGGCAGATCTTTATTTAAACTATTAAATGATCATAGACAAGTAGATGATTAATAATGGCAGATCTTTATTTAAACTATTAAATGATCATAGACAAGTAGATGATTAATAATGGCAGATCTTTATTTAAACTATTAAATGATCATAGACAAGTAGATGATTAATAATGGTAGATCTTTATTTAAACTATTAAATGATCATAGATAAGTAGATAATTAATAATGGCAGATCTTTATTTAAACTATTAAATGATCATAGACAAGTAGATGATTAATAATGGTAGATCTTTATTTAAACTATTAAATGATCATAGACAAGTAGATGATTAATAATGGCAGATCATTATTTAAACTATTAAATGACCATAGAGAAGTAGATGATTAATAATGGCAGATCTTTATTTATTACGAACAGCACATTCAGCTTGAGTACCATCTCCATAAAAGGCACACATCCTCTGTGCTGTTTGCATAGGCTTTTTTTTCCTTTCTAGAAATAAAAGGATATCAAATGATGAAATTGTGGTTCATTCTCTTCTATTTTTATTTTAATTGTCTAATCAGTTAAAATTCATATTCCACACACGAATGCTATAGGACGATGAATTGAAATGTTACCTTTCAGTGTATGTTTGTGTATGTGTTCTTCAGCGTGGGTTTAAATAAGAGAATCACATTATCTTCTATTACTGAATTAATTTATTTTCTTTTTTTATTCTTAAATTTCACTGATGCAACTTATAGATTTAAACTGTTATATAATAACATAGTCAAAAATGCAAGGGAACGTAATTGACTACTGTATTTCTTTATTTCTGATACTAGCAACCATATTTGTCACATTTTGACAATGATTAATAAAATGAGAGAATGTATATATATATATATATATATATATATATATATATATATATAAGACAAAGAATAGATTCCACTGTTCGTAGCATTTACTTTTAAAAAGTGCTCAATACAAAGTAGAGCACTATGAGATTATTATTTTTTATTATAAGAGAATTGATTAAAACATGTTGAAATTGCTACACAAAAGCTTTCATGTTTCAATAGTTGGATTGTACTTCTTTAAGTGATGTTAAGTAACTGATGATAAAATTAATTTAAAGAAAATATGCCGTATTTTTCTCAATTGTCAGTGATGGCCTCTCTATGTTCTTGTTTAACATAACATAAAAAAATAATACCCACCTCCACCCTCTGAGCTTACTTTTCTATTTGGCGTAGATTTGACATTCAATTGGTTAATCAAGACATACTCACAAGTCTATTTTTAATTCTGACGTTGTGGTTCCCCCACTTTGACTTTCGGAAAAGAGGTAACACTTTTCTTTACAAATTTCCTTAAATATCATTTAATCCCCAGTTATTAGGTTGGTGCAAAAATAATGACGTAATAATGTCGTTTTTTGACGTTAAAAAATACGTCAAAAAACGATATTATTACGTCATTATTTTTGCACCAACCTAATACTAACCATTGCCTGAAGAAATACCACCATATTATTGAAACATGTAAACTTTTGGGTAGATTTTTCAACATACTTTTATTATAATCTCTTACAATAATAATAATAACCACACACACACACACACACACACACACACACATATATATATATATATATATATATATATATATTAGGTAGGTGCAAAAATAATGTCGTTTTTTCACATAGTAACACATGTGTGAAAACGACATTATTTTTGCACCGACCTAATATATATATAATGCATGTTTCATTAAAAACGACAGTCAAGGTACTACGATTAAGCTTTCTATTTATTTTTCTTCTGTTCGAACAAGAAAAAAAAATCATCCTTGATAATGGCTAAAAGTATAGCCGAAAGCGTTCGGAATCATAGAACATTTGGACAGTTTCTACATACTCTGTGTTTAAAAAAGAAAGCACTTGTTCGAACATACGAGTTTTCAAACATGTGCACTGACTAGGCGCATCTGGATGAATCCCGTGTTTAAATATCGAAGATATCTACTGATATTAGATCAGCGGATCTCTCCCCCTCCCCTCTTAATTAAGTAGTGATCTTTCATACTAACAAATGTTAAGGAAAGATTTGAAATTGAAACCTATTTCCGTCAAAGTTGTGTTCCGTTCGCTTCTCAAGGATAAAAAAACAATCATAAGAATGTTTGTTACGATTTCAGGAACTATGTTCTAAATAGTCTAAAGTGTAATTTCTAAAATTGTAACTGCATTTATTGTCGGGGTTAACTGCATTTATTGTCGGGGTTATTGTCGGAATCTGAAATAAATCAAGTAAAAAATTCTTATGAAACACGACCTGAGGAAAAAAAACAAAAAAACTTTTTGCTGGGATTAGTCAATAAGGACCCCCACCCAAAAAAACAAAAAAACAAAACAAAAAAAAACAAAAAACAAAAACAAAAAAAAAACAAAAAAAAAACAAAAAAAACGAAACGGGACTCTTTGGAGAAAATTCAAATTTTTATATCTAGAAATATTTCTAGTGAAGAATAAACACTGGGACAAATACAGAAGGTCAATAAGAAAAGGGTACTATTTCAAATTATAAAATATGAGCAAAAATCGGTATCCATTTGTAGTTAATAAAAATCCATGTTTTCACAGAGGTAGGACTTGAGACTCATACGGGCAGCACAATCAAGATGGGCCTTACGGACACATTACGTTGAAACATCGATTCCCGTACGATCACGGAAGTTAAGCAACATCAAACCTGGTCAGTGCCTTGATAAGTGACCGCTTGGGAATACGTAATAGATAATGATACGGAACTCTTAATCGATGAGCTGAGTTCTAATTCCAGTTGGGTTCATTATCTTCATCTTACACGAAAATAACATTGGAATAGATATTAATCTACCTCTTTTCTCACAGATATGGGTTAACTAGAAAGACTTGTATCAATAAACCATTATTATTTAAAAATAAATAATGCTTGCAAACTTGCATTAAATAACCCATACATGTGTTGATATGCCGCTATGCAAAACAACCAACCAACCAATCGACCAACTAATCAACCAAGCAATCGACCCATGAACCAACCAGATAAGCTATCGACCAACCAATCAATTAATCGATCGATCGACCAACCAACCAACCAACCAACCAACCAACCAACCAACCAGCCTACTAACAAGAAGGAAAAAGAAGGAATTGAGCGATAAATAAATAACTTCTCTGCTTATTCAAAACATAACTGAATAAGCCAACGAAGAAGTCGTTTTAAATTCTGACAGAATTCGTAGAAAGTTTACAACAAAAATAATATATCATACTAAAAAGCGAAACAAATGAAGATCTTTGGATAATCCCATTAAATAATGACAGACGGTTGTATTTTAAAATCTTTATTTACCAAAGAGCAACTGAGATCAAACTATATTGACAATCAGTAGGTCTATAACTTTGGCATCTTCGATTAGCTATTCTTGGATTTTCTTTAAACAGCCTATTTTACTATCTGTAGATTCCTGCGTATCGAATCGATAACAGAATCAATAGAATGAAGCAGTTTGCTGACCAGATGTCGAGTCATTTTTGGTTTATTAACTGTTAAAGGAATGCCCGTTCTATAAGGCAAGTAGGCATGTTTTCTGTGTTGACATATACAATTAGAATGAGAAGAATAAGCTTATTTATAACTTGGGCGTCACACTAGAAAGCAATAGTCATCTTTGGGTATTTCGCGCATTTTGTATGGCAGATACTTATTATAATAGTGTGTTTTATACATCTTATATGCCACATAAGTGTAACCTTATGCCAAACTATGCAAAGCTCAGTAAATATTAAAACTTATTGCAAGACATACCTCGATGCTGAAATACTTGAGTCGAGTCAAATTTAAGCTGTGTATTTTCCAGTGACATTAGCTGTTTGTAATTATACCGAGGCAAATATATAATTCAGTAAATATTTATCGAAAAACTGGTTTCTTTATAAAATGTTCACCAAATGTTAGTCCCAAGAAGATTACATAATGAAGAGTATAGACGTAAGAGAAAGCACAACTTGAGGTTAGGTAAGAGAGATAGCACTTTATATTAGACATAAAAGTTGTGATTGTAGTGTTCGGAGAAGCATACTGTATGTCCTATGTTAGTGGGGACTGCTCCCCAAACAAGTGGTTCTTGGGAAGAAACTGTCTAAGTAGAACCTCTTCCTTACCGATGCGATACGAACAGAATACGGATGATTTGACCCTTCGTACGTGTCATGGTGGGCCATAACTGTAATAGTCTGAACTATTGGAAATAAGGAATGTAGTTCATTTGACAATTTGCTATGTAAATAGTGGCATGATAGGCTTGCGATCTTTCGTGCCATGAGAAACATATTGTAGGGTGGACAACGATTCATCGCTTACAAGGCCGTGTAAAGGTTTGAATTATGTCAATTTTTGACAGCGGGGATTGGGTAGCCCACGATTCAGATATGGCAGTAATAATACATTTTTGGTCTGATCTGAGTCTCGTAAAGATAGTGCATGGTAAGATGAGTCAAATGCTTTCTGGAGCAGAATAATGAGCTAACAATGCCATCATGATTCTCCACAGATTCCATAATTTGCTGTCTGTAAATTCTCATGCATTTTTTGAAAAAGATAACGGAGTAAGTTGCTGATGCCTAGACCATGTCAAAGAATTCAGAATTTTCTACTTTTAAACGGATTTCCACCCAAGAATGGTCATCCAGTCAACCCTGTTATTTGACACAAAAACGAAGGATTCATGCCTTTCCAAAGCTCTTCATTCAAAAGTGAAAGCAACGGATTAACCTGGCATTTGAACTCAACTCGACGATGCCACTTTCTGTCCCAGTTTCCGTTACACTTCATCAGCGACGGCCATATTGCAAAATATAGACGGATATATTACTGAGAGGTTTGCTATGGGTTATTAGCGATGCATTTTCTGGAAACTATCTTATGAACATAACAGGACTAGACAGCCTTGAAAGACATACATTGACTAATTCTCTCATGATACTGCATGTAATATGGAAGAATTACCAACAGCCATGGATGTCTGAAATCATAAATATGATGAAGTAAATGGGTACGTATGCGTATAATAACCATTTCTTTCTAAAACTGTTTACATTGTATCTATTTTTGTGTCAAGCAGCGAATATCTTTTTTTAAACATCGAGTCAGCTTCCGCTATGCTCTGATTTCCCCAAATCTTAGATATTCATAAAGGGCAAATGTCAAATTTTATTCTACTTTTTTAGACGAGGGATCCTTTGTATTTAATTTTTTTGTAAAAAAAATCAGAAAGAAAAGTATATATATAAAGAACCTGTCAGGTAAAAATATCAAAATTTGACTTTCTGTCATCCACAGCCTTCAATAACAATACTTATCCAGACATTTTTTGAGAGACACAGTTCCGTGTGTCTGTTTATAGTATATCTTAGATTGTTTGTTTGTGTATGTATGTGTGTGTGTGTGTGTGTGAAGTAAGAAAATACGTTAATATAGAAAGATATACAAAAAAAATCTAGGCAGCTGGATAATGATGGAACGACAAACAGGAAAAAACTCTGAAAAATTGCAACTGAAGCGCTTGTATATGTTTGCTTAAAGAGAAGAAGGAAAAAACTTAAGCAAATGTCTGAAAATGTCAGGAAATTTAGCAAAATAAGACTGTATATCCTGAGTCGGTTTAATTTCTCTAACGATATACCAATGAGAATATATTTTGGGTTTGAAAAATATTCATATCGTCAAAACCTGATGGTTGAATACATGATAACGTTTCACACGTGACTGAAATATTTGACCTATATATAACTCAATTAGATCTCATTTAAACACACACGAAACCCTAACAAACTCCATCCGCAAAACACTAGTCAAAAATACATGTATAATAGTGTCATCTACATGTAAAAAAAGGAAAATAATTGAAGCAATAATAAAAAAAAGAAAAAAATACTCAATAACATTCACTATGAACATAGCCAGAACGTGCTGGCCGTGTTTGGAAAGTAAAATCCGGGCATTCATTTAAAAATAAAAATCGTCCTTGAGAAATGATAAAAATAACCGAAAGAGCGCTAATGTGCAGACATTTTGGACGGTTTCAACATTCTTTGTATCCACAAAAGAAAACACTTGTACGAAGAGAAGAAAAATTAAATGAAAAACATATTCGCAGTACCTTGTCAGTAGTTTTTAACGAAATTTGTATAAAAGAGGGATTTCTGACCAAATACACAATTGTCATACACACATGCGCACAAACACACACACACACACACACACACACACACACACATATATATATATATATATATATATATATATATACACTGAAAGGTAACATTTCAATCCATCTTCCTATAGCATCCTGAAAGAAAAAAAAAACTCATACAAACAATAAAAAAGATGTTTGCCGTTTCTGGAGATGGTACTCGAGCTGACAGTGTAATTCGTCAGTGGTTCAAGGATATAAGAAATTAAAATTCAGATCGGGGGATGTTGTTAATTTGTTAATTTGTTTGCTAATGATAAACAAAAAATCCCCCCCAAATAAAACAAAAACAATCCAAACAAAATCAACAGCAAAAAAAAAAACAAAAAAAAAAAAAAAAAAACAAAAAAAAAAACAGATGATGAATCGATGCGATCCAGATAAAAACGAAACACGGGCATTGGAGAGATTATCCACATATCCCATAAGGTGCAACATTAATACTTAAGAAGAAAGAAAGAAGATAAATTAATTCAGTAATAGAAGATAATGGCACTCCCTTTTTTAAACACTCGCTGAGGCACGGAAATATATACAACCACATTCATTTATATATTTGCTCTGTTGTTACATTGAGCTCTCTGCATTACATCCTCTTTAGAATTATCCACACGGATTACCAAACCCTTCATTACCTTACTATATATATATATATATATATATATATATATATTAAAAAGAAGAAATAAACCGCAAAAATTTTTGGTTATAATGTCGATTTTTTAAAAAATATAGAAACATGCCTGTGTTTGTGTGTGTGTGTGTGTGCATTTGAAGACACTTGGATATGTGATTTTTTTTTTGTTTTGACCTGGTTTTTGTAAGACACAGTGTATCGCAGGGGGCGGGGATCAGATAAAGATTTGATTTTAACTTTGAAGACGTTATTTTGTTTCCGAGACTATGTCACACTCTGTATCCCCTCGACATTAATCATACTCACCAACAAGGACGGTTAAAACATCCAAAAATATATCAGCAATTAAGGCAGTGTCATCAGGCATTGAGGAACAAGTGAGAACGAAGGTACCCCCCCCCCGACTATACAATTTCTGTCCCTCCACAATTTCATAATGAAATCTCATTATCAGGGACTTAATAACTCAGGAGATCAAACGAGAATAACGCGTCCCCAGATGCAATAATCATAATTGTATTACGCCATTTTACTGATGGGGAGACTAATATCAGTGTCAGAAATCTTGAATTTTACACGTGTTATCTCTGGCAATGTTGTGATATACGAATTATCAGCTCAAATTCTTTTCTAGAATTAGTATTCTTTTCTAGAATTAGTATTCTGATATATGGTATTACAAATACTCATTTTTGAGAATGGTTTCATTTGGTTTAGTTTACGGCATGCCAAACTCAATAGGGTATTTAATGCCAACAAGATTTTTATTGCTGGTAACATTTTTTTCAAAAATGTATTGTTGGTAATATATTTTTCCAAAAATGTATTGGTGTTAATATTTTTTAAATAATGTATTGCTGGTAATAATTTTCCTAAAATTTATTGCTGTTAATAATTTTTCTCAAAAATATATTGCTGGTATTAAAACCTATTTTTATACTTTCATAGTGTTTTGATCCCAGTTTGGGGGTTAAGTATTTACCCATATGGCTGCTACCAACCTGGGTCAGGGTAGACCTAGGCCCACCAGCAATTAAGAGGTGCTTTCACCCTCCTGAAAGCGTTCTGATCAAAGGTCTTGCTGTCGGATGTAGTTTATCGTTTTACTCAGGGCGGGGATGTAGTTTTTCGTTATACACAGGAAGGTTCGAAAATGGTTTAGACCGGGAATTTTTCAGCACCACCGTTGATATCTATCTAATGTCCTGTTTCTTTATCTCTGAGAGAGAGAGAGAGAGAGAGAGAGAGAGAGAGAAAGAGAGAGAGAGTATAAAAACTCACAACGACGCGCATGTACATTTGTAGAAATTAATTGTCCGTTACATAAGAATGTATGGTAACTGTTTAAGTGGGGAGAAAAACATAAGACAAAACACAGAAGAATTTGTCTTCAGGGAGAATTTTATTGCTCAGAATTTAGAAATTGTTAAACATTTATTTGTAGCAGCAAAAGATAAAAAAGAAAACAAATACAGAATTCTTAATTTTTCCACCATTACTCATCCATAGAGAAACACAAAATGACAAAACCTCGAAGCCATTTTATTGACGTCTGGGTCACAACTTTTTGATGTCATCATTGATTTTTTTTTTATGGAATTCATTTTTTTTCATGAACATAGAAGAAACAACAATCCTTTGTATAAAAACTGATGAAAATTAGATTAAAAAAATTAAAAAGAAATCAGGAAGCATTTTAAGAACTAGATTTTTTATATGAAGATAAGTCTTGTAATTCCTTTTATTTATGCCGCAGAAAGTGGTTTATTTAATGAACTGAGAACTTCAAGTTTTGGTAGTCATTACTAACAATGGACAGAAATGTCACTTTTCTTCTGCATATTTGAAACGGCAACATTTCGAGATTATCACATAAATTATTTATGACAAAGAATCAATTAATATAGATATTCGAAAGTAATTTTAATTGCTCCATAAGATAACTTAGATATAACGAAGTATAGAAGTTGAGAAATATGTTATCAGCATATTTAAGAAAACATTAAAAATAATATGGGACATAAAGAAAAAGAATGAAAACAAAACGTAAACAAATCGACCATGTTTTAGTACCACTGACATCAAATTGTTTCAAAGCATGCAAAGTTCGTTTTCTGCGTTCATACTAAAATTCACCAAATACAAGGATCTATAGCCACTCGAAATATTGGATCACTCTTAAAATGGTGTTGATGAATGAGATATGTAATATGAATGAATAGAATGTGGGAGAAGTGAAGATCATAAAGATAGCGAAGATGCGTAAGGATTATTTCTTGAGTTGTAGCTTTCTTCGCGGGAATCTATACCACAAAATGTCAAATCATTGGAAAACGTTTGCGACAAGATTAGTGTGTAATCAATTCACCGAAATTGTTTAAGGTGAATACAGCGTGTTCGTCGTTTGTATGTCTGAGAAGATGAGACATTTTTTGAATTCAGTACTGCTTCAGTAACATATCACTTGACAATAGTGTCGTGTGGCTAAATATCTAAGTTGAATATCGCCTTCCGCTTTTGCCGCTCATGGTTTATTTATTCGTTCACGTGTCTATGTGAATGTAATGCCCGTAGATATAGCAAATACACCAATCGCTTCTCGGCCATTTGACCAGTATTAAAGCGTAGCATCTGTTCACTTCTAATTTTAGGTGGGAGATGATGACCGGTCCAGGGGATTTCAACACTGTGGCAGCACATACCTCATTGAACTAAGTGTGATTGGATCGGTGATATATCGACGAAGTTCAATTCCTGCGCGCGATGACAAATAGAGGTGTCTTGATTTTCGGCCACATTGTCGTGCGCTGCAGCAATGTTTACAGCTGAACGGCGTAAATGAGCACGCAATGTTTTCACGATGATTTGTCTGGTTTGGGATATCATTTTAAAACGACGCGAATTCAACAGAGGATCGCAAGAATTCTGAAGAGTCGACACGCCTCCCCTACCCCGGTTAGCGACTGGTTAAGACCACCCGCTGAGTGTTTTCATCGACCTAATTTTTCCAATTGCAATTGAATCTTTAACACGTTGTTTGGTTGTTCATCTTTCCATGGTTGAAATTACCAAATACTTTAGTTGTTAAATCTGAAAGAAAAAGAAAAAAAAAATCATTAGACGCTTAAACTTAATTCACATTTCAAATAGGTCCAAGTTATTGGAACACTCTTTACTTAAGCGATAAAACACATGTTTTGGTCTTTTATATTTAAATCTGGGCATAATTACTGCATTTCTTGTTTTACTATCTAAAACAAAACCGCACCGTTCCCATCCAATCTGCTGTCTAATTCTACTACTCGCTTGCATTAATGAAGATTCGGATAACAACTTTTATTATGTAGCTAATTGGGCTGATTGCTCAAATGAAATCACATTCATTTGCACCTTGCTTCTTAGGCAGAGCTACGAAAATGGATCTACGAAATGTTTAGCAGCACAGCGATTAGGATATATTAAAAAGACAAAGAACCACAAAATGACTGGAAGTAACAGGTTACATAGAAATATGTAATCAGGGTGGTGGCGTAATGGATAGTTGTTCGGATTGAGGAATCGGAGAGCCGAGTTCGAATTCCAGTCTAATCAATTACATTCACTTACGTGCTAATAGCATTGAGAAAGTTATGAATCCTCTTCTTCTCGCGCCAGCTATGGGTAAATAGCAGGATAGACCGGGTTTTATATCCTTTCATGGCAACTGGTTTTCTACCGCAGAAAGAAATGGCAACCTACTGAAAAAATCTGCCTTGTTAGTCATGTATCGAAAGATACATGATCGCCTAAGCGTGTATCACGCATGGCACATAACTAACTATTGTATATTTTATTCATTATTTCCATAATATTGTCAATGCCAAACACTTGTAAGGCTGCTGGCATTTCTATTACAATACCATTTAGTTTTGCTGAATTATTCCAGACAGTTTTGACCAGTATTGATCTCACTACTAACGTTAATATTTTTTGTCCTTCTATATTTTTGTGCCTTGCATGTTTTTCTCTTTTGTCGTGAAATAGGTCTCCGACGTTCCTTTTTAGATAGGGCTGTCAGCAGAACTCAATTTTTCATACTTGACACATCACATATGTATTCCGAACTGAAATTTTTACGTTCTGTGTCGTCTCTACGTCCCCACGCTACTACATAAAATAGTTACGACCAAAAGAACCATTTCTTTTTCTTATTCCTTGTATTAGGAGAGAGTTGTGGCAGTTTGGAGTCTAAGAGTTAGTGGGAGGAATGACGTCACAGGACCGCTTGTCACACACTGGCTCAGCGTCTTTGCGCGGTCGGTCTTAGCCGGTCGCTAACAGGTGTGGGGGAGGCGTATCGGCTCTTCAGAATTCTTGCGACCCTCTGTTGAATTCGCGTCGTTTTCAACTTATATCCACAACCAAGCAAAGTAAATCCATAACTGTCAAAATGCCACAGCCACGAGACACTCCGGCTTATTACTGACCATTCTGGCCCTGGCCTTCGCATCCTGTCACAAAATACACCTGATTTTAAAATGTAACTATTATTAATCTTCTGTGTGATATTTTAATCAAATCGATCACAACTCTAAAGAATGTCGCGTTGTGAATGATTGTGACTTTGTATTTAGCCAATATTACACTCTCTACCGGCTTGATTAGTTCTAGTTTCAAGGACTGACTATAACTCAACTTAATGACTGTGACAATTGTTTACTCTCAATTGCCATAAATTGAAATGGTTTTTGTATGTCGTTTTTGTATTTATTTTATAGTAAGGTTCACCCTGTACAAGGCTCGGACGTTACTCGAGCTAGAGACCTAAGATATGTGGTAGTTTATACGGATAGGAATGTAAGATAACAGTTAACCCTTGTCTTGAAGAAGTTATAATTGTAGTGACCGGAGAAACATCCTCTTAGGAGTCATTTCCAGAGCATTGGTTAGCGGGAAGAATCTGTTTGAGTGGAACATACTTCTCAACAATGGAATACGGAGGGAATGTGGGTGGTTCGCTACTATGTAAGTGGCATGACGGGAAGGTTAGAATTAGCGGAACTAGGGAAGTAGCGATAGATTAACGAGAGGATTTGCCGTATCCCTACTGTAAGCGAGAGGTTGCAGGGTGGGAAATAATTCGATGCTTAAAAGGAGACGGAATCACTTTTGAATTCTATCGAGGCTCGAAAGGAACGACCTGGAAGCTCCCACACAAATATTACAACAGTACTCCATTTTCAGCCTGATCTTGTAAATGTAGAGAATAGCAGATAATTACTGAAGCGGTACAGGGAGCCCGCCATTTTACTTGGATCCTTATCGATAGAACATATATCAGGGTTCCCCTTGAGGTTAGGGCTGAGTTTAAGACTCAGTGGTCTCTCAAGACATGGAACCTTCCCGAGGGGACATCCATTCATCGTGTCTGGCGGCAATTCGGGGGTTTTATAATATCATATGAAGAGAATGATTCTAAACAACATTTTTTAATGTTTTAAAGTAGAGTTCTATTTTTTTCTGTTAGGAGGGTGTAAGCGATCTGGGATTGCACAGGAAATATTTGTCGCAGATTATTTCCACAACACAGAGAATAAATCACTAAGTTCAGAATCGAACATCGAGGGTAGAAAAAATGCCGAAAACTCTATTCGCAGGTACTATCTCACAAATCACAATGCATGCAACCAGTCAGAAAAATAACTCATTCTCCAACAAACGCGGTAGCCAAAATACCCCACTTCTCGATTCAAGAACACCAACTGCTTTTATCGGCGGAGCATTTTTTCATTCGTTGACAGCTGGGAGAGGACCTTCAATTTTTGCATATCAAAATACTTTTATAGTGACACCTGTGACGGACTTGTTTTTTTTTTAATTTAAATATTCCGTCTTCAGCATGTCATGCGGAATACGTACCCTTTGTAATTTTCTTTTTCGCCACATTTTCCGGCGCAAGATACACTGGACGCGCTGTCGCTTGCTTTGAGGAGGTAAGTCGTCGTTTTCTTCGCTATAGAGAGGTGGCGCCATTTTGCATATGTATTATACAGCATTCAACTGCTGCCGATATGAAAATGTAACTGAGTGATTTCGTCATCTCATTAAGTTGTTTGACATATCATAGGTGACGGCGGCCAGCTTAACGTTAATTTAATAAAGTGAATGTCAAGACCCAAAAATAGTGGAATGTTCTGAAATTTATAATAACCTCAGTGAAAATATAGATACAAATATTAAGTTGTTCAGAAAATGATGTTGGTTTCAACCATTATTTTAATTCGGAAAACAAAAACTTTTATTGATCAAAATAACAGACCATTAGATTCAAAACATTTTTGCCAACAAGAAAACACTTTAGTTATTTCACTAGCAGAGAAGTTGAGAATTTAGGAGTCAACAAAATTTTCGGCGGCATTTTGGACAGCGATTGAATTGTTGAAAACTATCTTGTACGAAGTCCAAATGTTAAAAAAAAATCAGTTGATTGAAGATGACGTAAGTAAGATACATGAGGTAGAGTTTATTAACCTAACTTATTATTGTTGTGTTTGTTGTGCAAGATGTGCCCGAGCATCTTCCTGAAAAAGGATTAGAACTTTTCTGCTGAAAAATGCTGGGTACATATGAGGCAATTCTTGATGCATTTGATCGGTTTCTTGGAAATATCTCAGCTGTGTTTGTTTCACCAGCATTCAGAAAGCTGTGGTGAATCAATCTAGCTTTAGACCATCAAAAAGTAACCCTAACCTTCTTTAGATGCAGCTTCGGCTTTGGAAAATGTTTGGGAGTTTTCTTTCGATTCATCCATTACCCTGAACATCGTCGGTTCTCGTTTAGGAATGATTACTGATCACATGGTACAAGGTGATTGACAAATGAGTCATTTTGTTGAGTAAAAGATTTGCCGAACGGACTTCATAAAAACCATTCTTTTCTTTTTCATTCAATTTTTTGGTTTCCATTGTCCAACTTCTTAGACTTTTCCATTGTTTTAAATTTCTCAAAAATCGATCCCATATTTTCATCAAGCTCACTTGAAAAGCATTCGAACAGTGTTCCGATTATTTGCCTCCAACAATGTTCCCAATTTTCTATCTTCAGTAGAAGACTTACTTTCACTTTCTTATCTTTAATGCTGGCTTCAACACGATGGATTTTCTGGAACTGATGTTGTACTGTGCATTTGGCAACATACACCTTCTCTCCAAACTTTATTGATATTTCGTGCAGTCTGAGTTGCACTAAAACCAAGATTATATTCCTAAAATTTACGCCCTGGTTATGAGTTCTGAAAAAAATGTATTCAGCAAGTAAAATAAAAACGGATCATTTATGCAGAGAATATATAAAATAATATTTAAAACAAGTTTCCTTGTTTGCATGGTTTTTACATTAAAAATATGTTAAATGACAAAAACTACAGTAGCTTCTGAATAATCTCATGATGATGTATATATATATAAATAAATAATACCTTTAAATTCCTTGACGAGCATTAAGCCGCAAGATATCGTTGCTATTTCTATAACAAGCCAGGTTTTTAAGTAGGTTGTTAGCCTACTCTACAACCCCCAATCTAGAGGATCAGGCATTTAATTCAGATTTGTCCTTCTACACCAGTTGACATCCAAGGGTATATAACCTGGTCAGTGCTGATATTTACGCATAGCTGGGGAGTAGAAGAGGAGGATTCATACCTTTTCCAAGGGAATTAGCACGTAAGTCAATGTAATGGATTCGACTGGAATTCGAACTCGGCTCTCTGATTTTTCAATCCGAGCCGTTATCAATTACTCCACCGTGATGGATGATGTAATACTTCCGTTTTTCCGTTATGAAAGTATCACTTGTACGATAATGCTTGCGCCATTATTCCCAAATTTCGTCGTAAAATATACAGCGATAGTAAATATTACTTTTAAGCCTGTACTCAATGAGTTAGTATACTCAGATCCCGATAGTTTGTATTGAGGTGAAACACCCGATTCCTTTTGGGATTAATTTCACTTTATTGGAAAATAAAAGGCATAGCTGATAATTCGCATCCTGTAACTGGTCAATAAGGAGCATTAAACGTAATGATGGCCTCATAAAGAGATGGTTTCCCTTGGATGTCTCTCCAGATTACATTAATTTGGCAGTTATAATACATTTAAGCGAGCTGCAAGAATGTCCAAGTTTCTTGTGTTCGTTTCTTATTGGCCTTATTTATTTGTCATTCGGGAGACATAAATAGTTTACTCCTTTTTTATAGAATTTATGTGGATTAATCAAATCTATTTCGCCCGTCGGTGATCGCTTCGATTTGGTGATTTAAACCTAGCGATCTTGATTTGTCCCAAACAACATTTTGTTTAATTTTTCGAATTTAATGTATAGATTTCTTATTTTGTCATATGACAGCAATTTCACGATTCTCACATGAAATTTTGCTTCTATGTTCCATTTGGCATTATCATAGATATGAAATAGATTTTATTTGCTAGCTATTGATTTTAAATAGACTATTTACTAGCTATCGATTTATAAGAGAGATTACTTGAACATTACGATGAATCTTTCTCAAAATTAGACAACATTGTAGTAGGTCTGAATATACACTGACGTGCTAAAAGTCATAGAAACGTGGCCTTGTATCATGTAAGGCTACACTAGGACGATGAAATGCAGCATCTGGGCGTACCGTCGATTGTACTAGAAATTGGAATACCTCTGGAGAGATGCTGAATTATGTCGTTTGTAAACCTGTTGATAGCTCCCTTGTAGATGCAGGTATTTGCATGTAAATAGACAATTCCATCATGGCCCCAAAATACTCAATTGACCTCATGTCAGATGGATGTCGTTATGCTATCATTCATAGGAAGGCTATGGAATGCTCCTCTAATTAATTCTTGGTAACTTGGCCAACCTGGCGACTAGGCGCATTATCCTACTTGCATAAACCAATCATTGTTGTACGTGGAGTTCACTAACGGGTGGAATTAATCACAAAGCGATGTAGAGAACAGCGTCCAATAATTTCTGTCTTGTGAACAGGGCTCCACACTATTATGGGATCACCATCAGCATCCATAGGGAGATGTTAAAGATTAGGTTCTATAGCTTAAGTCTGGAGTCTGTGCCACACGCGAACCCTACCATCAACCTAAAACAATTGAACCTTTGGCATCGGATCATATCACTCGTTGCGAGATTCCATATAAACATGTCATTGTCCTAGTTTTACCCCGGTGAATCTTCAGCTTCAATAACGCATGGATGTGGGCATGTCTTACAGAATATGCGACTTGTACCTGCAGCATTCAATGAGGAAGTGATTTGAAATAATGTCGCTGGTGGCTTACCACAGAAAGTTCTAATTAAACGCTTCTGGTCACAATTAATAGAGTGGACAGTAACTACTTCCATCAGTTATTTTCTTTACACACTCTCATGCATTATCGCGTCCTATATGAACATTGATAAATCACGTTGCATTGCTATAGGCATCCTACATTCTTTTTATACTGACTCGCCAGTCGTCGGAGCTCAAATGATATAAAAGTGGGTATTTTTATAACGTCAAAGTAGGTGAGCCCCGCCTAACATTACATTTACATCCTGTTTCTACCATGATTTTGCCACATTGTTGTAATGGACATCAAGGTATGTTGTTGAATAATAGATGAGCAGACTATTAATTTTAGGGGGAATGGTATTTCTGCTCGGATTTTCTGAGGTTCACCTTAGAGGTCAGATGGAAGACAAAATAAGGAACATGATTTTGATTGGTGTGAGCCAGTGTGGGAATGAGAAAGATAGAAAGGGTTTTCGATAAGTTGTTTCCGAACCGCCAAACAATGTAGACGTGTTTTCTTTTGTGTCTGAAACGGCTCCATAGTGAGGGAGAGACCCCATTGGATAGTTAGAAGATTTATACGTCGACTTTAATTAATTAGTTAATAAAATACCCTGCTTTGAAATCTTTTTATCGATGGACTCAAAACAACTTGTGATCACCGGCCACGAGAGAAGAATGTAACTTTATTATTAAATCGACACCAGGTCTTTCCAGCAGAATAGGAGAAATAATAAAAAAAAAGAAGAAAAAATACTCTTGTCAGAAGCGGACCTTGTGGTTTGGCAGTAGAGATTGCATCTTCCAAACAATAGCGCATCATTTTGTTTGGCTTTATTACGGGTAGTAGCTAAGTCTTGCAAAATGTAGTCTGGCATGAAAGTTTGTTTTAAGAAGAGGTGAATTATTGCATTTCCTTCGCGCTGAAAAATTAAACTATTGACATTTTATGAATATTTAAGAAGATTAATCAGTGGACACAGTCTCGGACAATTGCTAAGGCATTTGCGCAAGAACCATAACGATAGTTTTAAGGTATGCTTTAGGTACAGGAATGGAGCGTAGGTAAATAAAAAAAGTGGACATAGAGGTCAATATTCAGCGGTGATAGCCTGTTTCATGCATAAACAAAATCTTCAGGCCATGTGTATTATCTTTAGGTTCGACTATTTATATATGCTGGCCAATAGGGCAGTATGGGGAAAAGTCTATTGAATTATTGTAACGATTATGGAGTTGGCTGTAATGGTCATGTTGCAAATTATTCTTGAGGTTACTGAGTAGAAATAATTGTGGATCCGAATAAAGTTATTTGTAACTATTTGATAGTGTTTTATAATGTTGTTTGTAAACTATTTATTCATAATTTATTATGGATTACTTTATTATTTTTCTTGTTGTTCACTGATTATTATTATTACGAGTTTATGTGTGCATTAGTAGCTTGTTATTTTGTTTATATTTTTTTTATCCATGTGTTTAAGCCTGAATCAAACTTTCGCCGCTGGTTGTTGACCCCAATGTCCGCTGGCATTCCCAAGCAGTGACCAAGTTCAACGTTTCTTAACTTCGATGATTGTATAGATGTATAATCGACGTTGTGTCAACCTTCATGAGTGACCGCTTGGGAATACCGGGTTCTGTAAGATAGGATGTGCGCGGGGCACAATGAAAATGACTCAGAATTGTGGCATCGGGTAACCGAGTTCCAAATCTAGTTGGGGTCGTTACATTCACCTATGCGCAAATACCTTATGGATCCACCTCTTCACTCCAGCTATTTGTGAACTATTATCATTAAGTCTACAGAAAACAAAAGAATACTTACAATCTGTAAATAACTGTCTGGCTTTAAATAACCTGGAAAGGGTTGATAAACCCTAGAAAACGAACCAATCAATTAATTTCACACACAAACACACACACACACACAATGAAAAAAATCAACCTTGCACCAGTGAAAAGTTCAAAAAAGAAATAAAAACAGTCAATTGCTGATATCTCCTGACGAGTGGACGGAGTGATTCTCAGAGAGCTCTTTACGAAAATCTCGAGTCGGGAGGCCGAAGATAAATCAATCAGAGAAGTGAGAAATTTTATATTTGTATTAATTCTCTCTCTCTGCGTATATATATATATATATATATATATATATATATATATATATATATATATGGAGAGAGAGAGAGAGAGAGAGAGAGAGAGAGAGAGAGAGCATATAAAAAAATTGTAGTAAATATCTTTGTGCTGATAAGTCCAGGGAAAAATTCTTTTCCATGGACGAAATGATCATCTGTATAAGGTAAATTGTTTGTATGTCATTAATTGTAATTCATTATATATATATATATATATATATGTATGTGTGTGTATGTGTGTTTTATCTATATATTTTTGTATCTGTACCATTTCAAATTATTTATCGACTCATTGAGAATGGTGATAGTGTATAATAGGGAAAATATTTTTTTCTTTTTATATTTACTAAATAATGCTAAACCAGAAGCAATCGCCTAAATTTTCAACTTCACAAATATCTATCTATCCCTATATATATATATATATATATATATATATATATATATATATATATATATATATATGTATTATATACATAAGATTTTTAGCCAATAGATAAATCTCTCTCATTTAAATACAATCTACAATTCTGCTTTCATTTTCTCTTTCTCTTTCGCCTTCTCTGCATCGTTCTAATCTTTCATGTCGTTCTTCTGGCAGGCATTAATGTACACGGCACAACACTCAAACCGTCTACAATTTATGGAGTCGATACACTTTGCAACAAAAATACAAGAATAGCTTTCCTCCTCAGAATAGAATGGACATCTTTCAAGGTTAGGCGGACAAAATTTGCGAAGGAAAAGTTTAAAATACAAGAATTGCAGTGAAAGTTTTTGAGATGAGAAATGTATTGACTGTGTTTATTTCGAGTGCTTCACTGTGTCGGTACAAATTTATCTCTCGGGGTATAAGAGAGCAGACATTCGTAGGTATAAGAAATTTACTTAGTTGAGGTTACTTCAAGATAATAATAATAATAATAATAATAATAATAATAATAATAATAATAATAATAATATGCAAATAAACAAATTAAATTTAACAATCGCTGGAAACTGGACAAAGGATAAGAACGTCTGTAAATCCCTGTGTATAATAATCGGGCATAAATGCAAACTGAAAAATAAAAGGAATGTTGTCACTGTGTATATTAAGACAGTCATTAAATAGAGTTGCTTTATGGCAGTGTTAGATCTGGCGTACCGGTAGTTTTCTTTTTCAACCTGTTACGAAAACGGTGAGCGAAGATTTTCAATCAGGTTGGGTTGAGGTTGGAGGGAGCTGTTCACTAAATAATGTTTTTTAAGATATGTGATATAGGACAATCGTTTTGAGATTATCTTTACTAAACATAAGAATAGGGTGTCTTATTCATTCTAGGACGTGATCCCATTGACACAAGAAGTCCCTCTAGTGTGCTAGGTGCCATATTTTTGCCATATAATTGTATAATAACGCCCCGAGAAAATACTCTTTGAGCATTCATAGTATTATTCATTTATACCAGAAATACATAAGGGATATAATAAAATTTGCATACTTTTAAAATTTTATATTGATTTTGTCGAAATATTTCCATAATAATGGCATTTTCATATTCCTATGTGTAATTCCCACAAAGTCAAGCGCCACATTATGATGCTGATGCTGTCATACGTATTTTATTTTACTGTTTTGCTGTTGATTATATCGAATTCGTTAGTTGTATTGCAATGATATTTAACATTAGTGTGTAATAGAAAAATATAACCATAATAAATATAAAACTAAAATGGAAATATTAAAATAAAATTTGATTCAGATATCTCGACAGTCTTCCGTCGAGTGGAATGTGACTATTGTTTCTTGGAAACACTGCGTACCGGTAGACGATAGTAAGCTTAGCGGTACCGGCACGCGTACCGCTATTTGAGTAGCACTGCTTTATGGGAAATGAACTATTTAATAACGGTTATATTTCATGCCAGACTGCGTATGAATACAATATGTTGTAAGTACTTAGTGTTTCTCATCACTGACCTCTAACCCTGGCGTTACATCACTTTGCCCTTTTGCTTCATTAGAAAAATAAATAATTGGGAGAAAAAGAAAATTGGCAGCTTTTTAATCGAATTTAGCAATTTATTCCCCAAATCCTTTTATTGTAAATTTATAATAATCTGTACATTAAAAATGAGGATAAAACGAAGGAGAAGAAAATAGGCGTTACTAAATGAATCTATCTATGACTTTATGCTAATAGACTTCTAACGAATTTGGTTGTAGAAGTGCATTGAAAGTAATTTGCTATAAAAATACATTGAAAATAATTTTAATATAGAAATGCATTGTAATTGATTTTTTGTTAGAAATCTATTGAGAATGATTGGAAATGATTGGAAGTGTTCAATAATTAAGGTTATAATTATTAAAAAAAATAGTTATCTTATATAAAATAAAAATGAATTGCTATTTTTACTTTATAAATACATTTCGAAATCAGACAGAAATAGATTTTCAGTGGTCAGAAATTAATGCGAACTTAACGAAAATACTGTTTTGCAAACAATTCTAATGAAGTATTAAATAGTTCATATTAATATAGATATATGTCGTAAATGATTTTACTATGAATCTGAGTTAAATTCGGATAAAATGTGTATATTGAACACAGCTATGTACTTCTTCTCTGTGAGAGATCATGACGTTGGCGATCACGGCTCTCTCCAAAACATCTTATCCTGTGTAGCTCTTTGTAATATTTGCTTTTTCATCGTCTCTTCCACCTCCTGTTCTGTCATCTTGTAAGTGTCAAACACACACAAACACATACATATGTAATTATTTATTCGAAAATTATAACATACATAGGTTATAAAATCACTACAAAAATAGCTATTTTATTTTAACACTTCTGTTATCTTATTAAGTGATTGTGTTGAATATATATATATATATATATATATATATATATATATATATATATTTCTATATTAAACACCATCACCAGAACTGTTGAAACAAAATGGCTATTTTTGTAGTGATTTTATAACATATTTTTGTTAAGATTTTCGAATAAATAATTATATTTGCTCTACTCTGTATTGAGCACTCTTTTAAGAATAGTATTTGTTAGTTATTGGAATTTATTCCGTATACACCAATCCTATACTTTGATATATATATATATATATATGTGTGTGTGCGTGTGTGCGTGTGTTGTGTGCGTATATGTATGTATATATATATATATGTGTGTGTATGTGTGTGCGTGAGCATGTGTGCGTGTGTGCGTGAATACGTGCGTGCGTGTGTTTTATAGGCCTATATGGTGATATATAGATCCACCGCTACTCATTTACATACACAGAATTATTAATACATCTTTTCCGATGGGGGTATAAATAAACATATATATGGATATAAATCAATGAAGCCACAATTTTTGAAGGTGTTCTTTTTTTAAAAAGTCACACTGCAACAACCAGTTGCAAGAATATTTAATTGCTACAATTTCTTTCGAGTGTAACTCAAACACCTTTGTATTTACAAAGTCTGCACAATCATTTACATTATGAGACTAGATTTCAGAACCGTTTCCTTTGCTATTATAAATCTATCAAGTAGAGAAAATTGCAAAGTGGATTAATGAAAGATTCTTGAAACTTTTTTTTATGCGTAAGATTATTACCTACACCAACCCCGAATTCATTTGAATATCAGTGTGGAATTTCGGTACTTATCGCGATTGAAAATATAACCAGATGTTTTCTAAATACATACATCATTTGTGCTTCCGGTTTGTGCAGGTGGTGATCAGAAGAAGCCATGTTTGATCCTATGTTATTAAGTCCCGTGTGAAAGTTATTCCGTTTTTATAGGAAATTTATTAGCAGCTAGACAAAAACATAATTCTTGTTTTCGGAACTGGAAGGAAAGGTGAAGGCTGTTTTTAGCATTTGAGGAGGCTATGTTTTATACAAAACGTTAAAATGCTTAACATGCATAAATGTTTTAGGCCAAATTTGCAAAATTTTCCAGACGATGACATGTTTATCTCTCATGATAACTATTACTTTTGCACTTACGAAATTCAGTTTAATATATTACCGATTCCCATGCATGTACATACCGCATATAAAGTTTCGGTATCTGCTTGCAAAATGAAACATGTTATTTATTCATCAGATTCAGCAGAAAGGCTGATATACTATTTACATTATTCGGAATATTGTCCTCATCTTTGTTGCCATATTTTTCACAACGTTTCGGCCGTTGAACGCTCCGCCCTTCTTCAGGTGGTCGGAATGTCGAATCTAACCCTTTATTGCGCTCGCTGCAGTAGACTGTTCTAGTTCCACGTGCCCTTTCTAATGGATGTCAGTTATCAGTTATCTCCTGTTAATTCTCCTCTCCAAGTAATAAGGAGTGCCAGAGAAGAGCAATAATAACGAAAATTGCAATATGAGCTCTGGAAAATAAATGAGGATAACAGTAAAAATTGCAATATTGAGCACTGGTAAGAAACGGTTGCTGAAGACATTAAGTTTATAAGTCTCAGAAACTCATACACAAATGTCCTTAAGGACACACGCACTTGGATAAAGATAGATAGATAGATAGATATATGTGTGTGTGTGTGTTAAATGCGCAGTGGGAAGAGCATAGTAGCTAGATAGCTGAGTTCTTTCCATCAATCTGAGGAGGGTCGTTGGAAAGACATGGGACACCATATGCACCAATTCTCTGTATTTGATTCTTCCGAAAAGTATTATTGGTTCTGCCTTTACAACTATAATAAAATTGTGTGGACAATCTGACAGATCTGATCTAAGTCCTGAGCTGGTGGTTATTAATGCGTCGAAAACGAGGGGGGAATCCATATGTATTAAATAAAGCGTATTTAGAAAGAAATAATTTATCTATTCAATATTTGTTAAATTCAACCAATAAGGTCTATCTTTAACCGGTGAATACGACTGATTTCAAAAATTTATGATACAGTTCTGACACAAATATCTCCAGATATTTTTATCTAGGGCAATTCGATTTAATATGAGGCACATTGACAGCTGAGGAAACCGGGTGTTTGACCACACTGATGAGCTGTGATACAAGGAAACAGTCTGTCTGTGGATGACAATATATATGCATTAATAGCTGAGAGGTTACACTTTAGCTTATCTCATACCTGAGATACTGCCGTTCAACCCTCCGTTGTCAAGCTGGCTATGCATGAGGCCCTTACGTATTCTGTCCTCACTCATACTTACAGCATGACTAGCTCAGTGAAGTTGTGACTACATCAGGAAATTCCACCAATGTTACATTTTGCGAGAAGATCGGTATCGGATAGCCTATCGTCAAAAGCATAGCTACAGATTACGCGGGAACAGCTTTTGTGAAAGATATCCAGCTTATTGATATGCAACCTATACGGGGTTCACAATTGCGAGACATAAAGGAAGTCACCGTGACAAGATTTATAGGATCAAATTGCCTTATGCCTTCTTCATTGACCTTCACGTGTCTTTTAGAATGGATTAAAAAATTTAAACATATTACGCACATTTCCAGATAGTCTTGTTAGAATTAACTGTGCTCAAAACCGCCGCTATAATATATATATATATATATATTTCAATTATAGGTGCAATTTTAATTTATAAATTCATGAATCATTCATAAAAAAAAACAAATATAGAGGTTAATGATTTAAATGGCGAGAATACATCTTCGCAAACAATATCAATAAGATACACCAACCCCGAACCTGTATATGAATGTAAAAAATCAAAAAACCTTATGCAACTGTAATTTATGAGCAGGGATCATATCATTCATATACAGGTTCGGGGTTGGTGTATCTTATTGATATTGTTTGCGAAGATGTATTCTCGCCATTAAAATCATTAACCTCTATATTTGTTTTTTGTATGAATGATTCATGAATTTATAAATTATAATTGCACCTATAATTGAAATTAAAATAACTGATCCAACGTGCAACTTTCGGATAATAAGTGTGACATTACCGTAATTATTGAACAATATAGTTCATGCCACATTGACGTACAACTACCAGTAAAAAAAATTCTCTTATTACTATATTTGTACAAAAACGCACAACCTTAAAATTTAAAATTCAAACTCAGCGTTGCGACCGGACGTTCCAAAACAATAACACGTTTCTCATAGCATTTTTTCGGATTACATCTCTATTTTCGTTGTCCTCATATTACCGAGAAGTAAAAACAAGAACAAATCTACTTCCATACCTGAGGGTGTCTGTAGGAACAGACGAAAGCTTGTAAAAAATTAAAAAGACCTTATGCAACTGGAATTTAATAAACAGGGATCATATCATTCATATACAAGTTCGGGGTTGGTGTATCTTATTGATATTGTTTGCGAAGATGTATTCTCGCCATTTAAATCATTAACCTCTATATTTGTTTTTTTGTATGAATCATTCATGAATTTATATATATATATATATATATATATGAAGAAAATATACGGGAAAAAACAAACAAAAATCCTAATATGCAATTATTCTGTTTTAATGTTAATATAATGTCAACGTCGGACGTTTCGGTCTTGTAGACCATCTTCAGGACATATTCATAAAACATAATTAACATTACAATATATTTAATTCAACATAAAAAGACGATGGACATAGGAGTAAGAGTAATCAAAACAGATAACTGAATTTTTTCAAGATCAGCGTTCCGTTTCAATATGATCACGTCGGTATCACATGGGCGATGTTGTGAAAACGGATTCCTACGTCCGACGTTGAAATTATATTAACATTAAAACAGCAGAATTGCATATTAGGATTGTTGTATGTTTTTTCCGTATATTTTTCTTCATACTGTCGGATCTATATCCATATATATATATATATATATATATATATATATATATATATATATATACATGAATGACAATAAATTTCGGTTGAGCACTTTAGAGAGAAAGCTTGAATTTGTAAACAGTGACTGCTACTGCTGATAATGCAAACTCTTTTATGAATCGAAGACTCTTAGTCACTGACGTGTTTTTTCAAAATAAATACATAAATGTTCACCTTCCTCTCTGATGAGAGCCGAAACTTAGGGTAAAATCTCCGATTTATGCCAAATCAGTCGTGTTTCGATCCTGGATTAGGGCAATGTGATGTCTAGCCACACTGATGAGCGAAACTCTCAGTCTGTGGATGAGAATATATATATATATATATATATATATATATATATAGATAGATAGATAGATAGATAGATAAGGATTAATGCAAGTACAAAATTTGTCACATAGATGATTAATTTTTTTATTCAGCCCTCCGAATCAAATGTTTTTCATGGACGAAAGATTTCGTAATCGTTCTGTCTACTCGTCAGGGGATTTCAGCAATTGACTGCAGACTTTCTTGTTTCTCTGATTTTTATATTATAAAGGAATTGATATTTTTCTTTTTGTAGATATATGTTTGTATGTGTTTTTTTTTGTTCGGGTGTGCATGTGTGTACGTGCGCATATGTCGAATGTCCACAAACACACATACAGACACACACATACACACACAAACAAATACACACACACGCACACAAACACAAACACACACACACACATATATATATACATAGAGAAAGAGAGAGAAATTATTACTTATTTGAAATATAATTTCAATTAAATAAAGTTCGTTTTTTTCTTCATTAGCCTGAAGATTTTTTTAGACAGTCTTAATAACGTGGTAAGGATATACGGCTTTAAAAAAGAACCTCGGTAAAATGGAGCACTCGATATAATCGTCTTTGTACCTGTACAACGGCAGGCGAAAAAGTCTCTGACTTAAATTTAAGTGCCTGATGATCGCGTCTACTGAAACACATACGTATTATATCGTTTGCTCGATCTTAACAGGAAAGTTTTTAGTAACGCGTGTGTTTCTCACCTTTTTAATACGACCTTAAAAACGTAATCTTACACGATCTATATGTATGTATATAACGTACACTTATAATGCTAAGGTAACAAGAATTGTTTCAGATTTAGCTGACAACTTTTATCAATCAAATTTATTTATTTCATTTTTCCAGTTGTTGTATGAGGAACTGTGCATCGAGTTGAAAATTATAAAGATACTTTAGACAGAACAAATAAAAAAGGAAATCGACAACTTTGGTATGAGAAGAACGACCAAGAATAAATAACTTTAAGAAAGTTACAAAAAGAGATTTGAGAAGAAAAATAAATAAAAGCAAGAAACATGGATTGACTGAGAAGAAAATATGTGGCACCTGTTGTTACAACTGGAAGCACATTGATAGAATATGCAGAATGTTCAAAACATTAGCTAAAGACATGAAAGCGAAACAGCTATTGTATTTAAGTAAGCATGAGAAAGAGAAAAAATATGATGTATGCGAAAAAGTATATTGTTCAACAATAATTTTTACCGATGAATATAGATCTACATTTGGATGAACATAATATCTGTCTGTAAATTGAGTACTTCATGAAAATATTCAACAAAAACGACTCAGTATTCAACAGTAGAAAGACAGAGTAATATTATTTAATCGTATTTTAAACAGTAAATTTACTGGTCCCTTCAAACTTTTAGATGTTGTCAAGATAAATACAGAGAATTATTTTGTACATCTCTGACGCGCATACAACATATTTATTCGCTAATCCTTTACCTTTAGTGGATCTAAGGCATTGTATTGGGAAAAAAAAATTAATATTTACAGATTGTAACAAATTAACTTCAGGTATATTCATTGAAGAAAATGGTCCCTCATTTTCTGCAATTCTGAATATTACCGACGTTGGCTAAAAGTTTTCTAGGAAGTTAATTTAATGGAATGCTCCCCAACATTTCTAGTTATGAATACAAATGGAGAGATTGTCTTCCATCATGAAAAGAAAGCGAGTTTAACAGTATAATTGTCCATTCCACAAAATGTTTAATATCAAAAAACAACTACTAACTTAATTGAATATCCTTTTTCCAAGTTTTCACGCAAGGAATAGTGACATATAATGCTAAGATCACTTGAATCAGCATTGTAGTGTTGATTTCTATACCCACTCTATCTATCTATCTATCTATCTATCTATCTATCTATCTATCTATCTATCTATCTATTTCGCTCTCTCTCTCCCTATATATATATATATATATATATATATATATATATATATATATATATATATATATATATATATATATATGTATGTATATATATATATATATATATATATATATGTATGTATGTATACCGCGGGGGTAACAGCAAAATTATACAAATCGGGCAACAGCGTGCGATAATTGTCCATCACACGATGTTTAATATCTAGAAAATCACTAAACTAATTGAGTTTTCATTTTTCCAGGTTTTCAGATACAACGTTCAGCCATCTTGACACCATTTGTCGTAAAAATCACTGAAAAAACCTTTGGGTTATTCAGCTAGAAATAGATGAGGTTAAAATCGTTTTGTGTCAGACCCACTGTCTTCCAAACTGAGCAATGGTAAGAGGAAAAAGATCATTCAGGCCTTCAGTAATGGCACGAATATTCATACACTGGCTTTCATGTTCAAAGTTCATTCAAGAACCATCAAGAGAACGGTGAATAAGTTTTAAAAAAGATGGAAGAGTAGAGACGAAAACGGAATCAGGAGGTCACAACAGGAAGAGGGATCATCATTTCAACTTAGAGCTAAATACATTCTGATTGTTCAAAGTAGAGTTCATTAATGTCTAAGACAAAGACGTGTCTTCTAAACGAACTTATTCAACTCATACAGTGAAACGATTTTGAGAGAATTAGAAGTCCTACCAAGATTTACGATTGGTAGCCACAATCTTAACCACATAATGACGATAAAAGAGACTGAAAGAAAATGACAAGAACTTCTTCAGGAGGTAGTGAAGAAAAGCGAGAAGAGAGGACTAAACATTAATAACAAAAAGACATGGTTGCAAAATAAACAACCCAACATGCAAATTACAAATTTGAGATACCATAATCAACAATTTAAATATCTGGGAAGTGTTTTAACAGGGGACAAATATTGCAGCAGTGAAATCTGGAGGCACATTGGGACAGCAATGTAATAAGACGAAAGAAGATTTCGTTAGAATCACAGAAAAGAGTTCTGAATTGTTACGCCATATCAAACTTTCCAGATGGCAATAAAGGCTGGAAAGTTTCCTCACACATAAACAAGAGACTTGAAGCAAGAGAACTGTGGCTCTACAGAAGGATGCTGAGAATACCAAGGAGCGAAGATGTTGGCATAAAAGTAAATTTAAAGGGAAAGGACTTTTATACTTAACGTAAGGAACAAACAGTTGAAATTTCTAGGGAACGTAATGAGGAATGAGGGCTTGGATAATTTGATACTCATAGGACAGATTGAAGTCAAGACGGACAGTGGGAAAACAACGCTTAACCTCCCCAGCAATCTTCAGAAAAAGGGTGGCGGCAAAAGATTTAGTAGAGAAAAAAAAGACAAATTTTATTAAGTGCTATAAAGTAAAGGAAATTGTGGAGAGCCATGATAAGCAACACGTCCTGAATGTACTCGGAAAATAGAAGATGAAGACTGGTCACAATTTTCCCCATTTAAACACGCTGAGGGACGTATCAGTAAGCGATACTACTGCATGTAATTTCAAGCGAAAACCAATTTCAAACCTCTAGTGTATATCAGTAATAAATGATCAGAATATGAGCCGAAAATGTGAAGATACTTTATATGGTTTCCGTCGCTATTCGTTAACATACATAACAGACTAAGCCTCCTTTGGAACGTAAGAACATTTATAGAGACTCATTTCGAAAATGAACTCATTAGGAAACACTTGCGTAACTCACACGCTAAGTAGCAAATATATTTGCTTTCTTGTATTGCTTGAAATATGAAGACAATTTCTAGTAGTTCAATTTATGAGGTAAGACATTTGGACATAAGTTCATTGATATTGCGCTATATTCAAAAGCATAGTACGCAACTGATACAAAAGTTTGAGTGAGACTCATGTTAGGTATTATTGTTGAATTTTGTATGGCAAATGACACGAGGTAGTAGAAAGTGAATGTCATGAGAAGGATAGATAATGATAGACCATTGACTTGAACTGGATAATATTCAGTGAAGTTTCCACGCAGGGATACGGAGATAATTCATCTTCGTAGAAGTCTTGTTCAACCTACCATTTAAAAAAACTCGCTAGGTAGGTTAAGCGCCATTTTCTTCTGTGATCTTCCTTTCAATCTGTTCTGTAAATATCAAATTTTCCAAGCCATCTTTCCTCATTAGATGCCCTAGAAATTTCTACTGTCTCTTCATGATGCTAACTGTCACTTATTTTACACTAAAACTTCGTTATTACTCAGATGTTCGATTCATGATATTCTCAGCATCCTTCTGTATAATCACATTTCAGTTGCTTTGAGTCTCTTCGTCACCTGTTAGTATATTGTCAAGCTTTCACTGCCATATAAGGAGAATGGTATTACGTCACAGTTCAGTACTTTTTTGTTTGTTTGTAACGAAATTTTCCTCTTTCTTTATACTTTCCTTAGTGTTTGAAATGCATCTTTCCCTATCACAATACCCCTCAGATTTTGATGTAGCACGTTCCGTCCTCTGCTAAAAGACTTCCCAGATATTTAAATTGATTTGATGTTGGTATCTTGTAATATTAGGCTCTTATTTTGTTGTCAAGAATGTATTCTGTCTTCTTGCAATTCCTTTCGCTTTCATTTGTTACTTACTGTGTGTGTTTCGTGTAGTTTCCTTTTCTGTGCCTGGTAGCAATATTTTATCATCTGCAGATCTTATTTGGCTTTAAAGTTAAAGAAAACGTGCAAAATACGAACATCAAACCACAGTGCCCTTCAGATGAACGAGCGGAAACCAGAAAAGAGGGCATTTCGCTTGATCATATTCAGCCATTATAAACTTTTCTGGAAGTCAGCAATGGTTAAACGATTTGAAATAAAGAAATATCAATTGAACTTTGACTTTAAATTCATCCCCCAATAAATAAGCTTAAAGTAAAAATACCTGATAAAGAATATAATATAAGCATGGAAATAAAGTATATATAATTGAGATGATTTAGTCTTATATTAAATAATGTTCACTTTTTAATGTGTTGGAAAATAGTCAGTTCAATCTAAAGCCCTAGGAAGCGTCTGATTCCTATCAGGATTTACATTTACAAGAGCCAAAATTGAGTTTCTTTCTAGCTTTGATAGAGATGAAAATCTTTTACGTGGCCATGTAAGTGTTGACTTGCTCCCACTCTACAACCTCTTTCTCACAATCGAAATGTTGCATAGCTGCTACTTGTATATCACTATTTCCATGATAAACATTCAGATGATCACCATCCTTTTTTTTCACCAGCACAGGTTTATGCAGCTAGGTTACAACAAGTTGAATCAATGGATGGAAATCATCCTTCATTTCTTCCGTAATAAAAAAACAAGAGTAAATGAAAACACATGCTCCTCCAAACTGTCCCTTTATTGAAAGGAATCATGCAAAGGTGCTTCTTGACATCATCAAGTTAAAGTTTGATTGTGAGCTGTTGGGGAAGACATTTTTTATTTCTCAACCTCTTTTCCCCAGGCTCCATATTGAAATCCTGACGTAATTGTTTACCTCTCGAGTATGCCTATCAGCTACGGCCGCTGGTCCATAGAAGGCAAACGCCTTCTCAGATACATTTGTGTTTGTTCAAATCCAGGAGTCTACCTCTGGTTTAAGTTACAACTGTGCTGAGCGGACCTTAGTTACAGTTTCTGAGAGAGAGCGCCTTATCTGGCGGGATCAACATTCTAAATAAAGCCAGTTCGCTCATACCTTCGGTCACGATGGCTTGCGACTTCGCGCTTGCTTAATAATTGACGGCTTACAAATTCTGCCTGCGACATTTCGCTCACAACGCTTGGTTCAACCCTTGGCACGTTTCTCTTTTCCAGAGGTACCGCACGCTGAGATCGCTATAGATCGTTGCAACATTTTTGAAGGGAAAACTGTTTAGTAATTGTGAAGAGGTTCGAAATGATACTGAGTGATTCTTTGACTCGAAACATGAAGCCTTTTACATACGAAGGATTTGTCACATGGGCGGGATTATGTTATCGATAATGATGGGAGAATATTATCTTGATTAAAATATCAATTACAATCAAAGAAGCAATGTGTTTACTCTTCCATCTTGCGGTCAGTAAATAGATCAGAATCCTTCTGGGAAAACAGGATACTTTAGGTGACCTCCTACAATCAGAAATATCTTTAGGCGTTAAACACCAACACACACACGCACATACACACGCACATACAAATCAGTGGTAACAGAACTTTATTATCCATATATTGAAAACAAAGTCTTCAGACGAATTCCATTCCTTAGTTCCACCAATTTTAACCAATTGTAACCTTTACGGCTAAGAGTGACCATATCACATTTACTGCACATGACCATCTTCATTCCCTTCATATTGGTGACATGTAAGTTCCACTCGAGGAGCTTCGTGCAACGAACCGCTGCTTTGTAGACCCGACACCCAAGAGGATGCTTCCCCAATCACTACAATCTTAAACTATTCAAGTAAGTGTAGGCTAAACCGATATCTTCACTTCATAAAATGTTCTTCTTGCCTCAAGTGGCTCTTGGGCCTTGTACTGAGCGAGAATCGTAGCAAAAAAAGGAGTAAATATCGCTTCTGAACGGAAAGAAAAGAGAATCTAAGAATTGAGTGTAGCATATTAGTTCTTGAGAGTAAAACAATAATACGACAGAGTAGAACTGAACAAATGCAAATGGCTGTGATTCGAACATGTAGTCCAATGTATAAAGGACAAACCGATAGTTGTCTCAAAGAAAAAAAATGAATTAGCAACAAAGAGAAAAAGATGTATGATCTTCAGTGCCTGTTCTTGTAGATCCTAGTGTAAAAATTCGAATAAAAAATTGGAATAAGACTTGAACAATTACACATTGAAAAAACATGAAAGTGATGCAATCAGTTGAGTTGGACAAGTCTTAAATATATCGGAAAGATGATTGAATAATCAGAAATCATTGATAAAATGAAAACAATCCAGTTAAAAGCATTACTAACATTATATAGAATATCGAGGAAAGTTATTGAATTGTGGGGAATGTTGATGTCTATCGAGACTCATTAAATAACACTAATGTATAAACTCAACATTCGTAATAATATAAATTATTTTTGTCTGAATTTCTGAAATGAAAAATTATCAGTCTTTATATTCGAACAATATAGCCCTGAGGAAGGTCCAACTTTCAAAAAGTTGTGATAAAAACAACAAAGATGAGGACAATCATACGGTATAAATAGTTTAAATAATAATATGAATTTAATGAACTATTTACACTAAGTATCAATAAATAATGTACATTGTACATTAAGACCAAATCTTGTCCATAGGTTGTAATGTCAGTTACACACGTTCACTGTCGTAACTGTTAAATGCAGCCGTTTCTTTTACTATAATAACTTCATATATCGCATTTCCAACTCCGTGGATCCCCCTCTTCTTACTTGCTTCTCTGATAGCTATAATCTCCAAATATTCAAATGCAATGTTAATCGACAACTTTAGATGCCTTGATCTATTGCCCGTCTTTGTATTCATTCTTTCCTCCATTATGACTCTTTACTCTTGCACCCACTTTCTGTAACCCCTTGCATACTAGTGGCACTCACGACTTGCTTGGGGTGAAATGCTTAAAAAATCATAGCAATTTCTTCTGTTCCTAGTAATAATGGCGCTAGTATAGTTTCCATTAATTTTCAGCTATGTGTCTATATTTCTGAGATGGGGAATTGCAAGTATTTACATTGTTCGGATATTGTCCTCATTTTTCGGCCGTTGTACGCTCCAGCTTTCTTCAGATGATTGGAATTTCTAACTGAACCCTTTATTTCGCGCAACGCGGTAGATTGTTCTAGTTCTACGTGCCAAACCTCTTCCGGATGTCTCAGTTAACACCCTTTAAATCAAATTTCCAAGTTCTTGTTCACCATTGCAGAAGTCAGGTATTGAACTCAAAATTCCTTGGATCAAGTCACTGGATCCAACCAACGCTTTAATCCGCTGGGCCATCTCCTTGACGACATCAGGGTATGTTTTATCCGCTGGGCCATCTCCTTGACGATATCAGGTTATGTTTTATGAACTGGGCCATTTCCTTGACGACATCAGTGTATGTTTTATTCACTGGGCCATCTCCTTGACGCCATCAGGGTATGTTTTATCCGCTGGGCCATCTCCTGGACGACATCAGTGTATGTTTTCTCCGCTGGGCCATCACCTTGATGACCTCAGTGTAAGTTTTATACACTGGGCCATCTCCTTGACGACATCAGGGTATATTTTATCCCCTGGGCCATCTCCTTGACGCCATCAGGGTATGTTTTATCCGCTGGGCCATCTCCTTGACGATATCAGGGTATGTTTTATCAACTGGGCCATTTCCTTGACAACATCAGTGTATGTTTTATCCGCTGGGCCATCTCCTTGACGACATCAGTGTATGTTTTATCCGCTGGGCCATCTCCTTGACGCCATCAGGGTATGTTTTATCAGCTAGGACATCTCCTTGACGACATCAGTGTATGTTTTATCCGCTGGGCCATCTCCTTGACGCCATCAGGGTATGTTTTATCCGCTGGGCCATCTCCTTGACGCCATCAGGGTATGTTTTATCCGCTGGACCATCTCCTTGACGCCATCAGGGTATATTTTATCCGCTGGGCCATCTCCTTGACGCCATCCGGGTATGTTTTATCCGCTGGACCATCTCCTTACGACATCAGTGTATGTTTTATCCGCTGGGCCATCTCCTTGACTACGTCAGTGTAAGTTTTATCCACTGGGCCATCTCCTTGACGACATCAGTGTATGTTTTATCCGCTGGGCCATCTCCTTGACGACATCAGTGTATGTTTTATCCGCTGGTCCATCTCTTTGGCGACATCAGTGTATGTTTTATCCGCTGGGACATCTTGACGCCATCAGGGTATGTTTTATCCGCTGGGCCATCTCCTTGACGATATCAGGGTATGTTTTATGAACTGGGCCATTTCCTTGACGACATCAATGTATGTTTTATCAACTGGGTCGTGTCCTTGAGGACATCAGTGTATGAATTTTTGGCACTTTAAACTTAATATCTGTGTGTTAATCCTTTTTTTCACTGAATATCATATTTGTAGTTATTATTGCTTTTCTGTAGCATTTTGCCGACACCTTATTCCAAGTAAGACACCCCATTGAGGAGAATATGTCTAAGGACTGTGTATACGCCTATTCTTTTCAGCTGTAGTAAGACATATCAAGGAGAAAGAGGCCACAAGTAAGTCTGCAAGAACATTGTAAAGCCGAAATACGAAGGGAAGTAGAAAAATCAAGCGTAGCTGACCACATATAGAAAAATAATAGACAGAGAACATCATTGAAAAATAGGAAAATTAAGGAATCAGCACATAAGCAAGTTCACAAAAATCTCATGAGCCGACCAAGCATAGAAATGAATGAAATATGGGAACCAGTAATAAGGAATGCTAGAGAAAAGTGATGATAATAACAAAAATTGCAATATGAATTCCGGTAAAAAAATGTTTACTGAGCCATTAATTTTATAAGTTCTAAAGATTAAGACCACTGAAGTGCTCAAATACACATGGATAAAGACATTGGTGGTATACAGTGACTTGGGGCCAAAAGTTGTGAGTTCAGTACCAAGCAACATTGAACATGGTCAATACACAGTTAGTGACCACTGGGGAATACCAGGTGCTCGACGATACGAGACAGATCAAATAAGCCGACGATGGATAAAATCCTGCTACTTTTGTCAACAGAAGACCTCGATATGTGAAGGTACTTCTGCTCTGATAGGTCGCAAAATCTACCTGGAAATGAGTGATTGAGGGTAGTTCCTCTTCTCGTACCCCTGTTAGTTCTGAGGCAACCTACTTCTCTACTGTCATAGATCGTTGACACCGTGAGTTGTGCAGTTTTCAAACCCATCGAGGCTGGGCCAACGCAACCTTCAACGATGACAATATTTCTCCGTCATTCTAATTTAAAGATAATAGCAATCGTTGCATTCATTTTTTTTTTCATTTTTTTTTATCCCGTGACCTGTAGGGAGGCAACGGGCACCAATTATACTGCATCTACGGCAGAAATGGTGTTACTTGGGCAAGATAACCTGACGATGCCCAACCCTCTCCAGGCCGGTTTTGAATTCAGAGGGTTTTCTTCTTCTTGACCGGTTGCCACCCAAAGCTATAGACCCAGTCTGTCCTGCTATTCACCCATAGCTGGGGGAGAAGAAGAGGATTAATACCTTTCCCAAGGTTATTAACATGTAAGTGAATGTAATGGATCCGACTGGAATTCCACAATCCGAACCGATATCCATTATTCCACTGTGCCTCTACACAAACTGTAAAAAAATGTAATAAAGATGATAGAGGATTAATACAAGTAAAATTTATCACTTCGCTCATTAATGAAGTTTCGTAGACGAACGTTTTTGTAATTGCTCTGTCCTCTCGTCAGGAGATTTCAGCAGTTATTTTTATATTTAGTTAAAAATTAATTTATGAGTTATTGGTGTCAGATTGATTTTTTTCATTTTTGTGTGTGTTTGTGTGTCTGTGTTTGTGTGTCTATGTTTTTGTGTGTCTGTATGTGTTTGTGTGCGCGCATGTGTGCATGCGTATATGTAGAATATCGTGGCAATTTTTCTTTTTCATTATATTCCTTATTTTTTCTCTCTTTCGGATATGAGTGTCCAAGATGATATAACTATGTCATTTCCGGTAACACAGGGAGGACTTTATTTTTCTTTTCTTTTATTTTTTAGGGTAATTCGTTTATTCGAATCTTCGGATTAACTAAAGTTATAATTGTGCGTGTGTATATTTTATCCCGTAACCCGTAGGGTTGTAGGATCACCATGTATACTGCATCTACAGTAAAAGTGTTGTTTCTTGGGCAAGATAGCCTGACGGTGGGTGCCCAACCCTCTTCAGGCTGATTTTGAATTCAGAGTTGTCCTTCTCCTAGACCAATTGTCATCCAAGTCTATAGAACCCAGTCTGTCCATTATTTAGCCAAAGCTGGGGGAGAGAAGAAGAGGATCCATACCTTTCCCAAGGGTATTAGCACGTAAGTGAATGTAATGGAATCGTTTTATTACCGTTACTAATAATGTTATATGTAGATAATAGTTGACACTAGTAATTACATTTACTATGCTCATCATGATTCACTGAACATAAAACAATATCTGTATCAGATTTGTACCTAATGACTTCTTTCAGTGCCTTCTTAAACTAGACAAGCAGCCAACAAGAGACAGAACAGATCAGCGAAAAAAATCACTAATGATTATGTACAAAGTTCTACACCACAGAGACAACAAAGACGAATGCTACACAAACAGAAAGTAAAGTAAATGAGGGGTAATTTGCTTCGATGATTGGATAGAAACAGTAACACTATGATTAACGTCTTGCATAAAAACGGAAGTAAAAGAATTCTAGCGAGATATCCGAAATTACAATGGCAAGGGAAACAATAGACTTAAGAGAATGTCCGATGAACAGTGTAGGTAAAAGAAAAGTGGAAAATGCCATGGATTTGGTTATAATAATAAGAACAGAGAGCCAACAGAAAGAAAAAGAAACTTTCTTAAAAACCGTTGCGTTTCGATGAATCACAGGTAGGTATAGATGAAATATAAGAAAGGTGTAATATCTGTAGAAGTACATGAAAGAAAAAAAAAAACAGGTAACGAAGAGTTTCCAATATGACAGTAAAGTATGATTAGACAGGAATTAAAAAAATAGCAAAAAAAAAATAAAAAAATACAGAAACCACTGATGAACGCTCAAATATGTCCTCAAAGGAAACAAACACAAATCATGAACTCTCCTTAAACAAAGACGAGAAAATTACAAAAGAAGACTGAAGTATAAGTTAACATGTTCATCAATGTCAGAAAATATCAAAGGAGAAAATTAACGCAAAAATCCCTCTCAGATTGTTCATATCTATCTATCTATCTATCTATCTATCTATCTATCTATCTATCTATCTATCTATCTATTTATTTGATTTGTCCACATTTATAACTACATATCTATCTATATATTGTTCATTAGACGTATGTTTTTTCCAATTGACTCTCTCCGTTGCATTCATTTAGTACCGTCTAAGTTTTGGTCAGTGATGTAAAGAATGTCCAATCACTTGAATCGTCCAGAAAGTCCGTTTTTACTGTGCACCTAATGATTTGAATTTGCAGGCTGTTTTATTTTTCAGCACTGTATCGGATAAAGCACCAAATGTATTTATATATATATATTGAATGTTTTGCTGTGATATTATATCCCTTTCACTGGCGCAACTGGATGGCATTGGAATATTATAACAATGACTTGTTTTTTCAAGAACATTACGAAAGAAGGTTACTGAAGTTAAAACCAACCTCGGTAATATGTCGAGTCTAGCATAATATTTAGAATATATATATATATATATATAATTAAAGTCTCACACGATCAACGAATCTTATCATAGAATTGGTTTAAGAAAACCTTACGTCATAGGCTGACTAATCTAATATAGAGAGCAAGAACGCTATTAACCCTTTTATACAAAGACCAAGGATATAAAACCCAGATACTAGACTAGACTATACGAGAAATATTATACACAGATAATAATAAACACATCATAGATCGAAAAACGCAAAATAATCAAAACAAAAATAAAAATAAAAAAACTTCGAACAAGAATATCACCAATAATCCAACAATAAAAACACATTTCCCACAAATCAAAAAACTCTAGCGGATTTACATTCGTATTTTAAGAATAGCATTCTAAATATAATAATTCAAACGAAAAATACATTGGTTGCATAATCACTACCCTATCCCACCCGTTAACATGAAATTTATCCTATATTAAATATTTATTTCAAACAGTTCATATCTATCTATCTATCTATCTATCTATCTGACAGTTAATATCTATCTATCTATCTATCTATCTATCTATCTATCTATCTATCTATCTATCTATCGGACAGTTAATATCTATCTATCTATCTATCTATCTATCTATCGGACAGTTAATATCTATCTATCTATCTATCTATCTATCTATCACAAATTCTTCATATCTATTATTCTTTATAGTTCTTAACAACGTCTGTCCCTTTGTCAACTTTCTCGCCCTCGTTCCATCATCTATTCACATAAGGTCATCAGGTAGGCGGTCTGCAGATTCCCCCTGCTGATCTAGCCCACAGTATTCTCTGTAGGTGTAAAACTCCTTAATTTCTTTCTTCATCATGTGTCCATGAAATTTAAGCGGTTCTTACTGTTTTCATTTTACTCATGATTTTTTGAAGTTGAACATCTCTAGTGACACATTCTTGTCTGTTATCCATTTCATTTTTTTACCAATTAAATTTGGTCTCTATCTGTATGCAGGAGGGTTGGTCCCCCAATATAAATTTTGTGTTAATCTGACAACAATTCCCAATAGGTAAAGACTGCCTAAACATTCAAATTGACCGTTGTGCGTATCGTTTCAAATAATTTACTGTAAGTTATAAAACATCTGTGTAAATCTTTCTGCATTTGCTCAAATCGCATATCACTAACATGAAAAGTCCCTTAAAACTGTTTAATACTGCAATTTCCTATAATTTATAAACTATAAAAATGTACTGTAAATATTAGACTCCTTATCCATAAAACTAAAATTGTCCGACATAAATATTTCGTTTCAATCTTGGATCTAAAATACTTAATATATTTATTGATATTAGCAATCAATAAAGAGACAATGCGTCAAAATCTCAGGCGTGAACACATGAAAACTGAAACCGACACAGAAATACTATCTACAGACGCAACATTATCAACCAACAAAATTATTAGATAATGGCTTATGAAAACAGAAATGCCTCAGAGGATATTTGACAATTTATATTCAAATTCTCCCCGGGAAACCAGAAAAATGGTCTGCATCGTAGAAAGATTAAATAAGAAAATTGAATAAGAACGTTCGTTGGTATTCAATCAAACGAACACACACAGAGACACACGCAAACACACAGACACACACACAAACACGCAAACAAACACACACACACATATATATTCTTTAAAAGTTGGTATATTGATAGGGGAATAATATTCAGTAATGAAGATGAAGAGCTGGTATATTTGGGCAGTATGGAAATAGCAATCAACATTGCAAGTTTTACTTTCACTTTCACATCTATATTAAAAAAAATTCTATTGTTTTGGGGAACTATTCGAGGCATGACACTGACAGTCGCCAGTGTTCAAACCTCTGTCAACAATACACACACACACACACACACACATATATATATATATATATATATATATATATATATATATATATATGTATACATATGTTTTGGTTTGTACGACTAAATTTCGCTCTTTTCAGCTTATCGGGCAAAAGGTATATAGTATGTTTATCTAAAAATACACAGATCTGTCGCACATCAAATACGTAGATATACGCATATATATATATATATATATATATATATATATATATGTATATATGCTCTGTCTAAACAAATTGACTACTACTATGTTTAATGATTATTTATTTACTTGTTTGTGTATGTATGCCGACACCCGAGTATACGGTTGCTTATATCTGGTCATTTAATTTACCTAACACTATATATATATATATATATATATATATATATATATGAATTATGCGTTTGTGTGAGGGAGAACAATGAATAATTAAAGGCGCATCAAAATGTTACTTAATTTTAAAAAGCTTAACACGACAAAATAATTAAATTTACACCCAAGTATATGAATCATGGCACACACATATACAGACGCAAATATATATATGAGTAGATATGTTCACCTATCGCCAGTTTCACACTCCTCCCAATTATTTTGAATATGATTATAGTCTTATCCTCTGTTTCCCGTTTCTTCATTCTACTTCAAATCTCCGCCTAAACCCTGAAATTGTATTTATTATTTTTTTTTCTGTCTGGAGTAGATAGGTTCGCTTATCGTCCTGTTCACATTCCTTTCCGTTTTTTGAACCGCTTCTTGTTTACGGCTGGATTTTCGGTTCTCGCTAAATACTTTTTTTTTTATTTCACTTCCAATAACCCACCTTCTGGCTTAGTGTCATTATCAATCTTGCTTGAGGTTGAAGCAATAATTTAATATATATATATATATATATATAATTATTTATTTAAAAATATGATTCCATCGCTACATAAGAGTTCTCATGTTTCAAAACCGAACACTTCAATATAATTATTTGAATTAAATTGAAATAAAGTAACAAGCTCTGTTCCATCTTCAAGCGAAATGTTTTGGGGAATAACTAATTCTTGAAATTTACGCGTTTCATAACCATATTCATTATTACAATAAAAATTAATATGGTAACGGCTAGAGCAATTATTTAAAGAAAAGGGGCATAAGAGTTAATAATTTGTATCAATATCTCAGTTACATTCACAGATGTCAAGTCAGGGTAAGGTTGGGGTGTCTAAATTTAAAGCGGAACATGACATCATCTAGTCTGGTCAAGTGTCTATGGAGATTTATTTATTTTATTTTATTTTTTTATTTTTTTCCTGAAAGGGTTTTGTATATATATATATATATATATATATATATATATATATATATATATAAAAACTGTCATAATTCGTTAACATTTGTTTTTTGACGAGTTCATAAAGGGTTTTCTTTTTTTTATTGGGCATTTAAACTTTTTATTTAGACTATGGAGTTTATCATTTGTATTTATTATTTTATCGTTTGTTTGTTTTTTATGCTAATTATTATTATATGTCGGCAAAAAACCGTTAACTCGTGTCTATTGTTTAATAAATTTTTATTCTTTAGAAACTTGATAATGTGTAGTTTTTATGTAGGCATAAAGGACATGGCTCATCCCAAGTTTTACAAGTTCTAGTTTTGTTTATAATTTTCCATTTTACTTTTGGTGTTTTATTCATTTCCTTCAAATGCCAAAAATATTTAGAAATGTTTGATTTCTTTTATTTATATTGGTAAGGAGCACTTATGCTGTCTCCATCTGGTTTTAAATTCATTCTTTGTAGACCCAATGTATATCATATTAGTATTAGGACTCTCAATGGATGAGATAGTACATTGGTATACCATTGCTTTTACGCGGCATTTATTTTCCAATAGGCAGTCTTCTGGGTTTCTACAATCACATAATGTTTCACTATTTTTGTCTAATTTAAGTGTAACGTTTTTATTAATACTATTCTGGCATGGGGGTTTATTCAGGATTTTATTATTGTGTATTTTTATTATAGTTTCTAGATTTTCAGTGCAACTGTAACCTAATTTTAGGGAGTTTTTATTAAATATTTTACTAAGTCTACTATTAGTAGGAAACTGTTTTTCAATTAAAGCTAGGAATTTCTGTGCTATCTTAATACTAACCATTTGGTTTAAAAATAATAACAAAAATACTAAAGAACTTTGGATTATTTACCTAACGAGTTCTTTCCTATTTTCTATATATTTTTACACATATATCGGCTCCCAAATTAAGGTCGACCACTCTGAATCTTTATTTTTAAAATAACTTCTTTATGGAAAAAATAAATTTCGGAATTTCTCTGAAGAACATTCCACACACTAACAAATGGAATTATTTTGTTAAACTTTTACAAAAAACAGAGGAATTAATTAAAAGAATGAGATGGAAAGCATCTCTTCGCTAACAAAATTTTAAAGATGCATTAACCTACTAATCACTCGGTGAATGATATGATAACTATTTTAAAAATTATAAGCTGTGTAAGGTCTTTCTTAAATACGTGAGTACTTTCGACTTTACATTCAGTCAAATTTAGACATGGAATTATTTTGCTCCTGGCAAAATTCAGGTAGCATCTGAGACGAAAAAATATAATGCGAATCAAAATATGTTTTTTTTTAATGTGTTATTGATAACAGATACGAACTTTTATGTCATTTACATTACTAATTTACTTTTTGTTTGAATGATTCATTGAAATATATATATATATATATATATATATATATATATATATATATATAATTAAAAATTTAATACCACGGAAGGTATAAATTGTTTTAAATAAAAACTATTTAGTGTTCTTTTATTTATTTACTTATTTATTTTTGAACCAAGGCGCATTTCGTGCAACTTCATGGACCAACGTTTGCAAAATTATAATATCAAAATTGGTATGAATAAAAAAATCATATAAACTCATTTTTTATTTTGCATAAGGTTCGTTCCAAACCCCATTTACAAGTGTTGGAAGTTGTATGTATTATATTACAGCAACCTTGTTTACGTAAGCCGAAGGAAATTTTCTTCGTTCACTTCCTTTATATGCAGGATCGTGAGTATCAATTTCTTTCATATTTTACACTCACGTTGGAGGATTTACAACTCTTGAATTTACGTATATTTTAATCGTTAATTTACATGTTTTAGACATACTCCAAACCACTCTCCTTATTACTTATCTATTTATACCAATTTTGATACAATAATTTTACCAATTTTGTTGGTCGCTGAGGAAGTGATGCCCAAAAGGCCTTTTGTTTAAAAATAAATAAATATATAAACACTAAACAGTGTTTATATAAAACAATATATATATATATATATATATATATATATATTACTTCTTTAACCTCATATATATATTAATTATTTAACCTCATATATATATATATATATATATATATATATATATATATATATATATATATATATGTGTGTGTGTGTGTGTGTATGTGTACCCATGTATTGGTGTATAGGGAGAAAAATCCAATAATCAATAAATACTATTCTTAAAAGAGTGCTCAATAAAGAGTAGAGAGAATATAATTAATTATTAAAAAAATTATAACATAAATATGTTATAAAATCACTACAAAAATAGGCATTTTGTTTCAATACTTCTGATGTGTTTTAAAATGACGGTGTTGAATGTAGAATGTATATATATTAATCCTTTAATCTCAATATATATATATATAAAATTTGAACATTGAAGTCAACACTCAGAGGCAACAGGCTGACGATTGCCTCTCGCATGAAACACCCTGTTGCCTCTGAGTATTGACTTGAATGTTCACTTTTATACTTACATATGCTCTATCTGTGATAGTCAGCACTTTATCCCATAAAATATAGCACACCTTAAAAGTATATTTCTTCATATATATATATATATATATATATATATATATATATATATATATATATATATATCTATATATATATATATATATATATCAATTAAAATGTGCAAATATAATTTATAAAGGTTCGGGGTTGATGTATCTTATTTAGATTGTTTGCGACGATGTATTCTCGCAATTTAAATCATTAACCTCTATATTTGTTTTTTGTATGAATGATTCATGAATTTATAAATTATATTTGCACCTTTTAATTGAAATTAAAATAACTGATCCAACGTGCAACTCTCGGATAATAAGTGTGACGTTACTGTAATTATTGAACAATATAGTTCATGACATATTCACAGAAAATCTACCAGTAAAAAAGAATTCTCTTATTGCTATATTTGTACAAAAACGCAATCCCTTAAAATTTAAATTCAAACTCAGCGTTGCGACCGCATGTTCCAAAACAATAACACATTTCTCATAGCATTTTTCGGATTACATCTCTTTTTTCGTTGTCCTTTTATTACTGAGAAGTAAAAACAGGAACAAAATCTACTTCCATACTTGATGATGTCTGTAGGGACAGACGAAACCTTGTAAAATTAAAAAGACATTATGCAACTGGAATTTATAAACGGGGATCATATCATTCATATACAGGTTCGGGGTTGATGTATCTTATTTATATAGCTTGCGAAGATGTATTCTCGCCATTTAAATCATTCACCTCTATATTTGTTTTTTTATGAATTATTCATGAATATATATATATATATATATATATATATATATATATATATATATATATATATATATATATATATATTTCATTGGTCATAAATGTCGTGCTATACGAACCGCAGGAAGAGTGATAGGACAGCGATTACAACAGTTGATAAGTCATCAAACGAAAGTTGACAACCTGACCGGAATTAGTCGTCTCTTTCTCTTCTACTAATTTCCGCCCAAATGTTGAATCCATCATATACAACCCCTCCACTCTCCCGGATACCAATACGTACAAACTCTACGATGAATATACACATGCGTGATAGTTTAAAGAATTATCCACTGATTTGTTTACCAGCTCCGTTCGTATGTTCAATTGGTTTTAGCCTCAAACACAACTTATAGATAATTACTCGATAATTTCTTAAATTGAGCTTGAACAGTATGCGTATTCTCATTGTAATTGCCATTTTATTTTACTTATTAAACGTGTCTAGCGACATCCTGTCTTGTTTATTTTCTTTATCAATTCTCTTAGAATGAATAAAGGTTAGCTAGACATCTGAAGAAGCACAAGATCCGATATATAGTTATAGTAACAAGAAAGATGAAGATAACAGATTGACAGTGTATAATGTAAATAATAATTGAATATCATACAACATATATGAATAGACTACAAATTGTCAAAATCAAATTTGTCTCTGGTCGTCCTGGGCAAGACGATAAAGTACGTCCAGCAGCAAGGCCTCTGATCAGGAGGTTTTGAGAAGCATGGAACCACCTTTTAATTGCTGATGTTCCCCTGGCCCGGGGTGGTAGCACCTGTTAGGGTCCCAGCTATGGTCAAATAGTTAACCCCTAAACTGGGATAAAAACACTATGAAAGTGTAAAAATAGGTTTTAATACCAGAAATACTTTGTAAAAAAAAACTATTACCAGGAGTAAATTTTTGAAAAATATTACGAACAATGTTTTTAAAAAATAAATATTATTAGCAATACATTTTTGAAAAATTTATTAGCAGCAATATATTTTTGAAGGAAAAATATTACCAGAAATAGATTTTTGACAAAACAAAATATTACCAGCAATAAAGATTTTGTCGGCATTAAATCACCTATTGAGGTTGATATACCGTAAAAAGCAACCAAACAATTTGTCTATGGTCTTTAATAGAACATGATGAAGTAAAAAGCTCCCGTCAACACATACACATACGCACAGACAAACACATATATATATATGCATATATATGTATATATTTATATATATGTATATACATGTACGTATGTATATGTATGTGTATATATATGTGTGTGTATATATCTGTATGTGTATATATATAGGTGTGTGTGTATACATGTGTAGTTAGAACGTTTGCATTCTGACCATGAAACCTGGGTTTGAATCTCACCAGGTGTGCTCTATGGGTGTTGAATAAACACAAATGTGCCTGAGCAAGCGTCTGCAATAGGGATTGGCTAGGTGCCCTAGTAGACGTGTATCCTCGAATAGGAGAAGCCAGCTATATATACATATATGTATGTGTGTACATATGTATGTATATGTATGTATGTACATATGTCTCTATATATGTATTTATATATGTGTGAATTTATATGTATATGTACATATATGTTTATGTATGTATATATATATATATATATATGGTATAAAACGACAATTGGAAAAAAGATCTTAGATTTTTCCGACGCGTTTCGTCTTCCGACTTTTTCAAGGCAAACATGAAATCGAAATGTTCTTGTTGTTATAGTTACATTAAAAAATCCAAATTTAAAAAGATAGACGCTTCTGTCTAAGCCTTTTTTTTCTGGTTAATGTAAATTACCTTTATAGTAAGAGATTTTTTTTTTCATGTCAACAATATAGTTAAATTCCCAGATCAATTCTGTGGACAAGACAGATTGCTATAAAACGACAATCTCTTACTATAAAGGTAATTTACATTAACCAGTAATAAAAGGCTTAGACAGAAGCGTCTATCTTTTTAAATTTGGATTTTTTAATGTAACTATAACAACAAGAACATTTCGATTTCATTTTTGCCTTGAAAAAGTCGGAAGACGAAACGCGTCGGCAAAATCTAAGATCTTTTGTCCAATTGTCGTTTTATACCAATCTGTCTTGTCCACAGAATTGATCTGGGAATTTAACTATATATATATATGTGTGTCTGTGTGTGTGTGTGTGTTTATGTATATATATATGTATGTGTATATATATATGTGTGTGTACATATATATATATATATATATATATATATATATATATATATATATATATATATATGTAAGTGTATATTTATATGTAAATATATATATATATATATATATATATATATATATATATATATATATATATAAAGAAATATAGTCTTAAGGTGTGCTATATTTATGGAATAAAGTGCTCAATATCAGAGATAGAGCGTGTGTAAATATAAAAGTTAACATAGAAGTCAACACTTGGAGGCGACAGTCTGTTTCATGCTATATGCAATCGTCAGGCCACGATTGCATATAGCATGAAACCACCTCTTAATTAGCAATTAAAATTTACTCCTGGTAATAGTTTTTTTTTACAAAGTATTTCTGGTATTAAAACCTATTTTTACACTTTCATAGTGTTTTTATCCCAGTTTAGGGGTTAACTATTTGACCATAGCTGGGACCCTAACAGGTGCTACCACCCCGGGCCAGGGGAACATCAGCAATTAAGAGGTGGTTCCAATTAATTAAGCAATTAGCAATTAAGCAATTAAGAGGTGGCCTGACGATTGCATATAGCATGAAACAGACTGTCGCCTCCAAGTGTTGACTTCTATGTTCACTTTTATATATATATATATATATATATAGATATATATATATATATGTGTGTGTGTGTGTGTGTGTATTTGTATATATAGTTTCGTTGAAAACAACTGACAATGTACTGTGGTTAAGTTTTTATTATATAATTTCTCATGTCTTCATATATATTTTCTTTTTAGGACATAAATTATACAAAAAATATCCGAATGTTTCCCAACCGCTTTCAGCTATCCTTTTAGACATTATCAAGGATGGATTTTATTTTACTTTTTACTGAATATATGGTTTGTTTTATATATGTATCTAGAGTATGTATCTAGAAATTGTTTATATAACTTATGTCCTGCAGAAAGAAACATTGTATGAACAAATGAGAAATTATATAAGAAACTTTACCGCTGCACCTTGTCAGTCATAAAAGAAGGATTGCTGCCTAAATAATGGACTCTCCCATCGGTTTTGACGTATGAGGATCTGATAGCTTAATTGATTCAGTTATGAAATTTTGTGCGATAATCTTAAGTGGCACTTAAGACCCGCTAGTGATTTAAAAAGGAGGCCACATATGGAGCAAGAGTGAGGATTGTGGGTTGAGACCACTGTTAGATTGGCTGACGTTTTAGATCCTGTCCTCACTTCTTGATTCAGACAAGCGGACTGAAAACTGCCGAGTCTACTAAAACAGATTGATCTCCATTCTACCCACTCCAAAATAGACTATTATATATATATATATATATATATATATATATATATATATATATATATATATATATATATATATATATATCTGTTTATAAGTTATTTTTATAGATACAAATATTTAAGTAAGTGTCTATAATAAACAGTATTAGCTACATTTACCAGCCTGGATATTGGAGAAATTTTATTATAAACAGAGCATTTACTTATAATCTATAAAATCTGTATCTATAAAAATAATGAATAAACAGAAATTATATGCGCGCTTGCGCGTCTCTGTGTGTGTGTGTGTGTTTGTGTGTGCCTGTATCGAGTATAAAACCGATAATCCTCTGATCGTGTACAATCATCTAAGCTAGATGGGGACATAAATACGGTGGAACTATTTAAACAGACAAATTAATGGATTTTTTCTCTGCAGAGGGCGCTGTATTAATTAGCCTGAAACTCGTAGCAATATGTTTGAAGTCAAATCATATAGGCGCCAGTCTATATATGTATATATGTGCGTATGTGTGGGTGTTATCAAATACAACAGACAATGAATACATTATTAACCTTTTATGTCGTTTCATTTGTTTCCATACAAGGAAACAAATGAGTTATTCTAGACTATGCAGAAGCTATCTTTCGTTTTTATCGCCAGTGCTGCCACTTTCAACACCTCTCTCATCATCAACAGGAACAAAATATGTAGGTGTTATTTGTTTGGAAAAGATATGGTGATGAACTCAAATTGCCATCGTGTTAGCATTTCTGCTGGAGAACATTAAGTTTTAAGACATTTATATTTAAGAGATTTTACATTGAACGGCATCAATAGAAAATCATTAAGTATGTTAGTTTCTGTATTTTATTAATTACTGAATATATTAACAAGGTTTGGTTTTGAAGATATAACATTAGCGCTGCTCTACCGTGGCATCTAACGAGTTTCTTCATGCATCAGGACTGTTTCGGAGTTCAGCGTTGCTGGTTAAGGAGGTCGAGGTAGATGTAGGAAGACATGGATATGCGGGAGTGCGGCCTTGCCCACACTAGCCAGCTTGACAGTGATTCTTGGAAAGAAGGAGAAAGATCTAGCCGACTGCTGCCTACTCCAGTCACTGAAAAACCTACACCAGTATAGTCAAAGCTCTGGATCTTGACTTGATCCAAAACGGTATTTTTAATCTAATCCTAAGGTAAATTATTATTTTAAGCGCTTCGAGAATTTAGAACCTCTGAAAGTATTATGGACTATTAAAAACCTTGTATTGGCTGTATATGGAGTGATCGCATGTTAGTCATATATCATCATTATCATTATCATCATTATTATCATCATCATTATCATCCCCATGACTTTTGTAATCGTAGGGCGGATCTGAATGCAGAAGCTACACTAGCTATTTTCCACAACGATCTATCAACGGCAGCCATCAGCAGTTCTGGAGCAGTCATACCTGTCCATTGTTTAACATTGTCCAACCAGATGTTGCGTTGACGTCCTGTCCTACGTCCACATTAAACGGTGCCTTGCATGATAGTGTTGCACAGGCTGTCGTGCCTTGTAATGTGTCCAAACCACGCCATTTTTCTCCGTTTGATAGTGGCGCGAAGAGGTTCCTAGTGACCCACAAAACTTACAACCCTTTTTGCGCACAAACTCATTTGTTTTTTCCTAATAGAAAATGCCAAGGAGTTTTCTTATGCAATTGTCCTCAAAAGCTTAGATCCTTCTCTCTGTATCTGCCAACAGTGTTCACGTTTCACATCCATATAGGAGAATAGAGACTACCAGGGTTTTGTACAGTCTGTAATTGGTTTGAATCTGATTTTGCTCCTCCATATTCTTGTCAATTTGGCCATCGCAGCCATAGATTCGGCAAGCCGTGTGCAGAGTTTCCTGTTAACAAGATTGCTTCTAAGTATTTAAAAATTGACACTCTTTCTAGTAATGTTGATTGACACTTCTTCATAGTAATGTTAACAAAGGTCTACTGTTTTGTGCTATTCACCATCAATTTGGGTTTCTCGGAGCTTACCACCATTCCATATGCTCCTGCTCTTTCAGCAGGTTTGCTGGTCAAATACTGGAGCTCACTGTTATTACCTGTTATGAGGTCAATATCATCTGCAAAACGTAAGTTACAGACGGCTTTGCCACCGATAGAGGTTGTTCATATATATAATAATAAGATAATCTATGGTATTCTCTTGTGGTATGATATACATATACATGTGTAAAAGACTGTTTCCGATGTAAAATTCTTAAATCATAATGGGAAAGCCAACACGAAGCCAGTCTGAATCTATCATCTTTTTTCGCAAGTATGATCATAGAAAATTTGTCGAGAGCCCTAAAGCCATAGTCATGGCACTACCATTTATTTCCGTGCATGAAACAACTAGAATCTATATGAATTTTTTTTCCTTTTCTGTTGTATCTACTTCCGATATGTATATACAATCACTTCCCATATATGGATGCATAAATTTTCATCATTTCATATTTTAATTTAGCGCATGCGCGTTGTTTGTTTTTGATTTTGTCGACTGCACAGTATAGTAGGGTCAGTTGGGCACCGAACTATTACTGCTATAGGTGTTTTTTTTAGATCTGAATTAAAATTTTGAGCCCCCAGCATTTACCTAAAGAAGAAGCACGAATATAAAACGCATTCAAAAATGTGCAATATTCCTATCACTTCGTCCACAACGCAAAGAGAGAGACACAAAAAATATAAGACCGCAACAATATAACAATATTATCCACAGTAATAAATTAAACAAAAACAGACACTTAACTACCTACCAGTTCTATAACATCCGCTATCTAAAATACCTTATCTCTTCTAAGCACTATCTAAATATTCAAATCTCTTCCCAAACCATCATGGATATAATAAAATCTAAAAACACCCATATCAATAACAGTTCTGAAAGAGGTATATATATATATATATATATATATATATATATATATATATATATATATATATATATATATATATATATATATATATATAAGATAAATTGCATGCATTCTTCTTCAGAATACATTAGGGAATCAAGAAGAAAAAAAACGCGTGTATGAACACAAAAAAGACTAGATCAATAACAATTTAATAAGTGCACTAGTCACACACAGAAATAAATTCGAAAACAATTTTGCTGTAAAAATTTCTACACTCATCAAAAGAGAAATTAATATACCCAAAAGGAAAATCCTCGATAATGCCGCCATTGATTATTATCAAAATATCAATCTACGTCCCGGTTTTTTCCCAATCTCAAATTTTTTGTAGTAATTACTACTTTCACAAGACAATATACACAACAAATTTGTTGAAAAATAAAAGGTAAAACAGATAAAACCATCATTTAAATTTATATTTAGAGATATATAATACAAAAAAAAAAAAATACTTTTTCGAGTATACTAAATGACGTAATCTAAGGTCTAAATGCCTACACATTTCAGTTAATATTGTTGTAATCCTTATTTTTGGTGGTTACAAGTATTTAAGATGACATCTCTTTTGATTTGTTTTAGTTTCTTAATATCAATCGACCTGGATAGAAGTCCTATTAAAATAAAGCATGACCCAGACACAGGAATAAAAAATATACTCTTATTTTCCATTAAGAAAACACTCGTATATGCAAAATAAGTTGTTACCAATTTGGACATACAGATGAGCAAATTATATTTATTTAATTTTTGGTATAGATAAAACAGTTTTAATATAGTTAAAGAGAGTTATAAAGTATATATTAATAATTACACATATACCGACGTTTAGAGTATGATTCCGCGATTCATGTCTTCCCCATTCATCAGATACTAAAACTTATAAACTGTTCAATACGTTTTTTTTATTTAAATTCTGGTTCATGTGAGAGTAACTCTACATTTTATGTGGATTCAAAGTTCAAGATTATTATAAATATAATATAGTGTTGGGGTGTAAAGAATATACCTATCATAAAACCCAGGATTAAAAAAAATAACGGTATTGAACAGTTCTTAAATGTGAGTACCTGATGAGTGTAAAAACCATGAAACCCAAAACGTAGGTATATGTGTAACTGTACTGTAGTTGTACTCTAAACGTAGGTATATATATATATATATATATATATATATATATATATATATATATATATATTATAAACTGATTTATTTAAAATATGTTTTTTTCGCTAAACAGTTCTAACCATGTTTCAAAAATTGAAGCTAAAAGCTACGAATTTAATTTTGTAATTAAATTAAAAACATTAGTTCCATTTCCTCCTCAAGCGAACTTATATATCTTACTGTTCTTTCTTTCTTTCTTTATATATATATATATATATATATATATATATATATATATATATATATATATATATATATATATATATTAGCCATTTTTTATGTTTATACGTTATTTTTATAGATACAAATATTTAAGTAAATGCTGTATTTATTTGTATCTATGAAAAGAACGTTTAAACATAAAAATGTCTTAAAATTATTGTCTGACTGTGTATATATACATATATATATATATATATATATATATATATATATATATATATATATATATATAGTTTTATTGTTTTCCCATTCTTTAGTTACATTATTATATTTGTTCTGTTCTTACATATAGCTCTATTTGGATTTATATCCTCCTTAGAATTACCTCTACCAATTACCACGTGATAACACACACACACACACACATATATATATATATATATATATATATATATATATATATACATATATATGTATGTATATATATATATATATGTATATGTATATATATATATATCTATATATGTATATATGTATATTGTCGTTTTTTGACGTTAAAAAACGTCAAAAACGACAATATTTTTGCACCAAACTAATATATATATATATATATATATATATATATATATATATATATATATAGTAGAAGATTCTCTTTACTCCGTGATCCAAATTTGAGAAGAAACTTACACTGAAACAGCGTTTTGCCAAGAAATGTCACCTCGTTGGACGGATTCCTCCGAGATTACTTCCCTAAATATTTTAATCTTAACTTTTTTTAACACTTAAGTCTTAATGTAATGGCTCAATAGTTATTTTACTCCATATTCTTATAATCATCTGAGCACTTTTCCATTCAGACCACGCAACTCATTCTTTGAGTGTAGACTTCTCTTGGCTTACATTTAACTATATGAAATAAGTGTTATTCAGGTATTTTTTTTAACAAACATTGGATTATACAAATCAATCAGACTTAAACACACCGGATAAACAAGAGTCAAAGACCGTCGAAAAGATTAAGGATTAAGAAAAAAAGAAGCCAAGTAGAAGATGCTGAAATCAAACGAAAACTTTCCTGATTATTTTTAAAATAATCAGCAAAGTTACCCGAATCGATAAGCACAATATAACAACGAAGATGATGACAGCAGTTCGATCGTAAATAATAAATGTGGAATCGAAAATGGTCCCGAAGTTCAGCGAATAAATTCCCGGAAGAACTAGGAATTATGAGATGTGTTGGAAGCATCCAAGATATGGTAACCATAGAAACTGCTAGGATACTAAGAAAAGATTCCCTTAATCTCTGGTTTTAGCTATCAGTTACTATTGAGTGCTTACTCGTAATTATAATGACAATTATGCTGACGTCGGATGGGAATTTTTTAAGCAGTTCACCCCAAGCAAGGCGGGAGAGCCACTAACACGCAAGAAGTTACAGAGTGAGAGCAAGAATAAAGAGGGTTGTTTGAGTAAAATGATATAGAGAAGGACGGGGATCAAAACCAAGGCATCAGAAGATGTCGATTCACATTACATTTGAATATTTATAGCTATCAGGGAAGCAAGTAGGACAAGGGGAGTTCCACTGTCGGGTAGTGCGAGAGACGAAGCGGCTGGAGTAGAAGAGGCGGCTCTATTTAACTGTTTCGGCAGTGAAAGGTTGGGACCGAGATGGCAACTTAGTAGCACACTTAAATTAATTCAGTTGGGGTATCAGTGAAAGTAGCTCGTCAGAGCAGTTGCCACTGTTTAAAAATAAACGGGGCGTCTACTCGAATATGGGCATCCTCTAAAATAACATTTAAATTGATCAAAATATGTCTGATTAATAAATAAAAAAATCCATTACTTATCTTGGAATAAAGAAGCAGAAGTTGACCTTAAAAATTCGAACTTATCAACCAAGTGAGCTGTTGAGAATAGATCTAGTCAATCGTCACTCTTTCAAGTAAATTCAAATAGGAGAATTTGATATTGAAATTAAAATGTGAATGTCAAAGCGACAGCATTACAAACGTTAACGTGGGTAAACCCAGAATATTAAAGAGATCTACTTTTACAGGCATCTCTACGCAGAGTAGAAAGCGGTTAACAGGCACACACACGCATGCGCTCACAATGACCTCACATTGAATGAGATGTAAAATAGGCAATTTTTGAAATATAACCGGAGAACAAGAAACGTTATCGAATATAAAAACGACTGTCATTTGCATCATTGATGCAATACAGACAAGCTGGGAATTCTTCAAGGAAAACTCGAAGATAAAGGCATTTGGAATGAAAATAAATTCTGTAAACGACAGTCTTATTGACCCTGAAAGGATAGCGAGCAACGATTCTGAGATCTAAAATAAACGCTTGCCGTTTAACCTCCAAGAAAGGTCATTAAAATGAGATATATACCGTTATAAATATCTCTTTAACATGCAGAAGAATTCTGTGGGATCAAAAATTGGCGCCACGTACACGATAAGTTAGCTTTTCATCCGCAAGCAGTCAAGAAGATTCTGACAACTTGTGATGATGGCCCCTCCGCAAACCGTTTGTTTTTACACACTTATTTTGTTTCTCAAATACAACTGAGGTAAATGTTTACGAATATAGTTTGTCGGTAAGCTGAATATTTAATTTGGTTTTTATCTATAATATTTATAGAATTTCAAATAAGTATAGAAATTTGTTGCGTTAGTATTGTAAAGATGTCAAATTCTGTATGATTTCTTGACAAGCTGATGGTAAAGAGCTTCATCTATTTAAGAGACAGTGTATGTTCTGTTAAAAAGCTATGCTTTGTCTCTTAATTGATTAAGGGAACTGGCATTTTCAATATGTTATCTTTTGATATTGTACGTTATCTTTGTATATCTTCCTTAAGATTTCATGCAAAAGGAGGTAAGTATGTAAAATTAAAAAGGGCATCTGAACATCCGAAGAGAAGCTAATCAAATAAAGAACATGTCAATCATGTCAGCGTTTTCCTGCTTGAACAGTGCAGTAAAATAACTTATAAATACTAAACTAAACAGAGTGCACATATACTGCACTGATCCTCGTTAGAAGGCCGGGGTACGACACATATTTTTCCGCATTTCTATTTAACTCTCTCGAATATGCCTTTTAAACATGCAGTGGCAAAGTTCTTACATATAGAGCGAGAACAAAAATTGACCACTGCAGGCAATATCATACATGTGACTTTTGAGATTTAGGGCCTCTTTGGCGCAACGAGGGAGGCGCCCCTATTGTGTTAGAATCCCTTCGTTGGGGCTTTGTTATAAACTACTCGAAGTCGGAAATACGTCAAATATTAGAAGACACACTGATTATAGACGAAAGGGCGGGTAACTTTCAATCTGATCCATGGAAGAGCGCATAGATCTTATAAAGATTACCACACTCAGTAGATAAGGTAATTAGAAAAGTGTGATTTTAGAAAGTACCTGATTAACCAACAATTGTGGCATACCAGTGAAAAGTCTCTTGTCAAGATATTCGAGTATATGCAGAAACACACCGGAGATGTAGATTCATTGTTTTTCTCAACATTATATTTGCAATTTCGTTAGAAATGTAAACCAGGACCTTCGAAATTTATTAATACAGGGTGATTGATAAGTAACTCCCTGTTTTATGTATGATGGACTCTTCTGTCTAACTATAATTTTTACAAGACGGGAGAGTCCATCATACAATAAATATGGATTTACTTTTCAATCACCCTGTATTTCTCGTTCAGGCCAACTATTCCTGTTCATTTATATTTAATTAAAAAAAATTATGCGTTTTTGAAAATACATTTCACTGTGGAACTGCAAATCAACTATTGCTGAAAATAGAAATAACTGAAATATTTAGAACGCTTAATGAGGAAAGAAGGCTTGATGAAGTTAACAGACACATGGAATATTGAAGGCAGGAAAAACAGAAGTAATTAACTTACTTGATAAGTTTGCGTTAAGGATGGATAATCAAGTAACACAGTAGTAAGAGAGATAATAAACAAATATTGTTGAGAGAGAAAGATAGGAAGCTATGGAGACGCGAAGCGATTCTACTTTACGATAAAAGATTAATTTTAGTTAATGCAGTTTACGGACGAGGATATATTCTTAATCATCGATATCAGAGTGACGCTCGGACAGTGAATGTAACATTTGAAAATTTAATCGGTGTTTTCATTCTGATTCCAGATCCTACTTTTCTATTTTGGAAGGGTTTATCTTCAATCCTATTTCTTGGAACACTTTTTGTGGATGGTGATTTTTTGTTGATGATTATTATTATTATTCCAATTATGAAAACCGTTGTCAGCAGCATACGCCCTCTCCATACCTTATGTGAATTAGCGAAGTGAAGAAAAACGCTTTTTTCAATAAGAAAATTTATTTGGTATCTAGTATAAAATGCTTAAATGATCAGTGTCCAGCTCTTCAATAAGTAATACGTAAAATCGCTTGTCCATGTAAAGCAAAAATATCTGTCTATATTTCTGAGATGAGGTATTATGTACAGTATTTACATTATTCGGACTATTGTTCTCATATTTGTCACCATATTTATTACAATGTTTCGGCCGATGTACGCTCCGGACTTCGTCAGGCGACTGAAATGCCGAACTGAAACCTTTATTTCGCTCAATGGGGTAGACTGTTCTAGTTCCACGCGCCATGTTTTTAATGGATGTCAGTTATCAGTTATCTCCTGTTAATTCCCCTTTGCAAGTACTCCACTGCCTTAACGGGGTATTGAACTCACACTGTTTCGGTCTTGTCACTGGATCTAACAAACTTGGAGAGGGGAATTAACAGGAGATAACTGATTACTGACATCCATTAAACATGGCACGTGGAACTAGAACACCCTACCCCAGTGAGCTAAATAAAGGGTTCAGTTCGACATTCCAATCACCTGAAGAAGACCGAAGCGTACAACGGCCGAAACGTTGTGATAAATATGGCGATAAAGATGCTGACAATAGTCCGAATAATGTAAATAAATCAGATTTCATCTTCTAACCGATCCCTACCAATATCCAACATTTTCCCTTTTTGTTCTCTTTTTTCTCTCCTATTTTTCTTTGATTCTCCCGACAAACAAGGCTTAGAGCTAGAAATATAGGAAGTTGTAGAGAGTTATGATCGCCTACGTTTTGAAAACATAACATTTACCTTTATATATTTAACCCTTGTTTACTAGGACCTATAAATATAGACATTAGATGTGTCCCTGCTGTTACAAAAAAAATGATCTGATACAAATCACGTTGTTATTTTTGACAAGACCTTTTCTGACAGATACGAGACAAAGATAGAGTCCATTATGTTTTGTTTTCTCTTCGGTGATGGATGATAGGTTTAATATTTTTTTTAAATTTTTTTTTTACGAATCTGTGTTTCCTGTAAATACGAAGAGAGTACTGAAGGACATCAGGGGAAAATATTTAAATGGCAATAAGAAGATGTCTACTGTCAAGACAATGTAAGTCGAAACAGAAAAGAAAAAACGGACATTAAGCATTTCATGAAAAAGTGTAAGCGGATCCACAAGACAGAGAAGATGGTGTCCGTGTCGAAAGCCAATCTGAAGAAAATAGGCCAGACATTTTATGAATTTATTTACTAAATGTGATATCGACCATTTAGAATGTGTCGAATTTGACAATGAAACTCACTTTCACTAAGCATAGCTTCGGTTGGCACAAATAGGGTGTACCTAGTAGGAATTCAAATTCCGGCAGGGTTAACCAAACTATCACGATAACCATTACCTAAATAATCTCATTTTGACGCAGGGTTTCAAAATCAGTTCACCAAATAATGCCGCTCTTGGTTAGGCCTTGCATTACACGAAACGTGACGCGTTCAACAACTTATCGATGATTTTACCGACTGAAATATTAAATCAATGTATTGCACTACCTCCCCTTCTGAGTCCTGTTGGGTAATTGTTTGCATCAAGTAATCAATATTTACATAAATGCTAGGAAAATTTGTACAGTAATCATTTAATTAACCCTAATTTAAATCATTTCATTTGACGCCATCACTTGCATCGTAATGGTATAGTGACTCACAACGGATACTGCTCATAGAAGAGAGCAGCAAAGCCCATACTACTTTCTGTTTTTGTATATACGTTAATAAGTAAAAATTATTTAAACTCATTCCCTATGAATGTTTCAAAATAAAATTTTAATTAACACCAAAATCCTATATAAAAATAAAAGCAAAAAACGATTACAAATTCTTGAAGTCATCCTAATTAAATATCCAAAACCCAACATAAATAAAATAGCATTCATTACTGGCAAAAACATCTTAAACATATTTAATAACTAATCCTTTAAATAATAAACATTAACCCCTCCTTATTAATAATGAAGTAATCCAACCAGATTTTTTTTGTCTAAATACCCAAAATATTATCGATAAATCTAAAATAATAAGCAACCTATTTCAATTCAAAGCATACAGACATGATGACGATAAGAGAAAGCGCTCGGATGGATTAGGGTCTTATTTCAACAAATTAGACCCAAATATATATATATATATATATAAAACTTGCGAGAAACAAAGAAAAAATAGAAAAAATGATTATTAAACGGAAAAGTTCCGTAGTCTTTAACAACAAATACCTTAATATATATATATATATATATATATATATATATATATATATATATATATATATATATATATATATATATATATATATATATATATAAACTTTCGTTAAAAAAGACTGAAAAGTTATTGCGATTAAGTTTTTTATTTAATTTTTCTTGTTTTTTGATAATTTTCTTCTTTTCTGCACATAAATTATGTAGAAATTCCCCGAATGTTCTGTGTGTCCAAGCGCTTTCAACTATACCTTTGGCCATTATTAAGGAAGATTTTATTTTTTACTTTTAACTGAATGTGAATTTATGGATTTTTTTTTTTTTTGAAGTAAAAAAAAATATATATATATATATTAATTATTATTACTCTTAAGATGACAGCTCGGAAAGTAAAGGGCTCTATGATGAAATAGGTAGTGGAGGGAAGAGAAGAGGATTCACACATTTCCCAATGGTAATCGCACGTAAGTTAATGTATTGGATCCGACTGGAATTCGAACTCTGTTCTCCGATTCTTCAATCCGAGTCGCTATTCATTAGGTTTAGAAGAGTACGTGTTTCAGATAACGGTTAATATCTAGACATGCACAAGTTAAGATTTTAGAGGTCAAGAAAGCATTATCTTGTGACTCGGTTTCACAAAATAGCGGTTTAGTGGAAGAAGCTGGGTAATGTGAATGCTATATGTTTCCATTTAAAGAAACTGCTAATAGTATCATTACTATTATCCGCCCAAGGAGTAGTGCGTACGAGTTCTACCTTAGGTTTATATCAATAAAATCTTTGAATTTGAGTTTCTCAAGTCAAAAAACACTTATTAGTCTTTCTCTATCATACATGGAGTTTTTTTGCCTAATTTTTTTTTATTGATGTAGTGCTTTATGTTAACATGTTGATATATTTTTTGTGTTACACGTAAATGTCCATTTTCTATGTTGCCGTTGGTGAAAGTCTTCAAATGATGTAGTTTCTGTTAAACAATACAGATCATTATTTGTGATACGGTAGCACCAATCATCAAGATTTTAAAAAGAATTGGTCTCACTATGTTCTTCATGTTTCATTTCACCGAACACATTTTTAATAATTTTCTAAGAAAGCGGTTGCTGTGGAAAAAGGGGACACAAACTCTTCTCTCAGAATAATAATTTAAGCTATAATCCTGAAATTATGTTTGAATTAATTAAGATTTATTTATTTAATTGGTACCAAATTTTAAAATAAAGTTTATTACATTTAAATCATGGGATATTATTTACTTTTGACTCATGATGCGTTTTTTAGGTACCGTGGTAGGATTTTCTCTTCGTGCGTATATTTGAACATCAAATCTGATCTTTTATTTCTTGAGTTTATATTTTTCTGGTATGTTAATCATTGTTAATTTTGCAAAATATATATGGAACGAAGACATGACACACACAGTTACCATAATGTTTTTTGATTTATGTATCATTATATATATATATATATATATATATATATATATATATATATATATATATATATATATATATATATAGTGAGTTTCATTTGGCACAATAATAATATAAAAGAATAATCGAATAGATAGGAAGATCACGTTTAGCCAATCATTCAAGTAGCTTGAAAAACCAGCCTTACAAGACACTGACTTTTATCTAGTCTTGATTATTGACCACTGATACCAGGGGGTATTAATCAACTGTTTTTGCCCCGAGGCAGACCTGTACACGCATATCTCAGGATACATACCAACACATACTTTGACAAGTGAATATTAGTCCCGAGGAAATCATATTATGTACTTATTTACACATTCTTACTGAGAAAGTTTATTTAAAATCCAGTTCAATGTTAAAGTCAGTTTGCTCGGGGCAGCTTGAGACCGATTTTCTAACAGCGATTGACTAATGGAATCTGATAAACCTGGAGAAAAATTTGAAAAATTCCTGAATGTGCAAGGCCTGAGGCTGTTTCTTGGCAGGACCACTTCTTTTCAGTCAAGCAGTTAACAATATTCCACCGTTCTCAGATCGAGAGTGCTGTTAAGTTTGCCAGAAATAATTTCTTTAAAAGTTTGCATCGTAAATATGTCGAGCCTCTGCGTCATTTTATGTACGTAAATTAATAAGTTTGCCATGTTTTGCACTATCATTCGGACTGTCCCTCTTGGATTCAGGAGTGTGTCTCGTTATTCTGCTATCCGTATTTGTTTTTCTTTTCTATTATCATTGAAGCTTAAGGGATCGGGAAAACACTGCATTATCTACGAGAATATCTAAAAACTGTTTTGGACTTGGGAATTATGGTAAGCCGTCAAATCAAGATAAAAATAATAAACTAGAAACTATCAATAAAAAAAGTAAAGTGGTGATTGATTGATAATGAATCTTAATAGATATTGATTTTTTTTTCGTTTGCTTGAGTTGAGGGAAATACAAAGAAAGCGATCTACTTATATCAAGGAGTTTGTTATGTTTATGAAGCTTTAAATTTGCGATATGTATGGGACGAGAGTACACGGAGACAGCGTTTTTACATATAGACAGCATGAACAACGCATAGTGATTTTAACTTTCAGTCTCCTAAGAGAATCTTCAGGTCGTGTGTTTCTATACCTTGCTCGAGATTTATATATAGAAAACTGAGTGTCTATGAAATATGAGGAAAATGGAAAACTACACCTTCACCTTTCTTTTGTCGTTTAGGGCCAACATTTTAGCAAATCTAAAATTCTGACTTTGTATTTTATGATTTTATTCATCTATTTTATTTATATTTATTTCTTCTGATCTATATTTTCGTATTTGTAAAGAACTTTCAATAGATTTCAGGTTACGGCATCATATTTTGTCTTTTGAGTAGTAAAATAGTTGTAGGTAGCGTAGTAGGAATTATTCTGACATTATTTTAATAAACGTAGCACCCTGTTTTTTTTCCAAACATTCTCACGATTATGTTAAACTCTTCCAGCGATAGAATGAAGTTACACAATTATCTGTATCTCACATATTTTCTGTTATATTTTTTTGTCATTCGGTGTTCTAAGAACCTCTTGTACATTCTCACCCTATGTGCTTTTTTCTTTCATTGGTTTACTCGTAAATCTGGTTACTCCACGTTGCCCTATGATTGTAGTGTTTTTATAATGTCAAATAAGTTCCTATTGAAGAAAAAAATATTCAAGACGAAAATAATTCGGTTCATATTTAAATTTTTTTCATATAGTAATCTTGTTAAATATATCTGAAAATTCCCACCTTAGTAGGTAAACACAAAAAGAAGAAAAATCTCGTGAGTTTGCAAAAGGCTACGAAACAAAGATTTACTTGAAATACTAAAAAGGCTTGATTTACACGGAGATATTATTTGAATAATCCGTAAAATGTGGAGAGATAATGAAGCATAAATCATACGATTAGAACAAGGATGCATTTTCACATCGGAAAAACTATTTAAAATGAATACAAAGATCTTCAACGATTTATAATTAACAGACATAATCCTAACCACATTGACTGTGAGTTCAGTCCCTGCGTCGGGCAGAGTGTACTAGTACCTCAGTGAAAACGTGCGAGCAATAACTGAGCAGTACTGAATAAAAATAAGAACTAGACCATATTCCTTGATATGTGAAAACAAGAACTGTGTACCCCCGTAGATTAAATAGATGTTTTTTTTATATATATATATATATTGTTTGCACTAATGTCCTCATCTTTATTGTCATGTTTATGACGGTTAGGCCGTTATAAGCTCAGACCATCTGTAGTTGTTCGGAATTTTGAACTAAACAGTATATCGCGTCCACCGGGGTGGATTGTCCTATTTCCACGTGCCATGCCTCTTCCGGGTGTCTCAGTTATCTCTTTTTAATTCAACTCTCTATGTTTTTGCTCACCACTGCCCTAGCCAGGTATTGATCTCATAACTCTCTGGGTCAATTCACTGGATGCAACCAACGCTTTTATCCACTGGGCCATGTCTCCTTGAGAACAAGAACAATCTACCCCGGTCGACGAAAATAAAGGGTTCAATTCGAAATTTCTATCACCTGAAGAAGGCCGGAATGTTCAACTGCTGAAGCGTCATGAACATGACAATAAAGATGATGACAACAGTTTGAACAATGTAAATAATTTAAATAATACCTCATCTCAGAAATATAGACAGATCTTGAAGGTGAATATGGCAATAAAGATGAGGAAAAAACCCCGAAGAATAAGAATAATTTAAATAATTACAATACCCCCATCTCAGAAATATGGACAGATTTTGAAGATAAATAAGGCAATAACGATGAGGCCAACAGTCTGAATAATGTTAATAATGGAAATAATTACAATACTTCACCTCAGAAATATAGACGGATTTTGAAGGTGAATATGGCAATAAACAGTCCGAACAATGTAAATAATGTAAATTATTACAATACATATATATCAGAATTATAAACAGATAATAAACGGTTCAGTTTCGAAATACCTGTACGTTACTCAGATCAATATACACCTGGGGAAATCCGAAAGTCATGACGGCCGAAACGCTGCGTTAAAAAAAGAGAGATAAGGACAGTGAGAACATAAATAGTATATATAATCTTAAGCAATGAAGAAACGCGAATGACACTGTGTTGATTACAGTCTTAAATCAAAAACTGAAAACTTTAAAATATAGAAGTAAAGAAGATCAAGAAGAAAGGACTACCTATTGATTGTAAAATAACACAGAATGGTTAGATTTCAGCAAAAGAGATCAATATATGAGCTGTGGGCCTGTGAATTTCAAATAAATGGTTCCGTATTATTTTTAATTTATTATTTTTGAGAAATCTCCCCCGGGAAATTTTTCTTTCAACAACACTTTTTTTTTAATTATTCAAATGAAACACTTTTACCAAGAATGCCCACAGCCTAATTGAAAGAGTTGGAATAAATTACCTGATTTTGTCATAAAAAGGGGTCTGGCTGGAATAATGATTTCCCAGGTGGAATTTTCTCCAAGAAAAAATAATCACCGCAGCACGTCTATTTTAAAATGCCCGCAACTGTGACTCCTACAAAGCGGTTACCTCACGCTCTCACTCTCTCACTCCTGGGTATTCACCGGCAGCAATACAAGTACACACTGGGCGAGTCCACTTGTATAAAAAGGGGTGGACCCCTTAACAAGGGACGTCAAAATCGAGTAAGTGATGAAAATTAACTCTCTGGTGAGGGAAATAATATATGATGGACACAGATAGCTGAAAGCGCATTGGAATAGGGAAATTTGCTTTTCTGAAACTAAGCAAAATGTTAAGAGATAAGAATGTGCCTTTAAAACAAAGAAAAGCACCGTGAACTTCTATATAACATGTGAGATATATATGAATTCTTCTGAACAATCACAAATGTACAAACAAGCTTGAAGCGATAGAGGTGTTCTAACAAAGAAAGCTGATAATACCATTGGCAGGACATGAGAGCAAGAAGTTTGAATCAAAATAGGATCTATGAGAAAATACATACTTACATTTATAGAGAGTCAGATGAAATTTCCGGGACACATTAATGAGGAAAGAATGCCTCGAGAATTAAACATCCACAAAGTGACAAACACGGGAACAACTAGTAACTTTTCTATATTTCTGAGATGAGGTATTATGTACACTATTTATATTACGAGCGCATGGCACAGTGGATAAAGGCGTTGCTTTGATCCAGTGACAGAAACCAAACAGTTTAATACCCGGTTAAGGCAGTGGAGAACTTGGAGAGGGGAATTAACAGGAAATAACTGATAACTGACATCCATTAGACATGGCACGTGGAACTAGAACAGTCTACTCCAGTGAGCGAAATAAAGGGTTCAGTTCGACATTCCAACCAACTGAAGAAGGCCGGAGCGTACAACGGCCGAAACGTTGTAATAAATATTTTGACAAAGATGGAGACAATAGTCCGAATAATGTAATAGTGAACTAGTAACTTCTTTAAGGATTTAATGTGAATGGTTGGCAAAAATGACAAAAAAGAAACGATAAAGGGTCAGAAGTTAGGAAGTTATGGAAGGTCATGTTTGTTATGTAGTAGGGAAAGAAACTGATGTGCATATCAATTCTTAGCATACTAACTGATGATTTAACCTATGATGTCCGAGGTGTAGTTTATTCAACATATACACCCTTATGCAAATTAATTGAAACAAAACGAATAATTACCTTATTATTTACTTTTTTCGTATGAAAATGAAATATGACCCAGTGCACATGTTAGTACTTCGTATGTCCATTCCACGAAGTCGTTCCTTGCAGATTGACCACGGATTCTCGATTGGATTTAAATCAGGAGAGTTTCCTGGCCAGTCTATAGTACTTTGATTTGGTCACTGGTAAGGCTTGCTAGTGTGTTCGTGCAGCGTTACAAATCTTCGTACGCTTCCATCTCAATCAATATTTGTAGGCCAACTAATCGACTGTCGGGACAATAGCGTCTGGGCGTGATAAAAATCTGATGCAATCACGGATGAAGCAATATTTTTCAAGGCCAAACAAATTTCATCATACACCCCGAAAATAGATTCATATTACTGCACACTCCTGCAAATGACATAATTTGAGGAAAAATAGAAATCGATTACACCCTGTCAATCCAGTCGGTCTAAAACTGACTGTATGGCGCAAGAAAGGAAGCTAAATCGATTATTTCAATTAATTTGCACACAGGTTTATGTAAAAAAAATTCACCCTTTCGGGCGCCTCATATTGTAATGCTTAGTTATTAGTAGTGTAATTGATTGGATACTCAATACATGTAACCTTTTGCCAGACTAAGATAAGCCGAATAACCAATAACTGTAAAGAGATGAGAAGAGAGAGAGAGAGAGAGGGAGAAGAGAGAGAACGGGGGAAGAAAGAGAGGCAGCAAAGAGAGAGAGAGAGAAAGATGGAGAGAGAGAGAGGGTGAGAGTGAAAGAATTTAAAAAGGAATGAGTGTGTGTGTATGTGTGCGTGTGAGAGGGAAACAAAGAAACAAACAATTTTCTTTCATCAACGATTACATTTGAAGTTGGGCAGAACAATTTCAAGAGTTTCTGATACCAAAGACAAAATGAATATTTTCGAAAAAAAAAAATTGAAACTTTCATGATGTATAATTGAATTTTAAATAACTGGCTAAAATTGTACGTATTTCATGACATATATACGAATCACTTTTTTCCTCCCCAAAATAGCACAAGCATTGCTCGCCGTCTTATTATTCGATGATGAGACTACTTGTAGGTTAATATGGTCCCAAGCATTCACTACCGTAGGCCATAATTTTTTCCCAGACACCAATATTTTTTTCTGGCCCGACTCCATAATAATAATAGTTATTCTTTCCACAAAATTCTTATTCTTGTTTTAATTTTAATTTATGATTTTCATTTGGGCGGATTTTCAACAGGTGATCGTTCATTATGAATAATCTACATCAAGTCGTACGCCCCCACTCAGAAAAAAAACCTCTCGCAGAATATATACTGAGCCAATTATCTTCTTTGATTTCTGTTGCATACTCATTTGATTCCTTGTACCAACCAGAGACCTAAGTTCACAAATGACATGATGACGTTTTTTCACTGAAAATTCTCTTAGAAGTAAATATAATACAACCTAAAATCATAGATATTTTACGTCGATAAAGCCCTTCGTAAGGTGGAAACTCTATTTGTGAGAATTTGTTTTTGTATTTCTTTCAGGCATGGGCAAGTAGGCAGTCAGAACATTTCGCAAACCCAGATCAACCATAACTGTTATATTTACCTGCCATATTTTTGAAATTTCCACTTCAGGATACTTGTAATTTGATAGTTTTTTTAAAGATCGTCAAAGAAATATTATTATTATTATTATTATTATTATTATTATTATTATTATTATTGCTGCTGTTGTTGTTGTTGGTTTCATGTTGTCCTTGTTTTTGTCGTGTTTGTTGTTAAAGGAAAAGGGTTTCTCGTAATAGTGCCGGCAATACTCGTCGGTACAAGCTTAATCATCTTGCCCAAATAAACCTCGGAATATTATTAGGTTGGTGCAAAAATAATTTCGTTTTCTCACATAGTAACATATGTTAGGAAACGAAATTATTTTTGCACCAACCTAATGAACCAGCTGGAAACGACAGAATAAAGATAGACAATTGCAAAACCAGGTTTGCTATGTATCACACCGATTCTAATAATCGGAACTGTCAGTGGTCAGGAAATAATATGTTATGGACTGACAGGCGAACGGCATAGGTTTTGATGAAATAAAGAAATTGTAAAAAAAATGCTTCATTTTTATTGTAGATTTAACAGAATTACTTTGGGAATTTACCGCAAATTTCTGATAAAGCTAAAATAAATAAAGTTTATAAATTTAACATGTTTCGCTTTTATTTTTGCTTTAACAGAATTGTTTGGGAAAATTCCTCAAAAATTGAGAAGCTAAAATAAAAGCAAAGGATGTTGAATTTTAAAAAAACTTTTTCCAATACGTTCCTGTTTAAATAATTCTGTCAGAAATAATCTATAGTTTTGCAATTTATTTATATGTTTATAAAAATACATGAAAATATCTTCTGCCATCTAACACACACACACACACACACACACACACATATATATATATATATATATATATATATAGAGAGAGAGAGAGAGAGAGAGAGATGAATGTAATATAAATTATAGTACATAGGAAATGAAGAAAGAAAAGGCGCTCACTAGATAATAAAAGAGCAAACATATATATTAAAACAAGTATATAATTGTTACTTATCGTAAGTTAAAGTTTGATGGATGAGGCTATATTCAGACATATTTTATATGCCCACCATATTACTAATGTTTAAAAACATACTTTGCGATATAATAAGTGTGTGTGTGTGTTTTGAAAATCATCTTTCTAGCAGTTTGGTAAAATTAAAATTAAATGATTTGAAGATTTTACTACGAAGATATTCCAGTTCCATTTTCTTTAATTTCTTTCACAGTCTGGTATCATATTTCAATTATGAGATTAGACAAAGGTCACAGGGAGCAATATCTGAGAAGTAGGTACGATGAGGTTGTTGACAGAGGCGGTGTTTGCAAATAAAAACACCGCATGAATATGGGAAGACTGGTAATCAAAAGATTTAAAATAGGCTAGTATGCTTCATTATTAAATGTACTTTTGCTCTCTTAATTGCCAATTGTCAAACGCCATCAACGATCGATGAGTGTTGGCTGACGATCGTTTGTTCTCCGATACCAGGATCGATCCTGACGAAAGACAGCAGGCTATACCCCGGCTACGCCGCCATAACAAAAAACCAATGAGTTTGTTCGCAAAAGAGTTGAAAGCTTTGTGGAACACCAGGAAACTCGTCTCGCCGCTGTCAAACGGAGAAAAACGGTGTGGTTTGGACACATTAAAAGACACAACAGTCAGTGCAAGAGCATCATGATTGGCATCGTTGAAGGTGGATGTAGGAGAGGATGCCAACCTAAAATATAGGTTTGAAAATGTCAAATAATGAACAGGTATAACTGTACCAGAATTGCCGATGGCAGCCGTTGATAGACCGTTGTGGAAAAGAGTTAGCGCAGCGTCCTCATTCGGATCCAACATAAAATTAAAAAAATTAAGGGGATGATGATGATTATAATGATGATTATGATGATGAAGACAAAAATCAAGGTCAAGGATATGGACTTTGAAAGACATCCTGCAGCCCATTTTGCCGTAGTTCATCTCTAAGGACTCACTTAGTTTTCGGCCTTGTGATTCCCCAAGAAACCCCAAACCACCGCGGCAAAGCAATGATACTTTCACCGTCCTAGTTATCTTCTAAGGGACTTCCTTGCATTTTATCTTTGTCTGTGGCCGACGATAACACTGAGTTTTGCCGCAGACAGCTTAGGGAAGAAGTCTTATAGGTATTTGAAGGCTGCAGACTCCTTACCTTGAAACATGACAAATTGTTTAATGAGGCCCAATTTTAAGTGCAGTGGAGGAAATAATTTTTTCTGTGGGTCCAACAATGTCTTCCATTTGACGTCGTTTCTCTAAACACTGAACTCAATCCACTGTAGCGAGTCCCGACTGTTGTAGTGTACCACGATGTCCTTGCTGTTCCAAAGGCAAATATAACACTGAACCTTGGTAAAGCCGTATTGGAGTCTCATCAGGAAGACATCAAGGCACCTAGCAAGATCCTGACACTATTTTATTCCTCTTCAAGCTGCACCGAGTGAGTCAAGGGAACAGATGGAAACATGTTTAGCACGCGTTTATATAAGCTAAAGCTAACCTATCTTCATTTGTATGGAAGAAGGTTAAGTAAAAAAATATAAAACTAAATTATTCGTTGTTTAGATATTTCAACATACAGGTAGAGTCAGATAAGGAAGGGAATGGAAAACGATTTTAAAATCTTGTGAAGTGAATTTTACATTGATATCCCAGTGTAATATTTAGCGGAAACTGATCTCATAGAAGCGGATTGACCAGAAATGTAAACTATCATAACAATTGAAAAATTAATCACTAAATCAGACGCATTAGGTTTATGTTTATGTTCATATATATACGCCTCACTCTTCTTTCTTTCTTTCTTTCTTTCTTTCTTTCTTTCTTTCTTTCTTTCTTTCTGTCTGTCTGTCTCTCTCTCTCTCTCTCTCTCTATCTATCTATCCATCTAGTTATCTATCTCCTGCTATTTTCGCCATCTTTTGTTTTTTTATTTGTTGCCGTCAGATAATTTGAATAAACAGAACCAAATATTTGTAATATGAGATTGAATTTATTCATCAGGTCATCTAACATCTGCTGGATGCTAATAATCTAAATATATGCCAGTCGTAACGTATTCCTCAAAGTCTATTTTGAGTCATTTTTCTTTTTAGGAGAAATTAATCTTGATATATTGGTTTATAGTTTATTAATATGTATTAGAAAATCATGATTGGCAGTGGTTTTTATTTTTTTTATAATCATTTTGCTTCAAACAAGGTAATAAAGCCACTAAGTCGCAAGAGATTACTGAGACGAAAAAGAAATGAGAAAACAATGAGGAGAGAAAAAAATGACAAAATGAAGTTCAAGGAGGTATAAGAAGATGACTGACTTTGCATTTCAAACTGGGAACATTATGTTTGACAAGAGTGAAGAGGAGAGTTCTACAGGCAAGAAATGAGAAAGAAGAAACTATTAGAATGGAACTTGGGTTTTATATCTAGCAATTCCAGCAGTAAAATGATGAGATGAAAGCTGCCAATCTAGTACGGCTCATAAAGTCAAGGTACCAGAGAGGAAAGCTCATCAGCGAGGGCTATGAAAATATTTATAGAAATGTGACAGAAAAGCTAAGTTATAAAATCTCGAAATAGATATCAAAAGTACCCGACAAAAATCTTTCTCTTTTATAACGGTTTTTCCAGGAAAATAGTGTTTTCATATCCAGTAACTGTTATCGCTCTTTCTTTTAATCAGGTTTCCTTTCTAAACTTTTATTTTAAGTAGTGTGGAATGTCAGTATCTTGATTATGTTATTATTCCGCTTACATGGGCTATTCATTTTAGTTGTTGTCGCACCTGAAAGTCTTCAACTGGTGTGCTTCTTCTTATATAGTACAGTTCTTTGCTTGTGATTCTTTAGCTATAAAGCGCGGGGAAGGCACGTAAATGCGGATGTAAAGTCATTGATGCCGAAATGCCCGGTCAGGACCGATAATATTGCAGATTCTTCTTTGAATTTTGTCTAGAATCTCTCGATACTTTATCACCAAACCAAATGTGTCTGCAGGATTCAATACACGGACGAGTGGCAGACTTATAAATTACAAGAGAGAATATTTTATTTGTGATCTTTGTGGCAACTAGATACAGACCGATTGCTACACAATGATAATCTGCTTCGAATACAATTAGATTAATATAGTAGAATATCATGTATTGGGCATGTAATTCACTAGGAAGTTTTAAGGAAAATAGAAACAGAATGGACGATTGTAAATAAAATCAGACAGGAATAGTTGAAACCTCTAGGACACATAATGAGGAAAGAAGGATTGGAGAATGTAACTCTCCCAAGGCATATTGAAGGCGACGGGGACAAAAAGATACAGCCAGTAACTTAACAAATACGCTTGTGTAAATGGAACAGTGACTGTGGGTGATGATGAAAATAAAAGGCCTACTATGAACTACAAAAAATAGAAAGTTGTGGAGAACCATGATCCTGAAGAGACACGACACAAAAAATCGAAGAAAAAGAAACCAGAGCATAAAGAGTGGAGATTCTTTAAAGACACTGGAACAAGAAATGTAATTTTAATGATCAGAATAATATCCGGGTGAGGAACGCAAATGTGGAATGATGCATTATATACCGAAAATTCGTTTGATTATGTACAGTAGAAGGGTCTACTTTAACTACTAGGGAAACTTCATTTGTTCGGGGAAAGATATTGTCATAAACCGAGATATTTACTGAGAAGAAACATAAGAAAAAAGCCTCAATATGTATAGAAGAAAACCTGAATACGTATGAATTATGACTTGAGAAAATACACAAAAATAGAAATAAGATTTATTTAACCTTTACAACGAGACAATTCTAAGAGAGAATGACACAGACGTGCGTACTGTTACCAGGATTATTCAACTTATTTCTAGAGAGAATCATATAAATAACCCTGAACGACCATAATCCTTCAATCTTTATCGGTGGTAGACCTGTCTGGAAACTAAGTTTTGCCGAAGATATTGACCTCATAGTAGGTAGTAACAGCGAGCTCCACGACTTGACCAACAAACCTGGTTAAAAAGCAAGAGGAAATGGAATGTGGTCAGTGTTGCAGTTTTTTGTGTATATACTATAACTAGTGAGTTAGTTCAAATAACTTGATTCACTTTATAGTATACCAATAGAAGTTTAACCAATCAGAAGCCGCAGAACATTCTATCCGTCGTGTATAAAGGCGGCCATTTTTGTTTACCCTACCTGAATGACCAGTGCCAACGTTTCAGGCGAAGATGACAGAAGGAAGTACTACGCTCTGCTACTTTGCCGCGATATCCACTGCTAACCTGAACTACGCTTTCCTACTGTCTCCGAAATATTCACTGGTAACCTGTGGATTCTATACTCGAAGACGACCGTCATAAAATGTCTAACAGTCAGCGCCGATGAATGCGAAGTAATTGTGAATAGCACAAACTGTAACTCCTGTGCTAACATTACCATGAACGGGAATACACTGTAGGAAGCGTCCAGTTTAAAATACTTAGGAGCAATCTTGTCTAAAGATGATACCTGCAGTTCGGCTATTCGTACCTATAGTAGCACTGTTCAAATTGGCAAGATGATCCAAATCAGCTTTCAAACAAAGTACAAATCGCTGGTAATCTAAATTCTCCTAGTGGGAAGGATCCTAGCGTTTGAGGACAAATGCATGAGAAAACTCATTGGCATCTTCTATTTGGGAACATAAAATCAATGGTTTGTGCGAGAAAGGTTGAATGTTTTGTCGGCCACCAGGAACCACTTCTCACCACTGTATAAAGGGAGAAAATGGAGTGGTTTGGACATGTTACAAGGCACAACAGACTGTGCAAGACTATCATGCAAAGCACTGTTGAAGGTTGACGCAGGAGAGGACGCTATTGGAAAACCTTGTTGGACAATGTCAAACAATGGACACGTATTGATATAGCACAAGGTAACCAAAAAAGTTTTGTCCGTTTTTAAAGGAAAAAAAGAAAACGCTTCACAGTATGTGTAACTTATATTTAGTCTTCGAAGTAATCGCCATCGGCATCCAGCACCTTCTGCCATCGTGTCTCTAGCTGTTTAATATCCTTGCGGTAGAACTCGGTGGTGGGGGGTTTGATGCAAAGAGGTTCGTGAGGGCTTTGCACAAGTCTGCTTCATTGGTGAAGGATTTCCCACGAAGATGATTATCCAAGGAGTGGAAGAGGTGGTAATCGGATGGCGCAAAGTCAGGTGAATAAGGTGGATGGCACAAAGTCTCCCACCCAAGTCGTTGTATGCTATCCCTGACCACTCGCGCGACATGCGGCCTGGCGTTATCATGGAGGAAAAGCACACCTTTGCGATTTACCAGTGCTGGCTCTTTCTGGCGCAATGCCTGTTGCACACGCTTCAATTGCTGCGAGTATAGGTTTCTAGTGACCGTTTGGTCCGTTGGTAGCAGTTCATATTGAACCACTTGACGACCTGTCCATCAGACACAAATCTTGCGTGGGTGCATAGGCGGTCTTGCGGTGTGAGGGACAGAATCCTGAGGAGACAACCAATGTCTGGAACGCTTGCGAATTTTGTATAGAACCCACTTTTCATCACTGGTAAGCACTCGATTGAATAAGGATGCGGTACGGTGGCGAGAAAGCAGCGATACGCAGGCTGCCACTCGTTCTCCCTTGTGGACCACCAACAGCGTTTGCGGAACCCACTTCCTCAGTTTGGACGTCTTAACTAGGCGGTGTAGGTGAAGTCTAACTGTTTTATCGGAAACGTTGAACTGTCTTGCAAGTTCACCACACGTTAGGCTACTGTCCTCTTCAATGGCCGTCTTCAGGACTCCGTCATTCAAGACTTGTGGTCGTCCACTGCGAGGCTCATCATGGACAGACAAATCTCCCGACTTGAATTTTCGAAATCAACGCATTGCAGTACGTTCATCTACAGCACTATCCCCAAACGCTTGACATATGCAGCGACTTGATGCAGCTGCTGATAAGCCCACTTTGAAATCGTAAAGCAAACAGCCCCGAACGAGATATCTAGACACTTTCATCCTTTTCACAGCTCTCCGGCTTATAACTGATGGCCGGATAAGATGCGCGTGTTTTTTTATAACGTCTGATGTTCCTACTTTCGGCTGTCCGAATTTGAAAACAATTACTACACGCATTTCGTATATATTTCAACATCATTCAATGACTAATCAAAAAACGGACAGAAGTTTTTTGGTTACCTTGTAGAAATACAGAGGACTGCCGTTGATAGACTGATTTAGAGCAAATGGCTTCTGCAATCGGATCACCCGTCCTACAAATTCAAGAGATGATGATCATGATCATGAATTCGAAGTGGTTCTACCAGGATTTGATATTGGTGAACAGAGTCTTAACAATATAAAGTACACAGGTGACACCAAAAAGATAGATTCAGGATCTCCGAGACAAAGTAGTAAAGTGAAGCTGGGAAAGGAATCAGTAAACATCGATTTTAGGAATTATGAATATATGTTCGTTATTAAGAGAGACAAAACAAGACACGAGTTTCAATTTGGAGACGCCAAAATGTACGGAAATGTAATCTGAAAAGTGTTATAACACACGAATATCGAAGGCAGAATGGTGTGAAAAGGTCCATTTCAAAACGCTAAACTAAGTATTAAGAAATAGATACAGTCTGCTTAACTGTAATGCAATCTAAAACTTCCTATATGGTAGTGGATGTCGGATCTTTCAGATAAAAAGGAGACTTTAAGATGTGCTTGCTGTGTTGGGAGGCATAGTGGAGTAATGGATAACGGCCTGGATTGAGGAATCGAAGAGCCGAGTTTGAATGCCAGTCGAATAGATTACGTGATAATAACCTTATGTAAATAGCAGGACAGATCGGGTTGACAACTGGAAAGAAATGGCAACCTACTGCAGGAAAAAAAATCTGCTACGTCAGTCATGTATCAAAAGATACGTGATGGCCTATGCGTGTATCACGCATGCACATAACTGACTTATTGATGTGTTTCTCCAGAAGGATGCTAAATACCGTGGGCTCACTTTATCAAAAGCGATGAAGTTTTAAATAGATATAGTCACTTGTGGCTAGGATAGGTAAAAAGTCAGCAAACATTTCTGTGATATACCGAGAAAAGAGGGCTTGGGGGAATTCGATAGTCTCAGGATAAATCGAAGGGAAGAGGGGGGATGGGAAATCAAGAGTACAATATCTAGTCAGCTCATCTAAATGGATGGTAGAACAGAGACTGCGGGTGATAGTTCGAGGACAATGCAACAAATATAGAAAGATGTGGAGAGCTTGACCGCTTACGATCTTAAGGGAAGCAGTAAGAAAAAAGGGGAGATAACCTACTATCTTGTGATGAGGCTGTTTTAATAAATATTTTACGTATTATCATCATTTCTCAAAATAAAAAAGCAAATTATTTTTAAAACGTTTTATGTGATGAAGCATATTTGGTAAAGTTGGAGAAAGATGTACACCTAAGAATGAAATACAAAATCCACAGCAAATGAACTCCCGTCTGCACGCAAGGAACACCTTAGTCTCCATAAAAATTCATAGTTGATAATTGGATTTGGTCGCTTCTTAACATTATGAAGATGTCGATAGAGGCTATAAGAATTATTCCAACTTAATTTAATTGGTAGCGTATTGCTCATTTTTTTTCTTTTAGCTGAAAAGCTGACGGCGATTAGAAAATGGTGCATATATTTTCTTCACATTAATGACGGCGCCTGAAATTCAAACACTTTCAGATGATAAACACACTGAGCTATCTATTATTAAAAATCCAAGGTGGGATCCAGTTGGTCCCCAAAAGACATAGCACCAACGGTGAAGAAACCTCGTAATATATATGCTGAATAAAATATACCCCACCAAATTTATATCGCTATGCTTATATTACATAATTATAGGCATAAAATTTTTTAGGATCTATTGTTGCTTGGTTCGAGAATATTTCAGCACTCACCTATCGGAGAAAGAAATAGGTACTGGGAAAGAAACATAATTATGCACAGAGGAGACAAAAATACGTGTAAAGATGTATGGAAGCCAGTCTTAAATTATATCAATTTATCTATATCTAATACATTTTATTACTTAAAATTATTGAATAGTTGATTCGTTTTCTACAACTTTGCAGGTTATTTAAAGCCAGAAAATATTTATTGAAACAGGTCTTATTAATTAATCCATAGCTTTTCAAAGGGAATTTCTGTGTAAGAGAATATAACGAAATATAACGTAATTGAAACTCGGCTCTCCGATTAACAATTTTGAGCCATTATCCATTACACCGCCCGCACATCAAAGCCTACCTGGTATTCCCAAGTGGTCACCCGTCGAGGTATTGAGCAGATTCGATGTGACTTAACATCGTACTGGTTAACGGGTGATCGTTCGGAAACCGCAGTTTAAATCATATGTGGCCGTAATCCCTGATTGAAACTAATTGAATTTATTCCTGTAAGCATATATATATATATATATATATATATATATATATATATATATATATATATATATATATATGTATATATGTAGAGAGAGAGAGAGAGAGAGAGAGAGAGAGAGAGAGAGAGAGAAGGAGGGGGTGTTTAGTTGATTTGAACCTTTTAAAACTCTTTATTCTACATTCAACACCATCACTTGATAAGATAACAGAAGTGTTGAAACCAAATGGCTATTTTGGTAGTGACCTTATAAAATGTTTATGTTATAATTTTTGAATAAATAAAATTATATCACTGCCGTTCGCCAACGGCTTAGCGGTAGAATCTCAGACTGACGCCAATTCAGTCGGGTTTCGATCCTAGCTAGTCTGTCGATAACTATATATATATATATATATATACATATACATATTAGTCATCCACAAACAAATTGTTTCGCTGTATCACAGTTCATCAATGTCCTAAGGTAAATTTTAACGTTTTTTCTATACGAAAGACGTCAGTGGCTGGGAGAGTTCGATTATAGTTGCAGAGCATTGATTTGGCAGCAGCAGCCACTGTTTATAAAATCAGTCATTCCTCTCCGAGAGCTTAATAGAATTATTTCGAGAGCATAAATAATCATTCAAAGTAGATAATGTCACTGTATCACAGCTCATCAGTGGGGTTGGACATCCGATTGCTTCAAACCGTGATCGAAACCCGACCGATTTGGCAATAGAGTTTCTACTCCCAAGCTATCGTCGCACGGCGGAAGGAAAATTTTAACGTTTTTACTATGCGAATGACGTCAGTAGCTAGGAGAGCTCGATTCAAGTAGAAGAGCATTGCATTAGCAGAAGCAGCCACTGATTATAATTAATTAAAATTAGCATATATATATATATATATATATAATTATTTATATAAAAAAAAATTATAGCATAAATATGTTATAAAATCACTACAAAAATAGACATTTTGTTTCAACACCCCGGTGTCTTATCAAGTGATGATGTTGAATGTAAAATAAATGGTTTTAAAAGTTTCAAATTAATTAACAATCCTTCGCAAGGGGAAAACGTTGTTACAAAAGCTAGATTGACGAAACAAAATACAAGTATAGGAAAATTCAAAAAGCTTGACAACGAAGTCATGTTATAATAGCTATTGAGATCTTTAAAATATGGGTAATATTAAAAAAGAATTTATTCTAACCAATAATTACTAAATTATATGATAATTTTTTTTTAATAAATTATATGATAATATTTTTAAATAAATAATTATATCTGCTCTACTTTCTATTGAGCACTCTTTTATGAATAGTAATTGTTGGTTATTGGAATTCATTCCGTATACACCAATCATATATTTGGGTATATATATATATATATATATATATATATATATATATATATATATATATATATATAAACGTATTATATTATGCAGCATATATTTTATATTATAAAGTGATAATCGTACATTGAATCAATTAGCAATATTAATGGCGAAATCTCTTCGCTAACAGATTTAATAAGCATTAAACTACTAACAATCCACTGAATGATGCGATCCTTACGTATAAAATTGTGGTCAGATGCACCTGGTGTATTTTTTTTTATATATATATCTAATACGTTTATGAAAACAATTGGTCCGCAGTACGAAATTCCAGAGAAAAAAAAACAAAAAAAAATACTACTAAGACATTTCACTCTATTAATTGAACTACGTACTTAGTTCATATCACGTTAACTGAAAATCACTTACAACAAAAGAATTCGTGGATTTACCAAATTACAAAATTCCTATAAAAAAACTTTAGCGTTGCGACATGCACGCTCCAATATTATATAACCGTTAATAAATAACACGTTCTGAAAAAACATCTTTCGGACTTCGAGTTTTGATTTTAAAGAAAAAAATGACAGCCTGACGATGAGGATATGATGTCTTTGAAAGTACTTTCTTCTATAAAAAATACACTAGATCCATCTGACAACAATTTTATACATAAGGATCGCATGATTCAGTGGATTGTTAGTAGTTTAATGTTTATATTAAGTCTGTTAGCGAAGAGATTTCGCCATTAATCGCATTAATATTGCTAATTGATTCAATGTATGATTATCTCTTTATAATATATATATATATATATATATATATATTCATCCACCTTCAATGCATCAATGACTCGCCGGTTTGTAGACGTTTTCAGCAAACAGGCTCAGTACATGACTTAGCAAAGTCTGAGACAACTTTCAGCATTCAGAGAAGAACTCATTGGACGTGCATTGAATAGCCCAGTCGAAAAACAGTGAATGAACATTCGAAGATGCTCTTTGAAGCTGGTTCTATATTGAACATCATTACATTGCATAATGAGGAGAGATTTACATCAATCTGCCTACAAAATCCAGTTGGTTACTGGAATAATGCCAATAGATTAGGAACAGCGGCTTAACTTAACTCGACTAATTCTACAGTTAATTAATGAAGATGCGTCATTGTCCATAATTGAATTAAATTTTCATTTAACGATCTACATTATTCCATACTGAAGATGGATCGATATTTTTTATCTTAAGGAGTAATATCACTTTTAAAACCCATTGTCGGTTTTGAGAGACCTGTAAGCATATATATATATATATGTATATATATATATATATATATATATATATATATATATATGTATACTAGCAGCATGGCCCGGCGTTCCCCGTGCTTGATTCAAAAATCGTACGACTCATACAGCAATCGCTATCACTTGACTTAAAAATATTTTTGCCCTTCCTTTCCTTTAAGGGAGTGCCCTTTGCCGTTCTGATGTTGCTACATGCCTTACTCCTTGCCTATCTCACACTGCGATTTTTTTTCGAAGCTCTATACTAAACATTAAATCTGTTACGAAAAAAGAACTAAACAAAATGAACACAAAACGACCAGCTTTAAAAAAGGACTCGTAACTGGAAAAACCGAATGAAAAAAGAATGTTAACAACAAATACTTTTTCACACCCAACCCAGTTCTGCGGAATCAAAATCAACGTTGAGTTTAAGCAAGCGAATGAGCCAATTGGAATAAAGTGCCATGCAGATTTAAATTTTTCTCACTTGTGACGAATGCAGCTATCGATTTTTTTTGCATGTTACCATGCTTGTTAACATTCTTGTCAGTCAGCTGTTGGCTCTCACGCTGGCCAATAGAATCTTCCTGCCTACCTGTGGCAGCCAGCTATAGGCTTTCACTCTGGCCAGTAGAAAATGGCCGCAAACTACATGAAAACTGCCGTAGAAGCATGAAAAAATCGATTATTTCTCCTATCGATGGGAGTTGATAAATGCAAAGCCGGTCTTGGCCTTCCTGCTAATTTGGAGCATGTGCATGTAAATAATTTTCGTGCAAATCCGTCGAAAATTGCTGCCGTGCATTCGTTATACACACACACATCCTTCCTTTTATATATATATATATATATATATATATATATATATATATATATATATATATATATATATATATATATACACATGTGTTTGTGTGTGTACATTCTTTACAATTACAATTAAGATACCTTTAGTTAATTTTAAATTTCTCAGAATTTTTAAAACTGTTTATGGTACCAGTTTGTAGTGGTATACTGGTTAGTTGGCGAAAGAAAGGGAGATGGTGTTAGAGGGGACATAGTTGGAGATATGGAGAGAAGAAGGCACCGTTACATGAATTATATTATGGAGGCAGGAGCGCCTGGGTAGTTGGAAGGAAGTGGAATTGAATTTACTTTTTATTTATGTGCCATTTCTCTTCAGGACATGAGTAAGATGCATTCCAGAACGGGATATATGGACGGCAAGAGAGTCAGCGGTGAAATAGCAAGCAGCCGACTTGGTAAATTTGAGTGAATGGATGATACCACAAGGACCACAATAACAAAGATGAGTGGTAAAAGGACAAGATTTTTTCGAGCAACAAAACAACAGCTGTAGAGAGCCATGATTATCCACATACTGAAAGATTAGATAAGTAGCAGTTGCCTCCCCATTTTGGATCATCATTTCTGATTAGTTAGGTCAAGGAAGCATCCCAAAAGCTAAGCAGAATAGTAAGAAATAGAAAACCTTCGTTAGAAACAAGGGAAAGTGTGCTAAATTGATACATGATATCTGTCCTCCTGTATGGCGGTGAGTGCTGGAAAATCTCCTCAAAGATGAAGAGAGGACTTGAAACAACCGAAATTTGGTTTTACAGAAGGATGTTGAGGATACCATGAACCGAACATGTGAAATTTTTTTTAGAGAAAATGGAAACGAAAAGGAAACCAATCCTTAACACCAAGAAGAGACACTTTTGGAGCACATAACGACGAAGGAAGGCTTGGAAAATCTGATACTTATGAGATGGATAAAGGAAAGGAATTTATAACATACTTAGTGAGCTTGAGTAAATGGATGGCAGAACAGGATTTAGGATTAAGACAGACAAAGTGTATTAAGAATTACAAGGGACTGGAAGTTGTGGAGAAATATGATCGCCTACATCCTGAGGGGACATGGCACATAAACGAGAAGAAGGTTCCAGTATGTTATCAACATTTAAAATAAACCTGTCAAGATAATGAAAAGAAGGGTTATAGATTTGACAGTCACAGATAAGATTGCAAGCAAGAGAGACAAAAAACCTGCGAACATTTAAATTAAAATCCGTAAGTGAAAATGGACATTAACTAAAGTTATCGTAATTCCAACTTTAAAGAATATCTGCACTGTTTAATGAAAATAAACATTGAGTGCTCTTTTGTGAGTTAGTTTTAACATATTTCAAATTCGATGTTGAGTTAATAGGACTAGCCTGGATTATACCTACCGATTATTACCTATATATATATATATATATATATATATATATATATATATATATATATATATATATATATATATATATATATATATATATGAATAAAGAAAAGGAAAACAACTTAGCCGACACGTTTCATCCTTAGAGGGACTTTATCAAGGCAAATGCGTTTGTTTGATTTGCCTTGATAAAGTCCCTCAGGGGACGAAACGCGTTGGCTAAGATAAGGTTTTCTTTTGTATTTATTCATATTGTTCTTTTAAAGATGTACTCTATCTGAATTTTCTACACACACACACACACACACACACCACACACATACACACAAAAACACAAATATATGTATACTTTTTTCATGTATATGTATATACAAGCATGGATTAAATAATATATATTTAGGTAAATGATTTTCGTTGATGTATGCATCATTAAAAAATGTCAAACATCGATTAATAAATATTAGTTACTTTTCATGTTTCTGTATAAGAGATCTTATCTTAGAGTTAAATGGCTTTTGTTTTACATTTGAGTGAAATTTATGGCTTATAGGCACAATATAAAAGGTGACATTCATATGGATTCTGAATTGAAATTAGATTGAAAGTGAAAAAATGGAAGAAAAAAAAACCGAAATGCACTTTCATCATTCGATGTTTATTTATTTGCGGATATGAATAAACGCTATATCGAAAGTAAAACTATATATGTGCTGTTTATGGACATAGTGCCGTAGCGGCGAATACTATTCTTCATTCATTCGTCAGGTTGAGAAGTTGAAATTTTGAAGCACCTGAATTTGAAATATCTGAAAACACCTGAATCGTTATGAAACAACAACAAGAAAAAATTTATTTTGAAAAGAACGATTGCATGCGGTGTGGAGTGAAGTTTTGTTGCCACTTGAAACGATTAAAGTCTATAATCGATAAAAATCGTCGTAAGGTTTTTGTCTTTTATTTGAATAACACCAGACTGCAAGTCTCTTTTTATATATATAAAAAAAAAATGCCACAGTTTGGATAGTATGCCCTACTATTCCCAACACACTCATCTGACCTTGTACCTTCGAATTACCACTGACTTTTGCACCAACAAAATTCAATTAATAGCAAAATTCTAATTTCTCTACAAGCCTGTAACAAATACACTAATTCTGGGAGGAAGGAATCAATATCAAGAAGCTGCCCTAAAGATGGCGAAAGCTAGTGCAAAAAATGACAAATTTAATAAAATTATGTGCAATTATCGACATATCATTAAAATTCACTTTTGAAAACATCATGAAGAATAATTCTGATGCAATATATGGTGATTTTCTGAAGCATACCATTGATGATGCACAAGTTCCCTTCCTACCCTGAAGAAAGCAGGAGCGTACAACGGCCGAAACGTTGTGAATATGGCAATGCGGATAACAGTACGAAAAATGTAAATAATTTAAGTAATGATAATACCTCATGTGTATGTAAGAAACTTTGTGCATCTGTGTGCGTCTAATTAAAAGAGAGGGAGCAAGGGGGAAAGAGAGAGAGAGAGAGGAGAGATTGATAGAAAGAGTTAGAGAAAGAGAAAGAGAAAGAGAGAGAGAGAGAGAGAGAGAAAGAGAGAGAAAGAAATCTAATATCTGCACGTATGTGCATGAAAAAACATATGTACTTAATGTTTATATACCGAAGAGAAATAAAATAAAAAATATATTTTTCATCATCTCTAAACAAAGTAGGAAATATTTTACAATATATATTTTTTCTTTTTATTATTTTAAACGTTATTTTTAGTGGACAGTTGTATATTTGAGTAGGCGCTTCTGTTTATTTGAAGCAGTATTCTATTTCGTCGTGCACATTCGAGAAAGACTTCTAATAGGATTCGATCTTGAATGCCCTTTTTTTTTTAGAAGAAACAACCATTTGATTCGACCACTCGCTCATGTACAGCTTCACAATTCAGTCAGGGTTTTAGTTTTCTTTAAAACATATTTTATTCGTTCAAATTTTATCGAAATCGCATCCGAAACGTAAACCAAGTACTTTCTACATTATTTACATTGTTCCGATGGTTATCCTCATTTTCATTGCCATATTCACAACGTTTCGGCCGTTGTACACTCCGGCCTTCATCAGGTGATTTGAATTTCAAATAGAACCTTTTATTTCCTTCACTGAAGTAGGTTCTTCTAGTTCCACATGCCACGCCTCTTCTGGATGTCTCAGTTATTTCACTTTTAACTAAACTCTCCAAGTTTTAAGGATCTGTAGCCTGGTATTGAACTCACAGTTCTTTGAGTATAGTCAATGGATCCATTGGACCATGTATCCTAGGGACGTGGAACTACAACAATGTCTTCCGTTGGACGAAATAAAGGCTTCAATTCGAAATTCCAATCACCTGAAGAAGGCTGGAGCGTACTGAAAAGTTGTGATTATGGCAATGAAGATGAGGATAACAGTGCGAATAATGTAAATAATCTAAGTAATCATAATACCTCATCTCAGAGATATAGAGGCCGAAATGTTGTGAATATAGCAATGAAGATGAGGATAACAGTCTGAATAATGTAAATAATCTAAGTAATCATAATACCTTATCTCAGAGATATAGAGGCCGAAATGTTGTGAATATGGTAATGAAGATGAGGATAAGAGACCGAATAATGTAAATAATCTAAGTAATCATAATACCTCATCTCAGAGATATAGAGGCCGAAATGTTGTGAATATGGCAATGAAGATGAGGATAAGAGACCGAATAATGTAAATAATCTAAGTAATCATAATAACTCAGAGATAGAAAGTACTTTCTAAAGAATTAGTTGATTTTTAAGATTTGAATCCAATACATTTTTATCACTTTAAAAGTTATTTCGGTAGAGCCACCGGCAAATACAGGCAGATCGACGAAATAAAATACAGTTTAAAATAAAATATATGCGTCTACTCAAATACAGGTAAACACTAAAATATTGTTTAAAATAAACAGAACATCTACTCAAATACAAGCATCAACTAAAAATAACGTTTTAACTAATACAAATATGTCGGATTAAAATTTTTAAAAAAATCCATGAATTCTTCAGAAATATATCTTTCCCTAATAATCACCGTATAGTTCTTAGTATGTGTACACACGTAAACGAAAGATCACACACATACACAAGCACTAAACACACACACACGCATATAAACATATATATGAACGATCACACACATAAACGCGCACTAAACACACGCACAAACACACACATCCACACAAATACACACATATGTACTATATTATAGGATATTACATAAAAACATGTAGACACGATACACAAATGCAGTCATGTTTCGATGTGTATTAACACAACTTATCAGTAAGTAACTCTAACGCCTGATGATATATGTTGATACAAATCGATATATATATATATATATATATATATATATATATCTAAAGTGAACATTGAAGTCAACACTTCGAGGTGACAGTCTGTTTCATCCTAGACGCAATTGTCAGGCCACGTGTGCTGTTATTTTCTCAGCTATTTATTAGGTTGGTGCAAAAATAATGACGTAATAATGTCGTTTTTTGACGGTAAAGAATACGTCAAAAAACGACATTATAACCTCATTATTACGTCGTTATTTTTGCACCAACCTAATATATATACGGGTCAGTGGTGTATTGTGGGTAGTCTATTTTGGCGGTTGTTTTACTGCAAGTCGTTTGTTCGTTTATTTTTTTATTTATTTATTTGGGTTAAATTATGTTGCCTGTCATTATTTTTATTTTTATTTTTTATTTTTATTTCTTATCTTATATATTATTGTTTTTATTTTAATCGGTGTTTTTATTAAGTTAGTAAAACATTGTTTATATCGTTTATTTAATGGTTTTGTTTTGATTTGGGAACATAATTAAAGCTATTTATTCAATATTGGGGTTGATTGTTGTAGTTTATTCTAACTATTATTTTGGCGGGAACAGTTATTAAATTGTTTATTACTTTATGTATTTATTTGGATTGATTATCTTTATTTTTTCTAACGGTTAATTTAATAATTTGTTAGTTTGTTTATTTATTTAGATTAATTTATTTAACTTGTTTTTTATTATTTATTTATTATACTGTATAATTTTAGTTACTCTTTTCGGTTTTCGATTTTTAAGTAACGTAGTACTTTTTTATCGTTATATAACAGTTATAGCTATGTTTTTCGTCCGATTCTTTATATTTAAACACGCTCTATCTCTGATATTGAGCACTTTGTCTCATAAATATAGCACACCTTAAGACTATATTTTTTCACGCACACACACACACACATACATATATATATACATACTATATTGTTGACATGGAAAAAAAAATCTCTTACTATAAAGGTTTTTACATTAACCAGAAAAAAAAGGCTTAGACAGAAGCGTCTATCTTTTTAAATTTGGATTTTTTTTTTAATGTAACTATAACAACAAGAACATTTCGATTTCATTTTTGCCTTGAAAAGGTCGGAAGGCGAAACGCGTCGGCAAAATCTAAGATCTTTTTTCCAATTGTCATTTTATTTATACCAATCTGTCTTGTCCACAGAATTAATCTGGGAATTTAACTATATATATATATATATATACATGAATAAATAGACTACCCATAATGCACCACTGACCTGTATATATAAATAGCCGTGAAAAAAAAAGAACATTCGTGGCCTGACGATTGCGTCTAGTATGAAGCAGCCTGTTGCCTCTAAGAGGTTGACTTCAATGTTCACTTTTATATTTACTCACGATCTATCTCTGATATTGAGGACTTTATTCCATAAATATAGCACAGCTAAATACATACACTTGAATTAAACATACGCACACATACGCATTCTCTCACTCACACACACACGTATATATATATATATATATATATATATATATATATATATATATATATATATATATACTGTGTGTATTTGAGCAGCAGTTTTTGATTTACGCAAGTTTCGTTAAAAGAAAGTGCTTCGTTAACGACATTGATATTTCTTTTCTTTTCTACATTTTTAATAATGTTCTTGGTTTCTGGTACTTATTTAAATATAAATTATTTGATGTCTGACTACTTTCGTTTTTCATTAACTATTTTGAAAGACATTTAGTTTTTCTGCCATCTCGGTGTTCATCATTTTCAAATATCGCTTCCTTGCATCTTCATGCGTAAGATGGTGTTATCGGTTTTATATTAATGAAATCTATTTAGTTCGTTCTCTCTTAAAACTAATAACATTTTATTAATCTTGCGCTGTTTCATTTTTATACTCATTACTTCTTGTATGTGTTGTCATTGATTGTTGTTTATATGACACAGCATTTAGTTTTATTGGCAAGGAGTTACGTTACAGTTTTCATGTGTTTGACTTCAATTTAATTCTTCTCTTAGTTTGTCTACCAACCAAGGCTAGATTGTTCAATTTACTCAGCTATTTAAACCCATGCTTGTCGGAAGAAGATATGTTTTTCCTTTCTCAAGGGCATTTGTACGAAAAGTGAATTCAATTGACAAAACAAAAACACGGCTTTCCATGGTACTTATTGATAATATGCTCCGGTTAGCTGTCAAATTACGATAAAGTCATCGGTTCTCATATAATCACTAAAGTTAAGCAGACTCCATCATTGTTAGAACTTAAATGGTTGAAGGCTCGGGAACACCGGATAGTGTAAACAATAGCGTAGTCAATCCCGATAAAAAAAGATCCAACTTTGGAGGTGATAAAAGAATGTTGTCCAGGATCACATTTTACATCTGGTTCGTGGAGAAACGTTATTTTTAACATAAAGAGATGCCATCACTAACAAATAAAACGCTGACCACTAATTGCACCAAGTCACTTGGAAAACAACTGAAAAACGTTATGACGAATGAACATAATGATCGTTTGGAAAAGAAGAAAACGCACTTTATTTTTTATTACAGTCAAACGCGGTCACGTTGCCTTGATGCTAACATACATAAAAGTACGTCCTATCCTTTTCTTTGTCACAATATATTGTGATATATATTTGATGATACGCTATAAACTAGAAACATTCTTAATCACTTTAGTCAGGGGATTGTCGAAAGTATTATGGTCTGTTTTTTTTTCTAACAGCAAACTGATGGTAAGCACTGAAAAGATCTAACGTGTAGAAACACAACAAAAGACAATCTTAATCATTTCATCAGCGTTTTGAAAGCGCAACGGCTTATCATGTCAGAGAAGTCGATTTCTTTCATTTTTATGAATTACATAGTTATAATTTTAAACCCATTTTTAAAAAATGAATTCTGTTGGCATATTGAAGTACCCAATAAATAAATTAATTTTGATTTATACAATTATTCAGAAAAAAAAGAAGATATCAATGGTGTTTACTCAATTCATTGACAATAAAGCAGAGAAAACAACTAGATTTAATACAGTACCAAAAGATACTGTTAACTCGTATGCATTTATAATTATAAGTACATATGCAAGTGAGACATTCCTGTCGATTTCGATTCAAATTTCAAACCAATTTAGAAGTATCCACGCAGATGATTTGCTTATAGTGGTAAAGGCTTGTGTAGAACCAACCAGGCATTTTAGGAAGAACTGATAAAAGATCAAGAGTACACAGAGGGGTGGCGTCACGGTTTCTCCAAACAGAAATCTTTGAATTGGGAGTTTTTCTTTTCCTAGAATGATTGCGAACCACTATGTCCTACTAATTATGTCATAGCTGGAGAAAAGTGAAGTCGTACATTTCTCAAGTATCTATCAAGTGAACGAAATATACTCAACCGGAATTATATATATATATATATATATATATATATATATATATATATATATATGAAGAAATCTAGTCTTGAGATGTACTATATTTATTGGATAAAGTGCTCAATATCAAACATAGAGCGTGTGTAAATATTAAAGTGAACATAGAAGTCAACACAGTCGCCTCTATGTATTGGCGTCTATGTTCACTTATATATATATATATATATATATATATATATATATATATATGTTAAAATGAAGAGAAAAACCGCAAACCTTTTGGTTGTAATGTAGATTTTTTAAAAATATATATATTATGCTTTATTTTCCATAATTTTGCAACTTTCTTCAGGCAAAAAGTGGATATTTTCACATATTATTAAAATGAATTAATCTTCCTTAAGTGTTTCGATGTTAAACATTCTCTTTTTTGTGTGCTAGTAACATAAATGTCTTTCTTGGACTGGCGTTGAGAAAGTTCTTTTGTTGAAGGGTAATAAAATAATTAAGATTGGTCCGAGAAAGGGTGAGGAGTGATATCTGTATTCTTATCTTTTAATGATCCCTCTGTATTCTTAGATCTATTTCATTTTTGTATTGTGTGTATGTTTGCTAGTATGCGTATATATATGTATATTCCCTCTCCATACACACATACTGTTTATTATAAAGAATTATTATACACATACATACATACATATACACGCACACATATATACATACACATATGCATACATACACATACACACACATCCTATCTTGTGTAGTGTTTGTGTGTGTGATTGTGAGCATTTTATTTGTTTTTGACAATATGTGTATATATACATTCGTGCTTCCCAGATACCCGCGTTTGAGTATGTGGGTATGCATGTGAGTGGTTCGACCACTCTATTTGTGGGTCGTATTGTATTTTCCTTTTGCGTTTTCACGATTTGACATTCAGAATTTTTGGCAACTCAAGCTAGAGAATCCCGCCTGTTCCGCTAAATAGAGAGGGAAGAGGCTGATTCATGCCTTTCTCAAGAGCATCACTGCACAATGTCTCATTAAATCTTTTTTACATGTTGATAGCCGTTACAAAAGCTCATAGGTGATATGCCATTTAAATGTTTCTTTTTTTAATTGTTAAGGAAATATCTTAATTGACAACGCATGAAAGCTAAGATAATAATTAAAAAAAAATTAAATTCATTTTAAAATATTTCTTTCCATGTTGAAAGATTTTGCATTTAATGTGAGTTTGTTGCTTTCTTTTCTGCATAATAAGAGCTTCAAATAACTTGAGTCATTTCTGACAACGAATGTTCCTCTGATCTAACGAGCTGTCTCGTCTAGTGGGGAAGTACAGGTGTCTGACCCGGAAATAACATCGGAAATGACTCTGGAATGAAGAGGAAATGAAATATAACCATCTTACCCGGTGAGGAGGTGGTCCGTTATGCGTAAACATAACTATTATCCGAAAACACGTGACAGGAATTTAGAGCGTGGACGATACTCCCGAAACGGAAACTGAGCCAGAAATGTCGGTCGATGTGCTCGACCAATGGACGGGAATTCTTCTGTCACACTGAAACCTTGACAATAAAAAAATAAAAATAAATAAATAAATAAATAAAATAAAATAAAATAAAGTAAGAGGAGGAAAAAGAATTTTAACTGGAATTGAGTTGACTGAGATTTTCTCCCAAAGGTAACCGAGCCGGTCTAAAAGACTTCTATCTGCTATTTCCCTTCAGGATGTAGGTGATCATAGCTCTCCAGAACTTCCTATGCCTTGTAACGTTTATCTTTTTGTAATCCATTCCACTACCGTCCCGTCATACTTTCTCAAAAGCTGGTTAGTTAGTATGCCTCACCTTATCAGTATGACCTTCAATATGTCTTGTGAGTGGCAAATTCTACAAACCTCCTCTCCTTATGTGGTCTGAAATTTCAACTGTCTCTTTCGGATTCTAAGTGTCCGTTTTATTTCAATTTCTATTAAAACGTCTTCGTTGATTATTCGCCTTTTTATCATCCATCTGCAGATACACCTTTGCCGTTAACTGAAAATTCCTCCTTGCCTAGACAACTGATTTAAAAGATAAACGCACACATATTCCCATGAATGCTGAGAAAGAATGACAATTTAAATAACTCTTAAGAAATATGATTTACATTATTTACATTGTTCGGACTATTTTCCTCATCTTCACGACTTTTTGGCCATTGTACACTCCGGTGATTAAACACTTTATATCGTCCACCGGGGTAGAGTGTTCTAGTTCAACGTCTCAATATCAGTTATCTCCCTTTAACTCAAGTTTTTGTTCCCCTCTACTGTAGACAGGTATTGAACATAAGAACAACGATTATAGGAATAGAAATAGAAACAGGAAAATCATTTGGTACATCTCCCCTCCCTCCATTGAACAAAATGGTTAGTACAATGTTAGGGCAGAAGTTCTTCCATTTAATTGATAAAACTTCCCCAGTAATAATCCACTCAGTAAAATGTTTAACAGAAATACACTAAAAATAAGCTATAGCTCTACCGATAATCTTAAAAAATTATTAAAATCATAATAATAAAATTTTGAACCAATACAAACAGCTGAGTAATAACAGATATTTCAAAGGAACAAGCGTCGATGATACCAACAAGTATAATTGTAGAAATTCTAACGAAGGCCCATTACAAAACAGATGCCAAATTGACTCTCTTGTTTACCTAAGCATTATTCCTACTATAGAAAATCCGACAATTATAAAATTTTATATTGGGAGTACCAAGAATTATTTTAAAACTAGGTGGTATCAACATATATTGTCTTTCACCAATTGCGATTATGAAAATATGAGGCCCCTTTCTAAATATTTTGGAACTCAAAAGAAGTTAACAAACCCGTACGGTAAAATAGAAAATACTAAAAAAGTAGAACCTGTAAATCTTTAAATGAAAGCTGCTTTTTATTCCTACATGAAAAACTAGAAATTATCCGATTTGCTGATAAAATATCTCTATTAAATTAATCAAGTCAATTATCTGTAAATGGCCGACACAATTTATCTTTTACCTTACAGTATAGTTAAAGTTTAAAAGTTAGGTAGTACCATTTCTTATGGCCATAATTAATAAGTAAATAACGGTCCACCCACAACAAGTAGTCATTTTATTTTGTTTAGTCGGATTTAGTCTAGATATGTATTTCGGTTGAGTTAGTATTATTAATATCTTATATAGATGTTCCATATTTTTAATTTGATCTACAGGTTGCTTTAAGAAGCTTCGTGAATCTGAAATTTAAAAAATTCTGTTGAAAATAACTTTACGTCTGATTATTCTTCTACTCCTGCCCTTAACGTCCTTTAAAAAGTTTAACATGTTATATTTGTCTACAATCACGTTATACTTGTTGCTTGTATATTTTCCGCAAATGTCGATGATAACCTATCTAAGTTCCGGTTTATCATGCCATGAAAAAATAACTCCCACATCACCACCGAACCTCCGAGCTCAATTTTCTATTTAGCGTAGTTCTGACACTTGATTGGTTGATCAAGGCAAACCTACAAATCTATTTTTAATTCTGACTTTGTGTTTCCTCAACCCAGTTTATATTTCGAAAAAAGGAGTAACACTTTGCTTTTGAAATTTTCTTTAAAAAGATTTAATCACCAGTCCCCTATCATGCGCAGAACTGGGTTGGGTGTGAAAAAGTAATTCTTTTTTCATTCGGTTTTTCCAGTTACGAGTCCTTTTTTAAAGCTGATCGTTTTGTGTTCATTTTGTTTAGTTCTTTTTTCGTAACAGATTTAATGTTTAGTATAGAGCTTAGAAAAAATGGCAGTGTGAGATAGGCAAGGAGTAAGGCATGTAGCTGAATCAGCACGGCAAAGGGCACTCCTTTAAAGACAAGGAAGGGCAAAAATATTTTAAGTCAGGTGATAGCGATTGCTGTATGAGTCGTACGATTCTTGAATCAAGCACGGGAAACGCCGTACACTGCTGCTAGTATATATATATATATATATATATATATATATATATATATATATATATATATATATGATTCACAAACTATCTCAGACAGAAGAACATGAAGAAATAAAAAAAATAAGGAATATGTGAAGGTGAAGAGTAGAAAAGGTCTTTACGGTAATGTTACCGGGTGGGACAGTCTGCTTCCTCTTTAGAACGCACTGAATGATCGTCATCTGGTTTCCTACTTCGTAAGTAGCTAAGCGGTAGATCTCTATTCTCACTAATGGGCTGTTATGTGTCTCTCAAGCGTCTATTAAGTCTCTCTGTTAAAAAGAATAACGACTTTTGCATCGCTACATACGTTGACCAAGTGGTAAAAAGATCTCTAACAGAACGTGACATCAAAAGCTTGAAATTTAAAACTGTAGAATAAATTAAATCATTGTTTTAAACAACTTCTCAGTTTTATGTTATGTTTTTGATTGAATAATTTATTTAAATATTTAAAATGTTATAGACATTCCCGTTTTTTCTCTTTTTATCCCGATACTGAAAACACATTTGGAGATGGTTATTGTTCATTCTGTGTTTAATTAAATTCAGCTTGCATGGAGGCCGATAATGATCAACTCTATTAACGTTTTAACGTTATTCGCTGATCTGTGTGTGGAATACGAGAAAAGAAAACTATAGAAATTATGCTTAGAAATCGCACATTTGTTTGCATTTTACATCGTAAAATTAGAGAATTCATTTTTCTGATTAATATGAAAAATGATTTACAGCACTGTTTGTTCACTCCACATAATTACTGGCAAATCTGTACGACGTGTGTAAATGTTGCTAACATTTTTTATTGAAATAATATTTCAATATTGTTTATTCAGTTTTCAAAACTGAAGAATACAGGAAAGTCTGTAAACACATTACTCTTACATATATTCTTCAGTCTCATCTGCCAGCAAACGTTTCTCTCATTTAGAAATAAAGTGTAACCTTTTCACTTTTCACTTTGATTTTCTTTTGACCGCCTGAAGATTCCTATTAGAAAAATGCCAGAATATGTTTTCGTCAAGTCATATTAACCGAAATTATTCATTTGCATTCAGTTGCGCAATCATTACATTAGCTGTTAGGATGGAAACATGTTCATCTCTTACCAGATATATTTTTAAATTAATAGCTATAAGAGCTCTTAAAAAGAGATCTAATCTACAGATAGTAAAATATGGCACAGTTTATCTACTTACGGATAAAATATGGAAAAATTAAAATATAAAACATACCAATTTTCAATTCAAATTGTGGACCGGGATTCTGTGACAGAAATTTTAGAATATCTTCTTTGCAACGACAACAAAAAGTGCAAATTATTGTAGAAGGTATTCTCCAAGAGAATTATAACTCACTTCTAATAATTACACGTGCGCGCACTCCCACCACACACACACACATATATATATATATATATATATATATATATATATATATATATATATATATATATATATATATATATATATATATATATTGTGTATTTAGGCAGTATCTTTTCATTCATACACGTTTCATTAAATAATATAAACAAGTGTTGTCTATTTATTTTATGTAAATTTTTTTCGTAACTTCTGATAAGTTTAATAACATTAAAAAAATGTACATAAAATAAACAGACAACACTATATATATATATATATATATATATATATATATATATATATACACATACATATATATATATATAAAGGTTGTTTCATTAAAACAGATCATATATAAGGGTTTTCATTAAGACGGATCAAGTTAGCAATAAATAAATCATTGTTATTTGTGAAAATTTATTTATTTCTCTATTGGAACATGTTATTTAAGTCATGGCAATTATGTGTGAAAATAAATATCGCCAAACTGTCCGCCAAATGTTAAAGAAAAAGAAAAAATTATTAGATGCTTAATTTTAATTCACATTTAAAATCGCTCCAAGTTATTGGAACACCCTTTATATATATATATATATATATATATATATATATATATATATATATATATATATATATATATATATATATAAGTGTGTGTGTGTATAAATTTTATGTGTTTTTATTTTCTTTTTATTTAAAAAAACTACATACAATTATATACCAAAGAGGGCATTTTTTATCTTATTAAGAACGTGACAAGCATATACGTGGCTAAATGTTTTATGGTGACAAAAGCAATCATATATTCAAAAGCAATCAGATATTTAAAAATAAGCTTAGGAAAAGAGTGAAGTGATATCCACTCATGAAACGTAAACACGTTGTTGAATATTTATTGAATTAACTAAAGGATATTCCTGACATATGCATTTTTATCTCTCTCTTTCTTTTCTTTCTCTCAATCAGGAACTATGGTGGTATTCGCCGCTCATTTGGTAAGGTAACTATACGTGTCCGTCCTATGTTGGGCATGTTTGTGCGTGAAAATTGCAACTGAGTGAACTTTTGACCAAAGTCTTGAACTCATCCTTCATCATTTTGAGAGATGAGGCTACGATGTTTAAATTAAGTTCAAATCTGTGTTCACTGCAGACTCCCTTCCTTGATTCTATTGAACTTGTAACTATTATGGCATTCACCCAGAATCGGTTAAGACGGCTTCATTAAACGAACCCGCTGCATCTGAACGTAAACTGACCAAACGTAGCAGAGACCGTATCTATTCGGACGTTCAAATTCATTGCACATTGAGTTTCAGTTGAATTCGGTTTTGACCGCATGTTTCCTACTCCTAGACTGGATACCACCGAAGCCTATAGTACTTAGTCTATCTTGCTGTTGCCAATAGAAGCGATAGATTCATATCTTTCCCAAAAGAGAATGTATATAAATGAATGTAATAGACTCGACTGGAATTCGAACTCGGCTCCACGATTCAGAAATCCGAACCGCTAACTATCAATTCTCTACACAAATTTTATTTTAATATACACATATTTCTTTTTACTAGAGGCGTCATTTTATCTTAAATGAGATTTTTGGTCAAATTTTTACATGACAGTATTTTATTATAATTTTTCCTATTTTTCTTAATAATCATAAGTGATTTTGTTTTAGACTAATTATCCAGACTGTTATTATTCTATTAGTATTTTATTCTATTTTAGTATATTTACATTTTGAATCAATTTCATTATGATTATTTGATGACTAGTTTGACTTACAATCTGCCAGTTGGTGATTAAGCTGGCCGTAGGCTAAAAGTGATAAAAATATTTAGCGAAGATATGATTATATAATACAAAGTAACTTCTGTTCAGGTTATAATGAATAACTATGTAATTGTTTCATATAATATAAACCATATCATGACATGGGCAATGTCTTTCATTCGGATAATATATATCTTCAAACCAAATCTGTATGGAACACTACTGTCTTGTTTTATAAATGAAGCGATCTCACATTTACACAAGAAAATACCTTGTGTCGGCTTTTGAATCCGGCTTTTGTTTGTAGTTTGCATGTAATTTCAAACATTTAATCAAAATATCCGCAGGTTTATACATATTTTCAGAGATTTTAGCCTTTTACTATAGATTTCTGACACACTCAGGCTGGAAAATGGAAAATTCGTTAAATAGAATACCAGTTTCTGCAGAGATTTTTCTTATTTTCCTCTTCAAGACAAAATTAAAATTGAGCAAATTTATGAAAGTTGACTGATTAAATGTTTTATTAGTGTTATCAGCAGATTTGTATGTTTATCACGCTTTCTAATCTAAAAATTTCGGACATTAATTACTAAAAGGCGAATGAGCTCTGTTTGGAAAGATTCAGGCCATTTAGAAGGACTCAGAAATCTGTATGTTTTTGTTTTAATTTTTCAACCAATCGGAAAGGGTCATATTAAGGAGTCACGAACAGATATCCTCCCTAGATAGTACGTCACCAGGGATTTATTAATGTTTTCGTCTCTTCTAACATTTTGCTTTCCTGTTAACTGCAATCTTTAAAATCTTCAATACAATATCAATCGTCATCTTTGTCTCATTGAATCCTGTTTTTATTGTCTTTTCGCCTCAGCAACAATTTCTCAGATTCATTCATTAAGGGTCATTCATTACGTCTAAAACTCTTATATATTTTTTATTTTATATATATATATATATATATATATATATATATATATATATATATATATATATATATATATATATATATATAGTTGTTTTTTCTTGCTGGAGTAATATGACAAAAAACATATAAAAAAGGATATATCTAATAATATTATAAAAATTGCGTTTGTTTTCCTATAATCTGTCTTATTTTTAATAATCATATTTGCGCGAATTAAAATAAATATATTTGATTAATAATGATTTGATTGGGCATTGGTGACAAATTATATAGATAATTGTTAAAGAATTATCAGAAGTTGATATAAACTTCGGATAATTATCGAAATCAAATGTACGACACCTTTCTTTTACAATGATATTCACCTTGTACAAGGCCCAAGAGCCACTCGGGTTAGAGTTTTACAAAAGGAGAAGTAAATCAAGCACAAATAAATGTTCAGTGTTGTAGGCGGAGACTTTAAAAGTTAAAGTCAACTTTTGAAGTATCCGGAGAGCCAATCTTAAACAGGAAGCAAAGGAAAAACCTTTACTCCTGTTCAAAAGACAAATGAGCTTTTGTAGAATGTATGATTAGCGAGCTATGATTCCAGATTAATTCAATGCGAAAATGGAGACTTATCATCGTGAAGAAGACTATGGATCCTGCTCCCCACACATAATTACCAAGGTGGTTGCAATCTGAAGATATATATATATATATATATATATATATATATATATATATATATATATATATATATATATATATATATATATATATATATATACACACAAAAACCATGACGTATCTGTTTGACAATTGTTATGATAATACGATCAGTAGACGATTAAGATTTTAATTGTCTATTAACGTAGTTTGGCTTCATGTTTACAGATCGGTGTCTCTCGACGAATCCATTTTCTTCATTTCCTTTCAGGATGTTGACGATCATGGCTCCCCGCAGTTTCCTATCCTTTTATGCTCTCAATAAGTTTTGACTTTTTGTTATACCGACTAACTTTGTTCCGCCATCGATTTACTCCCATTGGATATATGCTGTTTTCCTTTGTTGCTTTTGCCGCCGATCTGTCCTGTGAGTATTCAATCTTCCAAGCCCTTTGTCTTTTTTTTATGTGTCCTAGAAATTTCTTCCTGCCATTACTCACATGTTCAGCCAATGGTATTCTAGCATCGTTCGGTGGAACCACATTTATATTGCTTCCATTTTCTTCTCCTTCTGAGAGGAGATTGTCCGGTATTCATTGCCATATAGGTGGGCTGATATTCCATTAGTCATTTTTTGTTTCTAACGAAATTTTTCTATTTCTTAATAATTTGCTTAGCTTTTGTAAGGCATCTTTCCCTATTCCAGTATGTCTTGGAATTACAGTGTCGCACTTTCCGTCCTCTGTTAAAACCAGATATTTAAATTGTTGTACTTGTTTGATTTTGGTATTTCCAGTTCATAATCTGTATCTTGGACTGTTACTTTTTCTGAAAGCCATGCATTCTGTTCTTGCAATTCAGGGTTAGTCCTTTCTTATCACCTTCCTTCACTACATTCTATAGGAGTTCTGGTGGTTTGTTTTCTGTGCCTGCTATTCCGACTGTCCTACACATACTTAATGTTCTTAACCCTAGAACACTAAACATCAATTAAAGTTACACCACTACTATCCATGGGTATATCATACCCGATTTTGAAAATATCAACCAAAAAATATTAAATATAAATCTTTATTTGAAATATTTTACATGCAGGCACTTCCAACTTTGTACTTTGAGTTAACATTAATAGGAACTGAAAAACATATTATTTAGGTAAGAAAATCAGGTACTGAAAATTGTAATTAAAAATTGGAAAATTTACGCTGGGTACTATATACCCATGGTTAGTGTTCTAGGGCTAAGATCGTGGCCGCTAATAATTCTGGTAGAACTTCTAATCCACGTTTGAATGGGTCCGGCGAGAAGACACATCCTTGTTTTACACCTTTTCTATTTTTGCATATTTATCGTATTGCCTTTCTTTCCGTAAGAAAGCGGTTTTCTACCTGTAGAGATTCTGGATTATTCTAATATCTTTCCCAAATATGGCAATCTTACCTAGCAGGTTATATCAGTTCTGTGTAGCATACTTTATCAGACGTTTTTGCATAATATATAAAACACAGGTACACATCCTTCAGCATTTATATTGTAATACTCCCAGGACGGTGATACTCTCTAGGCAGCGTATAACTCAGTGAAATTGAATTCACTATACTCATAAATTCTTTGATATGATGAGTTTACTAATCATGGTAGGAATCCAGTCCTGTAACTAATGTCATTGAATATACATTCAAAAATGATGTCTGAAATTGAAGTATAGTCAGGAGAATTTCTTTGGCTACAAAGAAAAGAATACTGAGCAGCTATGTGACATCTGTCCTCCTTTACGGCAGTGAATGTTCGACAATCTTCTCAAAGATGAAGAAGAGACTAGAGGCAACGGAGGCATGGTTCTACAGAAGGCTGCTAAGGATATCAGGGACAGAGCGTGTGAGCAACGATGAGGTTTTTGAGAGGATGCAAACAAGGAGGAAGCTTATACTTAACACCAGGAAGAGGCAGCTGGAATTTCTTGGACATATAATGAGAAATGAGTTCGAATAGAGGCAAAGAGAGGCAAGGGAAATCATCGCATGGCATACCTAGCAGTCTTACGCAAGAACAGGGTTTGGGAGAAGTAGCAAAAAGATAAAACTTATTGAGAGGTACAACGGATAGGGGGAAGTGGAGAGCCATGATCACCTACATCCTGAAGGGACACGGCACATAAAAAGAAAGAAAGAATCTTCACGTTGGTGGTTGTTTTTGTGACATGCCTTGTCAAACACTTGCATAATGTGTGAAACTTTGTATTTCTAATATCATAAATATCGCATTCTTTGTTCCAGTGTCTTTTACCAGACCACACTGTTATCTTTCCGGTTTGATTTTGCTGCTTGCTCTATACATCAAAATTCAGTTGATAAGCATTGTTATATGGCTTATTTGTCTGATTGTCCGGTTGCATCTGGCTTTCAGGAGCAGTTCGATGAAAGTAGATCAATTGAGGTCTTCCGGTATATCAACACTGTTTATTCTTTTATGCACATTTGATTTATCTTTTATATTCATTTTGTATTTCTGCACATTTCCATGACGCTAAATGTTATTACTGTTCTTTTTATCGAGAGACCCAACACAAAACGCTCAAGCATTTGTGAATTTAGGTCTGGATAATATACCTAAGTCGGCGCTTACTCTGTCTAATTTCCTTCTTATAAGATCAACTTCCCAAGATGTGCTTAATTTCATTTATCAGTTTTATATATATATATATATATATATATATATATATATATATACAGACTGTTTCGCTGTATCACATCTCTTCAGTGTGGCTAGACGTCAGTTTGCCTCAAGCTAGGATCGAAACCCGGCTGAATTGGCTTCAGTCAGAGATTCTACAACTAAGCCGTCGGTTAATATGAATTTTAGCGTATCTATTTTTGGATAAACACTCATTAAGTGAGAGGACTCGATTTGCTTTACCGAAGAGTCATGCATTATTAGCCGTAATAGTCACTGTTTAAAAAACCCACACTTCCTCCCCCAGAGAGCTCAACCGAAATTATTTTTTCAGGAGCCTATATATTGTAATCCACAGACAGACCGTTTTGCTGTATCACAGCTGTTCAGTTTGGCTAGTTGCCTCTATCTAGGTTTGAAACCCGGCTGAATTGGCGTCAGTCGAGGTGTGTGTGTGTGTGCTGGTGTATGTGAGTGTTTATAATAACATATATATTTATATACACACGTTTACATATGTATACCTGTGTGTGTGTATGTGCATATAGTCACAAGCACAAGCGCGCATGTATACGTGAATTTCCACACTCATACGTACACACGCCTGCACGCATATATATATATATATATATATATATGAAATGTGTATATATATATATATATATGAAATGTGTATATATATATATATATATGAAATGTGTATACATATATATATGTATATATATATATATGAAATGTGTGTATATATATATATATATATATACATATATATATGAAATGTGTATATATATATAATATATATATATAAAAATAATATATAATATATATAACTAATATATATATATAAAATTGCATATATATATATATATATTAGTTATATATTATATATGCGCGGTACTTATTGAAAAGCGCTCAATATCAGTAATGTGTGTTTGTGACCCTGTATTTCACGCTATTTGCGATCGTCAGACAAACTGATTACTTTTTAAAATTTGAATTTATATATGGTTGCGTTTTTATGGAAGTGAGAGGAAAAATTGTTGGAACGCCACTCATACGTATGCAAATATAAATACACGCATATACACTCCATGACGTACGCAGATACACACACACGCACGCTCACCCACCGGAGGTCACACAAACATAAACATATGTGAACAGTGTGGGACTGGGCATATATGTGTATAACGATATATAAGTTTGCATAATTTTATATATCAACAGTATTTAGAAAATATATGACAAAGGGTTTATTCTGACGCGTTAAAAAAAAAAAAATTTGTTTGTTAAACTCCCCCCCTCTCTCTCTCTCTCTATATATATATATATATATATATATATATATAGATGGAGAGAGAGAGAATTTAACAAACTTGAAATATGTATTTATATAAATATATATATAAAGAAAGAGTGAGAATTTAACAAATTTGATATATATATATATATATATATATATATATATATATATATATATATATATATAGATGGGGAGAGAGAGAATTTAACAAACTTGAAATATGTATATATATAAATATATATATATATATGTATATAAAGCAATAGAGAGAATTTAACAAATTTGAAATATATATATATATATATATATATATATATATATATATATATGTATGTATGTATGTATTGTGTATTTGTTAAGCAATCCCTTTTATACAGGTCTCATTAAATACTATTAACATGGTACTGCAATTAAACATTTTATTTAATTTTTATTGCATTCATACAAGTGCTTTTCTTTCGTGGAAGTAAAGTGTACAAAAACTATTCAATATATTTTCCCGAACGTTTTCATCTATTCTGTTCAATCAGAAACGATTATTCTTTTTATTTTTAACAGAATATGTAGATTTTTATATATGTGTATCTATTGTGATGGCTATGTTTTCACACACATACAAACGCACACACACACACGGATATATATATGTATTATTTAATACATCTATATATAAATGTATTGTTTTAATAATACCCATTTAGGTATCAGATATTCATTAATACAAGTATCATTAAAAAGACGCGAAACTATTTTTTGAAATATTATTAGTTAGTTAACTTTTCATATTTATGTATAAAAGAGATTATTTTTGGCGTCAACGCCTATAGGTAATTGTAGGAATCGGGTTCTATATATAAGGTGTTTGGTCATTTTCACAGATTTCGGTTTATGTATTTAATCTTCTCATCGTGAAATATTTAAAAAGAAATCTCTTTGTTATAAGCAGGTGCCTGGCACGTGATATTATTTATTCGTTTTGATAGTATCTCGTATGAAAACGTTATTGTTTTTTTCGGTCAATGTATCCAATTACCCTCCCTATTCCCTGTGAAGTAACTTTACGTTTAGTTTTGCATACATTTAGGAAGTAAGTATTTCTAGGTAAACGACAATTTCTCTTTTCATGTCGATAAAAGAAAAGTGGATCGGCTGAAGCATGGGGAAAAATCGCAAGAAAATGAAATCAGTTCAATGATTCAAACTACACTTTCAATGATAATAAATTTAAGAATTACAGAATACTTCTTTTATATGAACTATACATTTGGAGAAGGCTGTAGAAAAAAATGGCTGAAACAATATGGCCGCAATAAAAACAAGAACGAGAGGGATGAGTTCCATAAGCTAAACAGCTCTTTGAAGGATCTCAAAAAGATAAAACAATTCAGAATTGTCGCCATTATATATTAAATATTCTATCTATCTATCTATCTATCTATCTATCTATCTATCTATCTATCTATCTATCTATCTATCTATCTATTTATAAAGATATAGATATATATGTTTATATATTTATATATATATATCTATCAATATATATATATATCGATATATATCTATCGATATATATATATATATATATCGATATCTCTCTCTATATATATATTTAAAAATATAGATAGATATGTTTATATATGTATATATATATATATATATATATATATATATATATATATATATATATATTCGAAAATAATGTTTATATATTTATATATATCTATGTATCGATCTATCTATCTATCTATCTATCTATCTATATATCTATCTCTCAATATATATTTGAAAATATAGATATATATGTTTATATATTTATATATATATATATATATCGATATCTCTCTCTCTCTCTATATATATATATATATATATATATATAAATATATATATATTTAAAGATAGATATATATATATATATATATTTATATATATATGTATATAAATATACATATACATACATACATACATACACACACATATATATATATTAGGTTCGTGCAAAAATAATGACGTAATAATGTCGTTTTTTGACGTATTTTTTAACGTCAAAAACGACATTATTACGTCATTATTTTTGCACCAACCTAATATATATATATATATATATATATATATATATATATATATATATGCTTGTATATGCGTCTATGTATGTCTGCGTTTAAATACCTTGTGAATAAAATACAAATTTTATATAATACCTATGAAAATAAGTATTTTGCACAAAAAACTCCTAAAAATTGAATCAATTTTCTATTATAGACAAAATTTCCTCCTCTTATCAATTTTTTTTGTGGTTCATAGCAATTCTTTGCGCGCTTGTCTGTTCGGAATTTTATCTCTTTTTTTTTTGCTTTTTCAGTCAACTGTCTCGTGGTTTGTTTTTTTTTTTATAGATCAGCCTGTCTCTCCCCACGTTGACGGAATCCAGCTGCTAACTTTTGATGTGTACGTATCAGTCTGTGCCGAACGATTTTTCTGCAAGATAGAATGAATAGACTGTTGTTTGAAATAAAAAAAAAAAAAAGAAAAGAAAAGAAATAATAAAGAAAAGCTTTTTCCAAAAGAAAGAAACTTTGTTCCATTCAGAGGTCATCTGATAAATAAAACCCGGCATAAGTTTATTTCGAACATAAATATTTTGCTCTAGAGTCTTGCAGGCAACACACACACGCACGAACACACACACACATACATACATACATACATACATATATATTTATATTTGGAAAACCCAGTAGGGGTTCATACCATGGAGGTTTATGTTTTTATTATGGCGTCGAAGTGACTATTTCCGTTTTACACATGACAGGGAAATGGTAAATAAAATACTTGAACGTGTAATTTGGAAATAAAGCCATGTCTTTATTCTTTACATTGCATGCAATATAATCAATTTTGTAAAAAGAAGAATAGTCTCTATCTTTTGGAGTATCCACTAGAATGCTTCAGTAAAGAAAGAGAGGCGAAATTGAATGCAGCAAGGTCCTGTGTCAACTGACGAAACGGCGCGAAATGGTTATTCAGAAAAAAAAAACTTCTTGTCTAAAACAAGTAGAGATTATCTAAAGCATATGACAATTCTGTCGTGTTATTTTAAATTCATAATGTGATTAAAAACGATATAACGCCACAAATATGTACACTGGGCAGTATCAAAGCTAACAATGGCTGTGTCAGGGTTTATGTTATTCCGACCTGAGCGGTAGTTGAGAGACACTGGTTGGACTGAGTGAATTTTCACTCACTCTATTTTTTATCAGTCATCGTAAGAATTTGTACACACACACAGACACACACCTATACACACACACACCAACGTATCGGAACGACAAGGTCAATTCCTTTGTTTTGTTCTTCACTGAAGACATTTGTGTTTAAGATCCAAAGATGAATATGAGACAAAAGTTCATAATTTCAGCATTTATTTCATATTTTATTTATTACTGTTAACTAACTTAAAAATGGCGTGATCTGATGCAAAAGGTTGTATGACCTGTTTAACACATCTGAATGCAAATACCAGGAGATAAAAACTGAAAATTCTGAACACTTGTCGCATATTCAGGAAACCATGTAAAAAAGAAATTCAATAACTTCAGTGATTTTTAGATATTAAACATTTTGTGCAATGGACAATTATCACCCGCAGTTACACAATTTGGACAATTTTGCCGTTAACCCGGACATTTCATTCAATACCACGTAAAGAATTCATTTTCATAATATATTGAAATATCTACTCTTTGCTTGAAGAAAGTCGCGAAACTAGAAACGTGTGTAGCAGAATTACGGAAAATAGAGTATAATATATATTTTAAAATAAAAATTCACATTTCAACGAAAACGTTTGCGGCTTATCTTCATTACACACACACACACACACACACACACACACACACACACACACACATATATATATATATATATATATATATATATATGGTTGGATAGATGTGAGATTGTGACCCTGGATTTCACGCTTTAGCGATCGCTAAAGCGTGAAACCCAGGGTCACAAGCTCACATCTATCCAACCATATATGTTAGCTCTATCTCTGATATTGAGCGCTTTCTAATAAGTACCGCGCATATAATATATAAACAATTATACATATATATATATTTATTTATATTTATATACACACACTTTTCACACACACACACACACATATATATATATATATATATATATATATATATATATATATATATAATATATATATATATATATATATATATATATAGTTGGCAAATTGTATTCGAGGATACCTACTAGGCCTGTTGGCCAATCCCTATTGTAGATGCTTGATCAGGCGCATTTATGCTTATTCAATACCCACAGAGTCCACCTGTGGTTTATACTGCAACTATGCTGAGCAGGCCTTAGTTAGAGTTTCTGGGAGCGAGCGTGTTATCTAGAGTGATTAAAAATTTGAACAAAGCCAGCACGCTCAAGCCCTCGACTACGATGACTTGTGACTACGTTCCGTCTACTAGGCTTGGGTCAACTCATGCTATGGTTTTTCAGGCACTTTCCAAAGGTGCCCTTCAATTGATAAATCGACCTAGGTGAGATTCGAACCTGGGTCTTATGGTCAGAATGCAAACGTTTTAACTCGGTCTCGGGCCCATAATATATATGTATATACATAAGTAGATATGTTTGTACATAATATATACGTGCGTATATATATATATATATATATATATATATATATATATATATATATATATATATATATATATATATATATATATATATAGAGAGAGAGAGAGAGAGAGAGAGATAGATAGATAGATAGATAGATAGATAGATAGATAGATAGATTGAGTGAATAGGCATAGAAATCAACACTACATGTTGACTATCAGTTTCCCAGCTCAAGCGATCTTCGCATCATATGTCACTATTCTTTCCAGTTCTTTTGTTTAGGATTAATGTTTAGATTCTTATACTATTATTATATAACTTCATTTTTTATTGTATACTTTCTTAGCTTCTAAATTCATTTAGATTTAGCTTATCTAGACTTCCGAGTCGTGTTATATGCAGACACGAAAAAAAAAAAATTCTACGACCAAATAATAATATTACCTAAAACAACACAAAACAAAACAAATGAAAATGACCCGCTTCTCACTTCCCCACTTTCCATTAGTCACCAAGTGGGCTATATATATATATATATATCGATCAGGCAAGTAGTAGTGTGATTTGTTTTCGATCGTTCGAGACGTGAAATTGACATTTATGATAAAGTGTTATTTTCTATGTTCGTATAGTCTGTATCTACAAAATCTGAGATATTTCCCAATATACTCCTATCAATATTGAATATTTTAAACAGTTCACACACACACATACATACATACATACATATACACATATATATATATTTCTATTTATAAGTTATTTTTATGGATAAACTTATTTGTATAAATCCTCTGTTTTTAAATAAACAGTATTAATTACATTTACCGACCTGAATATTCGAGGAATTTCGCAGAAAATGAGCCTCCTCTGATAGGAATCGAACCTGTATCCCATGGGGATATTTTTATAAGTTGCAATTTGAGTTTTTCTAAACCGGAAGTCCTGCGTGGTTTTCGGTTAACAGCACGTCAGGCTAAATGACGGCTTCCGCATGGGAAACAGTTTCGATACCTGTCGGAGGACGTATATTTTCTCCACAATTTCTCGAATATTCAGGCCAGTAAATGTCTTTAATCCATTACACACAGAGACAAGCACACACAGACACAGGCACACACACAGACAGACAGACACACACACACACACACACACACACACACACACACACACACACACACACACACACACAGACACAGACAGAGAATTGACCTTAGATAACTCCAGGCGGAGGTCTCCGATTCACACGTTGTTTGTGGCGATCTCAAGAAGTGGACACCTGTGGGTAAAATCTGCCCCCATTACGGGCCTGTGTAAGTAAAAACCTCTAGATAGATGGATATACAAACAACCACTCCAGTGGAGAGGTAGGTTTTTCTCAGATATCAGATACGGCGAATGTTTACTCGACGAGTCGGACAAGAGTGCTTGGTCGAACACCATAATCTGACAAATTAACAGAGTGAATACCATGTTAAATATAAAAGATTCAAATCTGATGTTTGACTGTTGAACATATTTCCTTAAATATCACTCATATAAATAAATAGAAATGAAATAGAAACGATGTTTGCAAGTACATTTTTTTCTGTTAGGATCGGAAATTTAGTCTACAACAAAATCAACTGTAAATACAATGTGTCGTTCAATGTGTTTACGAAGTAAATTGATGTACTAGAATTTTTGGCAACTCCTCAGAGTAATTTGTATTGTTAAAGTTATCGCTAACGTTTTTGTTAAAATTTACAAACTTTACGCTTCGTTTAAATTCGCAAATCAACCGATAAAATTTGAATAAGCTGATTTGTTTGGGAAAAACCCTATTTCGTAGTTTAATAAGTTTTTCCAATTAATTTACTTTTATAAGACTTCAGAGTAAACAATAATTTAAAAAGAATGTTTTTTACTTTTTAACATCGAAGAATAAATTCTCATGATTTCTTACACTTAAACATGCAACATAAAACTGGCGATGAGTAAATATTTCTTTCTGGATTCAATTTTCCAACTTTTTGAAGCGTTTCGCCTTGTCATATTTTTTTACAGTTCTCGGTAACACAGAGCGACCTGGAAACTGCATTCTTGTATATATAAAGCCTTAAAGAAAAAAAATATATATATAAAAAAACAATATTTCATTTTTATTAAATAAATATGTATTTTTTTTTAATCATTAAATTGTTTTTAAAATTGTGGGATATTTTGTATGCTAAATAACAAAATATTTAATTCTCCCACCCCCCAATTTCTTTTTTATTATACTTAGCTCCTTACCCTATTAAAATCAACTGTACTTTGTACTCCTTTACCTCTCTGCACTTCTCCCCAAAATTTGGTTTCGATCTGTCAATGAATGTTTATATTAGAGGGTGTAATGAACGGAGGGACAAATGGAAATCCTAGAATTTTATATATAGATTTAACTGTTTTTTATTTCTAAGGTTTATTGTCAAGTAGGGAAATCCACTTTCAAGAAAGTAATTTTGACTTGAGAAACACCCAGACAGGGAGAAAAAAAAAGAGAAAAAAAGAAGAAAAAGAAACTTCCTCAAAGCAGAGGAAATATGTAAGGTGAACTGGAGAAGGACCTCTCCACACGTAAAAGATCCCTCTTGGGCCCCATGTTCAAACTTGCCTCCGTCGATGGGAAATCGGTGGAGCACCCTAACAATTCCACTGGCTTTCGGGGCTATTGCACTCATTAGGAATACCGGAAAATATTTAAAGGTGTGGTCCCATGTGTTCCAGGCGAAAGACGCCTATCTGGAAATAAGGATGGTCCAGTTGGGCACGACAGTATTGAAGAAATTACATAGATTTTGTGCAGGGACGGTCCCAGTATTTCTCCACCCATCATTATATAGGACGTTAAAACTAACGTACCCCACGGAAGTTGACGGGATTGTCCTGAATGGTCGCATGACGACAGAGTTAGGGACAAGGAGCATAGGACAATCTGTCGGGGTCCTGACTGCCGCAGATTTCCGTCCAGTCTGTGATTAGGGGATCCAAACTTAAAAAAATGTTTCTCAAGTTAGCTAGTTTCAATGTGAGGCGCTTGAGGGATCGGGGTAAAGCTGCGCACATGCTTCGTGACCTCCTGTCCCTCGGCGTAGATGTAGCTGCGGTCCAGGAGACACACTGTTTGCGAAGTTGTTGCGCATATGCTGACTAGCGACTTTGTTGTGTATTCAGTGATCGGAGCAGCTTCGCTTTGAAAAACAACCCATAGCAGACACTCCGACTACCACGTCCGACCGCAACCCCACACGCGCATGTAATTTCACTTATTTTTCTACAATATGTCATATACTTACGGATTTTACACATTCATGGTTCTCCTCAACTTCCTGTTTTTGTAGCTGTAAGCAACTTTTTCTTCTTTTCCACCTTGTACTGTCAGGTATATACACAAAATTACCAAGTATCTTATTGCTATCCTCTGGCTTATGATCTTCTGCGTGTTATATTCTCCGGCTCTTCTGTTCTCGATGTGTGTTACGCTAATATTCAGCTGTTGCTGTCCGATTATTTACAGTAATTTTTCTTTAATTAATACTCTTGCCATATCTGGGCTTTTAGTTGAGGAATTACTTTCCCCGGAAGAAATATCCTGAGCCTATCGCTATCCCTAGGATAGTCTTTCGAACGCGATACATTCATTGTTTTCGACCAGTCCAGACCTTAACAGTAAAACCCCTCAAGTCACTTATATTTGGAAAAATTATTCCCATTTCCTTTGTATTCCATTACTAAAAAAAAAAGAATCCATTTTGCATGATTCTTCCTGAGAACCGTTGCTTCGCCTGAACACAATCTAAATAATACATTTTAACCAAACATGTGGCTCATAAATAAGGGTTCAGCTACCGAAATGACCAACAATGAAATTCAAATGAGGTGAAATGAACTGTCGCTCTCATCTAAATTTGCAAGTTATGCGAATGGTATATATATATATATATATATATATATATATATATATATATATATATATATATAGCATATATATATGGTATATATATGTATATATATATATATATATATATATATATATACAATAAATATATATATTATATATATATATATATATATATATACAATAAATATATATATATATATATGGTTTCTCTCTCTCTCTCTATATATATATATATTATATATGTATTGGAAATCGCTCAATATCACTGATAGAGCAAACATATTTACTTGGATTGATGCGAGTTTGCGACCCTGGGTTTCACGTTATTTGCCATCGTCAGAAAAAAAAAAAGATTCATTTTTAAATTTTGGATTTATATATGGTTGCGTATATCGTTGTTTTTATAGAAGTGGGTGGAAATATTGTCGTCGGGACGCCACTCATACGTATGCAGACATAAATACACGCACGTTCATACATTGCAGCTCACACAAACATAAACATATATGAACAGTGTGGGACTGGGCGTATATACTCATCCGTGTGTCTTAAAGTCAGAAATATTACACCAAGAATAAGCTGGTAAATACTGAAAAAACGCTACGACTGACGAAAGATGATCCCTTGAACATTGAATATAGGGACCAATTGCGTACTTATGCACATAACGACACACAGTGGAGAATATACGCTCAGTGCCACACAGTTCATATATGTTTATGTGTGTGTGAGCTGCAATGCGTGAACGTACGTGTATGCATGTCTGTATCCGTATGGGTGGCGTCCCGACGACAATTTTTCCTCCCACTTCCATAAAAACACCGATATATGCAACCATATATAAATCCAAAGTTTAAAATTAAAGTGTATCTGACGATCGTAAATAGCGTGAAACCCAGAGTCACGCACTCCCATCAATCCAAGTAAATTTGTCCATATATATATATATATATATATATATATATATATATATATATTTTGGAGCTCTGTATATATGCATTCCACGCGTAATATTGGAAATATGACGCTCTCCGGAACTTTATTCATTTCCATTCCGCCTGGAATCGTCTTCAGCGGAAGGAAACAGTCGCAAAAGTTTGCTTCACAATTCGCCTGTGTATTTTAGGCTTTTATCATCAGGCTTTTAGTCCGTTGAATTTTTATTTGTCAACTAATTCTCACTACTTCTAAAGGTTAAACTCGTATGACATATGTATATGAAATATTTTTTACAAAGTGAATCAGACACTCTATACGTATGTATCACTAGAAAAGATTAAAAAGACAATTAAAAAAAAACAAAACATATACATATTTCTGTAAGGTAACTCCATTGTACATTATACAGTCACATGTTCCACACGCTAAGTATGATGGTTAAGATTTAGAATATGGTTTTATGTGGGGTGCAGTTGTAAAGCGACAACTAAACGCGTTTGAATTCAGAAGTTCCTAGAATTTTTTTTTCCTTGACTTATTGTCAAATAAAGCTAGCAAGTCGATCCTGCACTACTATTTAACCTATATCTGGAAAATATGAATTGAATTTGTACCTTTCTTAAGGACATTAGTGTTAAAACAGCGAACATATATATTCAATAAATGAAAATTTTATATATATATTAAAGACATTTTTATGTTTAACGGTTTTTTTTTTAAAAACATAAAAATGTCTTTAATAAATAAATTGTCGGACTTTGTCCATTTCTTAATGTATATATATATATATATATATATATATATATATATATATATATATATATATATATATATACTTTCAAAATCATCAGATTAAGCCTTACGGTATATTCAGGCGAGTTTTACCAATTGACCACCAAACGCTTTATTTTAAAAATACTAATGAATGCTATATTATTTTTTTTAAAAATAAGTAAAGAAACTCACGGCGTTGGGTGTGATAGAAAGGGAGGACAGTGGATGTGAAGAAGAAGAAGAAGAAGAAGAAGAAGAAGAAGAAGAAGAAGAAGAAGAAGAAGAAGAAGAAAGCAAGCAAAGGTGTTATAAATGTATCGGGGGAGGGGGAATTTTTTGTCAGGTTACCTGATCTTCTCTTGCATCCACAGCAATAAATAATACTTGATATAAAACAAGTCAAAACATGCATGCAATTCAAACAAACAAATGCATTTATATACAATACAAATATTATATACAAAATATATTATTACAAGATATTGTTATGTTGGTATGTTTGTTAGTGAATGAAGATTTTTTGTTTGTTTTTTGATGTCTTAGTGTATTTGTATTACAGTCTATAAGAATTCGTAATTATGTGTTTAAATACCGTTATTATGTTTTTAGAATTGAGTCATTCAGAAGTAGTCTACCCTTAACTGTAAAGATGAAATATGTTCAATAATAGTATTTACTTAAATTGTAGTGAGCGTTAATAATTCACTTTGGATAAGTAAAGTCTTGCGGGTTGAAGTTCTCTGTATTCACAGAGTAATCGTCGAGTCAAGTATGTCGGTGAGTCAGTTGTGGTTTCATTTGCGCGGGAAAATTATAATCGCAAGTGACGTGGATTAGATTAGCGCTTCTCTGTTCGCTGGACTGACTGATTTATCGTAGATGATCAAAGAGAATGTATAGTTTGAGATTCTTGAATGACGAAGAAGTTCGTAGAAGATATTGAACGGGAAAAGATTTTGTCGTCTCGATTAGCGATACGGTGAATAATAGTAGTCGTCACATTTTTAAGCTTGAGTGTGCGGTCGAAAAAATGGTCTGCTGCTGATCTGCCCAGGTCTGCATCTGCTCCGTCACACGTGCTTTTGGGTTCTTTTTAAGAGGTCATGATCACGTGTTGTGGATCCAAAACGATTTTGCGCCAAAACTTCGAAGTGCACGTGCGGGCGACCTGATTGGTAGAAATGAACCAATCAGAGGGCTAGATTTACGAATGAAAATTGGAATAGTGCATTACTCGAAGAAGGTAAGATTGGGCTAATAGACGCGCCCAATAAGTTCAGTTTGCAGGCACTTGTAAAATGCACTGATTGTTCAAAATCCCCGCGCAAAGTGTACACAGGATATACAGTGATTGGTCATCAAACCATGTAGTAATTTTATTTGACACTGTTTCCCTCTATCTCTCTCTGTCTCTCTCTCTAACTATCGCTATATTGTTTAAATATTTTAACAATTGACACACACACACACACACAGATATATATATATATATATATATATATATATATATATATATATATATATATATATATATATATATATATATATATATATATACACAACCATGTTTGGTTAAATTAGGTCTATTTATTTTAGTTTTAGTCCTTTCAAGTGCAAGAATTAATTTCTTGGTGGCTGTAGAAAATTGATTGAGAAAAATTCCAAAATTTTCTTTCAAATAATTTTTATTTTCCCATCCCTGTGACCATCTCCAAAGTTTGCCTATCTATGGATTTCTTACAGGTTAACATCGTAAATTCAATATATTTTTTTACCTTTGTACAAAGTAGATAACTTTTGTGAAGCTTTTAAAAGATTTTTAATTGTAGTATTTCAATTTAGTATTTTTTACATAACACTTTGCTGTTAGAATCATTTAAGAACTTTGTTGCTATACTAGTAGTTGACTTTATTTATTTTGGGCCGCAATTCTCTTATATAAATGGCCTCCAGAATTTTAAGTTTTTGCATATTTATATCTTGATTGAGCACTGTAGTATGTCTAGTATCTGTCTAAAATGTGAATGTAGACATGAGTGTCCCTTTAAATGCTCTGAGATTGAACTATGCAATCTCTGAAAGAACATTTAAATTGATATACGGTGTTGGCCTTTATATAAGAAAGGATTAAAACAAAAATAAATAGACATAATACCTCTAAATTTTTTAACCAAACATGCTTGAATGAAAATATGCCGGGTAAATATAAATATATACGTATATGGTTTAGAATTAGTTCTGATGACTACGTTACTGCGTAAGACACTTAATCATGGTTTTTCTTGCATAATTATCGGGTTTAATCCCGCTTTAACCTACGTAGTTTTAATATTATCTATTTTTCTAGTTCAGGCTGTGCGTCACTTCTTTTCAAGCTGACGTACTTGTACGTTCATTCACCTTTTTATATTGGGCGTGGTTGGCCCTTTTCCCTAATGCAAACGAGTGCGCACACACAGACACAGACACATATTTTTTCCTCCAGAATCTATTTTATATATCTATAAATATACCATACGTCCATGATTAGAATATTGCTGCCACGTATAGTCCGGTGCTTCTGCTATATATCTAGAGATTCTTGATAAAATTCAAAGAAGAATTAAAAATATCATTGATCCTGATCTTGCCTCTCAGCTTCAGTCACTATCCCATCGCCTTAACGTACCTTCCTAGGCCTATTTCGATAAATATTTTCAAGGTAATTGTTCAGATGAGATCTTAGCTATGGTACCTAGACTTTAACAATATAAGCATAGTACTAGATTGGCGTCGAGATCTCATTGATATACAGTTGAGTTGGCTAGATGTAACGGTATGTTCTATGCAGTGTCTTTTCTGGCACTTCTCGCTTGTGGAACTCACTTCCAGCTCCAGGCTTCTAGCCAAATTTAATCTTCAAAAAGATAAATACAATGTCCCCCTCATTACTTTTCTGTTTTAATCGCTCCTTAGTGGTGTTTTCTAATTCTTACATGCCAAGTAACCTGTGTGTCTTAATGTCTTTAATTCTTTTGGTTGGGGTGAACTTGATTATATATATATATATATATATATATATATATATATATATATATATATATATATATATATATATATATATATATATATATATATATATATGGAGTAAATGGAGTAAAATGAAATAAGATTTCTCTATTAAATATTCTTTTTTTCCGTCAGAAAAAGATATGTACAATTTATGAAGATGGTTCCAAAAATTTAGGGTTCTAGTCGTAACATATTCGCTATGTCCAGAAGCCGGAGTTCCGAACTGAAACCCCACATCCAAAAAAAACCCCAAAAAAACCCAGAAAGATCTGGAACGTTCCGGCAGGTCTGTAGTTGTTAATGATGACCAGATCGAAACACTGATCATCTTGTATCAGGTTGTATGTTATTGGTACCCACTGAATATAAAACTTGGCATGACAGAGTGGCCCATATATACATGGAAAAATATGCAACCTTTACTGAAAGGAAACTGCAAGAAATTGGCATGGACATCACATAGACCCGGTTACTGACCGAGGACCTGTAATAATTTTAAGGGAATTTATAATACAAACAGACAGAACAATCAAATCTAATGGCCAAGATAGCGTGACCAGAGACAACAGAATATGCCTTTTTATTGACATGGCAGTCCCTGCAGACTGTAATGTATCTATGAAAGTCTTCAATAAACTATATAAGTACATCAACAATTTCAGTTGGAGTTGGAACCAACGGTTTAATTGGAAAATGTTCCTTAAAGAAATATAGACAACTGTACTCGCAAGTACAGTCCTTACCTTACAAAGGGATTCTTCTATGTAATATATTTGTGATCTTATTTTTTTTTTACTTAAAAATACACAGTAGAAAATGTCATGATGCCATTTCTGAACTTAGGTCTCTAGTTGGGATCCGGAAGGAAATGTGCATACAAAAGAAATAATAATAATAATAATAATAATAATAATAATAATAATAATAATAATAATACATTGGCGTGTTTGTAGGTCAACCACAGTCGAGATTATAGTATCATTGTAAACTTCATCTTGTCGTAGGCTGCTGACTATTTGCTATATTCCAGGGTTGTTTTAAATTCGTAGTTGCCTGTCTTCGAGACAGTTTCTCTTACACACACGCACACACATACACATGCGCGTAGAGAATCACAAACACGCGGGCAATCACACATACACACGCACACACACACATACACATGCGCGTAGAGAATCAAAAACACGCGGGCAATCACACACACACACACACACACACGATGGGATTTCGGAAAGATTTTAGGCTGTAAACACTTCCCAAATTTTGACTAAATTTTAAGAAGCGATTTTGGTCGGTTTGAAAACTTTTCAGCTTCCACTTGTATATATGAGAATATCATTGACAAAATATGTTGAATGGATATTGGATGAGGATAAAGATGTCAGCATTTGAGATAGGGCGTATGGGAGGATTTCGGGAACCGATTTTCAAGTCTAAAAGTGATTTAGCAGTTGAAAGATCTGAAGACAATCACACATCAATTCTTTTCCCCTTATAAATACCATATGTCAGACTCCAAATATCGATATGCATTGATCAAAATACGCATGTACAGATCAAATATAGAATTCATTTCTAATTGGGGCGAGTCGTTAACAGATTAAAAATAAGAATTCAGAACCTGTGTAGATGAGAAAGGATATAATATCGGTTTATCTGCAGTATATTATATACAATATATATATATATATATATATATATATATATATATATATATATATATATATATATATATATATATACAACAAATGTGAAGTATTTTGTATAAAATGTATATACATCAAATTCATTTTGACTAGCGAGTGGCAGTTGTTTAGTAATAGAAGCATGTTGATGGTAGGAACGTTTTGGATATTACAAAAACCAACAAAAACAACAACAAAAAAATGCGAAATCCCTTGAAATTAAGCAGGCGAGATTAAAGAAATCTACTGAGGTTATCAGAATCCAATCCTAAAATGACACCTCCACAAATTATGGACGGAGGCAACCTTACTGGTGAAGTGTCAATTTGTAGCGTAAGAAAAAAATGATAGGTAAAAGTAATCTAAATAAATTAACAAAAAACATCGAATTGGATGAAAACACAGGACAAGGGATCATCTGCTCTGAGATTAGGAAAATAGGTAAACGTGATATATAATGACAAAAGCAAAATAGTATTGAATTTTAACGCAAGAGAATATGTCTGGGAGCCAATCGGTACAAGGAATTATCACAAAAATACAAAGAAAGCAGTTACTAGGTTGGTATAAAATGTTCATATGATGATTATAAAGGAGTAAATCGTTTTTCATCCATCGCCATGGAGTAGATATGATAAATGTTTTTCCCCCGTGGTTGCAGTTGGAGGACGTCCAGGCTTTACCTGTACTTGTAACGGCATTCATCCGGGTTGGGTTGAGCCAGCTCCAATATTGAAGTTTCATGGGAATTTGGAATTCACCCGCATGTATAGCACATGAGATTTGATTATAGTGGTGAAGGTTTCGTGCAGGAGATCTACACTTTTTTCGATTACAGAGACCGAGTGCACTACGTGCCACAAGGTCCCCAAACGGCCCTCAGAGTTTTCCATCTCCTAGACCAGTCGCCATCCAAGGATATAGAACCCAGCTATTTACTCATAGCTGGAGGGAGAAGAATAGGATTCACACCTTTCCCACGGGTATTAGCACGTAAGTGAATGTAATAGATTCGACTGGAATTCGAACTCGGCTCTCCGATTCCTCAATCCAAGCCGCTATCCATTACTCCACCGTCCACGCTTTGGGTCATCTTTAATAGTCTCTCTCTCCCCTCCATAATTCAGCTGCCCAATTTTGAACTGTTGATAAAGCTGGAGTGTCATCCACTAATGTATCAATCATATCACCATGAATGTCCTCGGGGACTAAACCTTTTTTTCTTCTATAGGTAATTGATAACACCTTTTCTTTTATGTTCTGTGTCTCTTCAGAACGTGGGCAATTATGGCTCAATTATAGCTTCACCGAAAGAATTAAATCAGTTCTTTTTTTTCTTTGGTTGTTCCTTTAAAAAACAACAAAATGACAGAAAGAAGAATTACAATCCTCACGAAAGAATGAAAATAAACATTTAAGTTTTAAACCTCGGGACTCTTTCTTGTGCAATGATAAACGGGTTACTTTACCAGATCATTCTTTCTTCTTTTATATGCCGTATCCGGCCAGGACAGGAATGATCATAGCTCTTCTCAACTTCCTGAACATTGTTAAAAGTAAAGTTGGGTTTCTTACAATTCTTCACGTTATCAGATTTGAAGTCTTCTTTGAACAGTCAGATGTCCGTAAATCTGGACAGAAACAATGCAGTTATTTATAAGAAGAGTCGAAATGAATGCATGCAAAATTTCAGCTAGCATCAATCATTCATAGTGTGCCTATGAAGTTTTCAGCCAGCCCTTGTACATTCCGACTACACCCTTGTGCAAATTAATTGAACCAAAACGAATAATTCCGTCATTATTTACATTTGTTTTAGTATTTTCCAATGAAACATGACCCAGTGCACATGTTAGTACTTCGTATGTCCATTCCACGAAGTCTTTCCTTGCAGATAGACCACAGATTCTCGATTGGATTTAAATGAAGAGAGTTTCCCAGCCAGTCTATAGTACTTTGATTTGCTCACTGCTGTTCGTGCAGTATTACATGTTTCGTACGCTTCCTTGGAATAATGTCCATTGCAGACAGTCGAGAAATTATGTCTTGGCGTGATCAAAATTTGATGCAACCACAGATGACGCAATATTTTTCAAGACCCAGCAGATTTCTTCATACACCCCGAAAATAGATACATATTACAGATGTTCTAATCTGAGGAAAAATAAAAATCGATTACACGCTGTCAATTCTGTGGGTTTTTAAAACTGTCCGTATGGCGAAAGAAAGGAAACTAAAGTGGTTGTTTCAATTAATTTGGACAATTGAAGCTACATAAAAGCAGTTGTATAGAAAGTTGCTGAAAATCGATGTGATATTGAACAATCAAATATATTATTTTGTTAAATCCACACTTTTTAACAGGTATTATTTATAAACAGTGAAAAACTCGAATGAAGGATTGCCTTGTCATATATAGCGTGTAGCAATAAGTTTTTAACAGGGATGAAGGTTTTGCTGCGTTACAGAATTGGACAGGAGAAAACGTTCACGTTAAACAAATCAAACCCTGGGCAGAGTGAAAATCTCTTGTGCATAACAGCGAAAAACGTAGATTTGTGTTCACCGTAAAGGGGAATAACTCCAAGTTTGATTCTCTTTAAGTCTGTAGTTCGTGGCAATGGGAGCTATACTCAGTCAGTTATGTGCTATGCGTAATACACACTTATATCTTTCAATATATGACTGACGAGGCAAAATTTTTCTCGCAGTTCGTTGCCATTTCTTTCTTCTGTGTGCTTTCTGATATTTACCCACAGGGGAGAAGAAGAGAAATCATACCAAGGATATTAGCACGTAAGTGAACGGAGTGGATTCGACTGGAATTCGATTCCTCAATCCGCGTCACTATCCATTATTCCATTATTATATTACATACTCTTAATATCAATAAATATATAAATAAAAGTATTTTGTGCCATTTTATTTTATCTTCTATCAATAACAGCATTGTTTTCTACGTTTTTTATAGAGGCTCTTAAAGTAATCATGCCTTATTTCCAGTATCTCAATTTGTTCAGCTCTGTATCTCTCCGAAGCACTGGAGCCATGTGGATGCGACAATTTTCATTAATGTCCCGCAAGAAAAAGTTAAGCTACTTGATTTTTGTTTAGGTGACTCATTTCTTCTGCACATCACTCTCTCTCTCTCTCTCTCTCTCTCTCTCTCTCTCTCTCTCTCTCTATATATATATATATATATATATATATATATATATATATATATATATTTATATATATATATATATATATATATATATATATGTATGAGGATATAAATCTATATAAAGATAAATCTAAAATATTTCACTTTTATTAAAGTTTCGTTATCAGGTTGAGAAAAAACAGGAGAGAAAGACAGAATTAAAAAAAAAATGTGCTCCAGTTTTCATTTGTTTTTGTCTGTTTTTCTCAATGTCTGATGAAACTTTAATAAAAGAGAAACATGCTAAATTGATAAAATGTCCTCTTTGTTCTTTATCTTATCATCCTGTCGGATTCCGATCCATATTTGATCTACATTTTATTTTTAACTGAATATACTAACTATATGTAAGATTATTAAGGTGTCTACGCAGAAAGTGATAAATCTACAAATAAAACAGAAAAAAAACTGTATTTGTAGAAAAAAAGAACAAATACCCCTCAGATGGTAAATGTTTGACTGACTATGGAGCCGAAGCTGAGGTAGAAAGTCTCCCTAAAATTATTAATAGTGGCTCGACCAAAAGGAGACAGAAACAATGCAACCTCACTCAGATTGAGTAGCTATCGTAATAGCACTGTTCACTGACTCAGTACATCTGAAAAGTGAAAGATGGAGATCACATCCAACTGAAAATAAGATTAAGTATTGTAAGGGAAAGTAAAAGATATGCACGGTGTAGCTAAATTTTGAAAATTGTACCAGGAGAAAAATTAGACGATATTTGATGCACACCATGGACAAAGAGAGCGAACATTATGTCGGGATGTTTGCATGCAGTCGCTTATAGGGAACCGGATGACACTCGCACGAGGGACAAAACAAAAAATAAAGACGTACGGGTTCTCCATTTTATGGTGTAAACCATGAGCGGCATAAGAACCTATCTTGACGATCCTTCATTTTTCAGGGTTAAAAACTTGAGGTCTCTCTGTTTTATTTGCTATTCTTCATTTGTCTTACATACATACATACATACATACATACATACATACGCACATACATACATATATTCACCAAATTTAATAAGGAGACTGCCGAGAAGAAATCATCTGGAGTCCGTAGATGAAAAAAATGATTATTTTATTTAATAAATCTACTCTTTAATATTTCAAATTTTAAGGTATAAATTTGGTAAATATATCTATTAAATTGAGATGCCAGTGTTATTTTCATTTTTGCGTAATTTAGACGACGATTTATCCATCGCACACTGTACCTGCATATGAAAATAAAACTATATATATATATATATATATATATATATATATATAAACTTGACTTAAATTTGAGGACAACCATGCCTCATATTGACATGTTTATTATTGTAAGCATCTGCATTTTCTCTGCTGCTCGTTTAAAATCGATGTATCTTTGCTCATGTACTTCTAAGTATATTTTACTTCTTGAACGTATAGACAGTACCAACCAATGGCTGTAAACAATGCTCTAATGGATATTTGTTTAATAGCTAATATATATATATATATATATATATATATATATATATATATATATATAAAATTTGATTTCACAGATATTTATATATATAGTGCTCAATATTAAAGATATTTAAATAATATTAAAAATAGAACGTGAATATTAGATAAAAAAGATTACTTAACTGTTAGATAACAAGATTTTCCCAACTTCGAAGTTTCATGTTAAATAAATAGATAGATAGATAGACAGAAGGATAAATCTATCTGTTGCCAGCGAGATGAAGAAATTAATTGTATCATTTTTATTAGTTATCGTTTCATATTGCTATGTCGAAAAGTGCCCGTTAATTTAGTAGAGTTACAGAATGAACAATTCTTTTAAAAAGGAAAAAAGTTTTCTTCCATCTGTAATTTTTTTCTTCGAAATGAAATTTAATTTTTTATGGTTTACATAGAAGTTGTTCTGCTGTTTTTTATTATTAATTAAATTTTAATATTTGTTAATTTGTATTATTAATTAAATTATAATATTTTATGCTTTGTTTCCATTATTAATTAATATTTTAATTGGTTTGTTATGTTATATTATTTTTAAAGTAACTAAGTATTTGTTAATATGTTGACATCGATACCCTTTTCTCTTTCTAATTATTAAATTATTTAATTTAATAATGACCTCTATATAAACCATAAAATGATTAAATTTAAATTCGAAGAAAAATGTAATTTCGAAGAAAAACATTACAACTGGAAGAAAAATCTAGTGCTGAAAAATGAAGACGTAAACAAAAGCAAAACTTCATGGGATGCACGTGTAAAAAGACGATAAATTCATGAATCCTTACGTGAGTAAAACGGAGTAAAAATGAATTGAAAAAGACGCGGAACAAATTGAAAAATTTGGAAATGACCTTTAAAACCGGAACCCATTGAAGAATGAAATTCTACCAAGAAACTTTGAAGTCGGGCAAAAATTTGAAACTAACAGTAATCTTTTTTTTATATAATATTATCGCTCTATTTTTAATATTATTTTAATATCTTTAATATTGAGCACTATATATAAAAATATCTAAAGTTTATTAAATCTTTATATATATATATATATATATATATATATATATATATATATATATATATATATATATTTTGAACAATAAAAAAATATTAAAAAATTAAAATCTTCAGACACACTGGGTTGTAGATTTATATTCTTTCGTTTTTTTTTATTATTATTCCATTTAGATTCCTCGACTAGTTTCGGCCGAAATGGCCATTATCGAAAGGAGAAATATTTCTGCTTGCTGGTAGCACTAAACTACAGAAATAAATGTCTTGATGGAGAAAATGAACTTTTGTCTGTAGTTTTCATTTGTTTTTTTTAATTTTTTTATATTTTTAACATGAATCTTTTAACATTCCTTGTGTTGGTCAAACAGTCTCTTTTAAGTTGTTATTTGAGATAAGAGCTGGATAGATACATGCTGCTATGAATTCTCTGGTCAGTTTGGCAGTTTTATTGGGCTTGGTGAGCGGATGTGTCTCTGTTTAGTGTTTGTGTGTGTGTCATTTGGTTCTTAGGGAGGGAGTGAGTATGATATGTGTAAGCGTGTGTATTGCTGTGGGTGTGTGTTATCATTTGGCTCATTAGGGAGTGAGTGAGTATGATGTGTGTAAGTGTGTATATTCGTGTGGGTGTGTGTATAAGTGTATAAGTGTGAGGCCTCAACACCCTCGTAAGCATGTCTGTCTTGTGTGGGTGAGAAATGTGGGTAGGTTTTGATTTGTTGATTTATATATTGCTACTATCTATATTGTTAAATTTATGGTTTATCCCGGCTGGATACTTTGTTTTTAGACGTTGTATCCACTTATTTTCATGGGACTCTAAAATCTTTCTAATGTTATCTGCTCTGAACTTTTCTATTCTCTCAATTATAGTGAATTTGGCATGACTTTTGAAATCGTGTTTTTCCAGGCGGAAATGTTAATAATTTTTCATGGGGAGTCGACTTAATTCGATTACGATAATTATTAATTCTGTAGTGAAAGGGCCATTCAGATTTTCCTACATATTGTTTCTGGCATAGTGTGCATTCTAGGAGGTAAATTATGTTATGACTTCTACAGTTAGAATCGTGGTAGATTTTGAAAGTAGATTTAGTGATTGAGCTAGTGAATGAATTCGTGTTTTTAATATGGTTGCAACATAAACTTCTTTTGTTATTACATGGTTGGGAAAGTCCTCTTGTTTTTGTTCTTAGTTTATTACGGATTACCTTGTCCCCTAAAATGTAGTTACTACCTATGATTTCTTTTAGGTTCTTAGGTCTACGATATGCAAGAAGGCCAGGTACCTTAAACAATTTTTTTAGGACTGGTTTGAGATGTAGTATTTCCCAGCGACGTTTGATTATCTGGGATAATGGAGGCAGAGTGGGATTGAAAGTGGTTACTAGAGGGATGCGGCTAGATTTATTTTTAATCTTGTACATTAGGGTGTCTTCTCTAGGTGTAGAAATTGCTTTATTTATTTGTTCCCTGATTAGGTGTTGTTTATAGCCACGTGTTGTGAATTGATGATCCAGATTTTCAATGTTATTATATATTTCTTCATTGTTGGAACATATCCTTCTGAGTCTAAGCGCTTGTGAATAGGGAAGGTTCTCTTTGAGGTGTTTAGGGCGGGAAGACTTAAAGTGTAGATAGTTGTGGGTGTCGGTGATTTTAGTGTGTAGTGTCGTTTGAAGTTTCCTGTTTTCATCTATGTAAATGCGGGTGTCTAAAAATGTTACTGATGTTGTGGATTTTTCATAGTCAAACTTAATTGAGTCGTGCACTGTGTTTAGGGTCAGAAGGAATTGGGTAAGTCTGTCATCACTACCCGTGTATACAAAGAATATATCATCGATATATCTTGCATAGAATACGCAGTCGCTACTAATGGTTGGATAGATATGGGTCTCCTCAAATTTTCCCATGAATATTGTAGCATATGATGGAGCTGCAATGGGGCCCATGGCACAACCTCTTATTTGAAGGTAGTGTGCTCCATTGAAGTTGAAAGTATTCAATGTAAGGACATGCTCCATGAGTTTTATGATGACTTCTGTGGGGGGTGGTCTTGTTTTCTTCTTTTAGTAAGTGCTTCCTGAAGGGCGGTTAGCCCTTCGATGTGTTTAATATTTGAATAGAGTGACCTAACGTCCATATATATATATATATATATATATATATATATATATATATATATATATATATATATATATATATATATATTGTAACCACTCGGCCTTGCACTTTTTGACCATGAGACCCGGGCTCGAATCTCACCATGTCCGATTTGTCAGGAAGGAAACCTGGTGTTAACGGTGGGGGCGATCCCAACTTGCGGCACCTTTGGAAAGTGCCTGAAAAACCTAATACGGGTTGGTTCAAGCCTTGTGAGTGAAATTGGGCAGACACTTGTGGACGTCGTTAGCTGTGCTAGAACGATATCACACGTCATCGTGACCGAGGGTTTGAATGTGCTGGTTTTATTCAGATTTTTGATCGGCTAGGCAACACGCTGTCTCCCGAAAACTGTAACTAATGTCTGCTCAGTATAGCTGCAGTATAGATGACAGGTTGGCCCTTCTGTGGGTGTTGAAGAAACACAAATGTGCCTGAGCGAGAGTCTGCAATAGGGATTGCTTATGCGTCCTAGTAGACGGGTATCCTCAGATAATGCCATTATATATATATATATATATATATATATATATATATGTATATATATATATATATATATATTAGCTATTAAACGAATATCCAATAGACCATTGAATACAACTATTGTTTGTAATGTATGTAGGTTAAAGAAGTAAAATATACTTAGAAATGCATAAGCAAAGATGTATCGATTTTAAACGAGCTCTCGAGATAACGCAATAATAAACATGACAATATGACGTATGGTTATCCTCAATCTTCTGTTGTTTAAACTGGAGACTTGCAGGATGGCAGTGGAAATATTGCTGCCGATTATAACGTGTCTATATCATTCGAACTTTTTTCTTTGGACAGCGGATATAAAATCCTCCAGTCGGACGGTTTCGTTTCTGATGGCGTTCGTAGTTTATGGCGTGGTCTATCTAGGAGATGCCTAGGATATTCTGTACCATTTCATTTTTAACGCTTAGATTATTCGCGATATGTATGTTGTTAATACCCATGATTTGCAGGTTTACAGGAAGGTCGAGATGACAAATCCACGCAACAATTTGATATTTGATTCCAGGTAGATTTTCTTGTCTTTCTAGATGATTCCTAGTTTTGATACAAAGAATTTTTTTTTTAATTTATAAATTTAATCGATGTTTAATATAAATTTAATCAATGCTTCTAACTTCAACAGTTTTCTTAAATCGGTGGTTGAAAATAGCACCATAAAAATGAATCCTATAAAGCTTAAAGAAGACGATATTTCAGCTAACCCTATATAATGGCGTTACACAATCTCAAATGAGAAGATTTACAAAATAGCAAAAATTGCCTCAATTGATGACTCTCACCAACCGTAACAACAAAATTCGTAACTCGTAATTCGTAGAAGAGGAAATAAGGATACTATGAAATTATTAATTTCCCTACAGTCCCCTAAAAATGTCCCCTAAAAATGAGTTGGAAGAAAATATCTGTTGACACTGAGATGAGAAATAATATAGTGGACTTGATAAGTGTAATTTACTGTAATGTTGATTTAAGAAAAATATTTTTATAAATTTCAGCTGACAGTAAAAGCAATTAATCGGTCAATGAATGCCGAAAGTTTCCTGTATGGAAAGGGATATTTCTACCCTTATTATTAATGCAAGATTAGAGTCTGGGATTTTTATGGCTTTTAAGTAAAAAAAAAATCATTGTAAAGGAAAAGTTAAAAAGGTACAATCATAGTTATGAGGAGAGCGTGATAAACAATACCGACCGCCCACCCTCCAAAAAAGTGTATTCAACTTGAAATATTTATTATTTCTATCAGCAGGCGGGACGTTTTTAATCAAACGACCTCAGATCTGCATTTATTGAAAGGGAATCAACAAATTTAAGCGTGTCTAAGTAGTTTGGAAGCGTTTGTAAAAATAAATATAATTAATCTGGTTACGAATAGCGAATAATTCACGCGGAATTTTATAATTTCTATGAACTTTTTGAGGAAGTAGGAAATGAAAAGGAAGCCATAAAATGTCATATAATTTATTTTACAGTATCAGTTTTCGAACGATGATGAAATTAATTTATGATGAAAAATTAATATAAAATGAAAAACAGCGAATAGGTACGTATGCATGTATTATGTACGTGAAAAATTGTTTTTTTTTATCTTTTCCCCTTTTCAATCAACAGATAGACAAAAATGGAGGAAATGATATAAGGATTCTCTTTCTTTCTCTCTCTATCTCTGTATGTTTGTTATCTATCTATCTATCTATCTATCTATCTCATTCTGTTCGTATCTATCTATCTATCTATCTATCTATCTATCTCATTCTGTTCGTATCTATCTATCTATCTATCTATCTATCTATCTCATTCTGTTCGTATCTATCTATCTATCTATCTATATATCTATCTATCTATCTCATTCTGTTCGTATCTATCTATCTATCTATCTATCTCATTCTGTTCGTATCTATCTATCTATCTATCTATCTATCTCATTCTGTTCGTACCTATCTATCTATCTATCTCATTCTGTTCGTATCTATCTATCTCATTCTGTTCGTATCTATCTATCTATCTATCTATCTATCTATCTATCTATCTATCTATTTCTGTTCGTATCTATCTATCTATCTATCTATCTATCTATCTATCTATCTATCTATCTATCTCATTCTGTTCGTATCTATCTATCTATCTATCTATCTATTTCTGTTCGTATCTATCTATCTATCTATCTATCTATCTATCTCATTCTGTTCGTATCTATCTATCTATCTATCTATCTATCTATCTATCTATCTATCTATCTATCTATCTATCTATTGACGTTTAGACAAATTAATTCGTGTAATTTTTCTTGGTTATCACTTCATATTTCTCCGTCGAAAAATGCCAGAAATTTGGCAGAGGTACAGAATGGTCAATTAGTTTTAAAATGATAAATAGTAAAAATAAATACATACACACACATACAATCACGCACACACACGCATATACATATTTTTGTGTAGATATATGAAAAAACACACGCACACATACACACACATAGATATAAATATAGATATATAGAGAGTATAAGACGAAACAGTGTATGGTAACTTTTAGTTTCATGCCTCAATCGATCACCAAGCTCTCAGTTAAAATTGTGATTGCAAATTAATACAATCTACGTTACATGATTTAAGCTTTAAAGTGATTCGTTAATCTGATTTGACGGATGAAGACAAATGCTTAATAACCTCATAACTATAAAATATAAAATAACTGAAAATAAAATTGACAAAAAAATGACCAGCAAGTCCGACTCAGTATGAAAAATGTGTTGAACGTCCGGTGTCCGTCTGATAAAGGAAAATTAATAAATTATCTCGCAGAACAACTTTTAATATCAGGAGAAAAATAATGGAAAAAAAAAATTGGTCTTTTTTAAGTTATGAATAGTTTAGGCGTTTTGGTAGTGAGGAAGTATCGAAAATCACAAAAATACTGGGTTTAAACTCAAGTCAGATAAACCCGAAAATGGAGTACTGCTGCTTTAATTTAGCCACCACAAAAAAAACCCTTCTCCCTGCCAATAAGATGGTTGATGTTAAAATGTAGGAGAGCGACACACTACGCCTTCTTAGCCTCATCGACATGAAGTAGAATGATTATATTGAATCAGTTGTTTCGTCTACTGCAGTGAAGATTGGTTCACTGTGCCGTGCCAAAAACATTTTCTTGTCAGAATCCATTTTACGCATTTATAAATCTACCATTTGACCGTGAATTGAATACTGCTGTCATATCTCGTCTGGTGTTACCGCTGAACACCTCGTGATTCTTGACAAAATCCAAAGAAGGATCTGTAATGTAATCGATCCTGACCTGACATGTCGACTTCACTCACTTTCTTACCGACGTGGCGTGGCTTCCGTCTGTGTTTTCTACAAATATTTTCATGACTGCTCTAACGAGCTTTTTTGCCTGGAGCCACGAATTAAATGAATTTAAGGGTGCTACTAGATTGGCAACTAGGTCTCACCGTTTTATGATTGAACTAGCTAGATGAAACCCAACTCTCTTTTCTCATGCTTCCCACCTGTGAAACTCCCTCCTGTTTTCTTGCTTCCCCGATAACTACAATCTTCAAACATTTAAATGCAACATCAATCGCCATATTCTGTTTACTTGAACACAGTTCCTTTTTTATCCTTTACTCAATCCTCCGCATTGTCAGTCTTCTCATTCTCTTCCACTCACTTTCACTCTCTGTAAACCCCTGTGTTATAGTGGCACCTTACTTGTGGTGAAATTATTAAATGTATGTATGTATATGGATAGGAGATGCCCAGTCTTTACCTTCGAGTCTCGATATAGTCCAAAAATGTCTCCATGTCCTTGTGAGTGATGAATTATTTTCCATCCTACAGCACCTTTCCCATAAAAGAAACGTTGCATGACTTTCGATTCTCTATCGCTGTTTTCATGAAAAATGTACAAACTACATTCCTCATTTCCATGAGTTATACTTTCACGACTAAGACCCCAAATCTCATGCCACACATAGTGTAGCAAGCCCCTGCACGTTCCCTTGATGTTCTCTTGGTGAGATGTTTCTTTCCACGAACCGCTATTTGTAGAACCTACTCCCAAGAGGATGTTTCCCAGATCACTACAACACTTAACTGGTTGAAGTCTCGCGTTAACGGTTATCTTCCACAGATATCTCATAAACTGTGCTTCTGTTGTCGCATACCTACAGACGATAATGCCCCAATTCATTTAAATAAAGTAGTATGTTCGTCTGCAGTTGGAGATTCGTTTCCACCTGTGCTGGTCAAACTCTCTGCCTCCGGACAGAGAGGATCCCCAGATGAGGCTACGTCGAAGGGCAGAATGTCGTTCCAGGAAATAGCTACCCGGCCCCGTTTTATAAGGGGTCTATTGTGAATTTTTGGCCGTGTCTACGTGATCGGATGCTCTATATTGAATTCGGCCTTCTGACGACGTGGGGCAGTTGGTAGATGTCATGCAGTTGGAGACTCGTCTTCAGCTTTGCTGGTCAAACACTGCCTCTGGTCAGAGAGAATCCCCAGACGAGGTTATGTCGAAGGGCAGAGTCTGGTCTCGGGGAAAGAGATAACCGACTCCGTTTTTTACGGGGTCTATAGGGAATTATGGTCTCGGATACACCACATTGAATTCGGCCTTGCGCCACATCTGACCGCGTGGGGCGGTTAGTAGATATCCTGCAGTTGGATATTCATTGTGAGATTCCCTTGAATCACTTCTAGCAGTTGACTACATCTACGCGCCGCTGGCGAATCTTATATGTGTTGTTCGTGTTCTAATTATTAACTTTCATTACCAACCTTCGTGTGATTATTCTATTCAGTAACCTTTCCTAGGTTACAACATCTTCTGACTATGTAACGCTCTCCACAAGTGATACTTGAACCTTGTACAGGGAGAACATCATTGTAAAACAAAAGTGGCAAAATATGGGAGAGAGTGCGAGGTCCTCATTAAAAGACACCCTTATGAAAAAGTGAAGGATATAAATAATAGTAGGCCAGTTTTGAATGGTACCTTTCGCCGAGACATGCTGGGACACAAGTTAATTCAGGTGGTAGGAGTAATGCCCGAATAATTAATATAGTGTGATATTTTAAGGTAAATTTTTTTAGATGGTGACTAGGTGAATACAGGGCAACTGAGATTTACAATGAAGATTTTGAAAGTAGACGTGGCGTTATTGTTCAAGAAGCTAAACAGAATCGGAACAAAGCTCACAAGGTAGACGCCATATTGAGTAACCGCTTGATTTGTATGTCTATTAGGACATGTTCTCATCAGACCTCAAGTGGAACTCATAAATACCGCTCATCGTTAAAGATGCTGGAAAATGATCCAGTACCTATTTAGGATATGCCTGACTCTTCCTGCTATGATATATCTGTTCAAGAATCAGACCAAAGAAAAAAAGGATTATCACTACCTTATATGAGCTGAAGCTACTCAATCCTCACATTACGATTTTGACAGAGTTCAAAAGCATTTACCTGGTCATTAGGGCGATGAGTCCTCCACACAATTCCTTTTCCACAGATGAAACTTTGTAAGCCGCTCGATACTCTGTTGCTATTTCCATAGGATTATTTTGACGAGTTTTATGTTTTGAGTCCAATCAGTTAAAACCTTTACAAATCAAACCCACAATTGCAGGTATGAAAAGTCGAATCTTCTTACTCAGTATGTCATTGGTAAAGAGAAAGTTCCCTTCCGACAGCTTCTTCGCAATCACTGCTAGTTTGTGGAACAACCTGCCGACAGGCGGCTTTTCCTCTCACTATAATCTTAATCTTTTCAAGTCTAGGGTTAACTGTTATCTCTTTTAAACGACTTAATTCAATAATTTTCTTCCTTGAATGGTTGTATTATTCGGTATTAAAAAATCACATCAGGTGAATAAAACTAATTAACTCCTGAAGGAAATCGGTTTCACGGACATTCGTTTGACGAATTGGCTGGCTTTTTAATCCAACCATAAGCCGATTGAAAAAAAAAAACGAAAACAAAACAAAAAAAACGAAAACAAAAACAAAAACAAAAAAAAAACGTTGAGATCAGGGACGACATTTTGCCTACAAAGAGAAACTTTGGAATTTCATTCTTGATGACATATTCTACCCTTTCAAATATAAAACCAATGGACGAAGGACATGGAATATTAGTTTCAAGATATTGGCGAAGACAACATTAATATTGTTCTTTTAAAAAATGTGTCGTCATGACAATTTTATATTGCTTTATATATTTTATTTAAAATATTTCACTTTGCAAATTTTGAACGTTTTCTCTGAATATATTTTAATTGCAGCATTATGTTTCATAGAGCTTTAGAATTCCGGGTAATAATGTATAATAATAGTAACTCGATTTTATGAATTTAAACGCAGTACTAGTTTGGCAGGCCTCATAGTTTTATAGTTGAAATTCCTAGATGTAACCGTAATTTCTTTAGGAACAGTTTCTTCTCTTGCACTCTTCTCTTGCAGAATTCTTGTTCGGACACTTGTTTTCTAGTTAAATTGAATCTTTAAAAATTTAAATGCAATGTCAATCGTTATCTTTTGTTGTCTTAATTCCTAGTAATTTATTGTTCACTCTTCTTCATAATAATTTTTTTCTGGTTATCATATTTTTAAACAAGGCAACCCCCTTGTAACTTTTTGCGTTGCTCGGGGTGAAATGATTAAAAAATGTTTGAAGATACTTTGCAATTCATAAAAGTCTGGCAAACCCATAAGAGAGAAATATTGTCTATTATAAATTATATATAAATTAACATATATATAGGAATGGATTTTTCATTTATTAATCCAACATATTTTCATTTCATTTGTTAAAGGTTATTTATAAGGTACACCTGTATTCGAGTAAATGATCTGTTTTTATTTATTAAACAATATTTTTATTTCATCTACCGGCCTGATATTTCGATAAATCTTATTATATATATATATATATATATATATATATATATATATATATATATATATATATATATATATGTCATTTTGTCAGGTTTATTGGTTGCTTGGAGGGGATGTGTGCGTTAAGTGTATGTTATGTTTTAATTCTTTGGGTGTGTGTATGATGTGTGTAAGTGTCTTATATTGTTATGAGTGTATATATAAACATACATATATATAATATATGTATGTATAAACCCCAACACCTCTGCACGCATGCTATCTTGAGTGGGTGAGAAATGTGGATAGGGCTTGATTTATGGGGTTATATATATATATATATATATATATATATATATATATAATTCATTAGTTTAAAATTTTCAGTAGTTGAATTGTATATTGTTTGAAATATCCTGCACAATAATCGATCAAATATTTTTCTGAATGCTTTCAGATTTTCTGAGGCGTAATATTTTGAGAAGCAGTGTATATTGTTGTGTCAAAACACGCGCTCAGAGCGTTAATGCAAAACAGTTAAAATTTGTGAAAAATATCATGCACAATCTTTTTCAGCTTTCGAAACGATTAAAGATAACATTTTCCAAGACGAAAACTGATTATTATTATTCAGTATGCACAAACACATGCACAAAAATATATAAACAAGCTTTTTTTTTATAATCGTTCTTTGGGAAATAGGTTTTTGGATTTAACTATAAACATTTTTTTATTTTTTGTATTGCAATGTCAGTTGAAATTTATTCTTCACATTCAATTTTAAACACACATACATACCTGCATTTCTCTGATTATATATGAAATTTAAGAATATTTAGAGAAGAACATGTATAAAACATGTAATTCCATAAATTTTCCAAATTAACAACCACATCACGTTGAAATACAGCTTCCCGTATGATCAGCAACTTCGAGCCTGGTCAGTAAATTTGGTGTTTGACCCCATGGGAATATCTCCAAATTGTTAATCAGAGAGCCGAGTTCAAGTTTCCGTTGGGTTCGTTATATTCACTTAGGCTCAAATACTGTTGGTAAAGCTCTGCATACCCACTTCTCCCTGCGTCTATGGGTTAATTAGCAAGACGTGTATCACTAAAGCAATTTGTATATTGTAGATGAATTCATGTTTCTTCCGTGTGTTCTGTTTAGTTAGTTGGAGGCAAAATTCGCCGTTTCTTTGATTGGATGGCCAACAGGACGGGCCATGTTCAGTTTCGGCACTGATTGCTCGGAAGTGAAATTAATCGACTTCTGGGGAAAAGGAAGCAAAATACATCGGACAAAACAAAGAAAAAAACTTATAAGTTGGCGACGGAGCCGCCAACAGAGCACCTGATCAAGCAAAAGGAAACATGGTAGCAGCTGATGCATTATGGGAAGCTGATGTTGTCATCCATGCCTTTTCACTTAGTTATTGAACCCGTTACATGTTTTAAGTAATAGGGTTTCTATCACAGAATAGACGCAAAATAAATAAAAAAATAAATAAATGAGCGTAAGAACAAAATTGTCCAAATCGTGTAACAATAAAATTGTTAGATTAAGCTTTGAACTGTTTTATCTTAAAAATGATTAAAGATATATTAATGGAATTCTCCGAGGTTTTATTTACACTATTGATCTCTACTTTCAACAATAAGAATGTATTTTGGTGATCCCTCTTGGTGTTTTGACCTCCTAATTCAGTTTTCATTTTGTGTTAGCCCAACTATGTGGGAAAAGGGTGAATATAGGGAGGATTGAGGAAATTACAAAAGTTGAACGTAATTCGAGAAAATAGTGGATGACGATTTACATTGCATTTAATTTTTGGAATATTGTACTTAGAAGGGAAGCAAGTAAACGGAAGGAATTTCCACAGTGCGAGAAAAGAAACTGTTGGAGTAGAAGTGGCATTTAGCTATTTCAACAGTAAACGGGTGGGACCTAAGTGTCGATCTAGTAACACGCTTCAATTCATGTAGTCAGAGCACCAAGGACAAAACGCTCGTCAGAGCAGTTGCCATGAAAATATTTGCAGAAAAGACAGAGGGAAGCCCCGCCACGTCGACGAGGAAGTGGAGATGCCAAGTAAGGATCTATTACATTGCAGATCATTATATATTAATATGGAGTTAAGCTGTCTAAATGAATAGTTATGGAAATAGACATGGAATATTATGGGAATGCGAGCATAACATTCATTGACATTGGACAAACAACGGTAGTATATCAACTAAATAACATTAAAAAGACTATTAATAATATTACTCGTAAAGACGTTGAAGGGATTGGGAAATGTGCGGTACGTACGTGAATGACATAAAAACAATGAGATTTGAAATGGACTGATAACAGATATAAAAAAAACATACTGAATATAAGAAGTAGCATTTATTTGCCGTGTAGCTTCTAGTCGAAAAAGCTTTCATGATAACATAACAAATAATAGACGTCTTTGAAAATAGTGAATATCAGCCGAAACTGATTCGACCTCGCATAAATTACTTACAAATGCCAACCTGAAGTTAAAGCTATTGAAAAAATATTGAAAAAGAAAGTTACAATAAAAATGGAAAAGATCTTTCGTTATCTCTCTATGTTTCTGATAAGAGGTATTGTAATTATTTACATTATTTACATTATTAACATTGTTCGGACTGTTGTCGTCATCTTTATTGCCATATTCACCTTCAAAATTTGTCTATATTTCTGAGATGAGGCATTGTAATTATTTACACTAATTACATTGTTTGAACTATTGTCGTCCTCATTATTTCTGTCTACTGCAGTGGAGGCCAAAGACTTGGAGAGTTGAGTTAAAGGGAGTTAACTGAGGCATACAAAAGAAGCATGGCACGTGGAACTAGAAAAATTTACACCGGTGGACGAAATAAAGGTTTCATTTAAGAAGCCGACTGGAGCGTACAACGACCGAAACGTCGGGAATATGGCAACAAAGATGAATGTAAATAGATCTTTCGTTGGTTTTTAATCAAACATACTTAAATTAACGGTCGGTGCCTCAATAAAAAAAAAAAAAGAAAAAAAAAAAGGAAACACACACAGGAACAGAAATATGAAACAGAGCTATAAGTATATATTAGTGAATTTACACAATATTCAATGTCGATAACACTAATTGGGGTTTCATGCAGTTCATGCAATATTCAGGTATGGATTTGAATCCTCACCCGAAGATTGCATAAACTGTATTATACTTCGAGTAGTGTTGTCGACGTTGAAAATAATTCCCTAATATATACTTATAGCTCTGTTTTGTAACATTCAGCACTGTTTTTATAACAACTTAGTACGTGCAAGTGTTTATGCATGCTGTACATTTTTTATCCTATCAGTATATATATATATATATATATATATATATATATATATATATATATATATATATATATATATATATATAGATAGATAGATAGATAGATACATAAATCGATAGATAGATGGATACATAGATAGTCATAAGTGTGGAAATAAACCCAAAAGTTAGATATTAGCAATGGTATACGCATGCATACACGAATAAATAATTTACTTAACTTAATATAAGGCGTAAACAAAACAGTGCTTTATGTAGTTAGACAGAGGTAAGAAATATATATTAATAAATGCACATATACCTACGTTTGTAGTGCAACAAATAGTTTCATTACAAACGAAGGTATATGCATATTTATCATCTCTCTCTCTCTCTCTATATATATATATATATATATATATATATATATGTATATGATAACGATGACTTGGACTCAGTTTCGGGCAATAGGATCACTTGACTCATTCTGAAATATGGTCAACGTGATGTGGGGCTGTCGTTTTGCATTAAGTTGGATTTCTTCACTGCGTCCTTTGTTCAGTCTTTTACCTCAAATTTCTTATGCATACTCTCAATTTCTCTTCGCCCAACTGACCGTATAGAAACTGCTTAGAGATTCTAGTGCCTGTCATCCTGACAACGTAGCCAATGCACAATCGGGGCTGAACTATCAGATATTATATCCCGCTAGACTTCACCCACTGTAATAATCCATTGATATATAATCCAAGTGAATCCTAATAATACAAAATGTTACAAATGATCCACAAAGACAGCTCAATAGATTTATCATAGCAGAGCATATATAAATAAATAAATTAGACACACACACACACACACACACACACACACATATATATATATATATATATATATATATATATATATATATATATTACATAGAATCGAAATTCAAAATTATCTCATTTATTTATAGGTATTTCACCCACAAAATGATCTTACATGCAGGGATTTTCAACACGCCTGTATACACGTATAAATATTTACTTAATTTAATATAAGGGGTAAACAAAACAGTGCTTTATGTAGTTACACATAGCTAAGGAGTATATATTAATAAATATACATATACCTACGTTGTAGTGTAACAAAGATTTACACTACAAACGAAGGTATATGTATATTTATCATATATATATATATATATATATATATATATGACACTACATATATATATATATATATATATATATATATATATATATATATATATATATATATATATATATGACACTACAATGGGAAGCTTTGACGGTGCAGAAGCATGCAAAATCATAGGCATTTACTTACTAAACGAACTGAGCAAAATAATAGATAGAAATGACACAGGACTCTACAGGGACGATGGTCTCATAATCTTAAGAAACTGTAACAAACAAAACACAGAAAAAACTAGAAAAGCAATAATAAATATTTTAAAAATAACGGATTCGACATAGATATAAAAACTAACCTAAACGAAGTAGATTTTCTAGTTGTTACCTTCAACCTAAGAGAAGGCACACATAAACCATATAGAAAACCTAATGACAAACCACACTACATACACACATCTTCCAACCATCCACCTTCTATAATCAAACAGATACCAAAATCGATTAACCGCAGGCTCTCTGACAATTCCTCCAATGAATCCCTATTTAACAAAGCTAAGAAAGACTATGAAACAGCGCTAAAAGATAGCGGATTCCCAGCAATACTCACATACTCACCACATAATACAAAAAAGGCCAACAGAAGAAGAAATATCATATGGTTCAACCCACCGTACAGCAAGAACGTAAAAACAAACGTAGGAAAAATATTCTTCAAACTCTTACACAAACACTTCCCAGAATCAAGCACCTTACACAAGATATTCAACAAAAACACAGTAAAAATCAGTTACAGCTGCACCGAGAGCATGGCACAAATAATAAAAAAGCACAATAGGAAAATTATCAACAAACCACACGAACAAATTAAACCCACGTGCAACTGCAGAATAAAGAACGAATGTCCCTTAAACGGAAATTGTTTACAAAACAACGTAATATACCAAGCCACGATAAAATCACCAGATAATGAAGAAAAAGTATACATAGGAGTAACTGAAGGACCTTGGAAACAAAGAAATTATACACACAAAACATCTTTCACAAATAGTAAATATGCAAACAGTACAATGCTTTCTAAGTATATCTGGGAAATTAAAAACAAAACGAACATCACACCAAAAATATCTTGGAAGATAAGGAAAAAATCATCAGCCTACAATAACCAATCAAAAACTTGCAAACTTTGCTCGGAGGAAAAAATAGCTATCATTACTTTCCCCGACTAAAATAAATTATTAAACAAAAGATCCGAGCTCATCTCAAAATGCAGACATGAAAATAATATTTACTACGTAACCTAAAAAATTAAAAACGGAAAAAATAAAATAAAAACAAATAAATATACTAATAAACAAAATAACAATAAAAAAATAGAAATAAAACATAAATAAATACTATGTTACTTAAAAATCGAAAACCGAAAAGAGAAAATATACAAGTAAAATAAATTAACCTAAATTCATCCAAGTAAATAAATAAACAAACCAATCCCAAATAAAGATAATCAATTAAAAACTGTTCCCGCCAAAATAATACTGAGAATGAACTACAACAATCAACCCCAAAACTGAACAAATAGCTTTAATTAAATTCCCAAACCAAAACAAAACTGTTAAATAAGTGATATAAACAAATTTTTACTACGTTAATAAATAAATAAATAAAATAAGAACCAAAAAAATAAAAACAAGCAATATAATTTGACCTAAATAGATAAACAAACGACTTCCGGTGAAATAACCGCCATAACAGAATACCCACAATGCACCACTAACCCGTATATATATAAATAGCCGAGAAAAATAACAGCATATGTGGCCTGGCGATTGCATATAGCATGAAACAGACTGTCGCCTCTAAGTGTTGACTTCTATGTTGACTTTTATAGATAAATATACATATGCCTTCGTTTGTTTACATATATATATATATATATATATATATATATATATATATATATATATATATATATGATAACGTTGACTTGGACTCAATTTGATTTTTTCTTATTTATTCGTGTTGAAATTCCCTCCAAGTTCTTCTTGTAGGGTGAAATAGCTGTAACCAAATGAGGTAATTCTGAATTTCGATTCTATGTAATATATATATATATATATATATATATATATATATATATATATATATATATATATATATATATATATATATATATACCGAGTACAACGGCAGAATTGTACAAATCCTGTAGCATCAAAATTGTCCAATTCCTATAATAAGATTTGAACCAGTGTATCTTAGAAATGACTAAAGATATCTTACTTGAATTATCCGAGATTTTTACAATACTTTTGGACTCTACTTTGAACAAAAAGAATGTATTTCTTTAATAGATTTCGAAGATGGAAACCAGAGTATGAATATTGGTACCATTAATGAAGGTCTGAATGATCTTTTTTTTCACCATTGCTCATTTGGAAAGACATAGTGGGGTCGACACAAAATGATTTCAACCCGCTCTCCTTCTAGTTTTTTTTAGTAATTCCTACCACAAATAGTGCCAAGATAGCGAAACATCTGATCTGAAAACTTGGAAACAGGAAACTCAATTAGTTTAAAGGTTTTTAGATATTAAACCTTGTTTGGGATTGATAATTATACCATACTGCTACACGATTTAGAGAAATTTGCTGTTCCACCCAGTGTATATATATATATATATATATATATATATATATATATATATATATATATATATATTAACATTGATAAGTTACGCCTTTCCTACAGAGCGGGGCCCTTCTACTGCACTCTAGTTGAGTTCACATTTGCAATCTCCCCAAATGTGAGCGATTCGGATGCGGTATATATATATATATATATATATATATATATATATATATATATATATATATATATATATATATATATATAAATAGCACATCCGCATATATATATATATATATATATATATATATATATATATATATATATATATATATATATATATATAGCGCATCCGAGTCGCTCACATTTGGGGAGATCGCAAATGTGAACTCAACTAGAGTGCACTGGAAGGGCCTCGCTCTGTAGGAAAGGCGTAACTTATCAACTTTAACTTCTGTAAGTAACTTACGGTGGAGTAATGGCTAGCGAATTGGATTGGGGAAGCCAAGTTGGAATTCTAGTCGAATCAATTACATTTACTTACATGAATTCTCTTCTTCTCCAGCTATGGGTAAATAATACGAGATCTCTGTATTCGGACCTTCAAAATCTGGGTATGGTTCTGCACAAAGCCTTCACCACTATAATCAAATCATATGTGCTGGCGTCTGTGCTGTCGGTTCCTAGGACCTGAGTTGCTTGGCCCTCATACGTCGAATACGACGGGAGATTCATGCATATATATATATATATATATATATATATATATATATATATATATATATATATATATATATATATATATATGAGAAGATTACATTATCGCCGCATAGCATCATAAGTCAAAATAAGAAAATATCATCATTGATAGTGGATATCTTTATTTTAATGTTCATATAATCACTTTGAATTGCGAACCTACTTAATAAAAAGTGTCCAAATGTTGAACAATCTTTGTCTTTATTTTCACCAGAAATTAAAGCAAACCTACCAACTTTAGAACGGCTCATGATCAGATGAATTTCATTGCATGTTTAAATAATGATCTGCTGCCACAATGCACTATATCTATATCTATATATACACACACACACACACACACACATATATATATATATATATATATATATATATATATATATATATGTGTGTGTGTGTGTATATATACACACTTAGCAAAGTCTGTTTTTTGAAGCGCCTGTTAAGCCTTCGTGCCACTCTTGACGATTCTTGATTATAAATTGTTAACAGCGTAAAATAACCGATGTTTATCTATCTATTGTCTCATCTCTATCATTATCATTGTTTTATTTACATTTATTCTTATGTTTCTGTGTATTGCTGTAAATCTATCCCTCTCTTGCTATTTACTCCTGTCTCTCCCTTGGATGTATATTTACCAAGTTGAAATTCATATGCACATACGGATTTGATGCGTATTATTATCTGAATTTCAACTAGATAAACACTATAAACTATATTTAGTCGCTAAATCGTAAATTATTCGAACATATAGGCGATTATCAGAAATCAGATACGTACGATTGCCCATTCTCGTAATTCCTCGGTAATTTACGGCTTTGTTTCCAAATATAGTTACTAGACGCCCACCATATTGACAATAAATTTTCGATCAGTCGACCAAATTTATTGGATTGTTGACTTTAGTCGACATATATTTATGGAGACTTTACGGCACTTTTAGTTAAGCGTAGAGAAAGCTGGAGGACAGCCTGAATATTACATCGAGAAACTAAGTTTCGTCGCATGTGCAAATATACTTGGTCAAGTAAGTACGATTTAATACAAATGTCCTTCTTCGAAATATCTTTTGACAGACTAAATAAACTTATAATATATTTCAACATATCAACGTATATATCAACACAGAAAATACAGACGACATTTGACACATGATCATGTGTATGAATATAATTTTTCCTTGCATGTATTTATTCTTTATAATAAAAAAATTTCTACATGCCATGTGTTGAATATTTTTGAGGGACACTATAGAAGATAGCTAGAAGATCAGTCGCAAAGAGCTATACTAAATTACAAAGCCCACATCATTTGAACACTTTGAGCGACGAAAATGGGTATTACATGTAACTATAAGTAAAAAAAAATAAGAACGATATATAAACAATAATTATATACTGACAACAATGATATACGGAAGATGTTTATTTACGACATTGACTTAAAGAATATTTTGAAAGGAACCGTATTAGTAACATCTATAACATTTATTGAGTCTAAAGTTTAATTCAACCGGAAGTAACAGTCTCTGTTTCCTCAATGAATACCAAATAACTTTGGCATTACTATGGAAGACATCGAAATAAAATTTACAGTACGCATGTATAGGTTTCTACGAAAATTTCCGCATTGTCATGATATCATATGTATCAGGCAACGACAGTCTTTTGTCCGTCTCGGATGTGTTAGTCCCACAACTTTCTTCAGGCCAATGCAGCAATATCGCGCTATCTCTATTTCTTATTAAAAAAAGAAAAACTATATCCGTCTTTTCATCAGGAGAAAAGTTTACTTGTAGTAATAAATACCATAGCCCATATGGTTTGTATTGGCTACTTTTATTGTCCCAAGTAGTGATATTTTATCAACTACTTATAAGTGAAAGAGAGGGTGTAGTGAGTGAGAGAATTTCCCCGATACTAGCACTGCAGATACATAGCGTACGCGGAGAAGATTTTCATTGAAGAATTTGCGAGGGAGAAACACTATTTTTTCTCAGGAATACTCGCCTCCTCATCAGGTGTTGATTCGTCGATTTATGAGCTAATGATTAGACACCGACATATTCATTGTACGCTCCGGCTTTCTTCAGGTGGTTGGAATGTCGAACTGAACCCTTTATAAAGAGTGTGAGTTCAATACCCGGTTAAGGCAGTGGAAAACTTTCAGAGGGAAAATTAATAGGAGATAACTAACAACTGACATCCATTAAACATGGCACGTGGAACTAGAACAGTCTACCTCAGTGAGCGAGATAGAGGGTTCAGTTCGACATTCCAACCACCTGAAGAAGGCCGGAGCTTATAACGGCCAAAACGTTCTAATAAATATGTCAACAAAGATGAGGACAATAGTCCAAATAATGTAGATAATGTACATAATAATACCTCATCTCAGAAATATATACAAATTTTACGATGTTGGTATCAGATACTTTTCTTTCCTCGGCGACAAATTCGTTTTGAAAACTTGTGTTATAGAATCAACCCGCTCAAAGCAACTGTTCCTGTTTGAACTTTTCTAATCGGATCAGGGTCGTCTTTTTGGTTTCGCTTTTCATGGAATTTTGCCTGTAACGCACGCCCAGTTTCTGGTGCCCGACATATTGTCTCATCTACTGGAGAATTTGAATTTTATTCAGTCCTTCCATTGCGATGTATAAACATTAAGTTAATTTGTGTATCTCTCTTCTCTCTTTTTTATAAATAATTTTATGCTTGGATGGTAATCCCACTTTCCCTATGGATCAGAGTATATCATTTTTTTCATATTATACTGACAAAATGAATAGAGTATTTCAACTGACAATTATTTAAACTCAAGCAACACTTTAAAACAAGAAGTTAAATATCCTGCCATTGTTAAACGGAAGACTTTTCAGTTAACTCACTACTACACACGTTAAAAGTTAACGACAGACTATTCATAAATGCATATGTACGACAAATATAATCTAGTCTACATAGCAACACAGCGCCATCTACTGTAAACATTCTTTAAATTTAATAACTTAAGAACGATTGATTTGAGGAATGCTGTTCTATGAATATTTTCTCTTGTTTTGTTGTGAGGAACCTGCCTCAAAGTTTGCAATTTTTTTTTGATACACACTATATATATATATATATAGTGTGTATCAAATAAAATATCTATATCTATATCTATATATATATATATATATATATATATATATATATATATATATAATATGTGAATATATATATAATAATATAGTTTTTCATTACTTAACTATATATATATATATATATATATATATATATATATATATAGTTAAGTAATGAAAAACGTGGTAATCCGTATGGGTAGTCCCAAAGAGGATGAAATCCTGAGAGCTCAATGTAAATTCAGAGCAAATAATTTAATGAAAAACAGACCACTTTAAGGCTCTATTGTAATAATTCATTTCCCCAGAGACCTTTTAAAGTACCCTGGATTTTTTCGTTTCACCTTTTGAAAGTGAAGTCTGAAGATCCAGAGTATTTTAAAAGGTCTTTAGTTAAATAAGCTATTACAATAGAGCCTTGAAGTGGTCATTTTTCTTTATATATATATATATATATATATATATATATATATATATATATATATATATATATATAAATGCACATTTCATTGAATACGACAGACAAGGTACTTGATTTAGTTTTTATAAAATTTCTTTTGTGATCTAATGATTTTTTTCGCATGAAAAATTATATAAAATACGGTTCTATGGGGGAATTGGAGAGTCCTCCATTCATCCTTCTCCAGGGCTCAGACGGAGGCCAATATAATTTGACATGAGGAGGTAAAGAGAGTGGCTGCTGGAAGACCGTATGATTGGCAATAGGACTTTGCGCCATGCCATACAAGCAGGAGAAACAAGTCATGGCCGTCATACAATTTTTGCGACCACCTTACCCCTTATATCTGGCCGCCTAACTTCCCAGACTGAAAACCTGTGATCATTATGCGTGGCGCGCAGCTGAGCGAGAGTAATAAAGCACTATGTGACATCAACAATGAACTGAAGGCAAGCATTCACCAACTTAAAGAAGGAGATAGTCCAGAATTATTGTAGGAGATTCCGAAATCATCTGGAGACTGTGGCTGAGTCAAATGGTGATTTTATTTAATAAATTCATTCTTTACTATTTCAAGTTGTTTTTTGAAATTTTGGTAAATATGACTTTTAAAATGAGATGTCAGTGTTATTTTCATTTTTGCGGAATGTAGACGACATTCGCACTATATATATATATATATATATATATATATATATATATATATATATATATATAGTCAACGATGAAATTATTCGTACACCCATTAATTTTAAATATTTTTATCCATTTTTCAGAATCTAATGCCCGTATAATACCATGTGTTTATATGCTAATAAGCACAGAAAAGGAATATAAAACACAATTTTCAGATAATAGGTGAAATACAATAAATTCGAATTATGCACAAAAGGAAAATACAAAATTATTCGCACAGTAGAAATATCGATTTAAATTGTTTGATTCGTGTAAGTATAAGTATTAGGTTGGTGCAAAAATAATGTCGTTTTCTCACATAGTAACATATGTGAGAAAACGACATTATTTTTGCACCAACCTACTAATTTACATAATTATTTTTTCTTGGTGCATAGAGTGCCATCATTGTTATTCTTACGTTAATAACACGATGTAGAACACAAAGGAGCTTAACGTTGACTTAATACAAAGAATTATTAACTTCCACAAGTTGGGAATTAATTACGGCCCTATTTCAAATCGGTTAGCTATCCATAGAGCTATTGTACAGGCCGTTACAAAGAAGTTTAAATATTTTGGCACAATAGAGAATTTGTCTGGGCGTGGAAGGAAACTCAAATTGTCATCAAGAACTGCACGAAAACTGTGACGCGAGTTTAAAATTAACCCAAGAGTTGTATTGAAATGCATCGCCAAAATTTTGGATATGATGGGTATCAGCATAAGTGCTCAGTTTGTATGGAAACCGAACAAGACTAACCCCTCTTCACAAAACCATGTCATATTGTTGGACGGTTTTAATATTGCCAAAACGTTCTTGGACAAAGAAAATTGCTTTTGGGAACAAGTACTATGAAGTGATGAAACAAAAATTGAGCTTTTTAAACATAATGATGTACAGAAGATTTGGTGCACGAAAGGTGAGTCTTTCCTCCTAACGAACACAGTGGCAACATTAACACAGGGAGGCGTCTCAGTGATGTTTTCGAGTTGTTTTAGCTTAAGGACTGAACAGTTAATTGCAATAGGAAGAATAATGAAATCTGCAGACGACATCAAAATTCTGGCTGAAAATCTATGACTATCAGGGCCAAATTTTTCATCTAGGTCGGAGATTTATATTCCAGCATGATAATGATCCCAAACATTACTTCTAAATCAGTGACTGCGTTACTTCAGAAAACGATGTTTAAAGTTCTGTCATGACATTAAATGAGTCCCGACTTGAATCCTATTGAAAATCTATGGCAAGAATTCAAAGTTCGAATAAATCGTCGGTCACCAAAAAACCTTCAGGAATTTGAAGGTGTAACAATTGAAGACTTGAAGAGAAACACAGAAAAGACTTAAATCTCATCAAAATCTTCAGAAAGCGATTGCAGCAAGTTATAAAGATGAGAGGGCATGATATTGTGAGAATTATTCAATTTTTTCTATTTTCATATTCTACGAATAATGTTGTATTTTTCTATATTGCATAATTCGCATGTTAAATCTTTCATTAAGTACAGAAAAGAAAGACAATTTAATTAATTTGTTATTATGTATTTCCAGCATCCTTACGTTTTTCCGTTTAGCTTTGGACATACCAACTTTTCCTATCAAGTCACCCCATTGTTATGTGAGCAACATTAATAGAACTGGTAGTCTTAAAGTAAATAACATTTAATATTTGGTTGAATAACCCTTGCAACAACTCCATCAAGTATGAGATGATATCACCAATGTGTTGCATTTGTTATTTGTGATGATTTTTCAGACCTTTTACCCATCCACTTTCAGTTCTTGTTTTTCTGGGGGCTTTCTCCCATCAGTCTCAGGAGATGAAATGCACGTTCTATTGCGTAATGTCCAGTGATTGACTTGGCCAGTCTATTACTGTTCACTTTTTACTCATGATGAAGTCCTTTGGTGTGTTGGTAGTATGTGTTGCTTCATTGTCCTGCTGCATGATAAACTTGCTGCTGATTAGTTTGGATGCAAAATATTTCTGTACACTTCTGAATTCATTCTGCTACTACCACTAGGAGTTATGTCATCAATAAATATAATTGCTCCTGTTCCAGAAGCAGTCATGCAAGCCCAATTCAAGACACGGTCTTCATCATGCTTCAGAGATGAGTTTCTATTTTGAGGATCATAATCGGGTTCTTTTTTTTCTCCAAACTTTGGCCTTTCCGTCACATTGTTAGTGAGTAAACCTGGTCTCATCATTCCATAAAACATTCTTCCAGAACTATTGTCGTTCATCTATTTTGCAAATTCCAATCTGGCCTTCCGATTCTTACTGCTGATGAGTGGTTTGCATCCTCTGGTATGACCTCTACATTTCTGCTTTCTTCACTTATTCAAACGATGGATTGTGCAACCGTCACCCCTGCACTCTGACGACTGTTGCTGATGTCACTGACTGTTTTGGATTTTTACCTCGCAGCTCCCACAATGTTTCTGTCATCAACTCCTGTTGTTTTCCTTGGCCAACCTGTTCTATATCTGTTGCTCAGTACACCAGTAGCTTCTTTCTTTTTCAGGACATTCCAAATTGTTATGTTGGATATGCCCAATCTTTTTTCAAATGGCTCTGATCGATTTTCCTTCTTGTCCCAGCTTCAATGTTGCTAGATTTTATCCCATAGCTCTCTCGTATTCATCTTGTTTTATCCTTTTTAACAAATGAATGCAGTTTTACAGTTAAAACCCGAGGTTAAAATCAAGAGTAGTTTTCGGGGCTATATAATGTGGAAACAATCAATCTAAAAGGCAATACCGGGACAACAAGAAACATCTGTTAGTCACGTGTTTCAATACACCTTAAAAAATGGGTGTGTTTAATTAAATGGTGGTGTGTTGTAAGTTGTTTGACACACCTAAATGTAAATACTAGGAAATAAAAGCTGACAGTCTAAACTCTTGTCTCATATTCAACTTCTGATCTTAAAATAAAATGTCTTCGGTGAACAATAAAACAAAGGATTGCAGTTCCATTACTTTTGAAGGGGTCTATATATATATATATATATATATATATATATATATATATATATATATATATATATATATATATTCTCACATATTAACCGATTACGTTAAACCATGAAAAAAGTGGAGGGGTCTCTAGCAGGGTTCGAACCCACTTCATTCATCATGTTCTTAGAGGTTAGCAACCTAAATATTATATCAAAGTTGGACAGCCAAAACATTTTTAAATAATTGATATTTACTAATTGTATCGCAATACACCACGCAATCATAGGGCAGTAATTTCGAGGGTGAAAACTCACTTCACAAGTTAATTGTCTGTAAAACTGGCCAGTTAAACATCGCTTTAAGCCAGATACTATTTTCGTTAATTTCCTGAACTTCACTTACCATTCTTTAAATATTTATTCATATATCAGTAACTATTATAATTTCCACTTCCTTTCAGTCAAACTACAAATCCATTTCTGCGTATAAATGAGTTTTCACGAGTTAATTTTCATTTTGGGATTTTTGTATATATTATATATGAATTCTTGCTAGAATCTCTACTCTTAGAATTAAGCAAGCGTCGAGATTCTGCTGTGTCTAATATGAGAAGTCACTTTGTAGTAATCTTTTATTCTGATTGCTCAACAGCGTTAATGATTAACTGACAAGAATCTTTCCCTAACTGCTTTTCATGCATACACAGAATGACAATGAAAAACAAAACAATACAAAACCAATACAACGGCCATGACCACTAATAAAAATAAAAATGATAACTAAATCTTTACCATTGTTGACAGGAATAAATTAATCCAAGCTGGTTATATAAAGAAAAAGAAAAAAGAAACAAACAAAAAAAGTAAATATTGTCTTTGTTGAAAAGAAATTGACGCTCTGAAAATTATGGGGAGATTATTCTTGGAGATGGTTTAAACAGAATTCAAAACCAGTTGTAATACGAAAGGGCAGGAGCAATGAGACAGTTGGAAGTGAGTTGGTTTTAACTCTGTAAACAAATAATGAGAGTCTTGTATCTCTCCAGAATATACCTGACTATACCCTGCCATCTTTACAAAAGCCAGATCAGACCAAAATAGAATATTGTTGCAATATCTGCGCTTCAGCCACCTAATCGTCAGTTTTCAGCCTTGACATAATTTAGTAAAGTCTACTCGGCCTTGTATGTGATTTATACTTTTCCATCGAACAACCCTTTTCCTGCGGACGAATCGTTACTAGCCATTCTCTACTATATCGCTATTTTCATAACAAAAGTTGCGGTGAGCTACATTCGTTAGTTCCTCCAGTTCAGACCTTTAAATCTAGGACTCAGCATACAATGTCATCTATTTCGTATTCGGATAACTACTTTCCATGAACTGTTATTTGTGGAACAGTCTCCAGTAAGGAGGTTTCACAATCACTACGTAGTCCTATGTATGATGATAAACTACCTCCAACAACGAGGCCTCTGATCAGGATATCGAATGTTTTGAGTGGTGTGGAAGAACTTCTTTTGCTGTTTGTCCCAGGTCCAACCTCACCCGGGGAGGTAGCACCTGCTAGGGGACCCAGCTATGTGCCAATAGTATGAAAATTATTTTTATTATAAAAATACGAGCAATACATTTTTAAGGCAGAATTACTTATATATTATAGATTTTATAGCAAAATGACCAACAATATATTCTATCTGTAGTTGTAACCATAAAACTGTGTTTAAAATATTTAAGATTTGGCATTAAAAACTCATAGAGATATGTATGTCGCTAAACAAAACCAACCTTCCAGCGAACTCTATGATAACTTCTTCAAGTCACGGGTCAACGTTTATACAACTTTATTCAGTAGCCCTTTATCTTAACTGTTTTTTTTTTGTTTTGTATTAGAGGAACAGCAATAAAAATGAAATAAACTCGAATCTATCCGACAAAATAAAAGGATTAATGTATTTTCGGATTTTGGCAACCAGTCCAACTACCACATCTAAGCCAAAAAAAACAACAAAAAAATACCCCCCCGTCCACCCCCCCACCAAAAAAAAAACGAATGTTGTAGTGTTTTGTATACAGTGTAACCCGGATATAAGAGAGTTGTCGGGACCGGAGAAGAATTATCTTATATCCGGGTTTCTCTTATATCCGGGTTTGGTTTAATTTATATACATTAACACAGGCTCTGGTTTTGGACCAGATATAATCTCTCTTATATCCGGGTTAATCTTATATCCGGGTCTCTTATATCCGGGTTACACTGTATCATAAACGTGAATATGACAGATTCACGGGATAAAGACTAAAGATTATTGAAAAAGAACCGTAACTCCTTCCTAAGGCTGAACTTGCTGGAGAATAGAGAAGATTTGTCCTCACTAAAATTCCCAAATGCATTCATCAGACTTCTAGCATGATCCTGCAAATGTATAAAATATGTTAACATTAATAACAATAACAATAAGAATAATTACATTTAATAATATTTTTTGTATATTTCTTTTTCTTTTGTTTTGACCGACAGAATAGTTCACGAAGTGTGCGAAACATGCGATAGTAAATTGGCCCCGCCGTCCAATTGATTTGTGCTATGAGTTTGAGTTCTTTACTAACCAAAATTAAATAAAATATTCATTGGTTTGGGTATTGGGGTATTAAATGTCTGGCAATATGCTTTATCGAATAAACTGAAACAAGACTACTTCCAAGCCATAAACGTACCTGTCGTACTCAATGCTAGCAACGCGTGGACATTGGCAAAATAATTGCAAAAGAAGCTTGATATCACATAAGTACGTCACAAAGAATTATTGAAACTGCTAGCTAAGCTTAACATATTTGAAAAGGATATGAGAATAATCCAGAAGCTATACTGACAGTAAACCGCCTGCATAAGGATAGAAAAGTGATTCAGTAAATATACAAAAATAGAAAGAGGTATAAAACCAGAACTTTTCTTCTAAACGGACTTATTTCAATCTATGCAGTAAAGCGACTCTGAAAGAATTAAAACTGCTACAAGGATTTGTCATTGGCGGCCACAATATTAATAACATGAGATATCCAGCTCGCAAAGTGTTAATAGAAAATACAAAAAGGAAACAACAAAAACGCCTACAGGAGTCAGTGAAGGAATGTGAGAAGAGAGGACTGAAAACCAATTGAAAGAAGATAGAACGCATGGTTGTTAGCAGAAGGAAAAGCCCAGCATCAAATTAAAATTTGGGGATACCAAAATAATTAAAAAAAAAACACATCAATATAAATATATCAGAAGTGTTTTAACAGAGGACAGTAAGTTCGACGTTGAAAACCGAAGGCCTATTGTAATAGCGAAAGTTGCCTTCAAAAATATAAGTATTAAGTAACAGAATTTCGTTAGGAACAAAGAAAAGAGTATTTTTCCCTTTTTAAGCATTTCACTGGAAGCAAGGCGGGAATGCTATTAATACGTGGAGGGGCGTAAAAGAGTGAAGGTGAGTGGAAAGACATGGTAAAGAGGGACCGAGGAAAGGCGAAAAGCTGAAAAGGGTTCCAGAAGATAGAAGTTGGCGATTGAATTTGTATTTAAAATTTTGAAGATAGTAATTATCATCGAAGCAAAGAAACGCAATACCCACAGGGAGAAAATACGAGAATAGAAGTGGCGATTATATTTAACCAATTCAACTGTAAAAGAGCGAGAACTAGATGCCAATAAAGTAGCACTCTTAAACTCACGTAGTCTGGGTACCAGGGAAAAAGCTCATCAGAGCAGTTGCCATGAATATATTTGTAGAAAAGACAGGGGAAAGCCACGTCACGTCGGCGAGAAAGTAACTGAAGTCAGAGTCGATTACATTGCAGAACCTTTTTTGGATTTTGTCAAAAACATCGAGATTAGCAACAGAATCATCCCACTAAATATATCAACAGTATTCAATGCACGGACGAATGGTAGATTTGTTGAATTTTTATGTAATATTAGGCCACGTATATGGCAGTAAATGTTGCCCAATCTCCTCACAGATGAAGAGGAAACTTGAAGTAACAGAAATATTATTCTGCATAAGGAGAATATCACGGACTTAACTTGTGGAAAATGACGAAGTTCTAAAGTCAGTGGCAACAAAAAAGACACTAATACATAACATTAGGAAAAGTCAGTTGAAATATCTAGGGCATATAAATAAGGAAAGTGTGCTTTGAAAATCTGACACTGACAGGACATATTGAAAACCCGAAGGGCAGAATAAAGCAGAGAGGAATCTACCTGACTAGCTAAACAGAACAGGGGTTAGGTGAGATGACAAAAAGATAAAAATTATATTAAGAGCTACAAAGGAAATAAATTGTAGACGGCGCGTAATGGACACAATCTACAGTGCATTATGATATGTTTTTAGACATCCTTGATTATATCAATTTTGGCTTGTTTAATGTCTCTTCATTTTTTCAGACAATACCGTGTTAGTATCAATCTACTCTCATCTATGAACAATAGTTGACATATCTTGCAATGAAAGTTCGTGGAAGTTAGTTATTTTCAACATGGGTAAATAATAGGATGACATCAGTGTGGCAAGTCGAATAGAGAAATTGTTAGGTTTTTCCAGGTTAATCATCAAATGGTTAATAATATTGTCAAGGAATCTAATGAAGAAGGTCATTGTCGTGTGGAACGACGTTCAGGAAGACCAGGCATCGTGTCTGAGCAAACGAAAAGGGCACTGAATAGGGAAGTCATCAGAAACCGTCGCCAGAACGTCAAAGATGTCGCCAACAGCATGGAAATGTCGCCATATGCGGTGGGAAAGACTCTGAAAGAGCCAGGCTATCAAAGAAGAATTGCAAGAAAGAAGCTCTTGATTTCAGAAGTTAACAGGAACATTCCTATGGACTGGGTGAGCGAATTCGAGAGCAAAGTTTATGAATTTTAGGAGTCTGTAATTTGGTCATATGAAAGTAAATTCTGCCAATATTCTAATTCGAGATTGGTTTATGTTTGGAGAAATCAGAATGAGACTTGGAACGCTAAATGTCTGCAGGCAACTGTGAAACATGGAGGGATTGGAGCAATGATGTCGGGCGCTGTCTGGTTTGGAAGGAAATCTGAGCTGATTCTTGTTGACGAGCAGTTGAATGGTCCAAAATACTGTCAAATATTAGAGAAAAGACTACTCCCACTATTTGAAACCAATCAGATTGAAAAGAATGTCTACTTTTTTTCAAGAAGATAGAGCGCCATGTCATACGAGCAAAGTAGCAAAGGCTTAGAAGGAATCGCAAGGAATCAAGTCACTGCCATGGGTAGCCCAAAATCCTGACATGAATCCAATAGAGCACGTTTGGGAGCACTTTGACCGAAGACTTCGAGAGCTTGCAACCAAAATCACGTCAGTGGCAACCCTTAACGAAACATTGCTAAAGGAGTGGCAAAATATGGCTCAGACGATTGTTGATAACTTGATCAAATCCATGAAAAATCGAATACTGAAACTAACTAATTTTGAACCTACTCATACTAGTTCCAAATACTATTTGTTCATGTAGAATAGGGATTACGTAATTTTCTTTTCAAAAAGGGACTTAAATAACATTGAACATGACAATCAAGAAAGAGAAAATTTTTACCGTAGTTCTTATGTTCACGAAGGTTTTATTTCTACTTTTAGTTTATTAAATAAGTTGGTGAAAATTTTTGGTGTTGATATATTAAATCATGTTATTTGTAATGATTTAGGGTTTGATTGTTATTGGAAAAATAGTAGTTCTCAATAAGCAAACTATATTTGTTGGTTTAAATACGAATTGAGAGCATTGGACGATTTTATTTTGAGAAATATTGCGATCAGTCAGTATGATATATGGAGAAAAACACATTTCTGTAGTTAACCAAGAAAAAGTAAGGTAATTTTCAGCATCAGCGCCTCAAATTAGGTCGAAAATGATGTTTGGTGTCTCGACACCATTTCACATTTTTTTTTTGACTAGTGTAATCTTCGATCAGATGCGAAGGACAGGAAACAAGTATGAGATTTTAGGGAATGACAAGATTCGCAAACAATTTTTATACGAGGAGCTGAAGACAGGAAAGCATGCGCAACACAAACCTAAGAAGAATCTTAAATATAATCTGAAGGATAATCAAAATGAATTGCACATAGATGTGTAATATTGGGAAGAACTTGCTTTCAAACTGGAGGCACTTTATATGCAATGTCCTTAAGGATGTATATCTCAAAAATGCTCAGATCAAGTGTGATACCGGAAGAGGCATACACTCTGATTTACAAAGTAATATCTTGGAAATATGGTGGGAGGACAGATTATTTAAAACATCTGAAATGTCACCATAACAACCAGAAGTAAGCCGATTACGCCACGCGACCTCACCAATACCTGCGTTATTTGCAATTTTGAATTGAGAAGATACATTGTTATTCACTGGAGCGTGCTAGGGCGTGCAGATCCAAACAACCTAGTCAAGGATACAGAGTTTATCTGAAAAGGTTTTCTTCCTGGGTGAAAGCCGTCAAGTAAGCTTTCATGTCAGCACGCAAATACCAATAGAAACCGAAACCTTCTCCTTGGTCCGATCCTCCGTGTGCATTCGCTATAACCCACAGGAATCACTTCTAGCTTATACAAACGTGACATTATTTACATTATTCGGACTATTGTCCTCATCTTTGTTGCCTAATTTATTGCAACGTTTCGGCCGTTGTACCTTCTTCAGGTCGTTGGAATGTCGAACTGAACCTTTTATTTCGCTTACTGGGGTAGACTGTTCTAGTTCCACGTGCCATGTTTAATGGATGTCAGTTATCATTTATCTCCTGTTAATTTCCCTCAGAAAGTTCTCCACTGTCTTAACCGGGTATTGAACTCACACTCTTTGGGCCCTGTCACTGGATCTAACTAGCGCCTTTATCCACTGTGCCATGTGTCCTCCTTCAGTTCGATATTCCAACCACCTGAAGATAGCCGGAGCATACAGCGGTTGAAACGTTGTAATACATATAGCGACAAAGATGAGGACAATACTCCGAATAATGTAAATAATGTACAAACCTGAGAGGTTGGATCATAACATATGGATCATAAGATAACCTATTTCTATTTGCTGTTAATCCTCAACGATACTACCTCGCTGTCCGAATGAGACACACTATTGCTTCTCACAAGTTTAGTTCTCGTGATTACTGGCGGTTCCGTGAGTTGATGTTAAACACGGGGAAGTGGTCAATCGCTCCTCTCTTCAATTTCTTTGACGTATGAATGATTTGCTCTGAAATTCTTTTCTAACTCCAATCTCGACTGATCAGGTGAAGCTTTTCCTGATTCCCCACTCGAACGGAAACTCTCTTGAGTGATATGCACATGACTTCGTCCTTGGTTTTTACTTTCAACTAGATTCCCGCAGGGCATGTGGATTAGACTGTATCCTTCCAATGGAAATTGATCCTAAACTGGATGCTGTTCTCTCCAAACTCTACAAGAAATATCTTACTACTTTTTACTTTTCAGCTTGTTGGAAAACCGATTCAATGGATAATGGATCTGAATAGTTTTTCGTAGATTCGAATTGCTATTTCGGTTAGGTTCGTTATATTTACTTACGCGAAGATATCGTTGGAAACGTATGGGTCTCCCTCCTCTTATCCCCCAGCTAAAACGTGTATCACCAAAACATTATTATGTTCTAAAAGAAAATTCTTACTATCTAAAAATATTTCTTGACTTTAAATAACTTGCAAATGTTTGATAAGCCATAGAAACCGAATCAATCAATCAATGTATTTCTTCCAAAATTATGGCTAATGCTAACTCCCACGAGAGAAACTCATAGCGCCTTCTTGATCTCGCGTTTTTCACTAACACGAATTGAAGAGATTATAGAGAATCAATTGTTAGGTCTCTGTTAGGACTTTGGTTTAATATATCGTGCCAGATATTTTTTCTCGTTGTAATCCATCTTGCCCATTTAGAAATCTTCCATTCGACACTGCATTGGATGTTGCTTCCAAACTTGGTCAGATTCTCCTGCGATATATCTCGAAATTCTTGATAAAATCCAAGAAAGGTTCTGTAATGTTATTGCTCCTGACATCGTATTTTACATTGGGTGTGGCTTCCCTCTGTCTTTCCTAAAAATACTTTCATGGCAACTGTTCTGTCGAGCTTTTTCTGGTGTCTCGTTTTCATACATTTAAGCGTGCTACTAGACTACCATCTATGTCCCACTCGTTTACCTTTGAATTAGTTACATGGATCCAACATTCTACTCCAAAAGCTTTCTTCTCGCACTCTCCGCCGCTGGAATTTTCTTCCTTTTCCTTTCTTTCATGATAACTACAATCTTTAAACATTTAAATGCAACGTCTTTTCTTGAACCTCGCTCAGCTTTTATTCTTTCTACTTTGCCCCAATACACATTTTTTCTCTCATCTTCACTCTATGTAACCAGTCGCACTCCCGCCTTGATTGGGATGAAATGATGAATATATAGATATATAATTCCAACGTGTATCACCTGACGGAGCGTACAACGTCTGAAACGTCATGAATATGACAATAAACACGAAGACAACAGTCCGAACAATGTAAACAGTTATTAATTTTGAGTGTTATTTAAAAATGTTTCTGTAATTGAATTATGATATGTAAAGAAAATAAGAATGATACGGAAAGCATTTTATTCGGAAGGAAAACTTGAATTTTATTTTCAGGTCTATAAGTGCTTATGTCCCTGTTGGCTTGGACGGAATTTGACTGAGAAATTTTTGTTCAGATCCTATTTAATTTATCTAAGGAAATTATATAAGAAAATGTCTTTAAATATTAATCATTAGCGCTATATAAAAGACATTTGTCCAATAAAAGATTTCGATTGTAATTTAAACATTTGCCTACGAACCTAACCATTGTGGACATATATAAGACAAGTATATGATGAGACAAATTAAATTGGCATAATATGTCAGTTATTCTTCGTCTCTTTGATATTTTCTCTGTTATTGGAAAATCTTTCTAAATTGCAGCCAAGCAAGAAATAATAGCAATAGGCAATTGGTAGAGGAAAGGGAATCAATTATTCATGGCTACCAGTAATGGTGGTGACGATAATGAAAAACCTTCTAAAGACGGAGTGACTATTCAGTTGTTTAGAAGGTATTCAGCTCCCCCGGGAAATTAGAATCACCGTAGACAGTGTATAACTATGTCTAAAGCGAACGACCATAGATAAATAATGGCGCTTTACTGAAAAGGCGCAAATAAAAGAAACAGGATGTTTTCAATTCAACCTATTTTTATGGCGAATTATGAGTTATGTCCCTTACCTACAATAAGAATGTTCCAATAAATCTTCCATTTCTAAAAGTGAGACATGATTGTCTCCCTTTGATAAACTCATGACTTTTGATTTCAAGAAATGTATAACATTATTAGATTTCTACTTTTTCTTTTTTATGTAAGAATAATTTTTGTTGATTTTGTTATTGAGTTCTGTACGTGTTATTTTTAACGGTTTGCTTTTATCATAAAGCAATGTGGAATCCGTATGGCGAAAGGGGTATAGCCATACTACGCAATGTCCTGCTGCTGTACATTCTCCCTCGACCAACTGGCTTTGGATTGACATTGTCAATTGGCTGCTAAGCAGGGCTACAGTTCCTGGTGAATTCTTTTACCTAACACAGACATGTCGAGATCTAAAATGGAGGAAAACGGAAAGGCTTCGGTCAGAATTTAAACTCAGCTCGCGGATCGTACTCCCTGTGTCGATAAAGACTACGTAAGGTGCACAGACGCTGGAAAATGGTCAGTTTCTTATACCTTTCCAGAAAGTGCATAGTACCACCTGCCGTCTTCAACGATAGTCAGTTCAGACCAAAAAAGTAGTATGGCTACAGCGGCTCAACCCACTTTTTTTCTCCTGCCAGGAAATTAGTATCACCGTAGACAGTGTTCGAAATCTTTTACGTGGCATCGTGAGTGGTGAGGAATTATTTCCAGCATATCTTCATTACTTTTTCTCCGATTGCTATAATCTTAACCTATTCAAGTCTAGGATTAACTTTTTACCTATCGCATGTACCCTCATAATCTCCACTTATTTCCCACTCTTACAGCCATACAAAAACCTCATTTATTAGACCTCTACCTTGAGAGACTGTCGGGGCTAACCTTTCATGAACATGTATTTAAGAAACTGATAGTTCTAATCATTCCTATTAGATATGACTTAAAAGTTACCGAATGAGATGTTTGATATGAATGTAAAAGAAGGACGACGAAAGTGAAGGTGGATATGAAGGATAGATAATGATTAATCCTAGACTTGAAGAAGTTAAGCTTGTAATATTCAGGGAACTATCCACGTGGGATCAAATTTCACAATGTAGTGTTTATGAGGCGAAAAGCCGTCTCAGTGGAATATTCTTATTCTGAATGGAAGAAGAAAGAAATGAAGTAATTTTTTAGTAAATTTACTTGCCAAAAAGGCAGGGTAAATTGTTGTCAGCAAAAAGAAACAGCCCAAAATGCAAATTTAATTTTTTTTAATGAATTTACTTGCAAAAAGGCAGAGTTTGTTGTTGTCAGCAAAATGAACAGCCGAAAATGCAAATGAAATTTTTTCTAATACATTTACTTGCAAAAAGGCATGGTGCATTGTTGTCAGCAAAAGAAAATGCAAATTTAAATTTTTTTAATAAATTTACCATTGTTGTCAGCAAAAGAAACAGCCCAAAATGCAAATTTAAATTTATTTAATAAATTTACTTGCAAAAATGCTGGGTGAATTGTTGTCAGCAAAAGGAACATCCCAAAATGCAAATTAAAATTTTAAGATATCACTATCAAGCAATTACAAAAATTTAGATATTTGAGCAGTTTTTTAACAGCGAGTGGAAAGTGCAACATCTACATCGACTTGGCATGGCTAAAGTTGCTTTCCAAAGCTAAAGTATAAAGAAAAAGAAACAATGTTATGTAATATCAGTCTTCCTATTTGACAGTAAATGCTGAAACATTTCCAGACAGGCGAAAGAAACAACTTGAGGCGATAGAATTACTACAGAAGCATGCTGAGTATACCATACTCTTTCTAATGTTAAATATGTGTCCTTTTTTATTTTCATTGTCTCATAATACGTATTATGAGACAATGAAAATAAAAAGGACACATATTTAGCATTAGAAAGAGTACAGTTGAAATTTCTAGGGTACATAAAAAAGAGGGTTTGGAAAATTTGAAAGACCCAGGACGCATTGAAAGCAAGAGGGATGGGAAAAATAGCACATAACCTACTGAAGGGAACTTGTGTAAATGGATCGGAGAACAGGGTTTAGGAGAGATAAAAAACAGACAAAATTGACTAAGTGCTAGAAACGACCGGGAATTGTGGAGAGACATGATCTCCAACGTCCTGAAGAGACACGCCACATAGAAGAAGAAAGAACGAAGAGAAGTCGGGCTTGAGGGTGTAGCAAGGTTGTCTTGGTTATAAACTGGTGGTATTATAGAATGGAGATCGTCTGAACATTTGGAGTTTGCATTACCACGCATTAAACGCGAAAGAAAAACAGAACTATTAAACCGCTCGGTTAGAGCTTGTAGGTTTAGTGGGCTTCGAAAAAAAAAAAAAGTACATGGCCAATCATTTTATGATTTCACATTCCAGAACACAACAGAGACCTGGGGAGATCGTCGAGATACGTAGTTCAAACGTTACCATAAAACAAAACATAGAATATCATTACAAAATTTGCAGGAATTTATCCGTTAAATCTTAACTAAGAGAAACATTTATTAGAGTATGAGATGTAAGAAAAGATAAAAATAGCGACAACAAAAATGGTTATCACATGTAAATAGAAGGGAAGATATTGCAATAATCAAGTTGTTAGTTACCAAACGCAGGGAAAGAAATTCTTATCAATATTAGAAAGACCTATAATATTTAGTGGGCTTTGAAGAAAAATATTTTATATATTTCAACCAATAATAAAACTATTCAGCCAATACATGTCAGATTGCTTTTTTAAGGAAATGACTAATTTTTCAATATGATGTGAATATGGCGATTCTGAAAATGTTGAATATAGTTTAATTTTATATCATTCACATACGTACTGGATTAGAGGGACTAACTCAATAATTAAAGCAATACCCTGACCCCACATGTAAAGAAAGAAGGAAGCAAGTTGCATTTGATTTGCCACACTCAATAACCAGAGATGCAGAAAAACAATGTAAACACTGTAAAAATATTTTTTTAAAAATGATTTGTTTTGAATTCACTGTTAATGTAAGTAATGATATCACGGGCATGATTTAGGAAATGAATATATAAAAATTTCATTAAATCTAAAGATTACATACCGTATATTTTGGTCTGTCATGTGACCGTTGAAAATCTAATCCCGAAGCTCATTTGACTAAAGGAAATGGATATATAGTTTGGTCAAGGGCATAGCTAGGGCCAGCAGAACATACGCTAATTTTATATCACGTGTATGGTGCGACCACTTTAAAATTAGCTTCAAAATTAGGTTTTCAAAAGTAGCATGATAAGCGAGTATATACAGTAATCACAACAAAAATGCGGAGAGCATACCTAACAGGCAAGCAGATGCTCAAATTTCCTGGTTAACAGATCAAAAATGGATTACTGTTGTCAATTGGGAGAAGCTCAATTTTCATTTCAGAGTCTTTGGAGAGTTCAGAAGCGTTAAGGCGGCCTCGTGGGAGATTTTCCATTCTACAACATAGGCAAAATAAATTTGGTTCTACAGAAAGATTCTAGGATTCGATAGAGATTATTACTCAAAATGTATCGAAGAGCTGGCGGATAAGTAAAAGGTCATGCCAAATAATAGGGAATATATAATTGAATAACGTATATTTGTATTTTATTCTGGGAAGAATGAAGTTGATAAACAAAAACGTTATAATAAAAGTGACCCTACAACAGAAGTATATTTTAAACAAAGATATTGACAATATTAATAATGAATTATTTATTAATTATCTGAGGGACCCCTTTCTGCCTTCCTCAGTATGGCCAATGCTAACCTCCAAGGGACTGACTCATGATTCTTTATCTATTTACATGTAGTGGAAATATTATGTTGAATCAATTGCTAGGTCTGCTGCTAGGAAATTTGGTTCATTGGGTCGTGCCAGACAATTTTTCCCTCCAGAATCTATCATGCATATTTATAAGTCTACTATTCGCCCATGATTTGAATATTGCTGCCACATATGGTTTGGTGCTTTTGTGATACATTTAGAGATTCTTCATAAAATCCAAAGAAGAATCGGCAGTTTTATTTGTCCTGACCTAATATTTCCCCTTTCCTTCTGCCCCGATGTAGATTCCCCGTGACTTTTCTATAAATATTTTAAGGGTTATTGTTTTGATTAACCTTTCTCTATGGTACCTAGTCTGTATGAATATAAGTACAGGCCAAGACTGGCAAACAAGGTCTCATCATTTTACAGATGAATTGGCTAGATGCAAGCGTAAGTTCCATGCTAACAATTTCTTCTCCCTCTTGTGCAACTCTCTTCCTCCTCCTAACTTTCAAGTCAAATTTGATCTTTAAAAATTTGAATGCAATGTCGATGCAATGTTTGTCTTCTTGATTCATCTTCGTTTATAGTTCTCGCTCCATAAAAATTTTTTTTTTTTACTTATTTTATCAAAATCAGTAACCTATTATGTCTTAGTGGCGTTATTGCCTTCCTTGGGGTGAAATGATTAAAAAAACATAATACAGTTAACCATTTTCGATAGTCATAAATTAATCGACGTATAACTCTTGAGTTTTTTTTTATTGTATACATTCAGCAAAATCAGACTTTTTGCAATACACTTCATTTCGTAAAACACATTAAATATTTTAGCATTTATGGTTGTATATGCTGTAAATGATTTGTTATTGTTTCCACAATCAATATAGCTGTGCAAGAGTAATAAGCTTTGTTGTGCAACGTAAAAACAAGCACAATATCCAGAGGGAAAACTCGACTTGTGTTATCCCAGATGTCTTCAACACATCAAAGTCCCCAGTGAAAATGACTTGAACGTAGAATTTTCTTTAATAATTCGCCCCACTAGAAAAGGAAACTCACTATAATTCTACAGACAATGTTTAGACACAAAACATAAATTATTAACACAAAATAGTAGATAAATATCAATGTTTCTTTTACTTTTTCAATTGAAGCATTCTTACGTCCAAGAAATATTACTTAATGAAGTTAATGTGTACTTCATATATTTACATTATAGAGCTTCGTTTGTACAATTTGAAGGTTTAAAAAGAGATGATATGTTGCTGGATGCATCTTCCAAGTGAAGTTGGCCTGTAAGCCTTGAAAATCAGCCTTCAAAGTGATTTGCCCACGGGCTTGAAAAGAAATCAGTGAGTAATTTAGCAAAATTCTCACCATCGAATCAAAGTCAAGTTGATCATTAACTGTGGTATAAAGAAGTAGAAAAATATTAATCTACAATACAAATCGATTGAAAAAGTTTAACATGACATAATCCTAGTTTTGTTTCGTAGTTTTAATTCCATTATTTATTAACAGACTTAAAAATCTCGAAGCATTTGTAATTTCCAAAAAAGAATCCGTTGAAACCAGGAGAAGAAAGAAAAATTATCTGTAAGATCAGAAGAAAATTAAGTTACATCTCTATTACTTTTTGATCAGCACATTCATTTTGATTCCATGGACTCTAGAATGCAATATTCAGATTTTTAATCACGTTTAATGACTGGTTGTTGATCTCATCCCTAAAAAAAAAAAACACATTTTCTTCTATGACAACTTTTATATAGACAACGTTATACATACAATACTAAATCATTTAGTAAAGTGCCACACGTGATCACGATTGGGCAATCCAGTATCATTCGATACAGGACTGACAAGGCAGAAAACTTTAAGTGCAGTAAGTTGATAATCCTTTTTGCGTTAGACTGGTTACCAACCGAAGTTAAAGAACTCAGTTTGTCTTGCTATTTAACCCATAGCTTGTGGGGAGAAGAGACGGATTAATGCCTCTCCCAAGAGTATTAGAGCGCAAATGAATATAACGAACATCGAATAGAATTCGAACTCGGCTCTCCGACTTTTTATTCCAAGTCGCTATCCATTACACCACAGCGCACAACAGTGTTTGCCTATTAATTATAACATATTTTACTGGAATGAAAATAAAGCACATAGAATATTCATTATAGCTTTGTCCCCTTTTCACACAAGGGATTTAATTATTACTGAAGTACACTGAAAGTCAATTTTTCTGCATTTTTTCACGAAAATATTGAAATATTAAATTTGTTTGGTTACTTTTTAAAAGGGTTGAATGCTGTTTTTTTACTAAAACTATTTCTTCTCTTTGATGTGCGAAGACACGGGATATGTTGAATATTAATTACCTCAACTACAGTTTGAAATAACCTGCATCAATATGGTCTCATATGTACGCTAACCGACATCTTGCGCAGTATATCGACCCAATTAGACATGAAATTCGAAGGCTCAAAATTCTGAAAAGAAGCTCTTTGAAAATTCCTGTTCAGTCTTTTGGTTACATTTTCGGAAGTGGTTCTGATGGAGTTTTTGTCAGCACCGAATTCTTATGTTCATTACCTTTATTCTCATGGATTTTGTTAATCGTATTGTGTTATTGTAAATCTATAAAACGGCACATCATAAGGAAATATATTTTAGAGTAATACTTAACGTGAATAATAAAGAGATTTCATATTTAATTTTAAATCTAATACTTTGGGGATAGCGTACGCATTCTTGCTGATAATAATCCATTATCTGAATGCATTTTTTTTGTTTGTAAAATCATATCAAATTTTTATATTTTAAAAATATGAAGGTATCTACATTTAACGTGGGATGTTTTTATTTATATATTTTAATCTTTCAATGTGATAGAGGAAAAGTGAGAAAATATTAAAAATTGCTTTTTTTAAAATGTTTTTAGTTTTGTAACTTTACATGTTTTTATATAGAAATAAATATTTTCACTAAACATTATTTCTTTAGTGTCCATCATTTATATTACAGCAAAATTCTCAATATTTAAAAAAAAGTGATAAGAAAAGAAATTAATAATCATGAATAAATTGTTAATCTTGCCATTTCTTGTTCCTTATCATGAATGTTGTCACAATTTATTACAAATATTTCTTAAGTAAAATGTAAGCATATCTCCTCAAAAATCATTTGCATCTAGATACTTGCTGATTAGGATTTAGCAGAAATAAAAGTTATTTTAAATTTTAATTGCAATTTGCCTACTGAATCAGAAAAAAGTCAAATGCCAAGTTTTCGGTGAGTTTTATTGCAAACAGTTTCAACAGCAACATATAAATTCGGTGGCCTTTAAAAACATATATACTCGGTCCTAATAGCGATTTTCCAAGCGTAGCACCCAATGAAGATCGAACTCACTACTTAGTCGTAATTGTTAGTAGCAGACAAGCTAGCTAACAATTACACCACATCGAGGTGCCCCTCTGTTCTAACATACAGGACTATTTCCTATGTTCCACCAAAAAAAAAAAAAAAAAACGAAAAAAAAACAAACAAAGAAAATTTATTTGACAAGAAAAATTAAGCAGATTTAAACAGTAGTAAAGAATCATGCTACATTGAATCTTTTTACATTAAATAAACTTCCACTCACGTCCCAGTTATTACCTTGGATTGTTGCAAGCATTATATTCCCAATAACACTGGAATAGAAATATTCATTTCGTATAGTTTAATCTAGTACAATTCTGGTTAGAGGAAACTATTTAAAATGCGTTATAAATCCGTCAGTGTTTGTCAGAAACATGCTATTTAATTATGTGCGTAGTAGTAACTAGCCAGTTACAGTTGGAGAGTCGCAGGTTCAGTCTCCAGCTAGTTGCAGATGGTGAGTTGCAGCGAGCCGGGGCCAGTCACGAGCCAGTTGCAGTTGGAGAGTCGCTGCGAATCGGGGTCAGTCGCCAGCCAGTTGGAGGGTCGCAGCGTATCAGGGATAGTCGCCAGCCAGTTGCATATGGAAAGTCGCTGCGGATGGGCGCCAGTTGCAGTTGGAGAGTCGCTGCGAATCGGAGTCAGTCGCCAGCTTGTTGCAGATGGTGAGTTGCAGCGTGTTGGGGCCAGTCACCAAACAGTCGCAGATGGAATCGGGATCAGTCGCCAACCATTTGCAGTTGAAGAGTCGCAGCGATTCATGGATAGTAGCCAGCCAGTTGCAGATTGAGAGTCGATGCCAATGGGCGCCAGTTACTGTTGGAGAGTCGCTGTGAATCGTGTCCAGTCATTAGACAGTCTCAGATAGTCGTCGGAAGAGTTAACAGGAAAAGTTATTAAAGAACAATCGTTAAAAGAAGTCGTCAGAAGTCAGACTACACGAATCCTAGATCTCGAGCAATAATTTCTTTGACTAACAGCAATACAGAGAACTTACCTAAACCAGAGGACCCATATTGTAGCTGATAATTACACTTGCAGCATTAACATTAGCGAATATTGCTGGTATCAAATTAAACGAACTTTTTTTAATTTTTAAAAGTTTTTAACCATTTTATGTCAAGCAAGGCGGGGGTACCACTAGTGAGAAGGAGGTTGCAGATAGGTGGGGAGAAAGTGAAAGAGAAGACTGAGAATAGGAACAATTGAGGAAAGGACAAAAGATGAACGAGATTCAAGACAACAGAAGATGGCGATTGATGTTGCATTTAAATTTTTGGAGATTGTAGTTATCAGGGAAACAAAGAAAATGAAAGGTGATCCACAGGTTGGAAATGCGAGAAAAAACTCTTAGAATAGAAATAGAGGTTAAATTTAGCTATTTCAACATTTAAAGGGCTGTCAATCTAGTAGCACGCTTAAATTCATGTAGTCACCAGTGAAAAAATCTTTTCAGAGCAGATGTCATGAAATTATTTGTAGAAAAGATAGTGAGAAGCCACGTGAAGCCAGTTCGAAAGTGACTGATGTCGAGATACCTGATGAAGATCGATTATATTACAGATTCTTTTTTGAATTTTGTCAAGGATCTCAAGAGTATTGTTTATAAGACGTTCACTGACTTATTCCTTGGCAGAGATTATTTATAATAATCCGATTACTACGCTCGATTCTTCTTCTAACAGAGATCGGGCGGACTTTGTTGGATGTAAACAATACAACGTTGGCTTTGAATGACCGATAGGAAATTACCGAATCCACTATCAACCAGCCACAGATTATAAAATTCTAGCAAGCGTGGGTCAGAGAGTAGAAGGGGTATTATATTATTAGTTGTAGTGGTGTTATAATATGGTAACGTGTTTGACCAGGTAACACGCCTAACCAACCAAACAGTAGTATTATAGGTTTTTATAGAATTTCAGCTAAGTTTTCATCGACCGATTTATTTTTTAAGGCTTATCAACCATTTGTTGGTTATTTAAATCCGAATTGTATTTTAAATTGTAAGAAAAAAAAACTATTTGCATATGAATAATAATTATTTTTCGAGAATAACCCTGAATGTTGCATCTCAAACTCCTATTATTTGACCCATATCTGGTGGATGTGATGGACTTATAACTTTCTCAACTTTGTTCGTAAATGAATGCAACTTGAATTTGAATTCGGCTCTCCTATTTCACACTTCGAACCGATATTCATTACACCGCTGCACATCCACTCATGTCGGAAAATGCGTGAATGTATCCACCGTGCACGAATGCGTCTATGGCTTGGAATTCATGCAGGTTGTTGTGGCAGTGCTTCAGGTGGTGATGAAAATTTTTTTGTTCAAAGAAAGAGATTAAATAGTTTTTCTGATGTTTACCTAAACACAACGAAGGAGCTTGTTCGGAAAACTTTTCAGCACCCCCTCTTTGTCTATTCGAAGTAAAAGATATGATGAAAAAGCGTTGGAAATGTTGGTGCCTTCATATCTGTGCCTTATGTTTCCCCGGGGGGTTGACATGAGCGGAACTGCTTCCAATCTCGACCTTTGACTCATCAAATTGAAATTTCCTTGTACTGGCTAGAAATGCGTAGATATAAAGTAGAACCTTAAAGGAATGAATATTCAAACGATTCTCTTGCACACACCGTCTCCTGCTGCCAATGTAGATTGATATCTTCATTGAAAACATGATGCCGTCCATAACAAAGTCTTGTAGGCGCACAGACTGAGACATGTTATAATTCTTTCTCTATATTTTCATCTACGTTCGTAATTTCAAAAAACTGCCAGAATCTATATATGTTATCTAAAGTTTAATGTGACTATCTAGGACAACATTTCTAACCTTGTGGAGCCCTTGAAATAGTTTTAGATATCAGGGAAGCCCCTCCTAAAATTATTATGTACCATTATTAATATCGATCAGTTTTATATTTTTATTGTAGTTCATATGTTAAACATAATACATGGACACCGAGCATGCGTCCTGTATTGAGTAATTGACTCAACGATGAACAAATCCGTCACATACACGTCCTGTTCGCGAACAAGTGAAAGTGGTTTCAAGCTGGCACCATATACATATCGGTAAATACATTCCATTTGATGTTAATTAATATGAGGATGAAGCTTTTATTATAATAAAAAAAGGATTTTATAACGCTATGCTGTATGCGTATACTAAAACTACGAATATAAAATTAAGCAAAAATTACTAAAAAATATATTATTTATCACTGTATTTAGCGAAACCCTTAGCAACCTTTTGCGGAAACCTAGGCTTCCTTGGAATACCTATTGAGAAACGTAGATGAAAGTGGTCGATAATACCGTAATGTTCATTGATAAATAAATTGTAGTGACTTACGACTAAAACTTTCTCACCAAATATGGAAGCCTTTACATCTGTTCATCAGACGACTGGATCCAATTAATGGTATAAAATCAAAATGGATAGTAATTTATTTTAATGTATGTATTATTACCTCTATTATGCATATACATCTCCTCTTTCTCCTTCGCGTCCTTATTGTTGTTTTAATTATTATTCCAATAAATCACGTTGAAACACCGTTTACCGTACGGTCAATGAGATACTTCCCTGGCACTTGTGCTTCGGCCCTGTTGGGGGTATCACGGCTACGACTAGCTTGGACCGGCTCGGGATTGGACCAGCTATGACAAGCCAAGACCAGCTATGACTAGCTTAGACCAGCTCTGACCAGCTTGGGCAAGCTATGACCAGCTAAGACCAGCTTAGACCAGCGGCCCGTGTGAAAACACTCTACCCCACGTTAAAAACCGACCTTGTGTCACAACCTGACTCAGTGTCGGGGTGGGGGTTCAAGTAAATATCTACCGTACGGTCAACGAAGTTATGCAACGTCGTGCCTGGTCAGTACCTTGATGAGTAACTACTTAAAAATACTAGATGCTGTAAGTCTGGATGTGCGGGTGGTTTAATGGATAATGGTTCTAAATTGTTAATCGGTGAGTCGAGTTGGGTTCGTTATATTCACTTTCGTGAAAATACACTTAGGAAAGATATGAATTCATCTTGTCTGTATCTCAACTATGGGTTAAATAGTAAGACTTGTAACACTAAATCATCATTATCTCCTTCGAAAACATTCTTACAATCTACAAAAAGACGTTTCTGGCTTTAAATAACCAACAATGGTTTGATAAACCGTAGAAAACGAATAATTCAATCGATCAATCCTACAAGAAGAGAAATGGAAATTGAAAAAAAAAAAAAAAAAATTAAGCAATTTTCAGCTAAAATGGATCTTGTCGAAAAGCAATAATCAAAGTAAAATCACAAAGCAATGTCTGCTCTTAAATGAAAATAATTATTATTGATATATTTTTTGTATATGCCTCTGGACCGTTTAGGGTACAAAGATTCAGTTGAAGAGTTCGATTGTTTAAAAGATTTGGAATCCCCTGTGTTAAATAGACGCCTGATAATCAATAAACACACTTCCGGATAATAAAATTGCAATAACCTAAATGCTATTCAATAGATCTAAGTTTAAAAATATACTTAATATAATTAGATTAGATGAAATAGCCTGTAATCGCTTGGAATTTCTGCTTCATTTGTAGGAAAATTTTCCAACATCCACTTCAAAGCAGAAGGATGGGGTGCAATGGTTAGTAAGCTTGTCTGGCTAAAACAATTACGACTGAATAGTGAGTTCAATCCCCACTGGGTACCCCATATTTTCGACCTTGTGCCACAACCTACTCCTAGACAATCGCCATAGATATGATATCATAGAATTCGTTTTTTTTTTCTAACGAAATTTTAATGACTTAATACTTTGTATATTTTCTTGAAGGTATCTTTTTCTATACCGATGCACCATCAGAGCTCTTTTTTCTTATTAAAAATCCTCCTGTACAATGCTCGAGAGACACTCAAGGTAGTGGGTTACTGAATGATATTTTTAATATGAATTTAGAAGGAAGTGGAGTTTATGAAGATGAGCAGTATAGATAACTATTGCCTTTTGATTTAAAGAGTTTATAATGATAATGTTAAGGGAAGCATCCAAGTGGGAGCCTGTTGAACAGTTAGATGTTCTTGAAAAGAAAAACTGGTGAAGCTTCCTCCTTACAACTGGAATACTGTGGAAATTTAGTTGGTTCAACTCCGCGTAATTTGCATGCCGAGTCCGATCTCCAAACGTCTGAACGGGTGGAATTAAAATGCGTCTGTCGAAACATCTGCTCATCTGTTTATTAAATACCGAGATATATAGATATCCATACCTCGTTAATTCTGATATCTCTAATTCGAAGCTAACATTTGTTTTAACTCTCATGGAAATCGCCGCAACGGAAGTTGAATCACGCGCATCTGGTGCACGTCATTATTTTCTTGAAAGCGCACGTTGGTAAACAGAAGTGTGTCTTATTTTTTTCAAAAATATCGGCCTTGAGAGTTTGAACTTCGAGGAATCCAAAGAGAGACCAAACATTCAGCCTGTTTTAAGAATCAACGACAAAAAATAAAACAGATGAGAAGAGAACCAATTTTGTCAACTTTTTAAATACTTCACAAAAACAAACGAAAACAATTTCTCTCCATTTGTATCCATTTCTTTTGTTAGCCCTGACTTCATATTTTTTCTTTCGATTCCAAGGTCATTACGTTTCGTTTTAATTGAATTAGCTTTTCTTATAACCATCACGTACTTGAAAAATAATGAAAGAATATATTGTTTACAAATTTACGTAAAACTTTTACACACTTATTCTTTTACTAAAAGACAAATATTTTCCAATTTGAATTTCTGTTCGCCTAAACTTTGTTGAAAATGTTGAGGGAATTTTACGAAAAATATGTGAAAATTCAATTGGAAATATCTTGCCACAAAAATGGTTTTGCAACATAAACGGAAAGTTCTGAAGTAATTTTCAAGACATTTGATGCCACTGAATAGTTAGTAATTTTCATAGAAATTTCTGAATATTTACTCACGCCATTCTAGGTCAACAATATTGATGTACAAGTTTACATTCTCTGCGTTGATGTGATAATTTTAGCACCTTAATTGGAAGACAGTGAATTTGTTTTTAATGACTCCTTTGTTTATGAATAGATACCAACTGGAAATACTCTAACATTGAAGATGGTAAAAACAAAACAAATGCAGCCAGTGTCTGAAACGCAGCTACATCACTGTATATATATATATATATATATATATATATATATATATATATATATATATATACAGAGAGAGAGAGAGAGAGAGAGAGAGAGAGAGAGAGAGAGAGAGAGAGAGAGAAACCTCTCAGCATTGGTCTAATGGGGGGTGGAGAGGTGGTCCGTTGAAGCCAATCGTCTGTAGGATGGGAAAGGATTATTTTAGAGATATAAAAACAATATAGTAACTGCCAGTAGTTATGATCATAATGTAAATATTATAAACATGTATATATGGCATAAATAAATATATACTTAATATAGATATATTAATCAAAATAACCAAAATAACTTTCTGACGTACGCGCCAATATATCGTACATTCTATACTGTATACCCGTCTTTGTTTACAATTGAAATGGCCACCACCGTCGGCAAGCGGTCACTTTGTCAACTAATACGACTAGTTCCGCTAAGCCGGCATATTTTGAAAAACATCGCTGACGATTTGGAAGTTTTTTGTTTTTTCTGTCACCTTATTTTTTTTACTTTTCCTGCAGATTTTGTCAGTTGCATACGAAATCAGTTGATTGATAGAGTCTGTAGATGAGTGGTTTATCCGTATATGTATATATATATATATATATATATATATATATATATATTTATATATATATATATATATATATATAAATGACAATGCGACCACATACATTTATTGGTTACACAACTGGTTTAATTTATTGCTAAGTAGATTTTTTTTTAATATTGACACGAAGTTTTTCCACTGGAAGCGAAAATGGCTTGTATTACTATACCAGCATTTTGGCAGTTAGGTCTCGTGATATTTCAGTTGAAATTAATAGACTTTAGACTTCTCACGACTCAATAATGATTTTTGACAGATTCTTTTGCATTCAGTAACCCCATGCGGTTTATGACCTTATAGTCTTGCATGTAATGAAATGATTAACAAACACACACATACACACACAAAAACACACACACATATATATATATTTATATATATATATATATATATATATATATATATATATATATATATATATATATATGAAGAAAATATACGGAAAAAACAAACAAAAATCCTTATATGCAATTATGCTGTTTTAATGTTAATATGTCAATGTCGGACGATTCGGTCTAAGAAAACATCTTCAGGACATATTCATAAAATATAATTTACATTATTAATTCAACATGACAAAGATAATGTTAATTATATTTTATGAATATGTCCTGAAGATGGTTTATTAGACCGAAACGTCCGACGTTGACATATTAACATTAAAACAGTATAATTGCATATAAAGATTTTTGTTTGCTTTTTCCGTATATTTTCTTCATACTGTCGGATCTATATCCATATATTTGCTTACACACACACACACACACACACACACATACACACACACACACACACACACATATATATATATATATATATATATATACATACATACATATATATATATATATATATATACATAGATACATACATATATATATATACATATATACATATATATATATATATATATATATATATATATAGATACATATATATATATATATATATATATATATATATATATATATATATATATATGTTTATTATAAAATGCGTAAAAAAATCACCATTCTCTCTGCCAGAGCTTATAGCTCAGGGGAAAAATCTCCGACTGATGCCAAATCGGTTGGGTTTTGATCCTAGGTTGAGGCAGTCGGATGTCTATACACACTGATAAGCTGTAATACAGCGAAACGGTTTGTCTGTAAATGACGCATATATATATATATATATATATATATATATATAATATTCATGTAAAATTGTAAAATGAGAACGAATCCAATTCCAACGTTCGTAATACAAAATACAAAAGTAGAGCAATATTCTTTATTTTAGGATATAACATGTAAAACATGTTGCACAAATGCAATCCATGCTTTTTAAGACATCTCATCAAGAGTTAGTAAGACAATTTATTGATATTTCAAAACAACATACACCCTTTTTCACGAGAAAAGGAAGAAAAGAAAGACACACGACATGATATATATATTTCCTCCCTCCTTTTTTCTTTTCCCCTTTTTTTCTCCTTTTCCTTTTCCTATATCATTTCCGTTGAGTTGACCGATTAAATAAGTCAATGTCTGATCCTTAACCCCTCCTTCCTCAATATTAAATATTATAATAAAAAGAAATATAAAAATAAATATTAAAACTCTCCTTTCTCTCGACCATGTCTCTCATATCATTCCCCACCACCATCTATGTCAACTTATATAAGCTTAATACTGCCCGTCAAAAGTGTAAATTATAAATTCATTTATTTCATTATTTAGATTAGACATTATTAAGTTTCTAAATAAACCATAGACATGAGTTAACGGTTTTTTCGCCGAAATCAAACAATTCTTCGCTTTAAATAATTAGCATAAAAACATTTAACTTTCATAGTCTAATAAAAGGTTTAAAAGATTAACCCTTTATGAAGTCGTCAAAAAACAAATTGTAGTTCAGTGCGACGCGTTTATGTACGAAACAGCCCTTTAGACAAAAAATAAAATAAAATTCTTTAGATACTTAACGACGTATTATGGTGCCAACAGCTGTCTGTCACTGTGACTGACCAGACGATGTGCGTACATGAATGACATCTTTCGCTTTGAAATGGACAACCCGGGCCTCTTTCTTTCTTTTGATCTCTTTCCGAAGGTGACTGATATGTGGATACAAATTAACTCTTATGCCCCTTATCAAAATAGCCGCCCCAGCCGTTTCCACAGTAATTAATTTTGCGAATGAGCATGCTTATAAAGATCGGTAAATTTCAAGATTCGTTATTCCTAAATTTTCGCTTGAGGATGAAACAGGGCTTGATACTTTAACTCAATTTAATTTTAATAATTATATTGAGGTTTTCGGCTCTTGTTTTGAATCATGAGAACTCTTATGTAGCGAAGGAATCGTATTTTTTTTAAAAAATTGTAATTTAAGCTCTACTTCTATATGGAGCACTGTTTTTAAAAATAAAAACAAAAATACTAAAGAACCCCGAATTATTTATCTAACGTGTTCTTTCCTATTTTTCTACATGTTTGTACATATACAAGTATATATATATATATATATATATATATATATATATATATATATATACGTGATATATGTCGCTTATTTCTTTTCTTTATGACGTTTTTTATTTTTAATTATTTAAAGAGCTGTATTATTATTATTTTTCCAGGGTTTTTACTTCGGAACCGGAAAGAGAAAAATGATTTCTGAGCATATATCGGAATTTTAGAGATGAGAAATTATAATGATGACATTTCTTTCGATTCTGATTTAAGCATGATCGTCTGGATGATTATTATACTTCCAATGTTTCGGCCGTTAAACACTCTGTACTTCTTGAATTTTTTTGCGACCGCCTCAGTATTTTGAATGGAAAGCCTCTATTCTCTCCCACACGTTAAATTTTTTCTCCTTTTCCCACTGAAACACTCGGAAAGAAAGGCCACGAAAGAACGAAAGAAATATGGAAGGTTAAGTTCCAATCTACCATTCCATATCACGCATCTCTGACTCTAAGATCGTGGAATAACACTAAAACAAATTATTACTTTCGGAGATACCCTTTTGTGTCTGTATATATATATATATATATATATATATATATATATATATATATATATATATATATATATATATATATATATATATATATATATATATATATATATATATATTATTTGGTGGAGCGTAAGAGAATAACTTCAGACTAAAATCGGTTCTATTGATGCAAAGACATTAAGTATATTTTTATAACAGTGTAACTCCAGTGACATCGATCATCCGTGGAAAATTGATGAAAACTGAAAGTTTTCATTGTCCTTAAAACGTTTTAATTTTCCTCCGAAAAACTCAAATGTACAGCAGAATCGCATTATTATTGTTATTATTATTATTATTATTATTATTATTATTATTATTATTATTATTATTATCTATGGAAACATTTTCAAGATATTTTAACCGTAAAATAAAAAAAGAAAGAACGCATAATAATAAGAAAGAATGAAAGAAAAAAAGAAAAGAAAGAAAGACAGTATTAGGTTGGTGAAAAACATAATGTCGTTTTCCCACATACGTTACTATGTGAGAAAACGACATTATTTTTGCATCAACCTAATAGAAGTAATAATATTATTCAGGCGCTTAACGGTTGCATCAGTAAAATGGAAGTCAGGAAGTAAAATGGAAGGAAATAGAAAGCGAAGGAAAGACCGAGAGAAATTGTTTGTAAATAAATATCAAAGGGATATATAATATTTTCACGTTTTATATTTCGTTTTTCCTCTGTATCAAATGTATGTTCAAAATTATTCAAGTTTTATTATATTTCATTAATAAAATCTACTTTCTGTGGTAGTCAGGGAAAACACAGAAACGACAACAATGAGATATAAGAAAGTTTTTTTCCTAGATTTTGATAAACTTGTTCAAGTCAAATATTGATAAATTAGTGGAATTTCCACAAGTCTTTAGTGGATTAGGAAATTAAAAGAAACATATGCAATCATTATATTAAAATTATAACTCCTAAAAATATTAAAAAGAGTAAACCGTTTACTATTCACGAGTACTGCTAGCATCAGCTAACTCCATTATATATAGATATATGTTATAAAATGTTATAATAATTAAAATAAGTATAAAATATCATATAACATAAATCTATACGTAAGGCAATTCGTGAAAATATTTTCTCATTACATAATAGCCAAATTAAATATTCATATTTTCATTGGTAGTACTATCTTTCAAAATAATAACAGTATCGTAAAATGAATTATCTCCTGTGGGATCGAACAGGTTTAAGCTTTCGTTCAGATTATTACTAGAATGTATTTTCAAGCCAGCGAATAACAATATTTTTTTATTTATTCAAGCTGATGTTTCTATTCTTCTGTGTAAAAAGTAGTTTTAAAACGAAGATAAAAGAATTCTATCCTCATATAGATTCTCCTTTAAATACTTAGTTTTAATACGCTTTTCCATAATAGTTTGTCATAAGATCAGTATTCTTCAAAAGGATGTCATATACAATGGCCTCTTTGTCAAGCAAAATCTGATTCATGTTTTTAACTTGCTTATCTGCCATTTTTTCTCTAACCACTGTACTTCCATGTTTCTTTGTATTCTGACGTCTCATTATTTTTCTGTTTCTATTTTTATTCTTTCTTGCGTTTTTTTCTAAATTGTTTTTTTAGTCTCTTATAATCTTTTCAAGAATAAAACGACTGATTTCACAGTTAATAAATACTCAGCTTATTTCTATGTCATCTTTTTTACTCACACACATTATATGTCTTTTTATCTAATTCTACCGATATTTTTAATACTAGAGCGATTTCCCTACTATATTTAATCTATCTATTAGGTTGGTGCAAAAATAATGACGTAATAATGTCGTTTTTTAACGTTTAAAAATACGTCAAAAAACGACATTATTACGTCATTATTTTTGCACCAACCCAATATCTATCTATCTATCTATCTAGCTAGCTATCTGTTCAAAACCATCTCTCCCGTTGAGATCCTTACGTTTTTGCATTTTGTAATCAACATCGTCACTTTAGAAATAATGTTTTAGATCAGTGATTTCAAAGCAAGCCCTGTTCACGTCTGTCGAACCAGTGGCCAGTTTGTTGTTTGATTGATTTTGTTTGACGGCATATCAACCTCAATTGGAATACCGAGATCTGCATATTTTGAACGCAGTTGTTTGGCTTCAACTACAGATAAAATGTATTTTTGGTCATCTGTATATATAAAACACAAGAGGTCTGTGTGTGTGTGTATGCTATTTATGTACGTCCGCATTTCTTAAGGGATTTTAATGAAATTGTACATCCGTATTGTAACTTTATTATAAAAGGTCAAAACCAACGTTTCAATCTCCACATCTTCCGGGTTTGGCAGATAAATAGATAAAACTGAATGAGGGTATGACTTTTTTGCAAAAACCAAGGCAAAGTTACACGCGAACAAAATTGATATTCCATGAGCTGTTGTTCTTTGCACTTAATGCAAAACATAACTCATGTTACGAGTTTTATGTAGAGGGCTTGATAGTTTTCCTGCGACATTCGCTTCACACAAAATTGCAAAAAACTAAAAAAAAATGGATTTTTCGTACTACTTAAAATAAGAACTTGAATAACTTTCTCATCTTTTCTCCAAAATAATTCGCAAAAAATTGCCATTATGCAAGAATTAGATAGTGTGGTTTTAGTCATGCTCGCTTCTCTGTATATAACGCAAAACTGTTCAATATGCCTATTTTTGGCCATAACTCCATGCTTTTCCATCCGATGCTTGCCAAATTTGTCATGTAAATTACAAATGATACACGCATTACCGTGTGTAAATGTTCTGCTTAGATTATTTCGGTTAAGTGGATAAAATCTGCGACAAACTAGGTCCAAAATCTGTTTTTGCTCTTTAGCTAATAGTTTCTTCATATGATTCCATTCTAAATTGGCATTCGAACAACATTTGATGCAAAGATTGCTTGAGAAGGATAACTGAAGCGTTAAAAGGAAGAAAATCCTGAAGAACCTCTTATTAAACCCAGGTTTACAGTAAACAGCCGAAGAAAGAGGAGGCGTTCATGTGTTTGCCCTTGCAGTTGAATCAGGCTTTGACGCTTCATCCCTGCTTTTGTTTGATTATTAAATTTGTGAACAATCTGAAATTTATTACAGCGATAGGAAATTTACTGAATATCTAAAACAGTGAAACAATTTAACCCGAACAACAACCACACAAGAAATTTTTATCGATGGAATTCCTTTATTAAGAACAATCAAACCCTTGTGAAAGACATACCGTAAATAGATGAGCTGAGGGTAGTAGCAACGGATGATGAATACAAGCGGGGATGGAAGCGGACATTTCTAAACAGGAGGGTGTGGTTATACAATTACCGCCATGTACACCCGGGCAGCGCCGGGTACCTCGGCTAGTTTTTCTATAAAGTGAATTGTTGGTAATTATCCCCTAAAATGTATGGTTGGTATATTTTTATATAAAATGTATTGATAGTCATTTTGCTTTCAAATTGTATTATTGGTCATTTTACTTTATATAATTGTCGGTTATTTTACTGTAGATATCTATTATTGGAATTTGTTTTATATAAAATATGTATTGATCCTACTTTTACGAAGAAAATCTATTTTTATATTTTCATAATCTTTTTTTTGGGAATTCACTATTTGACCGTAGATGGGACCCCTTACCACCTCGGGTTAGGGTGAACCTGGGAACAACATCAGTTAAGAGGTGTGTCTACTGTCCTCAAAACCTCCACTCTCTCGATCAGAGGCTTTTCTGCCCGATGTATTTTATTGTCATACCCAGGACTAAATTTGTACATGTGAATGTCTTCAAAAATATACTGTATAAAATATAAAATTTAGCTGATTTAGGCAAACACCAGAAAAACCTTTCGAATTCAAGTTGGATTACCTGCATTCATTTACGAGCAAAGAACCCGGAGAAAGTTATAGATCAATCTCATCCGTCAGATATGTGTTAAATAGTAGGAATTCTAGATGTAAAATTCATGGTTATTCTAAAAAAAGTTATTATTCATCCGCAAAAAGTAATTTTTCTTACAATTTAAAATACAATTCGGATTTAAATAACCAACAAATGGTTGATAAGCCGTAAAAAATAAATCGGTCGATGAAAACTTAGCTGAAATTCACCTATAATGCTACTGTTTGGTTGGTTGGGCGTGTTACCTGGTCAAACAAGTTACCATATTATAACACCACTACAACTAATAATATAATACCCCTTCTACTTTCTGACCCACGCTTGCTAGAATTTTATAATCTCTGGCTGGTTGATAGTGGATTCGGTAATTTCCTATCGGTCATTCAAAGCCAACGTTGTATTGTTTACATCCAACAAAGTCCGCCCGATCTCTGTTAGAAGAAGAATCGAGCGTAGTAATCGGATTATTATAAATAATCTCTGCCAAGGAATAAGTCAGTGAACGTCTTATAAACAATACTCTTGAGATCCTTGACAAAATCCAAAAAAGAATCTGTAATATAATCGATCTTCATCAGGTATCTCGACATCAGTCACTTTCCAACGGGCTTCACGTGGCTTCTCACTATCTTTTCTACAAATATTTTCATGACATCTGCTCTGAAAAGCTTTTTTCACTGGTGACTCGACTACATGAATTTAAGCGTGCTACTAGATTGACAGCCCTTTAAATGTTGAAATAGCTAAATGTAACCTCTATTTCTATTCTAAGAGTTTTTTCTCGCATTTCCAACCTGTGGATCACCTTTCATTTTCTTTGTTTCCCTGATAACTACAATCTCCAAAAATTTAAATGCAACATCAATCGCCATCTTCTGTTGTCTTAAATCTCGTTCATCTTTTGTCCTTTCCTCAATTGTTCCTATTCTCAGTCTTCTCTTTCACTTTCTCTCCCCACCCCCTGCAATCCCCTGCTCACTTTCAAGTTGGATTACCTACATTCATTTTCGAGCAAAGACCGTTGAGAAAATTACAAATCCATCTCATCCTCCAGATATGTGTTAAATAATAGGAGTTGTAGATGTAAAATTCATGGTTATTCTTGAAAAAACATTATTCACACGCAAAAAATAACCAACAAAGGGTTGATAAGCTGTAAAATAAATCAATCGATCAACAATTTCCTGAAATTCACCTATAATACTAGTTTGTTTGGTTAGGGTGGAATCTGGTCAAACACGGTACCAGATTATAACCACAATGGAACAAATTTATAATACCCCTTCTCCTCTCTGACACACGCTTGCTAGGATTTTATAATTTGTGTATGGTTGATAGTGGATTCGGTAATTTTCTATCGGTAATTCAAAGCCAACTTTGTGTTGTTTAAATCATAGAAATGATGTATCCAAGAAAATCTACCAGTTCTCTGTTATAAGACGAAATCGAGCGTGGTAATCGGATTATTATAAATAATTTATGCCATGGAATACGTCAATGCTCTTCTTATAAACAATAATTTTTAGACCCTTGACAAAATCAAATGAAGGATCTTTAATATAATCGATCCTGACCAGGCATCGCGACTTCAGTCAATTTGGCAACGGCATGCCGTGGCTTAGCTCTCTCTTTTCTCCAAATCTTTTCATGCCATCTGCACTGAAAAGATTTTTTCACTGGTGCCGCGACTAAATGAATTCCAGCGTGCTACTAGATTAGCACCTATTTAGAGAGAGAGAGAGAGAGAGAGAGAGAGAGGGAGAGAGAGAGAGAGAAAAAGAGGCAGAGAGAGAGGGAGAAAGAGAGGGAGAGAGTGAGTGAGAGAGGGAGAGAGAGGGAGAGAAAGTGAGAGAGAGGGAGAGAGAGGGAGAAAAAGAGGAAGAGAGAGAGAGTGGGAGAGAGTGAGAGAGGGAGAGAGAGAGAGAGGGAGAGAGCGAAGATTAAGTAAAAGAAATAGAAAATGAGTAAGACAGACCCAAGCTCAAGTGTTAGAGAGAGAGAGAGAGAGAGAGAGAGAGAGAGAGAGAGAGAGAGAAATAGAAAGAAGGAGAGGGAGGGAGAAAGAGGATAAAGTAAAAGAAATAGAAAATGTGTAAGAATTGCATTTAGAGACGGACCCAAGAACAAGAGAAAGAAAGAAAGAAAGAAAGAGAGGGAGGGAGAGAACGAGGATGATGTAAAAGAAATAGGAAATGGGTAAGAATAGCATTTCTTCGCGTAGCTGAATGAAATTCCTACATATAAAACCTGCGCATTTCCCTTATTCGGAGAAACCTCGAGTTCTTGCTTGATTAGGGGAATTGTGCTCCACCTCAAATCAAAATCTATACCACAAACATTGTTGGGGAGGAATGATACTGAAACTGTTGCATCTGATACAGAATGATTTTCATGTACAAATATGATGGAATTTGTAACAAGTCCGCTGGTTGGCTTCTGCGGCTGAACAGCAACATCGCTGTCCATGTCAGCCAAACTAGGATGGATACCGAATGTCACGTAATTATTATTCGATGCACTCTGTTAAGTTATGGTAGTAGAATGTACAAACGGCCTGATCATTGCAATAAAATCAATAAATACAATAGAAATAAAGTATTGCCTGAAATTATTAATGACATTAAGAACTAGTAACAAAGTTGTGAAGAGAGAAAATGTGAAACCAAAATTCGAAGCAACAGGAAAGTTTCATTGCAAACAAAGAAAAGAAGTGTGAACTGTTATGTAATATCAGTCCTCCTACATAACAGTGAATGGTGGACAATTTCCTCAGCGATGCTAAGGAGACTTGAAGTAATAGACACGCAGTTTTACAAGAGAATAATGAGAACACCATGTGCTGAAGGAGGAACGAGGAAGGAGAATGAAAACTAAACCGAACGCAGGATCAGAAAACAAAACAAAGTCACATAATTAGGACAAAGGATTGGGAGACACATATGAGATATGGAAGGCGATGATCGAAGAGCGAAAAAGAGAGAAATCTACCTGATAAACTTATATAAATATATGACAGCCATTAGGTGCGGTTGTAAAGAGAAACCTTTTCCGGTTTCTACTATAGCACATCCCTAATATTTACACTTTTTACTAGCTTGATTTTGAGATCTCTAATTCGTAGCTCGCACCTTTGGATATTTCTCTTGCTGACAAACATAGATTTGATCTTACAATTGATGGCTGACCATTCATCATTGAAAAAAATGCAAGGAAATTGAGAAGAAAAAAATCTAGTTTGAAATTAATAATTATAATACTACATTTATGATATTTCCCTCTCCAGGTAGTTAGATCCAGTGACAGAATCCAAAGAGTGTGAGTTCAATACCTGGTTAAGGTGGTGGAGGACTTGGAGAGGGGAATTAACAGGGGATAACTGATAACTGATTTTCATTATATATGGCGCATGAAACTAGAACACTCTACCCCAGTGAGCGAAATAAAGGGTTCAGTTCGACATTCCAACCATCTGAAGAAGGCCGGAGCGTACAAGGGCCGAAACGTAATAAATATGACGACAAAGATGAGGACAATAGTCCGAATAATGTAAATAGTGTACATAATACCTCATCTCAGAAATATAGACAGATACTGAAGGGCCGAAACGTTGTAATAAATATGGCGACAAAGATGAGGACAATAGTCCGAATAATGTAAATAGTGTATCACTGAGTTAATCGGATAAAGGTTAATATGCGATATATATCTTAATCTTAAAGACATCTGTGACTTGATTTCAGTAGCCTGATCGACAAATTACTGACCGCTTCGGTTTAGTTCCGAAATATAAATCATGTAAATCTTAATTCTTTTTTTCCTCAGTCAATAAATTCTTTATTTCCTCAGTCAATAAAACATATGGAACGGTTATAGAGTAGAAGAACAGCCTGAGCATACGTCTAAATGTAAAAAAAAATAATACAAAAGTAATACTCACAAAGCTTCCCTTGTGACATTTGGAACTTAAAATTGATATAGGTGTAGAATAGCGGTGATCGGACTTCCTCTTCTTTTATGCTCCGTGTCACTTCAGCACCTAGGCGATCATGGCTCCGCACTTCCTCCGCTCCCTTTTAGCTCACAGTAAGATGTCTTTTTTATTTCTCCCAGATCCTGTTCTGCTATCCACTTGCTTAACCCGTTACGTATGTCAAGCGTTGCTTTCCCTTGTCCCTCTTTCCCACTATCCACCCTGTGAGTATCAGATTTTCCAAACCCTCCTTTCTCATTACGTGTCCCAGAAAGTTCATTCACCGTTTCCTGATGTTAACTATAAGTTTTCTCTTTGTTTGCATCTTCTCCAAAACCTACACATTGATCACATTTTCGGTCTATGGTAACATTAGCATCCTTCTGTAGAACCAAATCTCTATTGCCTCGAGTCGCTTCTTCATCCTTGACAGGACCGTCCTATATTCCTTACACCAAAGAAGGAAAGCTATCATGTAGCAGTTCAGTACTCTTTTCTTTGTTACCAACGAAACGTTCCTACCTCGTAAAATTTGAAAACAGTGTGCCCCGTTGAAATACTGTCGGGCTCGTTGCTTTTCGTCGTTGGAGGATTTAATCGCCGAATATTGAGATATGTTCATCGATACTTCCATTTGTGTTAATGTTGGATCTGAATAGATGTCCGCAGCCACCGTAAGGTAGAGTAGGAAAGTTCAGTGGATGGAGATTTCTGGCTTTTCTTTGGGATATTTTCTGTTTGTTTTCTCGTGTTTTCGTGTTGTATATTGCTGCTGGACTCAAATGAGGCAACGAACACTTATATATATATATATATATATATATATATATATAAGGCCTGGCGATTGCGTCCAGCATGAAACACCCTGTTGCCTCTGAGTGTTGACTTCAATGCTCAAGTTTATATTTATATTTACATACGCTCTATCTCTGATATTGAGCACTCTATCCAATAAATATAACACACCTTAAAATTATATGTCTTCATATATATATATATATATATATATATATATATATATATATATATATATATTGTTCGACTTGTGACAATTGGGTAGAGTGATGGAGAATCGCAGAGGTTAGGATTTGTAGTTGACGGAGACAAATCTTCCGTGAACCTCTAGCCAGCCTCTCTCCCAGGCCAAGTGTTGGACCGTTTTTATAACATTTGGACACCCACGCAACTTCAAGTGGTTACGCCTTCTTCCGGTATGTCGCCTACGCAAGTTCTTGTGGCCACGCCTTTTCAGTTTTTGAATCGACGACGCTTTTACTTTCGAACAATTACCGTTGAAATGTTATGAATTCTAATATTTTTTGCCGTCGCTGTGGAATAAATAGCAGAGATTGGGTGACTCTCTAAACGTGTTCGTCAACCAGTCCAGGAAAAGAGTAACTCTGAATTGAAATTTTGAGTGAAGTTCCGCAGGTTTTCGAAGGAATCTTGAATCTGGTTTGCATTAGAGAATGCTTTCTCTGTCAAATCGTTTTGCAACGATTGAAAAAATATATGCAATAATCAGTTTGTGCAAGGCTAGGTGCATATGGCGAATGCGGCAGAACAGGAATAGTGCGTTCCAATTTTTCTTGTGTTGTTCTTGCTGTATGTGCCTTATCGTGAAGAAGAACTCTTTTTTCTAATGATGAACAAAGGACGTTTTTTACCAAACATTTATGGAACAATTGCAACTGCTCTACATATAAAAGTGCATTTAGTGATTCCTTGCAATTTAAGATCTCTAGAAGAAAAATACCTCAACGAACCTAGCACACATACATTACCTTTTACTTCAATGGAACTTTTTAGAAATTCATCGGTGTTAATTCACATATTTTTGCGTTCAACATTGTCGTATGTAACTCATTATTCATCAGCTGTTGTGATAACATTTTGTTTACTGTTAGTTTATCCCATACAAGTTTCAAGGGCAACTCAAGGCAAAAGATTACCGAAGGACAATTTTGTAAGCGAGTGAATAGGATGAATTAAGAATTGCGCTCTATGACTTTAATTGAACAAGATTGTCGTTGTCAGGAAATCATTATCTCGTGAGCCACAAAGCAAGAGGTAGATAATGAAGGGTCAGATAGGATGGTGTATTCATTATCGCAATTGATTCCCCAAAACGGAAGTCAACCTAATATATATTGAAGGAACTTGAAAATGATATTACACAGATGACAGAAAAATTGTTAGAATCCAGATTAGAAATTTTTGGTAAATGCCGGCATTTTAAAATTAGTTGCTGGGGCATTTTCGCCAGATTTAAGGAAGCTGAAATTGATATGCCGGACCAGAAGCTGGGCTATTTTAGGCTGCTTTTATTTTAATCTCTGCACTGACAGGTCGTGGATGGCTACTTAAAATTATCCAGGAAAACCTTGTACTTGCACGATTATCTATCTATCTATCTATCTATCTATCTATCTATCTATCTATTGTATTAATTCTACTGACGGGGAAATGGACTTTAATAGACATAGTAAACTTTATAAAATCAAGTGTTTTGTTATTTTTCATCTATCTTCATATAATTATTAAATGTTCCAATAAATGATGTCTTGACCGACTTCAGAGTTTCGGATAATACCGCTCATCAGGGTGCGATAGATCTGCTGAATTATTATTTATGTGTATGCATAGTTGAGTCAATTCGTAGCTTGCAGCATTGGCTCTTCCTGTTACTAAGAATGGGTATGCGGTCGGAATGAGAAATCAGAGGACCGTGTTCGAATCACAGTCGAGTTCGTTGAACAGCTTGGAAGGCCTTGCAGCACTTTTGGGAGTTAACAAAAGACACAGAGGCTTGTAGAAGACTGTTTTATTAATTATTTCCGAATTTTCTGAAGATGAGAAAACACACTGGTTTGCAGTTTGCCTTCGAATCGAAAAAGTTCTGATGATTCATTGAGAAGAAATAATTTTACAAAAAAATCCTATTAAATAAACACGGCAAATTCCCGAATGATTATTTAAGAAAATAATGTCGTTTAAATGATTAAATTAAATTATTAAATTAAATTATTGTAATATGCAAACTTAGTGATCATTTGTTTATTTTAATAAATTACTTAGAAATTGCACTTGTTCAAATTATTTTATTTAATTTTTGTAATATTATTGGCGACCAGAAAATTTGATATAACAATTCTGATTATATTTAATTATTCTATTTTAATAATATTATAAAAGCTTTATGTAAAAAACCATGAAGGACGATTATCAATACAGTGTAATCCGGATATAAGACACCCGGATATAAGAGCAACCCGGATATAAGAGATATTTTCTCTGGTCCCAAATTAGAGCCATACTTACCTAAACAAAATAGACCAAACCCGAATATAAGAGAAACCCGGATATAAGAGACTTCTTCTCCGACCCCGACAATTCTCTTATATCCGGGTTACACTGTACATATTTATATTCATCTTAATTAGGTACCTCCACTTTTTCGCGGGAAAACAGCATAGCGTAATAAAAAAATGCCACAAACTTAACGAAACGATAAAGTTTTATCGTCAAAATGCTTATGTTATTATTAAGATGAAAGACCAAAGTATTTTTTAATTATTTTTTGAAATTTTTTAATATTTTCTAAGACGCTCGAAATTTTGGTTAAAATGTTCTTTTTTTTACGTCATCGCGGTGCTGTTAAAATAACATTGTTTTTTTTGCGCTTTTTTCTCGTTGAAAACACACTGATTTGGAAATTCTTTTAAAATTAAAGTAAATGTCCGATTTTAATGAAATTTTCGGGACTTATTCACAAATGAATGAAATTATTTTCGAAATATTTCTTTTTAGTAAATTTTGGTAACAAATATTTTTTTTTTAAATATGTTACACCCCACTTACTTATTATCCTGAAATTTCCTTCAAAACCTTTTTATTTCTTACAATTTTTTTTTGATTAAAGTAAGAGTCATTAGAGATGGTAAATCACCTACTTTTTTTTTCAACTTTGTGCTAACTAACTGAAAATCTGCTCTGAAGTGAAAAATAATGAATCCAATAAAACTATGATATTACTTATTTTGAAAAGCTTTTAATTGCTTTTGTAAATAAGTAATATTAAGGTCATTATTGCCTGAAGAAATTATTTTTTTCTGATGAATAATTAAATTTTACAAGAATTTTTTATTTGTTTTACATTTTAATTATAATAATTTATAATAGTTTAAAAATCGTGCAAAACTCTGTATTAACCTATTTCCTTGTGATAATTAGTAATTAAGTAGAAACAAAATTTACGAGTTCAAAATTGCAAAGTTTAATAAATTTAGTGATTCCAATTTTTTTTCAAATAATTTTTTATGTTGTATTTTTCTACTTAATACATTCCTTATTTCCATGTACGGTAGACTGAAATTGCCATTATTACAAAAAAAGTTTTTTCCCTTTATTCTAATAAATAAACATAACAGTAAAAATAAAAATAAAAGGGTTCACTCAGATTTCTAGTAATTTTCATTTATGGTCATCCGTAGTAGCTGTCATCACTTGTCAATCAACACATGGATCAAGTATTGGATCAAAATTACGGTACCAATCGTTAATAATTCGTTGTATATTTCTTTTTTATGCTATAATTAAGTAATATTTTTTTTAAATCAGATTAATTTAACATTAAATTTTCTAATTTTACTAAAATGACGTGTCAGAAATTTTTTTAAATATTTTTAAAATCGATAAATTTGTGTTTGTTTACAAATTTCTTAAAATTAAGAAAATGGCGGTTTTTAAGAAAATTTAAAAATTTGAAATTAAATTTGACAGTCCAATGTATATAGTTTCTATCTGAAATATACCAGAATTGTTTACTTAATGGAAATAATAAATTTAATGATTCAACTTTCAAGTAAAGCTAAAATGAAATCTTCAAGCATATTTTTTCATTTTAAAAAAATGCATTTTAAACTTAGGTATCGGTAATTTATGCCGAAAAAGTGGAGGTACCTAATCTTAATATAAAAAAACTGATTATTTTATTATATTTTAAATAATTTAATTGTTTCATGCGTACATATTATATACCATAGGTTATTTTATTTATTATATTTTATTCCATTTACTTGAACGCTGATCACAAAATTTATATTTATATTTATATATATATATATATATATATATATATATATATATATATATATATATATATATATATATATATGTATGTATATGTATATATATAATATGTATACATATAATACATATGCGTATATACATATATTTGTAATATATATATGTATATGTATATATATAATATGTATATATATATATAATACATATGCGTATATACATATATATGTAATATATATATATATGTATATATAAATATAAAAGTGAACATTGAAGTCAACACTTAGAGGCGACAGTCTGTTTCATGCTTGACGCAATCGGCAGGCTACAATCAGCATGAAACAGACTTTCGCCTCTAAGTGTTGACATCTATATTCACTTTTATATTTACACCCGATCTATCACTGATATTGAACACTTTATCCCATAAATATAGCACACCTTAAGACTATATTTCTTCTTATATATATATACATATATATATATATATATATATATATATATGTGTGTGTGTGTGTGTTAATGAATATGCATAATATCCAACGTCATTAACACTAATCCGAGTTTCATGCAGTTTACGTGCATGTATTTATATTTTTTATCCTATCCATTCATATATATATATATATATATATATATATATATATATATATATATATATATATATATATATATATATATATATATATGTGAAAATATTATAGAAAATAGGAAAGAAACTGGTTTGGAAAATAATCCAAAGTTCCTTAGTATTTTTGTTATTTATTTTATTATTATTTTTTTTTTGCACTGAAAATCTAGAAGGTATAATAAAAAGACACAATAATAAAATCCTTAACAAACCCCCTTACCTGAATAGTTTTAATAACTCTACACTTAAATCAGATAATGATAGGGAAAAATTATGCGATTGTAGAAACCCGGTAGACTGCCCATTAGAAAATAAGTGCTGCATCAAATCTGTGGTATACCAATGCACTATATCATCCACGGAGAACCCTAACAATAATATGATATACATTGGGTCCACGAAAAATACCTTTAAAACCAGATGGAGGCAGCATAAATGCTTCTTCAACAACATAAACTTAAGACATCAGACCTCTCTATCTAAATATTTTTGGCACCTGAAAGAAAAAAATAGGACACCTAAAGTAAAATGGAAAATCATTAACAGGACTCGAACTTGCAAAACTTTGTGCCTCCATGAGAAACTACACATTATTAAGCTTCTAAACAATAAAAGCCTATTAAACAACAGGCAAGAATTAACGGTTTTCTGCCGACACAACCGAACTTACGCTCTGAATAACTAGCTAAAAACACACATACAATAAAATAAATTTTAAAATCCATAGCCCATATACATAGTTTTAATACCCTACAAAAACTGATAACCCTTTATGAAGTCGTCAAATAACAAACGTTTCGGCTTTTTATATACACAAATCCCTTTCATAAAGAGATATAATAAAAGAATAAAATAAAAATAAATAAATCTCCGTAGACGCTCAAGCCAGACTATGCGAAAACTTCCTCCGTCGTAAATTTAGCCACCCCAACCTTACCCTGACCCGGCATCTATGAAAATAACTCTATACTGATACAAATTATTAACACCCCTCCCCTGCCAATTCTAAACAATCCGCCCTTGATGTTACCATGGAAATTTTTGATTCTGACCATACTATTAAAACTCGTAAATTTCAGAAATAAGTCATTCCCCAAAAAAATTCGCTTGAAGATGGAACAGAGCCTACTTAAACTCAAGTTAATTCAAATATTATTTTGAAGTTTTCGGCTCTTGTTTTGAAACATGAGACCTCTTATGTAGCGAGTTGAAATCATATTTTTAAATAAATAATTATATATATATATATATATATATATATATATATATATATATATATATATATGTAATTTTAGTTTGGTAACCATTATTGGCTCCGTTTAATTTTTGTAGATCTTCAGAAATAAATGGGAAATAACTAACTTTATATAATCAGATTTCTTATAACTGTCCAAAGTAATCTAACCAAAATGGTTCTTTCTTATTTACATGTAATTTCAAAGAACAAGGAAAATGAGATGGGCAATAACAAAGTCGCCCCTCCATAATATTTGGTTGTACCCTCTTTAGCACCAATAACTGCCATCGAACGTTTATTGTAGACATTTATAAGTTTTTGTTCTTTTCAAATTGTATCTCTCACTCTTCCTTTGCAATTAAAATAGGAAAAAAACAAAACAAAAAAAACAAAAACAAAAAACAAAACAAAAAAACAACAGGAGATTCAATTATATTGACTCACATAACTCACTAACAGTGGTTTTTGAAGAATAATACTTTCTCTGAAGAATTACGATGGCAGAGAATGCGTGTAGCTATATGCGTAATTACCACCAAAATATTTACTATCCAGGAAGAAACAATATCTTGAGAAAGTGAATCTGGTGTATCGTTCATCTCGTACATAGTGAATGAAGATTATGTTCCAAAGTATCGTTTGATAGTTAGATTCTTTTTTATTGAAGTTTGTAAACACTGACGGTGAAAGACGGGAAAGTTAGTAAATCAATTTAAATAGATGTTGTATAATTATAGATGAAAGCTAAACGTTTTGTTGAAAAATGAAACTGAATCTAGACACTTATAAAACTCTAACGAGTGCAAGAAATCTTAAGGAAAATAAGCAAGGAAAAGACTTATACATGTTGGTGTGTAATCTGTATATGTTTTCTTCTGTTTCTTTTGATTTTAATATATTTCATGGGTATTAGGTTTTCCAAACACACCTTTCTCATTATTCGTCCCTTGTTTCGTGAATGTTTGGAAGGACTTGTCTACTTTTCAAGTTTGGAGGTAGATTACAAGGAAAAATGCTGAAATTTCAATGAATCTTATTTGTGATCGAATTTCAATCTTAATCATTATATATATATATATATATATATATATATATATATATATATATATATATATATATATATATATATATATATATATATATATATATATATATTCTTTTTATGTTTATACGTTCTTTTTATAGATGAAAATATTTAAGTAAATGCTTTGTTTATAATAAACAGAATTAACGACATTTACCGGCCTGAATGTCCGAGGAATTTTCATACAAAATATGCGTCGTCCGACAGGAATCGAGCCTGTATCCTATACGGAACTGTCATATAGCCTGACGTGGTTTTACTGATTTAGCCACAGAGGAACGTTTCGGTTAGTAAGGTCGATTTTACTGTTTTTAAACTACAATTCTCCATGATTTTCTTTCATTCATATCTGCTCGATGTGTATCCAAATGTAAACAATGACGTCACACATTAAAAAATGAACAAAGTCCGACATATATATATATATATATATATATATATATATATATATATATATATATATATATATATATAATTGTGTGTGTGTATAGGGATAAAAAACGACATGTCGACATGGAAAACTAAAATAAATTCTTGGTGAAAAATAAGAAAAGTTACAAACATCCAGAAGGAAGCTCTTACATACGAGCGTTCGCTTTATATTCTGAATTTAATGTAAAAAAAAAAAATAAAAAAATAAAACTTGCCTGGCTAAAGTCTGATTGACAAAACGCCTCACCAATGACTAAGAAATATATTTTCCAATTGTCTTCTTTTTATCCAAATTCTCTTTTCTTCAGAATTATTCTAAAACATCTATCATATATATATATATATATATATATATATATAAACATATATACATATATATATGTGTGTGTGTGTGTATGTAGTGTAACGTCGAACGATACAGGCAATTTCCAACGTGTATTGTCTTGATCACGTGAACAGCGGCGTGGCGCATATGTTATTGGTCGCGTGTCTTCCTTCAGTTGCTGCATGCAAACGAGCGTGAAGATGATGTCCTTCAAACATTCTCGATGGTAAATTTGCGTTGCTTATATATATATATATATATATATATATATCAGGATGATTTGATCGGCGGTAGAACTATATTCTACCTGTATTTAACACACACACACACACACACACACACACACACACACACACACACACATATATATATATATATATATATATATATATATATATATATATATATATATATATATTGGAAGATCTGGTTGCAGTCAAACTAGACATAAGGTAATTATTTTTAACAGGTCTTGTAAAATGATTAATGATATATCAGTTACATTACTAGAGCAATTATTCAGTCTGAAATCTACAGACATTTGGAGACATTTGCAAAAGCAGGAGGGACAAAGTATCATATTTGTCGTAAGGTTTCAGACATACTCATGAACTATATCAGCAGACGCAAAGTCGTAGACAATTTGCTCTTACGGAGCGCTTTTTATAAGGCATCTTTTGCCAGCAGAAATTCCTTCAGAGACATATTGATGCACCATTTCTTTTCGTCAGACGAAATTCTAAGATTTCTTTCATCCTGATACGCATATTATTAAAGTTCGCATGTTTACCGAGAGTGATATATGTTTGTCTTCATAGTTAACCGATATCTATCTATCTATCTATCTATCTATCTATCTATCTATCTATCTATCTATCTATCTTTATTTATACCCAATCTATCTATCTATCTATGCATGTTTTACCTATCTTATTTTTAATCATTTCACCCCAAGAAAAGTGGAAATTTCACGTATTCACAGGAGATTTCAGAGAGCGAAGGTGAGAGAAAAAGCTGGGTTGACCGTGGAAAGGATAAATGCTGAACTGGTTTCAAGAAGATAGAAGATGGCGATTGACTTTGCATTAAAATTTTGAAGATTGTATTTATTAGTGAAGGAATGAAACGGAAGGTAGTTCCACAGGGGGGAAGTGCGAGAAAAAAACTGTTAGCGTAGAATTGGCAATAATATTTACCTAATTCAACAGTAAAAGTGTTGGACGTAGATGCTAAACTCGTAGCACGCTTAAACACACGTAGTAGGGCACCAGAAAAGAGAACTGAAAGCTACGTCACGTCGGTGCGAAAATGACTGATATCAGTCGGGAACGTGTGGCCAAGAAGGCGCAATGTGTTGCTCTCCATGAGTCTAACATCAGCCATGCGGATGGTGGGCAGTGAAGTTTCTCTATGGTGGTTAAATGAGGACAGTCTTGTTTTGGAGGCATTAAGATTTACGAGCCATTTCCTGTCACTTTCAAGCGGCAAGGTTAATTTTGTCAACTCTGACGGATTTGCTATTGAGACAGGAGTAAATAGTAATGTCATCAACATAAATGCTTACCTGAGAACTGATGACATCAGGATCATTGCTGGAGATCAGAAACAGCGTAGGAGTGGGATCCCGTCACCTCCGCTTTTATTATGGGATTCTAATTTAGAGATAATGCCTGAGACCTGTGACAGGGTTAAGCACATATCACCTCTGTTCTAGGAGGGAAATCAGGTGTGGGTAACGCAATTGACGAGTGTGAAGATGGAAGTGAATTTCCGAGCGACATATTCAACTATATCTGTTGCAGATGTCAGGAATTCGAATTGACTGAATACAGAAGGGATGGACAATTTGCAGAGTTGACGGGATCCTAGCCGTCGTCTTAAAGATATATACTCCGAAATGACTTCAGTTCTCTCCAAACTGTACAACCATTGCCTCGCCGCTTCCCGCTTTCCTGCTTGTTGGAAGGTCGCTGTAGCTACCTTTTTAAGAATTCTGAAGAACCTTCTGACTCTTCTAACTATTGCCCTATTAGTCTCCTACAGCTTTTCTGCAAAGTATTCGAGGTTTTAATCCATGTTGAAGTGATTAAGCAACTTACATCTCGCCACTTACTCTATGACAAACAATATGGATTCCGTTTTGCCAAATCTACAACTGATGTGCTAACGGGCATCCTCACAAAAATTAATAACAGTGCCACTATTAAGGCTTCAGAAAAGGAAAGCAACACTGCCTAAACAGGATACAAGATATGAATCAAGAGAAGGGGAGGAGCATGAACCGAGCGATAGAAAAGCCTATCTATTCATATTAAAAAAAGAAAACAAACACAAAAAACAAATTAAACAAGCAAAAAAAAAAAAAGTCAAAAATAACAAAACAAAAGCAAGCAAGTATCCCCCACCAAAAAAAGAACTTCTTTCCTCATTATGGGCACTAGTAATTTCAAATGTCTCTTGCTGATGTTTTATATCAGCGATCTTTTTCTTTTTATTGTCTATAAAACTTATTACAATTTTGGTCCATGGTAATCTCAACATGTTTCTGTTGTTTCAGATCTCTTCTTCATCTGTCAGGCATTTTCAAAATCCGGCAAAATCTACATTTTTCCATATTTTTACCCCCGCACAAATTGTCCTTTCCGTAGTGTCATACACAAAATATTTCTGTGTACCGATGTTCCTGAACTTATTGATGCTCTAAGCAAGTGAATGAAAGTTATCGTCAAGTCTTATCTACTATTGTTCGCACAATACAAGGGATAAGGCATCCTCATCTTTGCTGCCATATTTATCACAACGTTTCGGCCGTTGTACGATCCGGCCTTCTTCACCTGACCAAATCACACGCTTAAGCATACATCCACTTTCACCAGAAAGTCTTAGCATACTTGAGTAAAGCCTGGAATTATATCCTCTACGGAGGGATTTTTTTAACACCGCAGTTTATTACTGTGAAGAACTTTAATTAATGTTTCTTTTGAGACATTAACTTCAAAATTGTATAAGTCATTCACTTGTGTCTGTCTATATTTCTGAGATGAGGTATTATGTACACTATTTACATTGCCCGGACTATAATCCTCGTTCTGTTTCAATATTTATTACAATGTTTCGGCCGTTTTATTTCGGGTAGACTGTTCTAGTTCCACGTGCCATGTCTAATGGATGTCAGTAATCAGTTATCTCCTGTTAATTTCCCTCTCCAATTTCTCCAGGTATTGAACTCACACTCTTTGAGTTCTTTCACTAGATCAAACTAACGACTTTATCTACTGTGCCATGTGTCCTTGAGAAGCTCTATGCATGAATTTCTGGGTATTATAAACCTTATGTCTTCAGCAACCATTTTTAGCAGTGCTCATATTGCAATTTTTTGCTGGTATCATTACATGTTTTTACCAGAGCTCATATTGCAATTTTCATTGTTATTATCGCTTTTCCCTGTCACTTCTTATTATTGGTTACCATATTGTATTCATTTCTATGCTTGGTCGGCTCAAGAGATTTTTGTGGCCTAGCATATATGCTGATTCTTTAAGTTTACGAATTTTACGATGCTGTTCCTTGTCTATGATCTGAACTTGATCCCACAGAGGGCGGTGATTTCCTTTTATTCTCCATATTTGGTCAGCCACGCCTGATTTTTCTATTTCCCCTCGTGTTACAGCTTTTTATTGTTCTTGAAGCCTTGCCTCAAGGGGGCGTCCTGTGTCCCCTTTATATTTATTTCCGGAGCTGCACGGGATAGCGTACACACTTTAGTCATGTTCTCCTCTATGGAGGGGGTTCTTAATCGGGATAGTTAATGTGAAGAGTCGTCCAGCTTTTGAAGGTTATCCTGATGTAATCTGGACTTGTATTTTCTCGGATAACCCCTTCACATTAATCCGGCAGACTGTTTTCTGAGTGTTGTTGTTCTCCTCTTTTACCCTTGTACAAGAAATAACTGATAACTGATATCCATTAGACATGGCGCAAGAACACTCTACCACAGCGAGCGAAATAAAGGGTTCAGTTCGACATTTCAACCACCTAAAGAAGGTCGGAGCCTGCAACGGCCGAAACGCTGTGAACATATTGCAACAGAATGAGGATGAAAGTCCACACAATGTAGTGTACATAATACCTCATCTCAGAAATATAGGCGGAGACTAGTGAATGCTTAACCAAGTTTGAAGTTAATGTCTCAGAAAGTTTAATTAAAGTTCTTCCCAGTAATATATACTGCGGTGTTACAAAACAAAAAACAAACAAACAAACAAAAAAAAAAAAAACCCTCCGTAGATGATATAATTCCAAGCTTTACAAAAGTATGCTGAGACATTCCTGAGAAGGTGGATGTTTACTTAAGCGTGTGATTTGGTCAGGTGAAAGGAAACTATAGATCTTTGACTATGGATAAGTGACCTAAGTTTAGGGAAATAAATTGAAATTGTTTAATTCAAAGAACACAGTCCACATGGAATGATTGTGATGCTCTAGGGATGGTTCTGCGTTTATGGAATCGTGTTTCTTGTGAGAATGGAAGGAATCGTGAAAGGAGAATATGAGAAGAATTTGAAAGGAAAATTGAAGCAGCCATGGGCTAAACTTGTTCGGTGTCGTCTTTCTGTCTTCCAACATAATAACGACCCGAAGCATACATCGCTTCTACTGAAGAAAGGCCTCAACAAAGTAAAAGTGAATGTTGCCACTGACCGGCCTGCAAGTAGCCCTGACTTAAATCACATAGAAAATCTGTAGCGGGAACAGAAAACCGGAGTTAATGTCAGAAGTCCGTTAAACCTTGGAAAACGTTTCCAGCAAAACGTTCCACTAAGCTAAATTACTAAACTGTTTATAAGCAAGACAAATGACAAAATATATTGCTGATTATTATATATGTAGATGTTAAATGAGATGGATTAATTTATCCGATCTGAAAGTGTTCATAACTGGGTTTCATTCGTAATTCTATGAGTTGATTTACTAAAAAACTGTCACTATATCGCGCAGATTTGGATTTATTGCTTATGCTTCGTGTACATATATGTAACTGAATGTCATACTCGGTATATTCGGCTTTGTATATTTGTACCTAGTTCTCACTATGTTAATGTTCCTCTCTCTCTCCCAATAATAATAATAATAATAATAATAATAATAATATATTTTCAAAAATACAAAATTGTGTCACAAAGCCGAAGGGAAAATGGGAGACGCTAGTCTTCATTAGCTGTCCTAGTTCTAGTTAATCAGAATCAGGACCCATCAATTCATTACAAGAACTTATCCATCACTAATCAATCTTGCATACATCATAATATCGCATATTCATAGGGGGCCTACAGAACATCCGATGATATAAATCATTTAATTGTCCATAAAGTCCGTTTATATGAAGATTTCATGGTTTATTAAATGATAGGGTGAGAGGATGAAATCAGAAAAAATGAAGCATAAAGATAAAACTAAAACAAAACAATGTTAGTAGGACTCGTTCATCCATAATAATAATAATAATAATAATAATAATAATAATAATAATAATAATGTCTATCTATAAAAGGCAGGATGTGTGTGTGTGTGTGTGTGTGTGTGTGTGTGTGTGTGTGTGTGTGTAACGAATGCACGGCCGCAATTTTTGACGGATTTGCACCAAAATTTATATGCACATGCTCCAAGTTTGCGGGAAGGCCAAGACGGACTTTGCATTTCCCAACTCCCATCGATAGTGGAATTAATCGATTTTTTCATGCTTCTACGGCAGTTTTCATGTAGTTTGCGGCCATTTTGTACTGGTCAGAGTGAGAGCCAATAGCTAGCTGCCACGAATAGGCAGGAATATTCTATTGGCCAGCGTGAGAGCCAACAGCTGACTGACACAAATGTTAAGTAGCACGCTAGCATTCAAAAAAATCGATAGCTGCATTCGTCACAAGTGGGAAAAATTTAAATCTGCATGGCACTTTACTCCAATTGGCTCATTCGCTTGCTTAAACTCAACGTCGATTCTGATTCCGCAGAACTGGGTTTGGTGTGAAAAAGCATTTGTTGTTAACATTCTTTTTTCATTCGGTTTTTCCAGTTACGAGTCCTTTTTTAAAGCTGATCGTTTTGTGTTCATTTTGTTTAGTTCTTTTTTCGTAACAGATTTAGGCAAGATGTAAGGCATGTAGCAACATCAGCACGGCAAAGGGCACTACTTTAAAGGCAAGTAAGGGCAAAAATATTTTGAGTCAAGTGATAGCGATTGCTGTATGAGTCGTACGATTTTTGAATCAACCACGGGTAACGCCGGGCCATGCTGCTAGTAATAAATATTTATTTTAAAACCAGATTGACTGTAAAGGAGGAAATCCAGAAGGAAGAGAGAAAAACATCGAATGATGCCATTACTACGTCAGGTTTAAGTAACAAAAACGTCACAGAAAACAAAAAAATATTCTTTATTTTTTTCGTGTTCTTCTGCCTCGATTGAAGTATTTCATTTTATAAGTTTTTTTCTCTATCCCAATGAAGCAGACGTTAAAAAGGTGAGAACGCTATCACTTTTTCTTTCTTTGTTTTTTGCTTTCATTCTTTACTTTTCACTGAAACCAAACAGCGTCCCTGATATATATTTTCCGTTTTCCTCGCGATCAAAACTGAATACCTCACTACTTATGAGGTATTGGCAGGGTGTAATGTATGTACTAAGTAACTAAAAGAAAACAAAACGAATATACGTTAAATAATATGAATAATTATTTGAATGAATTTAGTTCTTCTGAAAATTATAAGAAATATCTCTAAAACATACGCACAAACACGCACAAAGACATGAGAAAGGTTCCAACTGTAGTGTCATCTATTTATTTCTACCGACGATATAACAAATAAAACCAGCATAAAATTAACTAGTCATTTATCAACTCCGAGAATCTAGTATTTCACAGTCAACTCCAATGATCATACATTTTTGACATTAATGAACAAGAGCCTGAAAACTATTTGCTACAATTTTTAAAAAAATTTTCATTCAAGGTGATAAAAGCCACTAGGGTGAAAAGGGTTACTGAGAGTGAGAGAAAAAGTGAAGTCAATAAAAAAACAGGATTTTTTTAGACAGATGATGACGATTGACATTACATTTAAATTAATCTATCTCTATCACCTTTACCGAAAATATTTAGCTACGTTTTGGGCTCACATCCATTGATTAGTCTCCGAAAATCATAAATCGTCGATAGATATCATTGAATGAAAATGTTCCGTATTCATTGGCAATCTTCTATTTCATCCGTCCTTTCACGTTAGGGACCGTTTTATCAGAACACTCCCCTACTATCTGTAACAAGGACAAATATATTATAACTCATTATCAGGAAGATTTTGGTTCTGAAGCAAGAACTCAATATAATAAAATACAAGGAATTATTTTCAGGATGAACCTCATTTAATGAGTTTGTTGTAGTCTATAGCTCGGTGTTGATTCGGCATTTGACCTGTGTCAAATTTTTAAATATTTTCAGGTCATCATTGAATAGAGAAAAAAGAGAAAGCTGCGAATAAGAAGATGATCGGAATATATTTACTTATTTTTTTGACTTGACAAGTGGGATTATTCATGGGTCTGAAAAAAAAAAACAAAAAAAAAAAAACGACAAATTGGAAAATAGCTCAAAAGCTTTTGAAATTCTTACATTCGTGTTTTTAACCTTATATCTTGTTAAAAACGAATTCAAATTATTTTTGGATAATTGAGTGAAAAAGAAAAAAATAATCAACAAAGAGGAAGAAAAAGCTAAAAATGAAATAAATCAAATTTTAGAAAAAACCAGTAACCATGAAAACAATTTGATTAAATAAATTTGGATATAATAAAATTAATTAGAAAAATATATTAGATAAAAGAAACGTCATAATCGCAATCTAAACAGTCGTAAATTTATTTCTAAGATAAAAACTAATTCTTTTATGTTCATGATTTATTGCCTCATATCATAAATTCACAGTTTACATCCACACTATGAACTCAGATCACATAATTCTATAATAATAATTCAATAAAATCAATTAAAATTTCAAGGCGATTCTTTAAGAAAAATTAAATTATAATCTCAACGTGCCAGCCGACCAAGAATAGATTCCCCAGCAAATACTCAAAATATTCAATTGAAAACCTGCTAAAGAGTTGTATCAATTTGGCTATGTTATTTCCTTTGATGTCTAACTTCCACCTACGTTAATCAGAAAGAAATTTATAGAACTCTATTCAAATCTATCGAAATGATCCAAGTGGTAGAAAATGAATACATTATAACAAAATAGAATGCAAGAAATCGTGAGGCACCGGAATGAAACATTACTAATAGGATTAAGTGCGGGTATTCATTAAAATAAGATAAATCAGTGTATATGATGGCATTCGGTGAGGGTCATTTATTTTCAACTCATTAAGGCATACCGAAAATAATCTGTATTTTCAAGCCAATTACAACAGTCAATGAAATGTATATAATTTATAAATAAATAGGATCCAAGAATTCGCTAGTCAAAATAGACCATTACTAACGATATTCAGTCACCCCGCCACGAAGGTGTCATGTGGCACAAGGCCTTTTTAACGTGGGTATGCCGTGCTCGTGGACTCGGCCAAAAATATGCCCATTGAACCCGTATAAACGGGTTCAGGGCCGGTCTACCTCCCCGAAGGAGAGTCCGCCCTTCGGCGTAGCCTACTTCGGGTTCCTCCCGCAGAGAGTCCAACCGATCAGTCGGTCAGAAAGTGAGCGACTGACTGACTGTCAATAGACCATTACTAACTATACTATAGGCTTGACTTCACCTAAAGAAGAAGAGGGTCAGCTTATTGTGAGATTGGAAAAACGTTTTGTGTGGAGTCGTACAATGGAAACTGCGACCAGAAATCATCATTTTTTTTTATTACTATATGTATCACAAATATGAAATTGTTATTTATTAAGTTTTATAAAGTTCAGAACGGGTCTCGGTTTGCTATGTAACCCCCATCTCACACGGAAACCAAAACAAATATGCACGTGATTTTAGAAGAATATTATTCTGAAATTCGTACTCTGGGGTGCGCAATCGATAGTAACATGTAACAAAGTCCACAAAATTACAAATTTCAAATATTTCTTTACATTTTAAGATATTAGTTTGCATGAAAATGTATTCTTTGGCTTCCCTTGGCGATCAATTTAAAATATATTACAAGGAAAAATTGGACACATTATTAACTATTACAAAATTTAATTAAATTTAGTTATATTTTTATTCGTGATCTGGAGTAGTTAATGAAAAAGAATTTGGGAAAAGAATTCTTGTCGGAGTGTCTGTTATAGAATTATAGCGAGATTTCCACTGGAAGGTCCTATCAGAGAAGAAAACGATTATTTCAAACAAGTGTCATTGGAAATTAGACCGATTCTATGTAGCAACGCGCCAGGAAATATTTAACAGAATCTCTTTATTATTCCGCCATAATAGCAAACGTAGAGAAAATGTTGGCTGTTATGTTTTTAATCAGCTGCTATATTAACCAAATTTTGATGAGGTTGGCAGTGTTTTTATTAAAAGAGAAAATGTCTGTCCGTAGCAGTCAGAATTGAAAACGAACAAACCGTATGATTGGTCGTTACCATGGATAAATTGTTGATGTTAGTTTTGCTTCTTCTCATTTGTAAATAAAAGCTCCAGACGGGCTGTTTTGAAAAGAAGTATCTCCTCGACAAACATGTATGTTAGGTAAAGACCACGAAACAAACTCGTCCTGGGTATGACAATAAACTACACCCGCGTCCTGGCTAAGACGATAAACTACGTCCAGCAGCAAGGCCTCTGATCAGGAGGTTTTGCGGAGCGTGGAACCACCTCTTAATTGCTGATGTTCCCAGGTCAACCCTGACCCGGGGTGGTAGCACCTGTTAGGGCCCCAGCTATGGGAAAGTAGTTAACGCGCAAACTTGTGTAAAAATAGGTTTTAATACCAGATATACTTGGTAATACTAAAATTATTACCAGCAATATCTTTTGAAGGAAAAATTATCAGTAATACCTTAAAAAATACCAGCAATACAGTTATACATTCTTTGAAAAAAAATTACCAGCTATAGATTTCTGCAAGGTAAAATATTCTCAGAAATAGAATTTTGAAGAAAAACATTACCAGCAATAAAAAGTTTGTTGGCATTAAATAACCCATTGAGTTAAAAAAACAAAACAAACAAAACCAAACCAAAAACCAACTTATTTTAAATGTCATCATGAAGATCACACGGGGGAAGTTTGAGTCACAATCATTTTTATATCTCCTTAGATTATTGGCTTGTGTAATATAAGATATATGAAGAAATTAATCTGGAATATATATATATATATATATATATATATATATATATATATATATATATATATATATATATATATATATATATATGCCATATCCCAAACGAATCAACTATGAGAACAAAAAAGCGGTATTGTCTTCCCATTAGAAGCCAGTGAATCGATCATAAGCAGGTTTATATTAATGTTATAAACATAAACATTCAGAACCTTGATAACAATTTACTAATCATAGCTTAGATGTAACACGAGACAGAAAGCATGGGGCAACCAATGAAGATCGAACCAACTATTAAGTCTTAATTGATCTAGCGAGACAAACCTGCTACCTATTACAGCATATCGAAGTGACAAGAAGTTGGATTGATAAATTTGAACCACATCAAATACATATTTGTATAAAATCAGTTATTACAAATCTAGTTTGAGATATAAGTAAAAATAACCTAGTATAGTTAAAGCGAAAGATACTATTGGCCAAAAAAGACACTATCGCCAAAAATATTAACCCGAAAGCAGGATCCATGTTCTCAGATAGGCTCATGAGGATAATATAACATGGCGACTAGACTATTCATGTTTAAAGTTCATGTTTTAAGTCTTCTACACAATTGTGCAAATTAATTGAAACAACCGCTTTAATTTACTTTCTTTAAACATATGGTCAGTTTTAGACCCACTGGAGCGATAAAGTGTCATCGATTTCTATTTTCCCTCAGATTAGCTCATTTGCAGTGCTGTGCTGTAATATGAATCTATTTATGGGGTGTATGATGAAATTTCTTTGGCCATGAAAAATATTGCGTCATCTGTGATTGCATTAGATTTTCATCACGCATATACATTATTGTCTCATCTGTCGATTAGTTATCCTGCGACCATTGTCTTCGATGGACATTACTCTAAGGAAGCGTACGAAAATTGTAACGCTGCACGAACACACCGGCAAGCCTTACCAGTGAGCAAATCAAAGTACTATAGACTAGGCCAGAAAGTCTCCAGACTTAAATCCAAACAAGAATCTGTGGTCAGTCTGCAATGAACGACTTTGTGGAATGGATATATGAAGTATTAACATGTGCATTGGGTCATGTTGCATTAGAAAAATACGAAAAAAGTAAATAAAAGAATTATTCGTTTTGTTTAATTTCCACAAGGGTGTAGATACAGACTTTTTTCTTTGATGAATGAATAAAAATGGCTTCAAATGAGTAAATCTTTTAAATCGTAAAAAGATGATCATTTAGCAGACACTACAGAGAAGTAAAAAGAATTTTATAAAATCACAAAAAAAACTAAATCCCTTGAACACTTTCAAAACCAGCAATAGCAAAAATGGAATTACATATAAGTAGAAAGACAAAAAATATGATTGTAATAATTTTGAGATACCACGCTATGTTAAATGAAAAGGTTAGAAGCAAACTCTTTTAAGAACTAGAGAGAGTGATAACAGTACAATGGGTAAGTCTAATTTTCTGAAAAAAATGTTTGAAGAAAATCATTTAAAATATTCGGGCTATTATGCTCCTATTTGTTGCCATATTCTCGACATTTCGGCCGAGTATGTCCCGGTCTTCTTCAGTGGATTGGAATTTCGAACTGAACCCTTTAAATGCGTCTACTTGCTATGCCTATTCCAGATATCTCAGAATCAGTCATTCCCGTTTAATATAACTCTCAAAGTTTTTGCTGTGGGTATTGAACTCATAACTCTTTAGATCATGTCAATGGATTACTTCAAACAACGCATTTATCCACTGGGTCACATGTCTTTGTGTTGAATATGCCAACAAAGATGAGGATATCTGTCCGAACATTCTGAATAGTGTAAATAATTACAATGCTTCATCTAAAAAATATCGAAAGAAAAACATTATTACACATTAGGAAGAAAATGAGTAACTACCGACACCAAGGTTCGAGGGTGACACTCTGGACTTATGAATATATGTTTTCTGTTAGTTTTATAAATAGCGGTGCCAGGCTACTGACTGCAGTGATCATTGAGTCTAACTATCCAGTCGAATTAGTGTGAATTGCGTCGATGATTTGGGTTTTGATTTAGGATTTACCAGACGTTAAGCCGAGCCTCGCTAGTAAGAAAGGTATTCACGGAAATGGTTGACTTTTACTTCTTTGTTCCTATTAAGTATTTATTTGCAGCTGTAATTAAATACTGTTTTCTTTTAACATTGAAGTCTTGAGTTATACTTAATTATTAGCGGCCACCGTACGTCACAAAAAATTGCATAAATTTCAAACGGCAGTAACGTTTTCGGTTCGGTTAATGATTACTGAATTTGCCATGTTCGGAAACGCTTATTTCCCTATTAACATTGCGATTTGATCCGCTTAATCGACAACCCAGTAGAAACGTATGACTTCTCATCCGACTTAGATTCTAAAGAATCCGGAATAACAGAAATTAAACGCTAATATTTTTGATATTTTCTTATAGTTTTGTTGATTGAATAAATGCAATCTTCATTGTACTTGCCAAAGTTCATAACTAACATTAGCCCGATACGAAAGAAGAGTAAAGAGTCAACTTTTTCCTTTGTCCACTTAGCTTTTAAAAAATAAATCAGTGCATTATTCATAGTATTTGAAATAGATATTACTATTAAAATACGAGGGACCTTGTTCTATTTACGAGGGACTAATTACGTGCATTTGATTCCAGACATGTTGATTAATTTTGCAGGTAAATCAAAACACAAGTGATTCAAACATATCAATTAAGTTTTACCTACTGCGTTCACATCCAACCACTAAGATATGTATTTATACATATATTTTTTTGGTCTGGAAAACGTTCTGTGCCAATCGAAATTCTGTCTGACACGTTGTCGAAAATTTAATTAACAAGGTTGTGTATTAATCAAAATGGTGTTGCATTTTTCTTTTATAACCATTTTTATCGCGCATGCGCTTTTGACTTAGCCATCTAATGAAAGCAGCTAAGAGCAAAATATCAACGAATAAATTATTACACATTCGGGTTACATCATCAAATGTCGTCTGGTGACGCAAGCATTCATTGCGTTTTTTTCTTCTTCTTAAACTCCAAGCAATGTAATAAAGCAACTAAGATGCAAAGAATTAATGAATTTGAGATTATATGAGAAAAAGAAAAAAATATTTGGGAGAGCGAATAATAAAAGAACAGGAATGAAGAAGACACAAGATAACGATTGACATTGAATTTAAAATTTGGAGTTCAACGTTGACTGGAGAGCAAGAGGCCAGAATAGTTTTCAACAAGTGAGATGTGCGAGAGAAGAAACTGTTATTATAGAACTTACGGTTAGTTCTAGCTATTTCGAATGTAAAATTATGAAAGCTTGCCGCCGATTTAATAC